>CM039130.1:37232336-37832336 GCA_022036555.1 Microstegium vimineum
CAAGATTACAAGTGTTGTCTTGTTGCTGTTAGTTATTGTACGTGCGTCGTGGCCCAAAATTGTATGAAGGACACAACTTTATTTTCTTATGTGAGAGCAAGCAGCAGAAAGGTAGGTTTAATTTAACAAGTGCTAAACTGTCAGGCCTTCACTCTTTTCTACGAAAGGGTTGAACAATCGGAAGCCAGCCAATAGGAGTACATACAGATCTAGAAACAGAGTCGCCAACCAATCATCGCCGATCGACCAATACTTGATATATATACTACTATATGCAGTGTGAATCCTTCTCATTATATTACTAGCTCCATTCAGCATCTAGGATTCACAACTAGAAAAGACGTACGTACGTGGTGAAGTGAATTGGTGTAGACAAAAAAAAAATCTAAGGGCTAACAGAGAGAGATTTGGAGGCTTCTATAAAGTTGGACATGAGTTGGAGCCATGCATGTTAGATTAAGTTTTTTTCTCTAGCACCAAAAAGGCCTTGTTTAGGGTCTAGATAGAGATGCTCTTAGCATGTATTGTCATGTGCCCAATCAAAAGGATATACTTCCTCCATCTCTTTTTAGGCATCGATCATTCTTATATATTAAGGAGTGAAACTGCTTATTTAATTTTGACCAAATATATATAAGAGATTAGTGACATTTGTGGTGCGTAATAAGTACCATTAGGCCGGTTAGACATTGAATATATTTTAATAATGCACTTATTGAAGATATACAAATGTTTATAATATTCTTTTTTTATAAATATCTAGTATCTAGTCAAATAATAGAAAAGTTTGAGTAACGCATAAATGACGACACTTTAATAAGAAGTGAGGAATATACGACAACATGTTAGGCCGCCCCCGCGTAAAACTTTGAAATTGTCAAATGCATTTCATATTCAAGAATCAAAAGGTCAGCAAGTATTAATGCTGCCATAGTAGATCCAATCCAGACACGCTAACTATTAAATGGCAAATCAAAGCGTGATCCTAGCGTTACAAAAAAAAGTAGTTACTCGCGCATATACATAGCAGCTGTCAATCTGTGCCGGGCATGCAGCACGCTCTACAATATATATAAGGCCGGGTGATCGAGGCGAGGCCAGGAACTTCTCATCGTTAAGTCCATTCTTCAATCCGGTGATCTCCCTCCTCAGCTCGTTGCTCATTTCCTGCCTTTGATTGACTTTCGGATCTAACATGAGGCACAATAGCATGATGATGACCATGTTCTTGTGTACTATGCTGTTTGGATCCCTAGCCATGCAAGCACGATGTAAGTACTCCTTTATATTGTTGATCGAATTTTAGTTTTTTTATATATATGAGGTGCAATATTGATGGTATACTGTCAATATATTGTATATGTAACAGATTGTTGCTGTTGCTACTGCTTCTGTTATATAATGATGATCTTAGATTTTTTTTAAAAAAATAATATATTGTAGGCCGTGTTCAGCTGATGGATTCCAAGAGTTCTATCACCGCTAGCATCAACTCCACATCATCAGATGAGGGGAAGCTTGTCCTCAACTTTTGCGTCAACAAGTGGTGCTATTTCTTTGATAAGTTGGATGGGAACCCCTGCTACTGCTGTCCAACTATGGATAAGAAAGAGTATTGCCACTTGTCATTGCAAGAGTGCAGGTCTAACTGTGTGACATGCAACCCCAAATGCCCACCACCGCCATAACTCCTTAATCGTGTCTCGTCAAAAAAAAAAAAACTCCTTAATCGTGATGTAAAGCAGACTAGGACACCGTGTATGCATCAAGCGAGAACAACTAGGCTAATAAGTATATAGCACGATAAAAAAAAATAAAGTTCAATTAGATGAAATGTAATATTGTTTATTTGTGAGAGATGTGTGTCCTTTTTTCTTCGCTCACAATCTTCTTCATATGATTACATCTATAAAAGAGCAGAAGAATAGTAAATAGCCTCTTGTCCTAATGTCTCTTGCCCATCTAAATTATTATCGCTTAGATATACTATAAAATGTGATCTAATACATTGAAATCTTCCAATATAAAATGACAAACATGTCCTTATACATGTGTCTGCCATTGCCTTGGGTCACTCACATGAGATTTTAATTTCTTCCCTGCCTCGTGTACCGGAAACAAATTGGGTAGGGATGGTCCTTACCACAACACGGTGGGGATGTGTAGCTGACGAGTGGACCATATTACAAACACAGTGGGTATGTGTGCTGTTATAATAACACGTGACCCCACATGTAAACCAAACAATCTCTACCATGTTCCCGTAGGAATGATCCTCACCTAACTTTTTTCCCGTGTACCCGCTGCTGCAAGTTTTCTTCTTTCCATTATTACCAGAGATCACTTATTACCTCACAGGAGCTAATATGTCAAATATATATTCGTTCTATTTTTTTATTTTTGTAAAATCTCTACTATAATCGAAATCTTCTAAAAGAGTGAGAAGGTTGATCTCACCCCTGACCCCACACAACCAGGCTTACCCACCTCTCACCCCCGCAAGCCACGCATAGCGATCGACCCAAATCTCAGTGCGCCGACAAGTGGGACCCATCCGGTCCTGCGCGCATCTCACTTCGTTCCCTTGGAAGTTGGAACCCTAGCCACTCGTCTTGGTTGCGCCACCACGACGTTGCCCACGGCTCCGGTCGTGCCGCAAGTCCAGGAGTGAGGCATGCAGGTGTGGTTGCGCCGCAACGCCGTTGCAATGCCGTTGCCGGCCGCTCCGGTCGCGCCGCAACGCCGTTGCCGGCCGCTCCGGTCGCGCCCGCACTGCCGCGAGTCCAGTTGTTCACGGAAGTGCCGGCACGTATGCTCGCTAGCCATCAGGACCTCAATGATCTGGGAGGTTGGGATTCTGACACTGACGCGCTCTGGTTGCCGGATCCCGGTGGCGGTGAAGCTGCGCCGCCGCGTAATACGGCGGCCATCCTATCTCAGCGGCGGTGGTGGCTGCCCATAGCCTCTATTTGGCTGCGCTTCGCCATCCAGGCGAGTTCCATTCTATCTGTTGTTCCCATCTCAAATTCTTACGTGAATCTGCCAGCTTATTAATTTTTTATCTGAGCATTTGAGTGTGATTTACCAGTTTTCTACTATTCTAAAATGAACGTAGGATCAAACTTTTTCTGTACTCTGCTTTTGTAATGTTTGTCTTTTGGTTAGCAATGATTCTAATGAACGATACTCGATCGTGTTCAATGTGGAATTAAAGTGATATTTGCTTGATCAGAACATGAAGGTTGGCTTACCTTATTTAGAGAATTTAATGATGCAAATAGTGTTCAGTCTTGTCATTAGATATCTTTGTGCAGCAGTAGTCTGCAGGTTGGCCACACAAGCTATAGCGTGGAATGCTGATGGAGCTCAGCATCTGGATGGCCAGCCCTGCACATATGAGAGTTGTCAGGATATATGCTGGGCTGTTTTGATGTTTAAAGATTTTTTTTCATGTCCAAATTGTAGTTACCCCTCTGTAATTAGGGGGACATTTTTTTAATTATCTGGTCAGGTATTATCTATAAATTTGTTATGTATCTGGTCAGGTATCATCTATAAATTTTGTTATAATTAACAGGTTTTGAATTCAAATAGATCAATAGTGTAGTGTCTAGATGCCACATTTTGGCTGGAAAATTTTAATTAATATGATGAAACATGTATATGTGCTACTAGACAGATGGTCAGGATTCTGTTTAGCTAGGTTCTTTGGGATATTGGGTTGCTAACTAAGCATTTTTTATCAGTATTCAATCATTCGGTATAAGACATTAACACCAAAGATATGAGTTTTACACTGCATCGAACAGGTAGGCACTTTCCTTGACACTATGCAACAAGCAAAGGACTGATTTCAACACAACTGAAAGGAGGTCTAAAACTAAAACTATCTGATGACTTTTATTTATAGAGTCTATTCTTTGATTAGGTAATTGACATTTTAAAGAAAAAATATTCAGGATCTGCTATCATTATGGAAGCATATGTCATATTCTAGACAAGGTCATGCCTTATTTAAAATCAATAAGTTCATCTTTTTCTTTGCCATACCTATATCAAAATACAGTCCTTGCAAGTTGCAACCTTCACTCCCAAACTTGATGGTGGAATGCTATCTAGGTGATCCACTTTGTAGGGAAATATTAATATATTATTTCCTGTATGCCAATTAGATGCAAAATAAAAAATAGCATTAACATGTTTTAATAGTTTTTGGCTAAAGGTAAAAATTGTATGATTGTTGCTGATCAGTTATTTCTTAAGATTAATTATTTTTTATCTTTTCCTCGTCTGCGATAGACAGGTTACACCAGTCAGGAGTGGTGGATGCCTGCAACCAAGTCAGCATCAGGGGCAGGGGCCACAGTCCTCTCCATCTGATCTGATTATAATATATGTTCCCTTTGTCCTGTGTTGGGTTTTTGAAAGGGCATCTAGTCCCTTAGTATGTTTTGGATGATTGTATGACAACGCGATTAAAGATCTAACATGTCTTCTAAGTGATGGACAGGTACTTGGTTATCTCACTAGTGTTTGGTTATAATGGTTAAAGCCAAAATGATGTATTGTTGTATAAAATGACTAGATCAATTAGAAGACAACAGTACACAAGGAATTCATGGATAAGGCTTATCTAGTGTGGGATGTCCATGATTCATAAAGGAGAATATTGTTCGGTCAAGATTTGTCTCACAAGGGTTTGGTTCAAGTGTTCAAAGCCAAAATGATGGAGTGTTGTATGGAATATCTAGATTAAGCACAAGACAACAATGCATCAAGGAATTCTTGAATAAGGCTTATCTATTGTGGGATATTAATGACTCATGGATCTTATTCAAAGGGATTAATGTATCACAAAGCTTAATGAATGATTCAACACAAGATATAGTTTGAAAAGGCTTGAGATGGTGAAGATAGCAAGGAAAGGGTCTTCGAGGTACTAAGCAGGGGTGAAGGGCAAGCGACGGCTTGGCGGCCGAAGAACCTAGCTAGGGTGAAGAAGAAAGTACTTGCATTTAGTTGAGGTACTAATCAAGCTATGATGATCATATGTGTGTGAAGAATATATTGGATTGATTGATGGAAGTGACTTGGTGCATTTGGATTTATCTACACTTGATGAATGAACTCAAGTCACATGCTCAAGATGGCTATGCTCAAGTAAAAGGGATGATATTGACATGGTTTGCGTCCTCCCATCTGGAAGATTGAAAGAAGCGGTTTTGGCTCTAAAAAGATCAACTCAAAAGGACTTAACTTCACTCTTTCTTTTTGATCTTGAGTTTATAAGAAAAACCATACTATTAAGAGGAATGCATCATGTTGATAGGCAATGTTTTCTAAGTGCTCAAAGCAACCCATGTGAGGTATGAGTGAGTTGGTCAAAAGACAGAAGCTAGGTGGCTCTGTCTGGTGAATACCGGACGTGTCCGGTATGGGGTATCTGATCTCGAGCAGGGGAATACCGGACGTGTCCGGTATCCCCAACGGCTATAAAACGGCTAGTTTTTCTTGGGGCTATAAATAACCCCAAGCCCTCTCTTGTGAGGGTTGCTGATTCTACTGGTTACTACACACTTAGTTGAGCCTTGCAAACTCTCTCTAACCCTCTCTTAGTGAGTGATTGGTCTTAATTGCAAATCTCATTAGTTGGCTAAGTGAGAGCCTCTTGAGCACTAGAGCATATTGTTTATTTTGTGATTCACATTTGTTACTCTTGAACCTTTGGTCCTAGACGGTTAGGTGTCGCCGAAGAGCACCCAAGAGCTTGTGGTTTGCCTCGGATCATTTGTAACGGTTGATCTCACCGCCGTAAGGGAAGAGATCAATTTAGTAGAAGGAGCAAAAGCAGTTGGAAAAGACCGCGACTAGAGACGACCTTCGGGCCCTCTAGAGCTGGACCTTTCTGGTAGCTCGCAGCCCGCTCAACGGAGAGTAGGAACCTTTGTGGGTCCAAACTTCGGTAAAACAATTCTCGTGTCTCAATTTGTATATCATTTGTTACTTGTGATCTCCGTGGTTGTTTGAGGTTGTGTGTAGGTTCTGGAAGCTCCTTGAGTTGAACAACATTCACTAGCATCCTGTCACAAGTTCCGAAGAGAAGGGAGCAGGGTCCCAGAGGAACCTGCAGAAACCGTGAATATCGGATGTGTCCGGTATTGATACCGGACGTGTCCGGTATTAGCACAATGTGTCATCTATATCTATTCTCTGTGCTAATCTTTGTGGTGCAGGTTTAGGGCACTAAGAGTTGTCTCATATCTTACATATTATCTGTGCCCTTCTAAAATAGAGTGTATCTCTTTGATTTGGAGTTTCTAAGCAATTAGAAACTCCTTCACTAATAGTTTTCGCATTTAAAGTTGGAATTTTTAGAACCGCCTATTCACCCCCCTCTAGGTGGCATCCAAGGTCCTTTCAATTGGTATCAAAGCAAGGACTCAGTACAAGCTTCACCGCCGTGAGAAAAGGATGTCATCGCCTATTGAGTTGGAGTCCGTGCTTCTCCAAAATGATGGTTCAAAATTTTCTTTCTTGGTCAATTCATGTACTCAATATTTTTAGGACCATTAGTCCTCTTGTTGAGCGTATTGTGGATGCAACCATCTCTCTTCCTATAGTTGAGTGGAGCAACTATAAGAAATTGTCCGAAGAGGAAAAGAGATGTGTGCAACTCAACGCTCAAGCAATTAATGCCATTTTGAGTACATTGAGTGCAGAAGTTCTTGAGGAAGCAATATACAATGAACAACCACCGTCTGAGAATGTTCATCACATTTGGACCAAACTAGTTGAGCTATATGGAAAATCTAAATGTGACAATTCACTTGAGTGCAAGCAAATGGAAACTATATCCATTGAGTCCTCATGCAATGTTGAAGGCTCAAGAAACTGCGAGAATACCGAACCAAGGCAAGAAGAAACAGAAGCAAGCAGCACACTGCCTGGCCGTGTATACCGGACGTGTCCAGTATACCTACCGGACATGTCCGGTATTAAGGAATCTGCAAAGGGACAACAACCTGTTGATTGTGACAAAGATCAAAGCCGGTGGCAGACAAATGATGAGTCAATCTCAGGGAATCATGATACTCACTACTTGAATTCTATGGCCAAGAAAAACAAGAATAATGAGCTTGAAGCGGAAATTGAGAAGCAAGAGACATCACTTCAAAATCATGAGATGTTTCTCATCTCCAAGATGGAAGAACTCAAAGGTATAAATGAAAGGTATGAAGAATTGTCAATTCAACATGATACTAGCTCTTCATCTAATGCCTTTCAAATAAAAATGGAAAATCTTAAGCTCAAAGAGAAGCTTGATGAACTATCAAACAAATATCATACTCTTCAAACTAAATATGATCATCTAGAGGACTCTCATGAAAAATTGGTAGAATCTTATGCCATGCTCAAGGTAGCTCAAGAGGTTGTAGTCACTTCTATAAAGTCATATCAACCTAACACTCACTCTCTCACTAGCACTTCATCTCAATTGAATATCTCTTGTGCTAACATTTGTGTGCCTCAAGTAAGCCAATCTTCGATTGAGCTAAATATCATTGAAAATATAGAGGTCAAACATGAAGTTGTAAAGCTAAGAGAAGATAAGGTTCAATTAAAGAGTAAGGAGAAAACACAACCTTCTCAAGATAACTGTGCCAACATGGTGAAAAAGCTTGAGAAGGGTTTAAACCGTGTTTTTCCCGAAGCTCAACAAAAGAATCTCAAGTTAATCAATGTCAAAGCAATCAAGAGCAAGAAGCATGGAAAAAGACTATGCTATGGTTGTGGCTTGTATGGACATGAGAGTGCTATGTGTCCACACAAGACTTGGGGTGACAAGGTTGAAGCTTATGATCAAAAGAGCTCAACCAAGGTGATGGAGTTAGAGACAAGGAAGAAAGCACAAGTCAAAACAAGAAGATGCTATGGATGCAATGAGGTGGGACACATAGTTGATGATTGTCCCAACAAGCAAAACAAGCAAAGAGCAAACAAAGGTCGTATTTGCTACGCTTGTGGACAAAAAGGGAATCTAAGCTACAATTGCCCCAAAGGTGAGACTCCTAAGCCAAACATACTTGATTATGATGATATGCTTAGTGAGATCTCAATTGGAGTTAGCACTAGAAAAGCAATATGCTCATCACACACTAGTGCTAAAGCCATTTGGGTACCTAAGCACTTGTTGACTAACTCAAAAGGACCCAACAATAGTTGGGTACCAAAATGTGCTTAGGATATTGTTGTAGGTAACAAGTGGTAAAGATGAAAGCTTCGGGGGGGTTGAGCAAGCAAATTGAATTCTTCACTCAATCTATCAACCATCACTTATCTCAAATTGTAAATGGTTGACCCGAAGGTTATTCAATGAGTACATTCTCTATCTCATCTTTACTACTTGAGAATTATATCTAAAACCCAATAGGATAGCCACTTTATATTTGGACCCTAGCTTTGCAACCTGTTTTGCTAACATAATTAGACATTCTAAGGATATAAGGATGAATCCCAAGAATATCAAGTGCTGCAACTCAGTTTGCAGCCATCTCGCACATATCGGACGTGTCCGGTATGACTATCGGACGTGTCTGGTATTTCTCTGGGAACTGCAAGTCTGTGCGGGAAAATGGCCTAGCGATACTACCGGACTTCCACCGGTACTACCGAAGATACACCGGCACTACCGGTCAGTTATCGGTACTACCGATTCATCTATGTAAGCAAGCTCACCAAGGATATCAGACGTGTCCGATATGACAAGATCTCTTAAAAATATGTGCTTTTTTGCCAGCAGAGATTGAATGCCTCAGAAATTGATCTCCCATATTCGTAAAAGAATGAGGTGCTTTTCAGAAGTTATTCAAATTACTCAAAGCACCTATTTAGGGGGAGCTCAATTTCTAGCTTGCACCTATGTAACAACCCGGGTGTTAATCTTGTTAATCTCTTAATTAAAATTTGATCATGTCATCATATGCATTAAGCATCATTCATTTGTTTGAAAACCTGGTTATGCATTGAACTAAAATAAATTTAGTTATATGTGTTTGATCCAGTGTTTGTATGCAGGTCATCTTTTAAAAGTCGCAAAGTTTAAAATTTGAATCCAAACCCTTTTCCCCTAAGGGGGTGGATTAAGCCCTAAATATGTTTTTTTAAAATCTATAAAGTTTTTGCTTGTGGTTGTTTAAGCAAAGTTGTAGATCTTGAGATTTTGAACAACTTTCGTGTTCAAAGTTTTTCCTGAAAACCCCTGGAAGCTTGAGCATTTTTGCAAACAGCCGCAGGGTCAGTTATGTCTTTTCCTCGAGGAGCTGCATGGCGGGGTCGATCTCGACGTCGCTCCTGGCCGACACGTGTCGCCAGCCGCGCAATGCCTGTCCGTGGACTCCCGTCCTGTCGTGGGTACGTGGCAATCTTGCGGGGCCCGTTGTCGTCTTTAAAAGCGGGACGCCGTTCCCTCTCTCTTTCCTTTCCGCGCCACTGCTCCACACTTCTCGTTCGCTCTGCTCCGTTTTGTTTCGCCGAGCACTTCACCGCCATCGTTGACGAACTCGTCCGAGCTCGTTAGCTGCTGCCAATCACTCAATCTTTTGTCATTGCCTTCGCCTTGACCTTGCGCATCCTTGGGGTAAGTTGGTTGAAGTCGGCGAGCCCGCAGTCGTCCAGCGCGGATCTGTCTTCCTCCGCTCCGACGCAACCGCCGCCGCTCTGGTCAGTCTTCGATCGGGCTGCGCAGGAGCCGCATTGTCTTTTTGCCGTATGTTTCTTGTTCCTTGTTCATCTCTGAGTCTTGTCTGGTTCTCCGTTTGCAAATGGTGGACCACAGCTCCGGGAAAATCTTCGTGCCGCGCAGTTCTTCGTCTCCGCCGGCAGATCTCCATCGACGGTCGTCTCTGCTTCATCTCCGGCCACACTTGCTAACGCTTTGTGAACAGGGTGAGCTCCTCGACCTCTTCGTTGTACTCGTTTATCCTTGTATCGAGCCTTAGCGCTCTGTCCTCGAGCGCCGCCGCTGTTCTTGTTCGGCGCGGCAGTGTGTTCGTCGTCGTGTCGTTGTAGTTGATCTTTTTGAGATCCAAGTCTTGCGCTAGCTTCGCCTAGCCGTCCTGAGCCAGTATCGAGGGGTAGTTGCCTTCGAGCGCGTGCGTGTTCTCTTCGGCGCGCGTCGAGCAGTTTCTCCGTCGACCGCCTCGGCTGTCGTCGAGGGTGTTGCTTGTAGCTCTGTGTGTTTGGCTTGCGCTTCGCGTTGTTTGGAGTCCGCTTAGCTTGCTGGAGTTGTTGGTTGTTTCGATCAGAGTCGGATCGAGGCCTAGTGTCTCTGCTCGAGGCCTAGCTCCTTCGATCGAGGCCTGTGTCCGTCGGCGTGTGTGTGCGGTCGAGCTCAGTTCACCGCCATGGTCGTCGACGAGGTTGGCTGTGTAGGTTTTAGCCTCGTTTCTGTGGGCTTTTTGCTCGCGGTTGTCTTCTGGGTCGTGATCGAGGCCTAGCCTCGGGATCGAGGGCCTATCGAGGCTTAGCTTCTCTAATCGAGTGTCGATCGAGGCCTAGCCTCTTGGTCGAGGGTCGGTCGAGGCCTTGTGTCTCTGATCGAAGTCTAGCTTTTTCAGTCGAGGCCTCCTTTCTTTCGGTCGAGGTCTGTCTTCATCGATCGAGGCCTAGTTTTCCCGATCGAGGGTAGTTCTTCGTTCGAGGTCTGTTCTCGATGGTGTGCGATCGGTCGAGCCCTGTCCGATCGTCAGCACCCTCGATGAGGTGTCTCTGAAGGTTTGTTTGGGTCGTGGCGTACCTCGTTGGGTTCGGCCCGGCAAGCCGAAGCAAGTTCGAGGGTCAGCCGTTCGGGTTGGTCACCGCCGGCGACTCGCCGCCGTGTTTGTGGTTCTCGATGCCACCGCTCGAGTCTCTGTGCCGCTGATGGTCGAGTCTCAGCCGTCCGAGGGTCTTGAGCAGAGTTCTTCCTGTTTTCCTGTTTTTAGTTCTGTAATAATGCCATGCTTAATTAAAATGTTTAGAATCCTTATAACTCTAGGCTTTGAGTGATTTTGGATTATTTGATAAATATGGTCATTTGTCCAGTGACAAACACAAGTTGGACATGCTCGATGTAATGCTGTTTGCTCAGTTCTTTAGGGTAATCTGTTTTAGTTTTCTCTCGATAGCATGCTTGTTTGTGTTGCGCATCATGTTTACTATTCAAGCATCATCTTAAACATGTCATTTATATCGTGTAGATTGTTCGTTGGTTGGGTTGGATACCTCCAGTGTAGAGGTCTTCTCTCTTGAATCTGAGCCCGAGTTTGTTTATCCCTCCAACCAAGGCAAGCCCCGGTGCATTCAAACACTTCCTTGTATTTAAAATGTTTGTTTTAAATACACTTATGTTATACTATTGCATTACGGTATTCAATCAAATTCCTACTTGATGCATAGCCTTACCTTGAATTATTTATTCCTATACCGTGATACTGTTTTCAAAATACGGTTGTTGCTTTATGCTGCTTAGCAATGCTTAGACCGATAGAGTCAGATGATTTCCTGTCATCTGAGAGATTAGGTTGTAACCTGTTTGCTTCGGCAATGGTTTTGTTTTCGAGATGAATAGCGGATTGCTGCGGCAAATGGCTATGTCCTCTTGATGGGAGTAATAATCTGAGACCGGGCGGACGCGGTGTTGGAGAGCCACCAGATGTGGATATCTGGTGAGCGGGTTCTTTCCGCCTGTGTCGATTAGGAACCGTCTAATGATGCATGACTAGGGTTGTGACTTTGGAGTACTTATCACATACTCTGGGAAGCTGGACTCTGGCTATTCTCGCTTGAAGAACGGTTAACCCGCACTGGGAGTGGAGAGATGGCGAGAGTAGTGTGTACCCTCCAAGTTAGCGAACTGGATGGAGGTGTACTGTGCTCTCGGGTGGCGGAACCCTGGTCTTGGCGAGAGGATCCAGGGAAAGGTATATGCGTGCTTTAAGCGGCTGTATATGTCGTGTGATAGGGAAGCCCCAGCTGGGATAAACCGGTTCGAATCGTCGTGTTCCTCGGATATGGAAACATGACCCTGTTTTCTTCTTCGTAGTAATACACTTTAACTGGATACTTGTTGGATCCCTTCATGGATGGTTATTACCTTGTATCGATCATACATCTAGGTCGATACTTGATTAATCTTATGGATAACTTAAATGATTTCAATTCTTTTTATAAATGCTCATTTATGCAAAATACTTGATTCTTGCAAACCACACCTTGAATCCTATGACTTGCATACTGCTTTGTCCACCAAATACTTTTCCTTGTCGGATAAGTCTTGTGGAGTACTCCCGTACTCAGGGTTTGTGAACCCCTGTTGCAGATGAGGATAACAACCCGGTGTGTGTGGCTTCTTGCTGCATGACCGTGGTCAGTATAGATGAAGATGAAGAATAACCTGTCTTTGCTTGACTCTTGGGCAAGAGTAACTCGGTTATCTGTTCTTTCGCTATCAGCAGCTTGATGTATCTTTATCATATGACACTAAGTTATGTTTCAAAACTTATGGTTTGTAATATGACTTTAAATTTCCGCTACTTTGATGTAATATAAAAATGTCGTATTACTTCTGTCATGATTGTGATAAGGTTGATCCTGTTCGGAAAGAGGTGGATGACCCGCTGCAAAGTGGCGACACCTGATGGGCTAATTAAGATTTGGATCATCTGTTGGAGATTAAGGTTAATCCTGACAAGTGGGCCCTATCTTCAGAGGTTCTGTCACAGCTGGTATCAGAGCTCACCTTGTTACCAATCTTGCAGTTGTAAAAGTTTTAAAAAATGTTTTGGATCTTAAAATAAAATGTGATTTGAGTCTAAAAACTTCTTTAACTCATCTTTTCTCTCTTTCCAAGTTTAGGAGAGTAGACTTTAGGATATCAAGCTGATGGTATGAATATGGTTATATATATATGCCCTATATATATGTTATGTAAATACTATCGTATTCGTAGGGACATTTCATGCATCATATCATACAACTTGGGATGGGTTTAAAATTTTGTTCTTAAGCTACTAAAATTTTGACCTGTTACTTACTTACCTCCTTTGAAATCTTGTCTATAGGATGGCTAGAACTAAGCGCACGGCTCGCAAGTCTTCCGGACCTCGGGGCGTTCCTCGCCACAGGCTGGCGACACGTGGAGACTGTGCTGAGGGCAGTCAACAGGGTGTCAGTTGCTGTGCTCACCACAGGGCAAAGATCGAGCACTTGGAGCTTGAGTTGGCTAGCAGTGCTGACGATCTTAAGGCTAAGATGGGGGAGAAGGAGGCGGAGTTGCAGGCGTGTCAGGCGCAGCTGGCAGCCAAGGCAACAGAAGTGTCCATCGCTGAGGGTCACATGTACGAGGTGATGGGAGAAAGGAATGAAGCCTGGGAACGAGAACACGTTCTGTCCGAGATGTACCATAACTTGGGTCTCTATGTGGGCAACCTTGAGGCATACAACAATGCTCTTCATGAGGAGGTGCATCACCTTCACCACATGATGAACAACCCCGAGTATCAGCAGCAGGCTATGGCAGAGGACCTTGGGGGTCTTGTTCGGGCAGACTAGTTCGTTGCACCTACACCTGAGGGTCAGGGTGGAGATGCACCAGAGCCAGAGCCAGGAGTGATCGTCGAGGACGAGCAGGAAGTTGTAGTCCTTAGTGACGACGAGTAGATCATGTTTCGCCTAGCTATCTAGTTCGATGCGAGTAGTGGATCTTGTGTAACATAATCTACCTTTATCGCTTTTAGAACTCTTTAGTTATCAGCACTGTGATGTTGTGATGTCATGTAATATATGTTGTGCACTTTGGTACTTTTATGATTGTCTCAATAAAAGTATGTTTGTGCAAATAGATGGCTGAACATAACAATGCTGGGGCTCATGATGGGGAACTTCCTGATCCACCAACCTTAACGCAAGCTTTGGCGGCATTGATCAGTGTTTCAGTAGACAATGCTCGTCTTTTGAATGAGTTAACTCAACATCACCAGCAAGGCGGCAATGAACGTCGCGGTCGCAACAACCAGGAGACGACTTATGTCGATTTCACCGACACGCGTCCTCCGGTGTTCACCAAGGCGGATGAGCCGTTGGAAGCTGATGATTGGCTTCGCACCATGGAGCAGAAGTTTGAGCTGATTAATTGCACAGAGGTGCAGAAGCCCCTCTTTGCAGCTCAACAACTTCGCGGGGCAGCAGGAGCCTGGTGGACGACCTTTTCGGCTATGCAGCCAGCAGGTCATCGTGCCACCTGGAAGGAGTTTCGTGATGCTTTCCGTGCACACTATATTCCTGATGGTGTCATGGAAGCTAAGTTGGAAGAGTTCCTGAGTTTGAAGCAAGGAGAGTCCACTGTGATGCAGTACGTGGGCAAGTTCAACCTTCTTTCCCAGTATGCTGTGGAGCAGGTCAATACGGATGCAAAGAAGAAGAGATGGTTTCTCAGGGGGCTCTCAACTAAGCTGAACACCATGCTTCATCACAATCCTAATGCTACTTATCATGAGGTTGTAAGCATGGCTATCTCTGCTGAGAATTCTTTGCGCATCCATAGGGAGGCGAAGAAGAAGAAATCGTTTGCTGGATCTTCTAGTGGTAGTCAGAAGAGGCAGAAGATTCTCTACCACCCTCAGAACCACAACCGTTTTCAGTATCGCCCCCCTCAGCAGCAGCAGAAGTTTGGGCAGCAGTTCTCTGGGGTTCCTCAGTATCCTAGGCAGAATGCTGGTCCAAACAATCAGATGGTTGTCAAGCAAGCAAGCAATGTCTGTTTCAACTGTGGAAAGGCAGGACATTATTCCAATGTATGTCCTCTTCCAAAGCAGTACAATCAGAAGTTTGCTGGAAGTCAGCAACAGCAGAAGCAGAATGGGAATGCTAGAGTTCAGAAGAACAAAAGTGAGCAGAAGACTGGGCGGGTGTTTCATACCTAGGGTGAAGGGATGCCAGAAGGAGAACCTGTATTGTAGGGTATGTTTCCTATCAACAATCAACCTGCAGTTATTCTCTTTGATTCTGGTGCATCACATTCCTTCATTGATAAGTCATTTGTGCTCAAGCATAGTATTCCTTTGTCTGAGTTAAACATGGATTTTCATGTGCAAACACCTGGTGGTCGAATCTCAACTAAAGAGTTGGTGTATCAAGTATCTTTGAGTCTGGGTGGGCATATCTTTCCCACGACTTTGGTAGTGCTTCCTAACCAGGGATTAGATGTGATCCTGGGGATGAATTGGTTGCAGAAGCACAAAGCTGTGATCGATGTGTTAAATAGAACTATCAAGGTAGATGTGCCAAACAGTAAATCTCAGCTCTTGATTCAACTTTCGGTGCCAAAACGGGAAGTAGGAAGAGTCTGTGCTACCGTTGCAGTTGGGGTACATGATATTCCAATAGTACGTGAGTTTCCAGACGTCTTTCCTGATGACTTACCTGGCTTACCTCCTGATAGAGATGTGGAGTTTTCTATAGAGCTAAAGCCTGGTACCGCACCTATCTCTAGAAGGGCCTATCGGATGTCTCCTAAAGAGCTAGCGGAGTTGAAGACTCAGTTAAATGAGTTGCTCGATAAGGGTTTCATTCGACCTAGTTCATCGCCATGGGGTTGTCCTGCTATTTTCGTGAAGAAGAAGGATCATACCCTTCGTATGTGCGTTGACTATCGTCCCCTGAACGAGGTGAGCATCAAGAACAAGTATCCCTTGCTGTGGATTGATCTTCTCTTTGATCAACTCGCTGGAGCTTCGGTGTTTTCCAAGATCGACTTGCGATCAGGGTACCACCAGATCAAGATTCGACCTGAAGATGTCCCAAAGACGGCGTTTACCACTAGATATGGGCTTTATGAATACTTGGTAATGTCGTTTGGTTTGACAAATGCACCGGCATACTTCATGTATCTGATGAACTCAGTGTTCATAGCCGGAGCTGGACAAGTTTGTTGTTGTCTTCATAGATGATATTCTCGTCTATTCCAAGAATGAAGAAGAGCATGCCCGTCATCTCCGAATAGTCTTAACTCGATTGCGTGAGCACCAGCTTTATGCTAAGTTCAGCAAATGTGAGTTTTGGTTGAAGGAAGTGCAATTCCTAGGACATGTCTTGTCCAACGGAGGCGTGGCAGTTGATCCTAGTAAGGTGAAGAACATTCTGGATTGGAAGCCACCAACAACAGTTCATCAAGTTCGAAGTTTCCTCGGTATGGCTGGTTATTATCGCTGGTTTATTCCAGACTTTTCTCGAGTCTCGAAGCCAATTACCAGTCTACTGAAGAACCAGAGCAAGTTCGTGTGGTCTGATGAGTGCGAAGAAGCTTTTCATGCTTTGAAGAAGTTAATGACCACAACTCCTGTATTAGCTCAACCTAATATTGAGAAGCCCTTTGATGTATATTGTGATGCATCCGGTATTGGTATTGGATGTGTCTTGATGCAAGAGGGAAGGGTCATTGCTTATGCTTCAAGACAGTTGAAGAAACATGAAGAGAGCTATCCAACTCATGATCTGGAGTTAGCGGCAGTTGTCCACTCTTTGAAGATTTGGCGGCATTATCTTCTGGGCAACCTTTGTCATATCTATACGGATCATAAGAGTTTGAAGTATATATTCACTCAGTCTGAGTTGAATATGAGGCAAAGGCGATGGTTAGAGCTTATCAAAGATTATGATCTTGAAGTACATTACCATCCAGGTAAGGCAAATGTTGTAGCTGATGCCTTAAGTCGTAAAGGCAGTTGCAATTGTCTGAGCCTAAAGACGGTAAATTCCACACTCTGTTATGAGTTAGAGAAGCTCGGCATATCTATGGTTCAGCATGGCAGCCTAGCTAACATATCTGTGGAACTCAGTATTCGTGATCAAATTATCAAGGCTCAACGGACCAATATAGGCATCGCACATCTTAAAGCAAAGGTGAAATCTGGGATGCCCACTTGTTTTAAGTTAGATGGATCCGATGTACTTTGGTTCAAGGACCGTCTCGTGGTGCCTAAAGTTCCAGAGATACGACAAGCTATTCTTGAGGAAGCTCATACTTCTCGTTTGTCCATTCACCCTGGAAGCAACAAAATGTACCAGGATTTGAAGAGGAAGTTTTGGTGGACAAAGATGAAGATTGAGATAGCAGGCTATGCGGCTAAGTGTGACACTTGTCAGAAAGTGAAAGCAGTGCGTTTGAAGCCAGGAGGTCAACTTCAACCTTTACCAGTTCCAGTTTGGAAGTGAGAAGACATCAGTATGGATTTCATAGTAGGTTTGCCAAAAACCTCGAGTGGCTATGATTCTATCTGGTTCATTGTTGAACGGCTCACCAAATCTGCACATTTTCTACCAGTCAAGACTTCACGTACTGCCACTGTTTATGCCAAGTTGTTTTTGGCAAGAATAGTGAGTCTGCATGGTATTCCTAAGACCATCATATCTGATCGTGGAACTCAGTTTGTCTCAGCTTTCTGGAGGCATCTCCATGAATCCTTGGGCACTAAACTTCTGTACAGCACGGCTTACCATCCTCAAACCGATGGTCAGACTGAGCGAGTCAATCAAGTTCTTGAAGATTTGTTGCGATGTTGTGTTCTTAACTTTGCGGAAAAGTGGGATGAATGCTTACCTTTGGCAGAGTTCTCTTACAACAATAGTTACCAACAGAGCATAAAAATATCACCATTCGAAGCTTTGTATGGTCGTGGTTGCAGAACTCCTCTTAATTGGTCGAAACCCGGAGAACGTGAATTCTTTGGTGTTGACCTAGTTAAGGAAGCTGAAGATAAAGTTAAACAGATTCGCATCAATCTTGAAATAGCTCAGTCAAGGCAAAAGAGCTATGCTGATAAAAGAAGAAGGCCACTCCAATATCAACTGGGAGATCATGTGTATTTGAAAGTCACACCTATGAAAGGAGTCTCTCGTTTTGGAGTGAAAGGCAAGTTAGCACCTCGTTATGTCGGTCCATTCCTAGTTTTGGAACGTATTGGCAAGGTGGCTTATCGTTTGAAATTGCCTGACATTCTCTCCGCCGTTCACGATGTGTTTCACGTATCACAATTGAAGAAGTGTCTTCAAATTAAAGATACAACGGTGGAAGTTGAAGGAGTGCAGTCAGAACCTGATGTGACCTACTCTGAGTATCCTGTAAGGGTTCTCGATCGAAAGGATCGAATTACTCGTCGTAAGACCATCAAGTTCTACAAAGTGCAGTGGAGCCAGCACTCAGAAGAAGAAGCTACTTGGGAATCTGAAGATTTTCTTTTAGAGAATTTCCCAGAGTTTTATGCTTCTATCGTTTAAGCTGTTTTGTAAAGACCTGGTCATAGTTGTAACAAAGATGATGTGAAAGAGAAGTGTTCTTGATACGTTTCCTTTTACGTTACTTTGTTTCACTCCTAAATCTCGGGACGAGATTTCTTTTAGGGGGAAGGATTGTAACACCCCGGGTGTTAATCTTGTTAATCTCTTAATTAAAATTTGATCATGTCATCATATGCATTAAGCATCATTCATTTGTTTGAAAACCTGGTTATGCATTGAACTAAAATAAGTTTAGTTATCTGTGTTTGATCCAGTGTTTGTATGCAGGTCATCTTTTCAAAGTCGCAAAGTTTAAAATTTGAATCCAAACCCTTTTCCCCTAAGGGGGTGGATTAAGCCCTAAATTCGTTTTTTTAAATCTATAAAGTTTTTGCTTGTGGTTGTTTAAGCAAAGTTGTAGATCTTGAGATTTTGAACAACTTTCGTGTTCAAAGTTTTTCCTGAAAACCCATGTAAGCTTGAGCATTTTTGCAAACAGCCGCAGGGTCAGTTCTGTCTTTTCCTCGAGCAGCTGCATGGCGGGGTCGATCTCGACGTCGCTCCTGGCCGACACGTGTCGCCAGCCGCGCAATGCCTGTCCGTGGACTCCCGTCCTGTCGTGGGTACGTGGCAATCTTGCGGGGCCCGTTGTCGTCTTTAAAAGCGGGATGCCGTTCCCTCTCTCTTTCCTTTTCGCGCCACTGCTCCACACTTCTCGTTCGCTCTGCTCCGTTTTGTTTCGCCGAGCACTTCACCGCCATCGTTGACGAACTCGTCCGAGCTCGTTAGCTGCTGCCAATCACTCAATCTTTTGTCATTGCCTTCGCCTTGACCTTGCGCATCCTTGGGGTAAGTTGGTTGAAGTCGGCGAGCCCGCAGTCGTCCAGCGCGGATCTGTCTTCCTCCGCTCCGACGCAACCGCCGCCGCTCTGGTCAGTCTTCGATCGGGCTGCGCAGGAGCCGCATTGTCTTTTTGCCGTATGTTTCTTGTTCCTTGTTCATCTCTGAGTCTTGTCTGGTTCTCCGTTTGCAAATGGTGGACCACAGCTCCGGGAACATCTTCGTGCCGCGCAGTTCTTCGTCTCCGCCGGCAGATCTCCATCGACGGTCGTCTCTGCTTCATCTCCGGCCACACTTGCTAACGCTTTGTGAACAGGGTGAGCTCCTCGACCTCTTCGTTGTACTCGTTTATCCTTGTATCGAGCCTTAGCGCTCTGTCCTCGAGCGCCGCCGCTGTTCTTGTTCGGCGCGGCAGTGTGTTCGTCGTCGTGTCGTTGTAGTTGATCTTTTTGAGATCCAAGTCTTGCGCTAGCTTCGCCTAGCCGTCCTGAGCCAGTATCGAGGGGTAGTTGCCTTCGAGCGCATGCGTGTTCTCTTCGGCGCGCGTCGAGCAGTTTCTCCGTCGACCGCCTCGGCTGTCGTCGAGGGTGTTGCTTGTAGCTCTGTGTGTTTGGCTTGCGCTTCGCGTTGTTTGGAGTCCGCTTAGCTTGCTGGAGTTGTTGGTTGTTTCGATCAGAGTCGGATCGAGGCCTAGTGTCTCTGCTCGAGGCCTAGCTCCTTCGATCGAGGCCTGTGTCCGTCGGCGTGTGTGTGCGGTCGAGCTCAGTTCACCGCCATGGTCGTCGACGAGGTTGGCTGTGTAGGTTTTAGCCTCGTTTCTGTGGGCGTTTTGCTCGCGGTTGTCTTCTGGGTCGTGATCGAGGCCTAGCCTCGGGATCGAGGGCCGATCGAGGCTTAGCTTCTCTAATCAAGTGTCGATCGAGGCCTAGCCTCTTGGTCGAGGGTCGGTCGAGGCCTTGTGTCTCTGATCGAGGTCTAGCTTTTTCAGTCGAGGCCTCGTTTCTTTCGGTCGAGGTCTGTCTTCATCGATCGAGGCCTAGTTTTCCCGATCGAGGGTAGTTCTTCGTTCGAGGTCTGTTCTCGATGGTGTGCGATCGGTCGAGCCCTGTCCGATCGTCAGCACCCTCGATGAGGTGTCTCTGAAGGTTTGTTTGGGTCGTGGCGTACCTCGTTGGGTTCGGCCCGGCAAGCCGAAGCAAGTTCGAGGGTCAGCCGTTCGGGTTGGTCACCGCCGGCGACTCGCCGCCGTGTTTGTGGTTCTCGATGCCACCGCTCGAGCCTCTGTGCCGCTGATGGTCGAGTCTCAGCCATCCGAGGGTCTTGAGCAGAGTTCTTCCTGTTTTCCTGTTTTTAGTTCTGTAATAATGCCATGCTTAATTAAAATGTTTAGAATCCTTATAACTCTAGGCTTTGAGTGATTTTGGATTATTTGATAAATATGGTCATTTGTCCAGTGACAAACACAAGTTGGACATGCTCGATGTAATGCTGTTTGCTCAGTTCTTTAGGGTAATCTGTTTTAGTTTTCTCTCGATAGCATGCTTGTTTGTGTTGCGCATCATGTTTACTATTCAAGCATCATCTTAAACATGTCATTTATATCGTGTAGATTGTTTGTTGGTTGGGTTGGATACCTCCAGTGTAGAGGTCTTCTCTCTTGAATCTGAGCCCGAGTTCGTTTATCCCTCCAACCAAGGCAAGCCCCGGTGCATTCAAACACTTCCTTGTATTTAAAATGTTTGTTTTAAATACACTTATGTTATACTATTGCATTACGGTATTCAATCAAATTCCTACTTGATGCATAGCCTTACCTTGAATTATTTATTCCTGTACCTTGATATTGTTTTCAAAATACGGTTGTTGCTTTATGCTGCTTAGCAATGCTTAGACCGATAGAGTCAGATGATTTCCTGTCATCTGCGAGATTAGGTTGTAACCTGTTTGCTTCGGCAATGGTTCTGTTTTCGAGATGAATAGCGGATTGCTGCGGCAAATGGCTATGTCGTCTTGATGGGAGTAATAATCTAAGACCGGGCGGACGCGGTGTTGGAGAGCCACCAGATGTGGATATCTGGTGAGCGGGTTCTTTCCGCCTGTGTCGATTAGGAACCGTCCGATGATGCATGACTAGGGTTGTGACTTTGGAGTACTTATCACATACTCCGGGAAGCTGGACTCTGGCTATTCTCGCTTGAAGAACGGTTAACCCGCACTGGGAGTGGAGAGATGGCGAGAGTAGTGTGTACCCTCCAAGTTAGCGAACTGGATGGAGGTGTACTGTGCTCTCGGGTGGCGGAACCCCGGTCTTGGCGAGAGGATCCAGGGAAAGGTAGTCATATGCGTGCTTTAAGCGGCTGTATATGTTGTGTGATAGGGAAGCCCCAGCTGGGATAAACCGGTTCGAATCGTCATGTTCCTCGGATATTGAAACATGACCCTGTTTTCTTCTTCGTAGTAATACACTTTAACTGGATACTTGTTGGATCCCTTCGTGGATGGTTATTACCTTGTATCGATCATACATCCAGGTCGATACTTGAGTAATCTTATGGATAACTTAAATGATTTCAATTCTTTTTATAAATGCTCATTTATGCAAAATACTTGATTCTTGCAAACCACACCTTGAATCCTATGACTTGCATACTGCTTTGTCCACCAAATACTTTTCCTTGTCGGATAAGTCTTGTGGAGTACTCCCGTACTCAGGGTTTGTTAACCCCTGTTGCAGATGAGGATAACAACCCGGTGTGTGTGGCTTCTTGCTGCATGACCGTGGTCAGTATAGATGAAGATGAAGAATAACCTGTCTTTGCTTGACTCTTGGGCAAGAGTAACTCGGTTATCTGTTCTTTCGCTATCAGCAGCTTGATGTATCTTTATCGTATGACACTAAGTTATGTTTCAAAACTTATGGTTTGTAATATGACTTTAAATTTCCGCTACTTTGATGTAATATAAAAATGTCGTATTACTTCTGTCATGATTGTGATAAGGTTGATCCTGTTCGGAAAGAGGTGGATGACCCGCTGCAAAGTGGCGACACCTGATGGGCTAATTAAGATTTGGATCATCTGTTGGAGATTAATGTTAATCCTGACAAGTGGGCCCTATCTTAAGAGGTTCTGTCACAACCTATATGAACTAACAATCTCTCTTAGTGCTATTATTACTCCCGTTGAGATTGGTTTCATAAGTGACATGAATATTTAACAAAGAAAGGTCAACTTGATTTTATCATGTGAAATATTATCTTAATGGAAAGGTTATTAGCTCAAGGCAAAGGTACGTGTTCAGGTTCATGCATTGAAAGTGCATATAGGATCCCTTTTATGCTAGAGTGTGCATTTGAGTGACATAAGATAGATGTTTATTAAAACCTCAAACTAGCATGAGTAGGATATGTGGCTTTTGAAAAATATTTGAGTCTTTGGTCTTTGTGACCCCGGTCATGACACTTGTGATTATAGATCTTCTTGATTGTTTGTTTTGCTAATCACAAGTGGCATGAACCTCTCCAGTCCATGAACCTATATGTCTCTCTTTATCTCTCTCATATCATCAAAATCTTATATGTCACAAGAAATGTGGAAAAGAGTTATATGAATTGATGAAATTGGATGAGAAGAGTTGTCAAATCAAGGTTCATTCAAAGAAATACATCTCTTTCAGTCTAAAACAGAACAGGGTTGAGTTGTGGAAGAGAGGAAGAATGTTTTTGGAGTTAAAATAGCCAACCCGTAAATATCGGACGTGTCCAGTATGTCTATCGGACGTGTCCGGTATGCGCGGGGAAATAAATCTGAACTTACCCCTTCGGACCTATTCTGGTTCTTTCCCCCTTCCACTCTCTTTCACGCATCCAGCCCCTTCTCTCTCTATCTCTCTTCGGATTTCTTGTTTCAACCAAGGAAAAGAAGGATTGAAGGTTGGTTTGGAGAGGGTTTGCATCAAGATTAAAGGATCTCCCCAGCAGGACTGCTTCCCTCTTCTCCTCTTTATCTCTCAAGGTACCCTAATCTCGGACCTCTTCCGATCTATTGGATATCAGTTGATATGCAAATCCCTTTGGTAGAAGTGTCACATTACATGCCCTAGAGTCATGCCTAAAGTTTGGATTAGATTGGAACCCCTGGTGAGGGCTGCTGTTCATGCAATACCGGACGTGTCCGGTATTAGACAGCAGTGCAGGATGTTCTGCAGTTTCTTTCCAACCTCAAAATTTTGTGTTTCTCTAAGCCATGCCTGTTTATCTATGATGATTTCTGTAAACCTATAATCATGTTATGATTTAGGTGAGTACTAAAATCAATGGCAAATGAGTATGACTTTGGTTCACAAATGAAATTGAACTTTTTGCATGAATCTAAGAATCTCTATCAAATCCTTTGGATACAGGGCATGAGTGGGCGCATTGAGCCAAGGTCAAAAGCTCAACACGATCCATCATCTGAGAGGGCTAGAAAGGCTCAACAGGAAATGCATTCTGGACAGGGCAGCAGGAGGCCTTGCAGAGCAGCTGCTAGGGATCCTCCTCAGTACAGAGAGGGAGGCGACAACTCTTCCTCTGATGATGATGAGACAGAAGATTACAGAATGGAATCTAGAAAGAGGAAGAGTGATGCTAGGAGTTCAGATAGCTCTGAGGAGATTGAAGAGGAGCAGGTTGTACCACCTTTTCAATAGCCAGGGCAGCCCGCTCCTGGTATGGACTACGACCTTCTTGAGGTACATGCTCCAGTCCTTCCCAGCTATGTTGTTAGAGTTAACTACAAAGGGAAGGGTATGACTGAGAGAGCCAGACAGTAGAGGAGGATTGATCTCAGAGGGCTGTAGATGATTCAGTATGATCACAGATTTCACACTATGTTTCATCTTGACTTCTATACTAGTGTGATACTTGTCAGGGATCCAGTGATAGCCAGGTCTCAGCATGTGGATTGGGAATATGTCAGAGATCTAAAGAAACCATCTCTTGGGTATGCCATTGACATCTGTTAGTGCACCGGAGTTTATGGGATCATGGAGTTTGTGCATGATTGGAACTCAGAAGTCATTGCACAATTCTATGCCACTTTGTTTGTTGAGGAGTCGAGGCGCATGCACTGGATGACTGAGGGCCAGTGGCACAGCGTTGAGTATGAGGCTTTTGCTGCTATGCTTGGTTTCATAGAGGAGAAGCTACAGAGAAACAGGATTCACACTGAGCAGGTCTTACCTCCAGAGCAGTTTGCCTACATGTATCCCCAAGGAGGTGAGAGAGAAGCAGTTGGGAAGATAGCTGGTCTTCACCCTACTTACAGATACCTAGACAGGATGTTCAGGAAGACGATAGATTGCAAGGGTGGAGACAAGGGTGCTATTGCTGATTATTCTAGAAACCTTCTCAAAAGGATGGCACCAGGTGCAGAGCTCTTCAGCGTCTTTGATTTCATTTGGTGTGAGATTCAGAGTGTTGGTGAGAGGCCCCTCAAGGGTTGTGGATTTGCACCATACATCATGTTCATGATTGAGCAGGTCACAGGACATAGCTTTAGATATGACAAAGCTCACAAGGTTCTGAAGATTGTGGCTGATTTGACTGAGCTTGGCATTCCACCAGCTGGTCCAGGAGGAGCTGGAGCAGCAGCAGATGCTCTTGGTGGTGATGCAGCAGGTAGAGGAGCTTCTCCTCCACCACGGACTACTTCACGGTCCTCTTCACGCCGTCGTAGTCCCCCTTTGCCAGTTCGCAGGTTCTTCAGTTCTATCTTTGGGATGTGCAAGGATACTCAAACTCGTCAGCAGAGGGAGAGGGAAGTCAGGAGGAAGGACACTCAGACCTTGAAGCAGATTGCCACACATCTTCAGCTCAAGCCTCCTAGGTCTCCACCTTCAGATGATGCACCTTGTGACCAAGAGACAGAGGAGTAGCAGCAGGGCAGATATGATAGTCAGTTTGCTGAGTTCTTTCCGAGGCAGCAGCAGCAGTCACAGCAGCAGCAAACTTAGCAGGAGCAGGGACAGCAGCACCCTCACCCTAGTACAGCTGAGGAGACCGCGTTAGCTTGGTGGTCTGATATCTTTGGACCAGGACCTAGTCACTCTACTGACTACGGCCATGGTGGCCAAGGATTCTATAGTGGTCTTGGTGATGCTGGTCAGAGCGGTTCTTGCCCACCTGGAGCTCCATTGTCAGATGGTGATCATGATGATGATGATGATGATGAGAGATCTATGATGTCAGTTATAGCTTGTTGCCCCTCTCTGATGTTTAGCTTACCTCTGTTAGATCTTTTGTGGTGATGGATGACAAAGGGAGAGAATTTGTTGAGATTAAAGCTTTAGAGTTTTGCTTCATGTGTTTATCTTGTACCTAGAGTCATGAACAACAGCTGTAATCTTGAGCATGCTTTATTGTTATATCTTGAGTGACATAAATGAGCTACATTGAGATATGATGAGTCACTGAGAGATGATGTTATGAGCCTTAGCTTTGTATATTAGAGAGTGTGCTTAATGGATGTATCTCTTGAGACATACTCTATATCATATCTATATCTTATCTATGTGGTTCATGGATTTGAGAAAATCTTGTGATGAGTGCTTTGTGTGTATTATTTCTCTTTCTCTGATGTTCTTGCTTTCTTTTGTATCATGCTTGTATTTTATTGCATATGGTTGATGTGATGGTTTCTATTTACCCTTTTGTGATATATCATGTCATATGCATCACAGTCTTGTTTCACTTTGTTTTCACACACACTTGCACTCGGATGCAATGATTTAGGGGGAGTCTCCCTTATCTTAGTATGTGCAAATTGACATTTAAGGTCTTGGATGTATTCAATACATATTGCACATATTAAGGGGGAGCCTTTTTATAAATCATTGAACCCATAAGCCTAAATGTTTATATCATTTTGTAAAGCTTTAATCGAGTTGTCATCTATCACCAAAAAGGGGGAGATTGAAAGGGCATCTAGTCCCTTGGTATGTTTTGGATGATTGTATGACAACGCGATTAAAGATCTAACATGTCTTCTAAGTGATGGACATGTACTTGGGTATCTCACTAGTGTTTGCTTATAATGGTTAAAGAAAAATGCTGTATTGTTGTATAAAATGACTAGATCAATTAGAAGACAACAGTACACAAGGAATTCATGGATAAGGCTTATCTAGTGTGGGATGTCCATGATTCATAAAGGAGAATATTGTTCGGTCAAGATTTATCTCACAAGGGTTTGGTTCAAGTGTTCAAAGCCAAAATGATGGAGTGTTGTATGGAATATCTAGATTAAGCACAAGACAACAATGCATCAAGGAATTCTTGAATAAGTCTTATCTATTGTGGGATATTAATGACTCATGGATCTTATTTAAAGGGATTAATGTATCACAAAGCTTAATGAATGATTCAATACAATATATGGTTTGAAAAGGCTTGAGATGGTGAAGATAGCAAGGAAAGGGCCTTCGAGGTACTAAGCAGGGGTGAAGAGCAAGCGACGACTTGGCGGCCGAAGAACCTAGCTAGGGTGAAGAAGAAAGTACTTGCATTTAGTTGAGGTACTAATCAAGCTATGATGATCATATGTGTGTGAAGAATCTATTGGATTGATTGATGGAAGTGACTTGGTGCATTTGAATTTATCTACACTTGATGAATGAACTCAAGTCACATGCTCAAGATGGCTATGCTCAAGTAAAAGGGATGATATTGACATGGTTTGCGTCCTCTCATCTGGAAGATTGAAAGAAGCGGTTTTGGCTCTAAAAAGATCAACTCAAAAGGACTTAACTTCACTCTTTCTTTTTGATCTTGAGTTTATAAGAAAAACCGTACTATTAAGAGGAATGCATCATGTTGATAGGCAATGTTTTCTAAGTGCCCAAAGCAACCCATGTGAGGTATGAGAGAGTTGGTCAAAAGACAGAAGCTGGGTGGCTCTGTCTGGTGAATACCGGACGTGTCCAGTATGGGGTATCTGATCTCGAGCAGGGGAATACCGGACGTGTCCGGTATCCCCAACGGCTATAAAACGGCTAGTTTTTCTTGGGGGCTATAAATAACCCCAAGCCCTCTCTTGTGAGGGTTGTTGATTCTGCTGGTTACTACACACTTAGTTGAGCCTTGCAAACTCTCTCTAACCCTCTCTTAGTGAGTGATTGGTCTTAATTGCAAATCTCATTAGTGGGTTAAGTGAGAGCCTCTTGAGCACTAGAGCATATCGTTTATTTCGTGATTCACATTTGTTACTCTTGGACCTTCGGTCCTAGACGGTTAGGCGTCGCCGAAGAGCACCCAAGAGCTTGTGGTTTGCCTCGGATCGTTTGTAACGGTTGATCTCACCGCCGTAAGGAAAGAGATCAATTTAGTAGAAGGAGCAAAAGAGGTTGGAAAAGACCGCGGCTAGAGATGACCTTCGGGCCCTCTAGAGCTGGACCTTTGTGGTAGCTCGCAGCCCGCTCAACGGAGAGTAGGAACCTTTGTGGGTCCAAACTTCGGTAAAACAATTCTCGTGTCTCAATTTGTATATCATTTGTTACTTGTGATCTCCGTGGTTGTTTGAGGTTGTGTGCAGGTTCTGGAAGCTCCTTGAGTTGAACAAAATTCACTAGCATCCTGTCACAAGTTCTGAAGAGAAGGGAGCAGGGTCCCAGAGGAATTTGCAGAAACCGTGAATACCGGACGTGTCCGGTATTAGCGCAGTGTGTCATCTCTATCTATTCTCTGTGCTAATCTTTGTGGTGCAGGTTTAGGGCACTAAGAGTTGTCTCATATCTTACATATTATCTGTGCCCTTCTAAAATATACCATATCTCTTTAATTTAGAGTTTCTAAGCAATTAGAAACTCCTTCACTAATAGTTTCTGCATTTAAAGTTGGAATTTTCAGAACCGCCTATTCACCCCCCTCTAGGCGGCATCCAAGGTCCTTTCAGTTTTGCCGTCTCTTCTAGATCCTATAGCTTCAGGGCTAAATCACAAGGAAATTGCTAGATTCAGTGGAGCAACACTACAAGACAATCATCAATAAAGTCTATCAGGTACCAATTTCTTCCCCTCTCACTTGTTGTTTCCTCCTGTGCCTATTAATTTAGAAGAGCGGGAGATTTGCAAGGTAGTACTCAAAGTATCTTATGAAGAAATATTATTATTGTGGAAGGGTTGGCTTGGAAACTAAGAATGGATACGAAATTCATAATTCAAAAGGTAATTATATTGAGCAATTGTTAGGTGTGCCAAAATTGTTTAATTGGGGCTTGCTTGGACAGGTAGTTTTGTTTTCAAATCATTAGGGTCTAGTTCATACTCAAATTTTATCTAAAAGATTTCCTAGTAAATCCAGCTGATGGCAAGTCGAAAAAGAATAGGGGCTAAAAACTATGTTTTATACAAGATTTCCATAAATGATCAATACCTTAAACCCTAAATAATGAATTTTCATTATAATAGTACAATAGAGAAATACTTTCATATTCATGAGCAACATGATCTGAGAAAGGTAATTATTCTGAACATCAGACTTGCAACTTAACAAAAGAGTACCAGTCAGATGAATCACATACACTTCAATGTTATATTTTCCAATGCATTATATTGCCCCCCATTATATGTGCTCATAAGATCAAGCATCTGTCCGAGATAATTTTGCAAAGCTATCTAAGCTAGAGATCCAAATAGTAGTTATTGACTTGTGCTACTACAAAATTTGTCAAGTAATACAATTTGTAAATCTGTAAGTTGCCAAGTAATACAATCTCTGATAATTCAACCATACATCCATGGTAAAGTTCCTCTTGGCAGCCCCTCACCATCTCACAGATTTTGGCAATGCATTCAAAAGCATCATATGGTTTGCAAGTAAATATCTGCAGTTATCGTTGATTTTCCTTTTTTTTCTTGGACATGATCTAATTACAGGTCCCATTGCTGAGCAAACATACAGGAACAAGCGTCATGTCCCATGCTCTACAATTACTACACCATCTGATCTAGATGCTTGTGGGGGTATATCGATAAGGAAGATTGCCGGAAAATGGAGGTGGAGCTGAACAAACAGCCAAAGCAACAGGTGCTAAATTATATTCGTTGTTGTAAATTTGAAGCTGTATTTCATAGGAATCTAAAAGACTCTTGTTGTCAATGGTAATACATTACAATTGTTTCTCAAGAGATCAGAACCCACATGAATAGAGTTCTAGGCGATTTTTTTTCTTAATACACATTCCATTCCACAGTGGATAGAGCGTTGGCCTGTGAGTTCGTTGATCTCAGTTTGCCACACTGGTCCATTGTTGTAAATAGGGCGTCGGTTGGAAACCCGCCCTGGATAGAGCGCCGATTTGCGTACTTTAAGTTAGATATTGTTACATACTAACATACTTCCACAATGATCTCAGTTTATCGAAGAGAGGCTTCCCTGCTGGATAAAAGATTCATGAAGTAAACTTTAAGTTAGATATTATTACATACTAACATACTTCCATCAGAGATCTGTGAATGTCATACTCTGTTTCGTTCTTTGTACATATGGGTTGTGCATAGGTTGTGTTCTATATAAAAATATTCACCATTTGTATCTGGTGCTTTGATCAGGTTTGGTGAGTTAGGGTTGATGTGGAAGCCATCACAACTAGCTTGGGCAATCCAATAGAAATTATATTTACTTTACTATTCAAAATAAACATGTATTTTTTTGTTAAGTATGTTTGCTTCATTAACATTCATGTAATAATGACAATTGGATACAAATAGAATATTGCACAGATCACATTGAAAACATCATTTTTGGTGTTATGGTACATGTGTGCAAGTGCAAATTATAATTATCATGATTTTTTTTCCGTTGCAACGCACGGACATTTACCTTATTTATAGGTAGAGAGAACATCATCCTTCACATAAAGGGGTAAATGATCGTTTCTTATTTAGTAGGCGAGCTAGATTGTAAGTTTATTCAGTAGACTCTCTCATGTAAATGAGTAAATGATGATTCTATACATCTCTTTATCTCTCTCTAACAATGACTAATATAACCCGTAGCGTTAGCACGAGCAAATATATTAGTAGAATAAATAAGAAAAGTTTTGGATATACTCTCACTATCGTAAAGTATACTTCTAAAATTTGTACTAAAATATAATACATTCTACATGATTACGTACTATACCTAGATTTGGCAAAAAATTAAAAAGATAACCATGATTTGAGAAGAATCCTTAACTCTGGAATAATCTAAGGGGCGTTACTCCCTTAATTAAGTTGTCTTAACATTTTAGAGTTCACTGTATTACAACACAGGACTGATGGAGTAGTGTTTTTTCTAGATTTGTTTGATGCATGTGTAATCTGGCAGATATGGTAATTTTAATTTATTTTGCAATTTTGGATGATATAATTTAATTATTAATTACTATGTACTTGTGAATGTGACATGATACACTTAGGGTGTGTTTGGTTCCCACCTCCTAAACTTTAGTGGACTAACATATTTTAGTCACCTTTTAGTACCTCTTTAGTGACTAATGGAACTAAGGTGTTTTATTAGTCAGTTTGTTTGGCACTTTAGTCCCTAAAGTGATTAAAATTTAGTTCACTAAAGTTTAGGAGGGTGAAACCAAATGTGTGGGCGTGAGGGCCAACCTCACGTGCGCGTGATTTGTATGTGCGTCAGTGCGTGTGCGTGTGCATGCGAGAGGCGAGACCGTGAATGGGATCAGAATTTTAGATCGAACGTGTGAAATCGAATTTGGATAACAATATTTATCCTATTTTAGTTCTAATTTAAATAATGACTAGCATCATGCCCGTATGTTATTACGGGATAACAAAACTTTTATACTATGAACACATATATCATATATCACATCATAATATAATATTATTATAAAATTAAATATATACGTTAAAATAACAAATCTAAAAAATAAATTAAATTCATGATATTAACATAGTCGCGAACCGCACATAGTCGAATCTATTTTTGTAATAAATTAATTGAGAGACCTAAATGTCATTAATATTTTCTATAAACTTAATTAGTTAAATTTGATCCGAAACCGGAGGAGTACAGTACTACTCCAGATGCAATAGAACTTGTTTAATTAATTATTTGTCATCAGTCTCAGCATCTAGGTACAAATAAATTACATTTTATTCCACTCTCAACACAACACCATAAGACCGTACAACAACAAGCTAGGGATCATCAGATTATTGGACAATACTGAAAAGCAGCACGCACACCACTGAAACAGCCAAACTTTTGGCGGGGAAATTCTAAATAAAGACAAACATATATGCCGCCTTGATTCGATTCCGTTCGACAGGAGCGCGGCTTTGTTATTTTAAAAAAGACAATTATAGATTACTCTCTCAACCGTGAATAAATTAGAGACTGGAGAGGGCCTCCGGTACTATTTATATACTGTTTATCGATTTGACAAAAAAAATTATTTTTTTATTTTTATTTTTTTTATTTTAAGTTTTTATTATAATTTTGAAATTTCATATTTTTAAATTTTTTCTTTTATTTTTAGTTCCGAAGCAAGCGATAAAGAGTTTGTACTATTTCTATTTTTATTTTTTAGACATATACGATCCTAAGCATCGGAGTACATGTAGTGTGGTAGTCTATATCAATTATAGCAATAAAACATGTAGTCTTTCTATCGAGCCAGCATAGCTTTATATTGAACTGTTGGAGAGACTATTCTAAAATCTTTTTTAGTTCCTACTTCCCAAAAACTTTAATTATTTTTAAATTTTAAATTTATTTAAGCTTTTAAATTCTCTTCTTTTTCTCATTTATTTTTAAATCTTTAGTTTTATACAAGCAGCGATCACACGCCGTAAATTGTGTGTAGTATAATGATTCATATCAATCATGACAATAACATATTCGTAATATTTCTACCAGGCCCGTGCATCTTTATATTGGCATGTTATTAGACCATAACAACAATTTTGAGTACTTATTCATGCTATTGTACATATATTGTTTGAGTATATAAAAAAAACTAACTCGCTTAGCGCTGACAACAAATGTTTAGCAAAAACCGGCGCAGCCGAGCGCACCCATTTGGGCTAGTATAGTATCACTCAAAATGAAAAAGAAGATCACCATCATATCATCCACGCACGCAAACACAACAGCTTATCTGGTTATGGTGATGCTGGCCACCAGGAGAGACAACATAGAGCTGATCGACGACGACTGACCCTTGCTGCCCCTCGTCACTGCCCTTGGGTTCTGCCATCCCCGTCGTCGTGTCCACATCCTACAGATGCCAGAAGGCGTCGCCGCCTTCTTCACCGATGCCTTTCCTGTCGGAGGGGAAGATGACGAACAGGAAGCTGGCGAGGAACGTGACGGCCAGCGGCAGGAGGGTGAGGAACTCCCTCCACTGCGTGGACTCCTCCGGGACAAGGCAGCCCTGCACGCCGGGAGAGACTGCGGGCTCTCGTCTCGCGCACGAACCGGCGCAACGAGTAGTACTTGACGAGGCGCGCGCACAGCGCGTCCAGCCGCGGGTCCGGCGTTGCACGCCACGTGCTCCACGAAGTGCGCGGCGTTGCACATGTAGGTGAGGATGGGCACGCGGTCGCCGGTAGGCCGCGCGGCAGTACCGGCAGCCGCCGCCCCCGTGCACCCGCTCAGCACGTTGCTGTTGAGGAACGACAGGCCGGTCCTGGTTCCGACGTGGCGCGCGAGCCTGCCGCCCGTACCCGCGGGCGCGCTGTTGAGCCGGATCACCAGGTCGTGGGTGTCGATGAGCGCGCCGTGCTCCGGCGCCAGCAGGACGCCGCTGTTGCCGGCCACGGCGCACGACGCGTACGGCCGCACCGGCGCGCTGTCGTCGTCCGTCGACGTCGGCCCGGCGGCGTGCCGGTCGATGGGGCGCTTGATGAGGTCCAGGAGCTCGGTCATCACGCGCGGCTCGAACCGCGGCCTGCCGAGCCAGTCTTTCTATGCGTAGGGAACATAGGCTTTTTTTTTTTTTTTCTTTTATTTCCTTTTCTCGTTTTCTTGGAAAAAATTATCTGAATATTTTCTTTCATTTTCTCGTTTTATTTCTGTCGTGTTTTCTTTTTCTTTCCTTCCGTCGTATTTTCTTTCTTCTGTCCAAATTACACGTGGGGGAGGGGGGCCCGGACCGAAAGAAAAAGGTCGCACGAAACTACATCTTCTCTTTGTTCTTTTTAGTTGTATAGGAGATGTAGATATTATCATAAGTGAATGCTAATCTGGCCGTTTGAATTTGGATTTACATCCTAATATCAGCAACTCGATTTTGAATACTCAAAATATTTATTTGCTTTATTATTTTAGTCGATCAAATAATTGTATAAGAGTAGAGATTTAAAATAATACTCCCTCCATACCAAATTATAAGTCATTCCAATGCAAGAATCTTAGAGAGTCAAAGCATTTCAAGTTTGATCAAATTTAGATAATAATTTAATAATATTTATGATGTCAATTAAGTATCATTAGATACTTCATTAATTATATTTATACTATACCTATTTTATGACATAAATTTTATATTTTTTCTCTCAAACTTAAAATATAATTTAGGACGGAGGGAGTACTATAAGATATGTCTATCCAAATTTAGAGCCTAGTGGTGCATAGATTTTTACAGTATGAGTGCATATATTGTGAAAAAAATAAACATAATCGTTGTTTTTAGAAAAAAAAATCATGGATCCTATAAAGGCTAGACTGTATATAGATCCGCCCATAGAGCAGGCCTCGTCTCCATAAGTTCTATTGGCCGCGCCTCCTGCTCTTTGCCTCTCATTCAAACTCGGCCTCTCATCTTTACCACCAGGTAGGCACCGCGATGAACTCATCTTCAATGCCCGCGACCCATTTTGAGCTCCTCTCACCCTCACCACCTAAGCACCTGACGACAACGACGACAATAACAACAACAACGCTGATGATGACACAACTTGATATATATAACTTGATACATATGCAGTGTGAATCCTTCTCATTACTCCCTTCAGCATCTAGGATACATCACAACTAGAAAAGACGTGGTCAAGTGAATTGGTGTAGAAAAACAAATTCTAAGGGCTAACAGAGAGATTTGGAGGCTTCTATAAAGTTGGACATGAGTTGGAGCCATGTTAGATTAAGTTTTTTTTTCTCTAGCACCAAAAAGTAAAATAGGGTATAGATAGAGATGTTCTTAGCATGTATTGTCATGTGCCAATCAAAAGGATATACTTCCTTCCATCTCTTTTTAGGCAGAGTGAAACCGCTTACTTAATTTTGACTAAATATATATAAGAGATTAGTGACATTTATGGTATGTAATAAGTATCATTAGGTTAACCATTGAATATATTTTTATAAATGCACTTATTGAAGATAAACAAATGTTTCTAATATTGTTTTTATAAATATGTATCTAGTCAAAAATAATAGAAAAGTTTGAGTAACACATAAATGACGACGACACTTTAATAAGAAGTGGGGAATATACGACCACATGTTAGGCCGCCCCGCGTAAAACTTTGAAACTGTCAAATGCATTTCATATTCAAGAATCAAAAGGTCAGCAAGTATTAATGCTGCCATAGTAGTGGTGGAGGGATAAGAAGTGGCATCAAACTGATAAAATGCCATGCATACATACGGTAGATATATGGCATCCACGCACACATGATGTCCTGGCCGGTCTGCTCTGTCTTTTTGTGTGTCTCCTCTCTCTTTTTTTTTACTGCATTTGGACAGTTGAAATCCCAATATTCATTCATTCATGATTCATGCTACAGAAATCTTCATGTTCTCCTCTTCGGTGTTCCTTCAGTTGTGCCAAAGGTGAAGACATCACATTACCAAGCAATGAAGCAGCTCACATCTAACCATTATAATAGTTGGCTACTAATAACTATATTTCACTATTTAGAATTTAGACCAAAATAACTAATATTAGTTGTGACATATTAGTTAGCTATAATAATAACTATATTAACAACTATTAAACGGCAAATCAAAGCGTGATTCTAGCGTTACAAAAAGAGCAGTTACTCGCGCATTCGTATCGTATATAGCAACTGTCAATCTGTGCCGGCCATGCATGCAGCACGCTCTACCTTATAAAGCTGAGGTGATGCGGCCAGGAACATCATCGTTAAGTCCATTTCAATTCGGTGATCTCCCTCCTCGCTTCCCATTTCCCACCTTTGATTGACTTTCGGATCAGATCTAACATGATGAGGCACAATAGCATGATGATGACCATGTTGTTGTGCGCTATGCTTTTCGGACACCTAGCAATGCAAGCACGATGTAAGTACTCCTTCCTTTGTATTGTTGAATTTTAGTTTTTTTTATATACATATGAGGGGCAATATTGATGGTATACTGTCAATATATATATATTGTGTAGTAGGTAACATAGATTGTTGCTGTTGCTAGTGCTTCTGTTATATAATGATGATCTTAGATTTTTTTAAAAAAAATATATATTGTAGGCCGTACTATTACAAAAACAGACTACACAGTCGGTTCACAACCTATTTCTACAGGCGTTTTTCAACGCCGACTGCGCTGGGGGCCAGTAGAAATGGGACATTTCTACAGGCGGTTGCTTGAGAACTGCCTGTAGAAACCCATTTACACAGGCGGTTCAAGAGAACCGCCTGTGTAAATGATTTTCTAGTTTTAAATTTTTGGTATTTATATAATATTGTATTATTTAATATATACATATATATTGTTATTGAGACTACTAAACCCTATTGGATGGTGTTCAAATATATAGCAATATGTAAATTAAATATCTCAGACATACATTTCTTTCTTCAAAGTACCATGCTCACAATAAAGTTACAAGTGTATGACACATTATATACATGAGTCTCATGCTCACACACATAAAGTTACAGGTCTATATACATCAAGAGTTTGGACTTGTCCTCTAAAAACCGGACCGAGTAAGATTTAGGCTATAAACCTCTGTTAGCGCTTCGTACTCAGGCTTGGCTAATTCACTTTCATAATCATGATATTTCCCTACATTTGAGATGACTTGTTTGATAAGGAAAAGGCACACGTCCTCGACTTGTTGTACAATGCCTTTTCGATGATGGTCGTCGCCTTGACTTTTTTCTTGGGAGGTTTCTTCTTAGTCGCTGTGTCGTCTCCTCCTCTCATGTGCTCGCACACGTAGTATCCACAGAGAACAGATCCTGCTGGTTGCTTGTGGCACAATAAAACAGAAAATTAAAGTGGTTATTTATAGATTGCTCACACACGTAGTATATCCACACAGTACATGTATGATCTGTATTCATAAGAGTAAGTTTTCATACTTACCGGTCAGTCATATGTAACTTCCAATGGCTCATTTTCTTTTTTCTTCGATTCAACCTTTCCACCGTGCATTATATAAAACCACCATGCCCTACGAACTCGAATACAGTCACCATGTTAATTATTCTTAAAATCTCATAATGCAAAAGTATATGTGCATATCTCAACTTACATCTCTAGCATCTCAATGAAATGTCCATAGCTTGATGGTGGGTAATTTGCAGAGTCTAATACCAGCACCCTTCCTTTTTTAGGATAAATGACGACGCAGATCCAGTGGTCCCTGCATGAATCAAATTCATGATACATTTGTGCATTGAAATATTATGTAGTTTGATCACCCAAAGTTATATGGTGCCACTATCCAAACTCATATACTTACCTAAAGTTGTACGGTGCCACTATCGATTTCCTGTCTTGATACTTTTTCATACACTTTGAAATGTAGAAGGAGTACTTGGCTTCAAATTTAAACTATAATTGTCTCCTTTTGGCGGCCCGTGCTTCACCTTCTAAGCCTCTTAAATCGTCATTGTTCACCCCGATTCTAAAGGTGTGCCTTTCTTCGCATATATCAATTGGGTTCAGATAGGCAATCCTTTCCTCGGCACAATAATCGAGGTTCAGACCATAAGTCTGCTCCTGCTCATCAAATAGCATTCTACAAGGCACATGCATATGTCAGATATTGAACATTGATACAACTACAATGCATGCCAGTTATTTAACATTGATACAACTACAATGCATGTGTAACTATGTAACACTTACAATGCAAACGTCGTTATTATCTGTACGTCTAGTCTCTCGAGGTTCATCATCAACCAAATGTCTTCAAAGCTAATCACAGACAAATTATGATCACTTTGAAATGCCTTATGTGGTATAGACACGTTGATGGCGTGAATGCCAGCAGCAGAGGCTCTCATGTACCAGTCATGCATCCTTTTTACATTGTTTGGGACCTTTTGGAGTTTCTCCTAGCTTAGTAGAGGCTTTCCCACCACATAGGTTTTAGGCACGGACTTGTAGTCTTCCCAAGTTGGCACCTTGATTTTGCAGGGAATCACCTTAGGCACCGGCTGCGCTGATTTCTTGAGCTCAGATAACTCGAGGACTTCACTAGTGCGTTTTTGCCTAATTCCTTTCAAAAATCTGGTCGTGCCAGCTGTTTTTTTTCTTTGGCTCGAAGGGGGAAATCAACTTGGGGATAGGAAACTTCTTCTTTGGCAGCGCTGGTGGCTCCGGTGTTTGTTTAGGATCTTTGGGTTGTGGGGAAGGTGTGGATTTTTGTGGTGGAGGTGGCAGAGGTGATGTTTGTGGAGGTGATGACTGTGGCGGAGGTGACGGAGGTGGAGGAGGTGATGAATGTGGCGGAGGTGGCGGAGGCGAGCTCACAAGAGAATGGATTGGTGATGGTGGTGGGTTTGGAAGAGGATCAGTAGGTCCTGATGACTCCTCAACTGCTATCTCTTGCGAGGACAATGGCGGCTCACTCAGCTGGACGTCCCGCCGAGGCCAAAGAATGAAATTGTTTATAGCCTGTCCGAGTTTCTCAATGTCCTTGGGACCGGGGATGTCTAACATCTCGTCCTCATATCCTTGGACCACGGCCGATACTTCTACGCTGCAGTAGTCTTCAGGAATGTCAGCACCGTGGTACTTGCGTCCTGGGATGGCTTTGCCCATGGCTACTTCCCTTGTACGATGATTGTTAATGTCATATCTTATGACTAGGGAGCAAGCCACGGGAGTAACAATGTCATCAATCGGATATTGAATCTTATTCCCTGTAGCCGCAACACTGCTTGGTACCTCGGCAACGATCTGCTGGGACACCACTGGGACTAGCTGCATCTGGGGTGCCTGAGTGCTTATTTGTTGATTTGACACCACACTCGCCAGTTTTTGCATAAATTCAAGAGGAGGATCATCTAGCAATTTCTGCATAAACTCTGTGAACTCTTTCTTAGCCTCCTCCTTTAAATAGCTAGCCATTTCTTCCTTGTATCTATCACGTTTCCTGTACTCACCTTCCCACTGAGGGCCGAATCCATCCTTCCATCCTTCTTTGGATGAGATGCCTCGAACACGGCCAAGATGCTCTGGGTTACCCAAGCCCTCACTAAGGATGTCCCTCTCTCTTCGTGGCTTGAATGTACCTTCCTGTTGCTTGGCTGCCACCGCAAATATGTTCTTTGCTACTGCTTCAACCTGAGGGTCATCAAAGGACAAACCGCTGTCGGTTTCCTTTGGTTTTCTAGCCCTAATCCAATTCGCGGACCTTTCACCAACTTGTTCGGACAGCGCCAGTAACCCTTTCGCCTTCTTAGCAGCCTCTTCTTGTTGCCATTTGGGAGCCTGACGCTGATAACCACCTGAGCCTAGATGGTGGTGGTACTTATTCTTCTTTGCGATAGCGGAGTTGGCTTCGCTCAGAGATACGAATTCTGGCTCTTTCCTTTGCTCTACAAAGACCGCCCACTGGCCTTTAATAATCTTGTACATTGTTGTAGGGTCCAACCCTTTCTTGGCAAACTTGTTATTTAACTCATGCCTCCAGTTTTGGAAACTGATCGCACACTGCTTCAATGTATAGTCATTTACCAATGCCCCTGGTATGGCTCGAGGAAATTGGAACCTCGTCTTCATTTTTTTCCAAATTCTTGTCTTGTCATCCTCCGACACAATGGACCAGTTCTTGTTAGTGACGTCAAGGATGTCCCTAACACAGAAGCCAATTGTGTTTCAGTACTTGGATAAGTGCATAAAGTGGATGAAATAAATTGAGAAACAAAAAAGCATAATAAAAAACTAACAAAAAAACTACACTTCCCTCTATATATAAATTCTATTTAACACAACATTGATTCATGAAAACAAGTAAATATATCTAGCATAAACTAAATTAAAAAGCAAACATGAAAATGGAGAGAGGAGAGATGTTATATAATCAATTTAATCAACCTCACATGAATAAAACAAAGATAATAGCCTAGGTATTCTTCTCTCTCACTCATGGTGAAACCCTAGATCCAAAATGTGGCTCCAATTGAGCAAAAATGAGCTAAATGAGGCAATAGGGACATAAACTAACCTTTTTAACCAATCTCCTTCCAGGAAATGAAGATCAAAACCTCCCCCTTGTATTTTGAAAAATCTGGACCTCCAAAATCGCTTCTAATGGAAAGTGGCGGCTAGAACTGTAGTTTGTCGGGAGGAAGAAGAGAGTGGGGGTCGAGAGGGTGGTTTATATAGGCAGAGTCTACCACTGACGGTTGGCATAAGCCAACCGCCAGTGTAAATAGGCCCATTTACACTGGCGGTTGGCTCTGTGGTGTGGGATTATCACAGGCGGTTGGCAGCCAAAACACACCACAGGTGGCGTGAAACCCAAAATCGCCTGTGGTGTGTTTTGGGGGGCGCCAGCAAAAACAGTTTTTCTACTAGTGCCGTGTTCAGCTGATGGATTCCAAGAGTTCTATTACCGCTAGCATCAACTCCACATCATCAGATGAGGGGAAGTTTGTCATCAACTTTTGCATCAGCGATTGGTGCTATTTCTTCGATAGGTTGGATAGGAACCCCTGCTACTGTTGTCTGAATGCTGATAAGAAAGAGTATTGCCACTTGTCAATGCAAGAGTGCAGGTCCAACTGTGTGACATGCAACCCCAAATGCCCACCACCGCCATAGCTCCTTAATTGTGGTGTCACTACAGGAAACCGGTGAGTTGCCGAGTTCTGAGGGCACTCGGCAACTAATTTACCGAGTGTTATTTTATTTGTCGAGTGCCAGGTCAAGCACTCGACAACTAATTTAGTTGCTGAGTGTCTTGTGGCTGGCACTCGACAACTAATCAGGGAAAAAACAAAAAAAAAGACCCAGACCCCACGCCGGAGCGCCGCCCGCGCGGCCCCGCCGCGAGCCCCTGCGCCGGCCACCACCGCCGCCGCCTCGACTTCGTGTCGGAGTAGAGGGAGAGGAGAGGGGGCGCCGGAGCAGAGGGAGAGGAGAGGGGCCGCCGCGTCGGGGGAGGGGAGGGGCTGGGGCCGGCCGCTGCGTCGGGGGAGGGGAGGGGTTGGGGCCGGCCGCCGCGTCGTGCCGCCCGCGCCGAGGCTCCCACGCCGCCGCCGCCGGAGCAGAGAGAGGAGGGGTGGCGCCGTCTACGCCTCGCGCGCGCCGCCGAGGAGGCGGGGCGAACGCACGGACCACTGAGCGCCGAGGGGGTGGGGCGGGGCGGCCGCGCCGCCGGGCTGCGCGCGCGCGCCCGCGCCACCGAGCGCCGAGGAGGTAGGGCAGCCGTGCCGCCATGCCGCGTGCGCACCTGCGCCACCGAGCTCCGCCGGAATGGAAGGGACGAGACGACAGGGGGGATGGAAGGGGTTGAGCGCCGCCGCCTCCTGGTCCCGAGCGGCCCCAGCAGGAGCGTCGCCGTCGCCTCGCGCACCGCCGCCTCCTGGTCCCGTGCAGCCCCAACAGGAGCACCGCAGCCGCCTCGCGCGCCTCGCTCGCGCGCCGCCGCCTCTTGGTTCACGTAGAAGCCTAGGGTGAGAGAGGGAAAGAAAATGGCCTAGGGTTCACGTAGTCGGCTCCTGGTTTTGTTCCCGCGAGGACACCGGAGAGCCGTCCGATTGATTGAACGGCTGAGATCGAAGCCGACCAAATGGACCAAAATAGGCCCAGGTGGGAGGCCGAATTTTCGGCCCAGGCCCCACGTTGCGGCCTGGGCAGGAGACAGCACACGCAACTATTGACTGGGCTGCACGTGCTGATGGGCCGCTCACTGCTGGGGCGAAGCAAGGGAGGCTCACAAGTTTGGTTTTTGTTTTCTTTTCAGCAAGTTGCCGAGTGCCTGATGTTCCCTAGGCACTCAGCAACTTAATTAATTTTTTTTTGCTCCCAATTTTTTGTGTGTGCTTATTGAACTATGGAAAATAACATGTTCAAATTTGAAAGCTTTTCATTGCATTTTGGTATATTTCCTTAGTTTATTTTGTTTCCTTCAATTTTCCCGCTTAATATTCATTTGAACTGCAGGTGCATGAAATCATAGATTTCTTTCGTTCGAAAAATATTATCCTTGTTTGTTAGTGTAAATGACGGCTAAATCCATGATCTGTCTCGAAAGTTCGATCAACATGCGCACGAGACAACGTCGCCAACTTCGGTGAGAGTTGTTTTTTAATTATATAAAATACAAATAAATTCCAAAAATCACGAAACTTGTGCACGTGTCATGATTTCATGTGCGTATATTGTGGTAAAAAATTGAAAAAGTTTCAAGCACGTCGTCACGTACGTTGCTCACAAACCTCAAAGTCCACGTATGATATCACAAGTGAAATCGTATGTGGACCTTGAGGTTTGTGAACAACGTACGTGACGACGTGCTCGAAACTTTTTTAAATTTTTACCACAATATACGCACATGAGATCATAACACGTGCTCAAGTTTCGTGATTTTCGGAATTTGTTTGCATTTAATATAATTAAAAAACTACAAGCACCGAAGTTGGCAACGTTGCCCCGTGAGCACATTGATCGAACATTCGAGACAGGCCATGGATTTAGCCATCATTTACACTAACAAACAAGGATAACATTTTTACAACGAAAGAAATCTATTATTTCATGCAACTACAGTTCAAATAAACATTAAGCAGGAAAGTTGAAGAAAACAAAGTAAACTAAGAAAAAATACCAAAAAACAATAAAAAGCTTCTAAATTTGAACATGTTGTTTACAATAGTTCACTAAAACACACACAAAAAATTGGGAGAAAAAAACAAAAAAAAATTAAATAAGTTACCTAGTGCCTAGGTTGGCACTCAGCAACTTGCCTAGGATTGACACTCAACAACTTAAATTTAGTTGCCGAGTGTTTGTTTTACCGAATACTAGGCACACGACATTTAATTAGTTGCCGAGTGTTTTTTTTGCCGAGTGTGACACTCAGGCAACTAAATTAGTTGCCGAGTGCCCGATATCTGGCATTCGACAACTGATTCAGCACTAGGCAAATCGTCGTTTTCGTGTAGTGTGTAAAGTAGACTACGATACCGTGTGAACCGTTGTATGCATGCATCAAGCGAGAACTATGCTAATAAGTATATAGCACGATAAAAAAATAAAGATCAATTAGATGTATTATTTATTTGTAGAGAGATATGTGTGTCTTTTTCTTCGCTCACAATCTTTTTCATATGATTAAATCTATAAAAGAATAGAAGAATAGTAAACAGCCTCTTGTCCTAATGTCTCTTGTTACCCATCTAAATTCTTATCCCATAGATATATACTATAAAATGTGATCTAATACATCGAAATCTTCCAATATAAAATGACAAATATGTCCTTATACTACATGTGTGTCTGCCATTGCCTTGGGTCACTCACCTGAGATTTTCTTCCCTGCCTCGTGTACCCGCTGTTGCAAGTTTTCTTCTTTCCATTATTACCAGAGATCACTTATTATTACCTCACAGGAGCTAATATGTCAAATATATATTCATTATTTTTTTATTTTTGTAAAATAAAATAAATAAGAAGTTTTGGATATACTCTCTCACTATCCTAAAATATACTTCTAAAATTTGTACTGAAATATAATACATTCTACATGATTACTATGCCTAGATTTGCCAAAAATTAGAAAGAAAATCATGATTTGAGAAGAATCCTTAATCTATGGGGCGTCATCACTCCCTTAATTAAGTTGTCTTAACATTTTAGAGTGCACTGTATTACAACACAAGACTGATGGAGTAATTTTTTTTCTAGATTTGTTTGATGTCGTAATCTGGCAGATATGGTAATTTTATTTTGCAATTTTGGACGATATAATTTAATTAATTACTATGTACTCGTGAATGTGACATGCACTACTACAGATTTCAACATCACTGCCGGCCTATCACTGCCAGGTCTGGCAAAACCGGCAGTGATGAATCTTCACTGTCGGTTCCAGCCACGAACCGGCAGTGAAGGTCCTCATCAATGTTGGTTCGTAATTTGAAAAATCAGATTTATAAATTGATTCTTTGAGCCACTAAACGAATTCAAATGAAAAAGTTGTGAACTACAAAGTTTCATAACTTTTCGAGATCTACAACTTTCATGTAGCAAGTTTTTTCATCCGAGGTCGTTTACAAAAATTTGAATTTCAAATTTGACACATTCGAACGTATTTTTCGACCACTAAACGATTTCAAATGAAAAGGTTGCAAACTACAAAGTTTCATAACTTTTCGAGATATACAACTTTCATGTACAAAGTTTTTCCATCCAAGTTCGTTTACAAAAATAAAAAAAGTCAACTCTACAGGTATATCAGTGCCGGTGCCAGCCACGAACCGGCACTGAAGCTCCTCATCACTGCCGGTTCGTGGCTGGAACCGGTAGTGAAAGCTTCAGTGCCGGTTCGTGGCTGGAACCGACACTGATATACCTGTAGAGTTGATTTTTTTTATTTTTGTAAACGACCTCTGATGGAAAAACTTTGTACATGAAAGATGTAGATCTCGAAAAGTTATGAAACTTTGTAGTTCACAACTTTTTCATTTGAAATCGTTTAGTGACCGAAAAATACGTTTGAATGTGTCAAATTTGAAATTCAAATTTTTGTAAACGGCCTCGGATGAAAAAACTTGCTACATGAAAGTTGTAGATCTTAAAAAGTTATGAAACTTTGTAGTTCACAACGTTTTCATTTGAATTCGTTTAATGGCTCAAACAATCAATTTACACTCGGTTTAGTATAGAATATGAAGAAGTACTAACGAATCTAGACACAAATGAGCCATGGGTGGAGTGGTAGAGGAGGTTTCGAATCCCTGGCGGAGCGCATTCGTGAAAAAATACGCGACTTGAGACGGAGACAGGCGGGTGGATTAATACTGTGCTTGTCCTAGAATTTAATTCTTTTTTTTCGATTTTCAAAACACGATTTTATTCTGGAATCCATCACTACCGGAATCCCCGGCGGAGCGCATTCGTGAAAAAATACGCGACTTGAGACGGAGACGGGTGATTAATATTGTGCTTGTCCTAGAATTTAATTCTTTTTTTTCGATTTTCAAAACGCGATTTTATTCTGGAATCCATCACTACCGGTTCGTAACATCACTGTCGGTTTGGCATAACCGGTAGTAATGTGAACACTCATCAGTGCCGGCAGTAATGCGGGATTTCGAACCGACACTGTTTTAACTTTCTGTAGTAGCGATGATACACTTAATTTTGTATGGGCGTGATTTGCATGCGGGCCAACCGTCCTCACGTGCGCGTGATTTGCATGTGGTGTACGTGCATGCGAGAGGCGAGAGACCGTCAATGGGATCAGAACTTTAATTAGATCGAACGTGTGAAATCGAATTTGGATAACAGTATTTATCCTATTTCAGTTCGAATTTAAATACTGATATAGATATTATCATAAGTGAATGCTAATCAGGCAGTTCGAATTTGGATTTACATCCTAATATCAGCAACTCGATTTTGAATTCACAAAATATTTGTTTGCTTTATTATTTTAGTGGATCAAATAATTGTACAAGAGTAGAGATTTAAAAGAATATTTCCTCCATACCAAATTATAAGTCATTCTAAGAATCTTAGAGAGTCAAAGCATTTCAAGTTTGATCAAATTTAGACAACAATTTAATAACATTTATGATGTCAATTAAGTATCATTAGATTTTTCATCAATTAAATTTATATTATACCTATTTGATGACATAATTTTTTATATTTTTTTCTATAAATTTAAGTCAAACTTAAAATACTTTGACTCTTATAATTTAGGATGGAGAAATTACTAACTATAAGATAGACCCTATTCAAATTTAGAGCCTAGTGGTGCATAGATTTTTATAGTATAAGTGTATATATAGTGAAAAATTAAACATAATCATTGTTTTTAGAAAAAAAAATCATGGATCCTAGAAAGGCTAGAATCTATATAGATCTGCCCGTGGATGCAGGCCGCGTCTCCACAAGTTCTATTGGTCGCACCTCCTGCTCTTTGCCTCTCATTCAAACTCGGCCTCTCATCTAATCATCTTTACCACCAGGTAGGCACCGCGATGAACTCATCTTCAATGCCCCCATTTCGAGCTCCTCTCACCCTCACCATTTAAGGAGCGGGATGACACAGGAGCACAAGTTTAAGGACCACTAGTGTATTTTACTCATTTTTTTCTAGTGTGGCTGGTACCTCAAGCGCCTATCACTTTTGGCCTGAATTATTTTGATGTTTTCGTCACACGTTGTAATTAATGCTTTTCTCAGATTATAAGCATCCACAATTTTCAACAATGTTTGTGGTGTCATACACGTATATATTAGAGCAACTGTAAGAGTCCTTACTTCTGGTTTGGAGGGTGTCCCTTAGAGATGACAACGACCAGAAACTATTCCCGATTAGTTGAAAATTCACCATATTTTTATTTTACTACAGTATTTATTAACAACATAAATACGGTATTGAAAAAATATCAAAAATCAAATATGATAATAGTCGAAAACAATCATAAATCATATCACTATTACAAAGCCGGTAAACGGAACCATTCATCTTACTCTCGTCCCTAGTGTCCCTAGTGGCCTCAAAATCATCACCTGTATTATGAAAACAAAAGGTAGTTGTGAGTGGACGAATTAGAGAATGGGTTTGTTTGGCATGGCTCTAGAGCTGGTTAGAGCTAGCCAAATATCCTAACTCTAAAAAAAGTTGGAGCAACCCAATTCCATAGAGTTCATGGAGCTCTAGGTTATTTTTTGGAGCACCTCTTTTCCAACTCCAGGACTCTTCAAAATAGATCTAGACATGGAGTTTTGAAGAAGTTACCCGCAATTGTCATCGGTTACACACTCGAAACGTTATTTTGTCCCCCACCTTTCACTTCGAGGCCGCTACCCCTTCCCCAACGCGTGATCTTCTTCCCCCGACATGGTCCGCCCCTCACCCTGCTGGTGGCCTCCCTCGTTGAGCCCACCTTGTCGGGGCACTGCCCCCTCGCTTCCCTCTCCCCCAACGCGCAAGAAGGCTCGATTCGCAGCCTTCTCGCGCGTCAGGCCTGCCGCCGGCCCCACCCTCACCGAGTCCACCTTGTCGGGTGGCGCCGCCCCCATGGCTCTCTCTCCCCGCCGACCATGTCTTCTTCCCCCACGCCTCCTTCCCCCATGTTGTTCGCCCCTCTTGCCACGCGGGTCGTGACTAGGCAGCGTTGCTCGCCCCGCCTCTCTGTCGTTCGCTGTCGGCCCCTCCCTCGCCACGCCCACCTTGCCGGGCAGTGCTGCCCCCACGCCTCTCTTTCCCTGCTGGTGCTCGCTCTTTCTTCACGCCTCCTTCCCTTGTGCCTCCATCTCCCAACCCTAACCCTAGAGGAGAAGAAGGGCGCCTTCCTCAATGACAACCGGCGCCCAAGGATCTGCCCTGACGCTGTGAAGACTCCCAGCAAGCTCCCCCAACCTGCAGTGAAGACCTAGGGTAATGTGGGCAATCCACACTAACAAACCACAATTCTAGAGTTTAGAGTACCCTTTTAGCCAAACACCGTACACAGACAACTCCAGCTCCACCTGGAGTTCTAGAGTGGAGCTGCTCTATATGGAGTTGGATTCATGCCAAATAGGCCCATAATATACTCCATTCATTTCAAATTACAAGACGATTTGTGTTTTCTAGATATGTAGTTTTTGCCATGTATTAGATATACACAGTATTTAGATGCATACTAAAATCAACATATCCGTAATATCTGATGTCTTCTAATTTAGAATGAAAGAGGAAGCATAATATACTCCATATTAATATATATAATCTCTCGACCACCAATAAGTTGAGACCATTTAGACCAATCGGACATTGGTCGACTCACTGTTCACATTGTTGTTTGGCTGGCACTATTTAAGTGTTCTTCATAATCCAACCACGAATAAATTAGAGGCCATCTGACACTGTTCGATACTCTTCACACTATTGGTCATTATTGTTCTTGTTGTTGTTTGGCACTATTTAGACCATGTTTGAATCTATGCTTTTAAATATTAGAGGCCTCTATACTTTAGACCACTGTGAGCTAAAAGTTTATAGATATTTTTAGATTAATTTTTTTAGTTTTAGCTCTAAAATTTAGACCTCTAAAATTTAAAAAGGAGGGTCCAAAAATACCCTTAGCTAGAGTTGTTCATACTCATTGTGGGCCTTAGTTTTGTATCCACTCTTTTTGTTACTGTCAAAACTATGCTAGCATATCACGCACTAGCGTGCGTGTTCGGGCTAATAGATATGTTTAAGTAGGATTTGACTGAAATTGAATGGAGCAATCCAATTTATATCGGTGTTTGTTTAGGATCACGATAGAGTAGTATTGGGTAGTTTGGACTTGTGTCCCGCGAAAATTGCAACTGGGCTGGCCCAGTGAACTTTTGGATTGGGCCTAGAAGCCCGCTTACTCCTTTTTTTCTCCTCGGCCGAAAGGACACCAGGATCTCTTGCTTCTTCACCTGCTTTCTTTCTGGTAGTACTGTTCCGGTTTCCTTGTCAGCTTCTTCATATACTTAAATTTTAGCTAAATTTGAGATATTTTAACTTAAAAAAAGTAAAATAAATTATAATTTAGAATGAAGAGAGTATTAGCTAATATTAAGTGTGATCTATTAGTTAGCTAATAACTATTAACAACTAATGGAGATCCAATCGAGATAAGCTAACTATCAAACGGCAAAATAATCAAAGCTTGCTCAAAAGTTGTTTCTCGCCGGGCATGCAGCGCACGTTCTACCATGCATATATACATAAGGTGAGGCTAGGAAATTCTCCTGCATTCCTTGTTGCTCATTTCCGGCCATGAGGCACAATAGCATGATGATGACCATGTTCTTGTTGTGCGCTATGCTTTTCGGACCCCTAGCAATGCAAGCACAATGTAAGTGCTAGCTCCTTTTGTATCATTTAATGTAGTAGTTTATATATATATGATCGAGGGGCAATATGATGCTGATCGAGCATGTGTTGCTTATATATACGTTGGCTATATATATGTTTAATAGATCATCTTTGTTTTGGTTTTTTTAAAATACTATATATATAGGCCGTCGTCATGAACTGATGGTGGATTCCAAGAGTTCTAACACCACCGCTCCCGTCAACTCCTCCACGTCATCATCAGGTGAGACTGAGAGAAAGCTTGTGCTCAAGTTTTGCACCAACGTGTTTTGCTATTACTTCGATGAAGAGGGGACCCCATGCTACTGTTGTCCGGATAGTGCTAAGAAAGAGTATTGCCACTTGACGTTTGCAAGAGTGTAGGTCCAAATGTGTAACGTGCACGCCCAAATGCCCGCCGGCGCCACCTGCTCGTTAATTAATCGTGATACAATGGTATATATATATATGCAATAAAATTGCGACAACAAATAAAGTACTACGTACGTGTGGTCCAAATTAATCTGTGATCTGTCGTACCCGATCGACTGCTCCGACCACCCGCATCTGCAATTCGATTGGGCCGTTTCTTTTATTTTTTTCTTTGGCCCAGTTCGGATGAGTCCGCGCGCCGACGCCCCGCATCTGCAATTCGATTGAGCTGTTTCTTTTATTTTTGGCACAGTGCGGCCCATCCGCTGGAGCAAACCTCGGCCCAAGTTCCGGAGCTACGAGCGACTCCACGATTCCGACTCTGAGGTACGTATGTTTTCTTTCCTTTTTTCTTATTTTATTATTTCTCCACGTTTGTCTTTTTTGGATTAAGATGCTCGCCTGTAGGGATTTCAAAAGACGAGCATCTGCTCTCGGTTGTTGGTTCGTTTCTTTTCCTTGTTTTTCGCTCTCGGTTGTTGGGTTGTTGGTTCGTTTCTTTTCCTTTTTTTTCATTTTTCCGTTGTTTTGTATTCTTGGTATTAATTTATTTATATTTGTTTTTCTTTTACTCTAATTAATTGTTTTTTTGTTATTCTTATATTTCTTTTTACACCGGCCAATGGCCCCATGCTGACGCAACACCGACTGGGATTGTTAGAGTGCGCAGCGGAATTCGATCCAATTCGCTATACCTACGAGCCAGCGCCTCTCGGCCTAGGTCCACCGGAGCCCACAACATATCAGGCCCTGGACCTAACTCAACCCAAAAGACTAGCCTGATAGGTGAGATTGCCCCCCGCCTTATATGTCGTGCTTCCCCACCCTCAATTACCGATGTGGGACTAAACCCAACAATCTCCCCCGTCACACATCGGACCCAACTCTTCCATCACACTACACCATGTGATGTCCGAACCATGTGATCTCCGAAGATGTTATCCAGGCCCCGAGTCCAACGCTCATCACACAACCCGTGTGACCTCCAAGCGTTAACGGGCTCCCCAGGCCCCGAGTCCAACGCTCATCACACAACCCGTGTGACCTCCAAGCGTTAACGGGCTCCCCCGTCACATGTGACCCTTGAGATTTAGGTTTTTCCAACCATGAGCTTTGATACCACTTGTTAGAGTGCTCGGTTAATTCCAGACCCAAACGAATCTACTAACCGACGAACGCGGAAGCATAACCACCATAGAAGAAGATACACAAACGAGAACGACACCGAGGCACGGTGTTTTTTAACGAGGTTCGGCGATGTGCCTAATCCTCGGGGCAATGACTACGGGCGCTCCTCCCCATAAACAGCAGCTACACCGGCATCCGGGCGATCCCGTGGCCTCGCCGCCACCCTAACCAACCGCCAAGTTGTCTCTTGGTTACTACAGGGGTTGCCTCATATTTATGGCCCCCTAGGATACAGAGTTCGACTCCAACTCTATCCTAGCCCCTAATACAACTCAAGTCCAACGTAACCAAAACTGTACACATATTCGACACATATCCAACAAACTCCACCTTGACGAATATGCACGCCATCTTGAAGTCGTCATGCGCGAACCTCCGTGTACCCGGACTTGAGTCGTCTCCGTCCGCCGCTCACTTCGAACGACTTGATGAGGCTGATCGCACAGCCGCATCACCACCAGGATAGAACACCGCCATATTTGCATTGTCATCCATGACTCCACCTTCAACAACGCTCCCTTTCAGCTTGTATTGGTGCACGTCTGACTTCTCACCAATCATGATTGTCTTGCCTCCATGCATAACTCTTAAGGTCTTCTTATCAGGAATCGCCTGATACAACCAGCCTTCTTCATGCAATAAACCAAGCGAAATTAAATTCCTCGTAAGCCCCGGCACATGCTTCACACCTTTAAGCAGCATCTCTTCACCATCACACAACTTGAACTTGATGTCGCCTACTCCTTCAGCAAGATAGCCTGAACCATCTCCTAAGTAAGCAAAACCACTTTCTTTCTCAGTGTATGACGAGAATAACTCCTTTGATGTTGCATGAAACAAGCTAGCAGAATCTAACAACCACGCTTCACAAGACTCTTCACTTGACACCGTGAGAAGTTCACCATCGCTATCCGAGTCATCTTTCTTATTGGCAATCACAACACTTACGGATCCTCCATCCTTCTTCAGTTCTGGACAGTTCCTCTTCACATGTCCAAAGTCGCCACACTTATAGCACCGCGGACCCTTCTTCTTGTTGCCTCTCTTATCTTCCACACTACGACCACCTTTGACTAGGTAAGCATCACCAGAAGAATCTTCTGTTGCATTGTTCTTCCTCCGTTGATCATGAGCAAGCAATACAGCAACAATATCCTCCATCTTGATGTCCTCCTTCCCATACGTCAGTGTAGTAACCAAGTGCTCATAAGACCTCGACAACGAACACAGAAGAATAATAGCCCTGTCTTCATCATCAATTTTCACCTCAACCTTCACAAGATCAGCAACCAATTGATTGAAGACATTGATGTGCTCTATAAGATCTGACCCCTCTTGCATCTTCAAGCCAAACAATTTCTGCTTCAGATACAACTTCTGAGTCACCGTCTTGGACATGAACTGACTGGCCAACTTCTCCCAAATTTTCTTCGGCGAATTTTCCTCCATGACATGGTACATGATCTGATCAGAGAGACTCAACCTGATAGTCGTGCATGCCTGCGCCTGCATCTCCTCCCACTTATCATCATCTACCTTCTCCGGCTTAATCCCGCTGAGCACCTTCGAGATACTCTGTTGAGCCAACAGATCCTTCACTCTCGTCTGCCACAGCCCGAAGTTCCCGGTGCCATCGAACCTCGCCACCTTAAACTTGGACGGCATCGACGTCATCTGCCTGTTGCCATAGATCGCTGAAAAACACGTACCTTATGTATGCCCGCGTGCTCGCTCCACGCGCACCAAGCACGTCACCCACGCGCTTGTTCCTTGCTGCAGCACACACACACCGCAGCACACGCCTCCTGCACGTGCTGTGATCCGCCGTATGTCGCCGCCGCTGCCGTACACCGCTTGTGCACAGCCACGCCGCTTGCAAGCCTCCCGTCAACTGCCTCGCCGCTCGCACATGACGTAGTCAACCTGCTTGAGCGTCGCCTGCAGATCACCGCAACTCCGCAAATTCTAACCTTGAACTGCCAATTGCTTTTTGATCTACTACAACCTCCCGTAGACTTCCTCCGGTTTTATAAAGACCGATCCAAAGCAAACATCTCAAGTCCAATCTGATCAGGACTCAAGTCCAATCAGATCCGGATTCCTCCTGCTGTTCCTTGCTTTTTCATTACGTGTTCCTTGACTTTCCTGTAATACAACTCCCATGGTACAAGATACTAGGAAACCGTATCCATCATAGCACTCTTGGGCCCACCGTGTGGTCATCAACAGAGTCCGTACGTACTCCCTAGAAGCCAAATTTTTCACGTTGATTAACGCCTCTTGACTCCAGATTGACCAATGCCACGCTGTCGTGTTCCCTTCCCATGCAAGATTACAGATCCAATATGTCTTCCATGCAACAATAACAGTCTATCCTTTTCTGTCTCTGATCCCCCAAAAGTAGCACGTACTTTTCTTTGATCAACGAGAAATCAACCAAGTCTGCCATCACGAGTGACTCAAGATGTCGGTGTTATGACCCGGGCGTCAAGACCACCAACGAGTAAATTTGTATATCGCGTGCTCCCTCTCTCAGACGTGATGCAAGATGGACACAAGGTTTATCCTGGTTCGGGCAAAGAAGGCCCTACGTCCAGCGGGGGAGGATGACTTGTATTATCTCGCACCCAAAACGTGCTCGTATAGGGGGGGTACAAGTTGTGTTACACGGGGTTTGCCGCCCGAGGGGTCGATTGAGTGGCGGCGTGTGTGTGTCTGGAGTGTGAGAGTCCGAACTGGAGTCTCCGAGGTTTTCGGACTCAGCCGTCCAAAAAAGAACCCTCGGTTGGTCAGCGATCGGTCCCTTTATTCTACCTCGGCGTCCTCTTTTATAGACCAAGGGGAGGTCCGAGGGTATAGGGCCCTAACTGTGGCAGTATGGGTAGCGTATCCGCGGCACAGTGTTGGCGGAGAGACGTTGAGCACTGTGGCGGTCATGGCCTTCCCGTCCTTCTGGCGTCCCCGGTCGTGGTGGCAGTAGAAATCGTCGCGGCACAGCGTCCGCAGATGGGCGCGAATCCCACAGCTGAAGCGAGACTAGGCGGATGGGACAGGCCCCATACTGGAGTTGTCGGAGAGAGGGGTCGAGCCCCCGGTCGAGGGAGGGGTCGAGCCTTGCGTGGTTCTGTGGCATTCCCGAAGTCGTCGTCGAGGGCCGCACTGTTCACTTTCCGAGGGGTACTGCTGGAGTCCGTCCTCGCGTAGTGGCGACAGTGGTGGCACAGTTGACAGGATTCGGGGACTTGACAGGGAGTTGGCGGATTTGACAGTGGACGCGGGCGCCCATGTCGTTAGGTGGTTTCACTTTAACCCATGCCGGGAGTAGTTGGGTTAATTGAGCCCCTCGTCCGAGGGTCGTCCGTTCGACCCCCGGTCCGTCGCTCATCGTCGAGGTAGGAGCCGGAGCAGAGACGGGGTCGAGGCAGAGACTGGGTCGGAGAGGTCGATGTAGAGGTCGGGGGGTCGTTCGTTCGACCCCTCGTCCGTCTTTCGTTCATCGAGGTGGGGGCCGGGGGGTCGTTCGCTTGTCCCCTCGGTCCGTCATTTATCGTCGAGGCAGGAGCCGGGGGTCGTTCGCTCGCCCCCTCGGTCCGTCATTTATCGTCGAGGTAGGAGCCGGGGGTCATTCGCTCGCCCCCTCGGTCCGTCATTTATCGTCGAGGTAGGAGCCGAGGGTCGTTCGCTCGCCCCCTCGGTCCGTCATTTTTCGTCGAAGTGGGCCGGCCCGCGACTTGTCGCCACAGCCAGTGTAGGGGGGCCCTTAAGTGATGGGTCGCGCCTTACCGAGTAGTGGGCTGGTCCCTGTCTTAAAAATGGTTGCTATGTTTAGCGTTAATTTATCGAAGGGTTTAGGGTACCCCTTACCTTCGTACCCGACAGTAGCCCCCGAGGCCCCAGAGGAGATACACGCTCTCTCGGAGGGAGTAAGGGTTACCCGGAGGTTTTGTCCTTGGCCTGCAGGGTTAGTGAGAGGTTCGACTCTCTGTGGGGTGCGTGCGAGCGCACCCCGCGGGGTAGCCCCCGAGGCTCTAGAGGAGTGATTAAGAACTCCTCTGGGGGATATAATATGTTGTATCGAGGGGTTTCTTTTAAGGATACCTGAGGACGTGGCACCCTGTCGAGGGGTCGATTCCATTCCTTTCCCTGAAAAAGAGAAGTGTTCGAGGGCGGCTGTCGAACCCTACCGAGGGCCAGCCTTTGCTCCCTCGAGCACCACTAGAGTCAGAGCGCCCCACCCAAGAGGTTGACTCTGTCTGCCAGGTTACGAGTTTTTGACCCTCTTTTGTCGAGGGGTGCCGTGTGTAGTCGGGCCCTCGAGCCCTCGAAATGGCTAGGCCTTCACTACCTCATAGCGTCCTTCCCACGGATCCTTGCGTTCGGATTGTGGGGTGAAGAGCGTCGTGCTATCCCCGTTAGGATGAGCCCGAAGTCCTCGGTGAGCTGTTCTCGGGCATGAGTCCATTAGAAATGGTGCCCAGTACGGGTAAAAATCCGAGTGAGGGCTCGTGCCCCATTCGATAGGGGTCGACTAGTGGCCCGGAGGCGCTCTCATTTTTAAGTAAACCGTATGGCTTACTAAGCACGACCATGTGGATTACCAAGGTGCCAACCCCATTCGATAGGAGTTGGTGGCTCGATGCCTCCCAGCGGAGGGATCCTTAGGTATTCCTTGGTTATGCCTCGGATATGTCCCAGAGAGCCTCGAGAGTTCGTTCTCGAGCTAGGGGCACGCGCCTGGCCTCCCCGGGACATCCCTGACTCGCATACTCAAGGGCGGCTGTCGAACTCCGTTCGTGGAGCCAGCCTTCGCTCCCTCAAGATTTGGGGTTGGACCGGAGTCCGTTGACCATGGGTCCTTCCTGACCTCAGGTACTCGAGGGCGGCTGTCGAACCCTATTTAAGGGCCAGCCTTCGCTCCCTCAAGATTTGACGGATGGTTCGTCATCCGACGGTATCCTCAAGAGGAGGAGTCCTGCCTTGTGGACCGCCGAGGGGAAAACCAGGTGGTTGTTGTATTGAACTTGGGGACGTACCTGTGCTGGAGCTCTCGAGGGAGGCTGTCGAACCCACGGATGGGCCAGCCTTTATCCCTTCGAGGTCGTGGAATGAACTAGAGTCAACGACCCGGGGCCTCGTCAGGCCTCGGGTACTCGAGGGGGGCTATCGAGCCCGTTCGTGGGCCGGCCTTCGTCCCCTCGAGATTTTGGGGTGGACCAAAGTCCTAACCCGAGGTCATTTCTGGCCTCAGGTACTCGAGGGTAGCTGTCGAACCCTCTTTCGAGGGCCAGCTTTCGCTGCCTCAAGATTCCTTACCCTCGAAGATAACGCTTCCGGCCGCGCGCCTTTTTAGGCGATGTCCGTTCGGCGCCACAGTGGCGGTTGCAGGGCGGAGTGCGGCGCGGAGCCCGACGATGGGACGGAACGTCTTATCTAGGAGGAATACGAGGAAGGGGAGTACAGGCGCATTAAATGCAAAGATTCTCTTGCCTGTTTCGCCCGATTCGTCCGTTGGCCTCCCGCGTATAAGTAGCGAAGCTGAGGAGCCGGGTGTTTTTTCCGCACACTTGCCTTCCTCGCCTCCTTGCCTTCGTCTTCCCTGCCTTCGTCTTCCCTGCCTTCTTCTCCCCGCCATTGCCTTAGGCATCCCGCGAGCCGGAACTCTGCGCAAGCGAGAGAGAGAAAGGGAAGAGAGATAGGGAACGTACCTTGCGCCCCTAAGCCCGAGCGCACCACCATCCCTGATCCTATGGCCAAGTTTAGCCTCGTCGGCCCCGATGACTGGCCTGCGTCCTCGGTGACCGCCTCACACCTGACGGGGTTGGTGGAGAGCGGCCTCCTCCGGCCTGTCATCTCGACGGAGCGTCCGGAGTGGGTGCTGCCGTCGCCGAACCACGCCGAGCCCAACCCGCCGGAGGGGTACGTGGTGTCCTTCGAGATTTTCCACCGGACGGGACTAGGCGCCCCTCCCAGCCGCTTTCTGCGCGCACTTCTCCACTACTACGGCGTGGAGCTCCAACACCTCGCCCCCAATGGCGTCTGCCAGGCGGCGGTCTTCGCCGCGGTGTGCGAAGGCTACCTCAGGATGGAGCCCCACTGGGAGTTGTGGCTCCACATCTTCAAGGCAAACATCTTCCACGCGTCGGTCGACAGGGGTACCCACAGGATGGTCAGGGCCGGGTGCTGCTGCATCTCCGTCAGGCGGCTGGAGTGCTGGATTCTGGCGAAGTTGTCATCGAGCCACTCCGGATGGCACTCCGGGTGGTTCTACTTGAGGAATGACGACGACCTGCTCCCGGCGTACACCGGGAGGATGATCGACGTGCAGCCAGACAACTGGGGATATGGCGTCCCGACGGACTAGCAGCAGCGCCTCGAGAACCTGCTGGACGCGCTCAGGCGTCTGAGGGAGGGGGGACTCACGGCGGAGATTACCGCGTCGGTGTTCCACCGGCGGCAAGTCATGCCGCTGATGGCTCGACCCCTCCGCATCGACGAGATGGGTCCGGGGGTCGACCTCTCGGGCTGTCGCCTCGCCGAAGACGAACTGGCCCCGGATGGGGTGGTCCGCCGCGTCCGCCGCTTCTTCGCGGGGTCGTTCGCCGCCAAGAACGTCGCGAAGATTCCCATGAAACTGGACGAAGGCTTCTTCGAGCTGGTAAGATCCTCTCCTCCTGTTAGAGTCGTCGTGTTCGCCCTTTCCGTCTCTTTTTCCCGCGTTTGACCGTCTTGCGTTCCGCAGGGGAACGTATCCTTCCGACCTTCGCCCCCGCCAGTGAAGGAGGACCGGGCCGTGAAGTAGGCGAGGCGGCTCCGGGCGGAGAAACAGAAGACGGAAAAGGACGAAGCCAAGAAGGCCACAGCTAAGAGGGCCCGGGAGAGAGAGGCGAGGGAGCAACGCCGGGCCCGATAGAGGCGGGAGGGCCTCTCTGAGGAGTTATTGCCCTCGGAGGATGAGGACGAGGAGGAGGACGAGGAGGAGGTGAACTGGAGCGATGTGGAGGAGGAGACGGCGCCTGAACAGGCGGCCGTTGAAACTGGCGGAGGGGAGGGGTCGACCTCGAGGCCGGCCCCTACCGTCGAAGCTGAGCCACGGGGGAAGCGCCCCGTGGCTTCTCGGGAAGAAGTTCCGCGGCAGACGCGCGCGCAGACGTCGCGATCCTCGTCGGGGGGTCGATCGAGCGAGCCCCGAAGCCTGCCGCGTCGAGCGCACGGGCGTCGGGCCCATCGGCGCAGGTGGAGACCAGCAAGGGGACGACGGTGGCGCCGCCGGCCCCTGCCCAGGAGACGGTGCCGAGAGCCGCCTCGACCCCCGCCCCCGGGCGGTGGTGCTCAAGAGTTCGACCAGCCCGACGGTCGCCGGGTAGAAACGCCGGGCCCCAAGGGGGTAAGTCGCCTTCGAGGGCATTGTCCGTTTTTTTTGTTGATAATGACCTGTGCTCATCGTTGCGCACGGGTCTCTTTCTCAGGTCGAAGCACCCGCAGGGAGACGCTTCCTTCGCCCCCGCCAAGAAGCTGAAGGTGGGGGCCGCGGTCCAGGCAGCCACCGAGGCCGGTCCTGCTGCTCCGCCCCCTTCGACGCTCACCCCCGAGGCGGCATTGACGGCCAAGGCCCGGGAGGCGATGGAGCAAGGGACGGCGCGGGGTGCCTCGGTGTCTGCTCAGACGGCCGAGGAGACGGGCCTGCCTGCGAGGGTCACGGAAGCGATGGTCGCGGCGCCTGCGTGGCCATCGGAAGGAGCCGCGCCCGGCGCCCCTGGGGGTGCAGGGCCTTCGTCGACGGTGCTTGCGGCCGAGGTGGTGGAGGTGGTCGGGCCCCAGGCCCCCGTGAACGAGGAGGAGGGTTCGGCTCACCCAACGCCGGGGCGTTGGCCCGAGGGCCTAGCTGCGCTGGAGGCTCGACTCCGGCTCGAGCGTGAGGGCACGACTGCTGCCGCGCCCGAGGGCCCTTCGACGATGCCGGAGCTCGAGGCGGGGGGTCCGGTCGAGCGGCCCGAGGGGACGTCCGCGCCGGCGCAGGGCGGGATGCTGATGGAGTCCACCCCCGCCGAAGTGGACGAGATGGTGGCCGAGCTGGTGGGCTCGGCGGAGACGACCACTGTCGCGGCTCCTCGGGCGGAGCCGGAGGTGGCTCGGCCTCCCCTCGAGGCTGGGGGGCCATTGTCTCGAGGTAAGCCATACTTCGACTTACTCGAGACGCAGTGGGTTTGCATTGCTGGGTGCTAAAATTTTTTTTCGAGTCTTTCACCGCACAGGGCCGTTCTGCTGGCCGGGGCTTCCTTCGCCTGGTGGCGGAGGCTCGGCGGGGCCGTCGACATCCTCGCGGGGTGGCCCTAAGGACGAGAGAGGACAGGCGGAGGAGATCTCCCCCCTTTCCGCTTAGCGAGGGGAGGGCGACCTGCGCGGGGGTGTCACGGGGACGGTCGAAGAGAGGATCGCCGCCCGCAGCGTGGCCTGGGGCCAGGAGGTTCTCGAGTTGGCGGACCCTCAAGACCCCGAGCGGCTTTTCCTCACGCTCGACGACCAAGCCGAGCTCCGACGGTGGGAGCACGTCGAGGAGTATCGGGCCTGGTTTGAGCACTCGGTACGTCGCGCTACGGAGGTCGCCGCCACGGACATACGCCAGGGGATGGAGGTGGGTTTCGTTCTCCCTTAGATTGTACTCGAATTGTCTGGTTGCTGTTTGTTGACGGTCTTCGCTTTTATCCTCGTCAGTCGCTGCGGGTGAGGTCTTACGAGAAGTCCCAGTACATCCTCCGGGTGCAGGGGCAACTCCTGTCCCTCCGCGGCTCGCTGGATAGGGCGGAGGATGAGGTCGCCCGCGCGAAGGCTGAGACGGCGGCCGTCCGGGAGGATGCCGAGTCGAAGGTCGCCCACGCGAGGACCAGCTACGAGGCCGTGCAGAAGGAAGCCTGGGCGGCCTTGCAGACGGCGCAGGAGAGGCTCGACGTCGCCCTTCAGTCGACCGTTACGGTCGGGCGGGAACGGGACGTCGCCCTCGAAGCCAAGCGCAAGGCCGAGGAGGAGGCCGCCCGGTTGAAGGAGGAGCTGGCCCGGGCGGCCGCGGGCATCCGAGGGCTCCAGGGAGACCTCGACACCGTCTCCCGCAAGCGCGACGCTCTGGCCACCTCGGAGGAGAATGCTCGGACCCGCGCGACCTCCCTGGGTGTGGTGGCGATGAACCAGAAGAGGGCCCTCGATGACGCAGGCAAAACCATCGAGGGCCTCGAGGCCAAGGTTAGGGATCAGACCTCCGACTTTGTCGACGTCCGCCACCAGCTCGAGAAGACCGAGCAGGCCTACTCCACCCTGGACGTGGATGCCCAAGGTGAGTGTTTCGAGAGTGTTGCAGAATCTGTCCTGCCTCGACCCTCTTTCTGCTCTTTTGGGTTTTGACTGTTGCGTGCTTGTTTTGGCAGAGCTCGCGACGGATAATGCCCGCGCCCACAAGGACCTGGACAATCTTCAGGGCCTCCTCGGCACTAAGGCGAACCTCAACGCGAAGCTCGCGGACGTCATCAACACCTTCTGCGACGATCTCTCGGTCAAGCCGGAGCCGGAGGTCGAGGGCGATGCTCGAGGGGACTCCCTGCTGCGCCGCTTCTACTCCATGAAGCAGGGGGTGACGGAAAACGTCCGTGCCGCCCTGCATGTGGGTGTGAAGCGGGCCCTCGCGGTCGTCAACTCGCTCTACAACGTGGACCTCAACCTTGTCGTCGACGGGTTCGCCACCGACCCGAGGCTGACCGAGGAGGAGAACGACGCGAAGTGCTAGGAGTTGATGGATCTCGCGGAGGTGCCCCGGAGGCGAGCTAGCGAAGCTCTTTGAGCCCGAGGAGATCCCCTCGGTGAACGGAGATGGCGCCGAGTAGCCCTCGAAAGGTGTCAATGAGCAGTCCTAAGCCTGCAAGCCATATCTAGACAAGAAGGTCCATGTAATAGTTAGGCCCTTGTGCTGATAGAATGCCAAGCCCCCGAGGGCCTCTTGTGTATAAAGCATTTTGATCAAGATACACAGTTATTTTTGTTTTTCGAGCTTTTCCTGCTTTTCTTTGCCTAAGTCGACGCTTATGAACTAAGTATTCGACGCACGCTCGTATCCCTGGAAGGGGGGTGAGCGAGGGGGGATACCGTAGCCCTGGGGCGTAGGTGAGTCCCTGGCTCGACGACACCAGCGACTCTTAGGGAGTTCGAGGCGCCTTTACTTAGTCACGAAGCGTACTCGACGGAAAGAACAAGAGGGAAAGCCGAATTTCAAAAAACGTTTGAGTTTTTCGGGGACTTAGGGGGGTGCCCCCCCCTGTTAGCCCCCGAGGGAGGTTCGACTTTGCTGAGGCAAAGTCGAGGCTACCTCAGTGCTGTAGACGGGTGCGTCTCGTTATTTCTACTTCTCGAGCTCTCTCTGCTTTTCCTTGCCTAAGTCGACGCTTGTGAACTAAGTATTCGACGCACGCTCGTGTTCCTAGAAGGGGGGTGGCGAGCGGGGATACCGTAGCTCTAGGGCATTGGTGAGTCCCTGGCTCGACGGCACCGTCGACCCTTAGGAAGTTCGAGGCGCCTTTACTTAGTTACGAAGCGTACTCGAGGTAAAGGTCGAGAGGGAGAGTCGGGTTTTGAAAAAAGCGTAAAAAACGTTTGGGTTTTTCGAGGACTTAGGAGGGGGGCGCCCCCTTGTCAGCCCCCGAGGGGAGCTCGACTTTGCTGGGGCAAGGTCGAGGCTACCTTCGGTTTACGAACGAATGTGAAATGTGTTTCGAGAACATTTTATTCATTCGAAGATTTGTACACAAGTGCGAAAATGTACAAGGCCCTGAGGCCTCAGGGATAGAAGCGACGTAGCTGTTCGATGTTCCACGCGTTGGTGAAGATCTCGCCCATCTCGTTCTACAGCTTGTAAGTGCCGGGCTTCAGTACTTCTTCCACAATGAAGGGCCCCTCCCAAGGTGGCGTCAACTTGTGACGCCCCTTGTTGTTTTGTCGACGGCGCAAAACGAGGTCGCCGACGTTGAGGTCCTTTTTGCGTACGTTTTTGTCGCGGTAGCGCCGTAGCTTCTGCTGGTACCGTGCCGACTTGAAGAGGGCCATGTCACGGGCTTCCTCGAGCTGGTCGAGGGAGTCCTCTCGGGCTACCGTGTTGGTTTGCTCGCTGTAGGCTTTCAGTCGAGGGGACCCGTACTCGAGGTCGGTGGGGAGGACGGCCTCGGACCCATAGACCAAGAAGAATGGAGTGAACCCCGTGGCTCGACTTGGTGTCGTTCGGAGACTCCATAGCACAGCGGGCAGCTCATCGACCCATCTCCTGCCGTGCATGTTCAGCCGATCGAAGATCCTTGGCTTGAGGCCCTTTAAAACCATACCATTAGCACGCTCGACCTGACCGTTAGTTCGAGGGTGGGCAACTGCGGACCAATTCACCCTGATGTGGCGTTGTCGGTGATGATGACGTTGGGGACCCCGAAGCGGTGGATGATGTCGGTGAAGAATAGCACGACTTGTCGAGACTGGATGTTGGCGATGGGTCGAGCCTTGATCCACTTCAAGAACTTGTCGATAGCCACGAGGAGGTGAGTGTGGCCACCCTTAGTTCTTTTCAGGGGGCCGACCAAGTCGAGCCCCCATACTGCGAATGGCCAGGTTATGGGTATCATCTGAAGAGCTTGGGCGGGTAGGTGGGTCTGCCTGGCGTAGAATTGGCATCCCTTGCAGGATCGAACGAGTTTGGTGGCGTCGTTGATAGCCGTCGGCCAGTAGAAGCCTTGTCGAAAGGCGCTTCCTACCAGTGTTCTCGGTGCCGCGTGGTGGCCACAAGCCCCCGAGTGTAGATCTTTCAGCAATGCCCTCCCCTCCTCGAGGGTGAGGCAGCGTTGAAGTACACCCGACGGGCTACGTCGGTATAGCTCGCGGTCGTCTCCGTACAAGACGTAGGTTTCGGCGCGTCGAGCTACACGACGGGCTTCCGTGCGGTCTTCTGGGAGTTCGCCTCGTGTCAGGTAATCAAGGTAGGGTGCGCGCCAATCCGTCGGAGGGGTTGGCGCGGCGTCAGCCCCGTCGATCTCCATGACCTCTCCCCCGCTCGAGGGGGGATCGGTCGAGGTGGGGTGGATCGACCCCTTGCTCGAGGGCGGGAGCCCCCGAGTTCAGGTCGACGGACGGCTTGTGGAGATCCCTCGAGAAGATGTCGGGAGGGACCGTGCCTCGAGTAGACGCGATTTTGGCCAGCTCATCGGCAGCTTCGTTGTACCGACGGGCGACGTGGTTGAGCTCGAGGCCGTAGAACTTGTCCTCGAGTTTTCTGACCTCCCTACATTAGGCTTCCATCTTGGGGTCGTGGCAGCTCGAGTCTTTCATCACTTGGTCGATCACCAACTGAGAGTCGCCTCGCACGTCGAGGCGTCGAACCCCGAGCTCGACGGCGATGCGCAGGCCGTTGACGAGGGCCTCGTACTCGGCGACGTTGTTGGAGGCGGGAAAGTGGAGGCGGATGACATAGCACATATGTACCCCTGAGGGTGATATGAACAGCAATCCGGCGCCTGCTCCCGTCTTCATCAACGACCCGTCGAAGTACATGGTCCAGAGCTCGCTCTGAACCTGCGCTGGGGGTAGTTGGGTGTCGGTCCATTCTGCAACGAAATCTGCCAGTACCTGAGATTTGATGGCCTTCCGAGGGGCGTAGGAGAGAGTCTCCCCCATGAGCTCGGCCGACCACTTGGCGATCCTTCCAGACGCCTCCCGGTTCTGGATTATCTCTCCGAGGGGGAAAGATGAGACCACAGTAACCGGGTGGCCCAGGAAATAATGTTTGAGCTTACGCCGAGTGAGGGCGACCGCGTATAGCAGCTTCTGGATGTGGGGGTACCTCTTCTTGGTCTCGGAAAGGACCTCGCTCACGAAGTAGACAGGCCTCTGAACCGGCAGGGCATGTCCTTCCTCCTCCCTCTCGACTACTATGACCGCGGTGACTACCTGGGTAGTTGCTGCGACATAGAGCAGGAGGGGCTCGACCGGACTCAGGGGTACCAAGACCGGGGGCGAGGTGAGCAAGGCCTTGAGGCTCGAGAGCGATTCCTCGGCTTTGGCGGTCCACACGAAGTGTTCCGTCTTCTTCAGGAGGCAGTAAAGGGGTAGGGTCTGTTCTCCGAGCCTCGAGATGAAGCGACTGAGGGCGGCGAGGCACCCAGTGACCCTTTGCACGCTCTTGAGGTCGTTGATCGGGCCCATCCTCGTGATGGCAGTTACCTTCTCGGGATTGGCCTCGATCCCGCGCTAGGAAACTATGTACCCTAAGAGCATGCCTCGGGGGACCCCGAAGACACATTTCTCAGGGTTTAGTTTTATGCGATTAGCCCTGAGGCACCCAAACGCGGTCTCGAGGTCTTCGACCAGGTTTCCGACTATTCTGGACTTGACCACGATGTCATCGACGTAGGCCTCGATGGTCGGCCCTATGTGTTTCCCGAAGACGTGGAGCATGCATCGCTGGTAGGTGGCCCCGGCGTTTCGCAAGCCGAAGGGCATGGTGAGGTAGCAAAACATGCCGAAGGGAGTGATGAAGGAGGCCGCGAGCTGATCGGACTCCTTCATCTTTATTCTGTGGTAGCCAGAATATGCATCGAGGAAGCAAAGGGTTTCACATCCCGTAGTGGAATCCACTATTTTATCGATACGTGGTAAAGGAAAAGGAACTTTAGGACATGCTTTATTCAAACTAGTGTAGTCTACACACATCCTATCTTTCCCATTCTTTTTCTTTACAAGCACGGGATTAGCTAGCCACTCGGGGTGATGCACCTCCTTGATGAATCCGGCCTTCAAAAGCTTGTCGACCTCCTCCCCGATGATCCTGCGCTTCTCCTCGTTGAAGCGGCGCAGGCGTTGCTTCACCGGTTTGGATCCGGCCCGGATGTCAAAGGAGTGCTCAGCGACCTCCCTCGGAATGCCCGGGATATCCGAGGGACTCCATGCGAACATGTCGGCGTTCGCACGGAGAAAGTCGACGAGCACTGCTTCCTATTTGGGCTCGAGGGTGGCGCTGATCGTCAGCGCCTTCCCATCCGCGAGGCCGGGGTCGAGCGGGACGGTCTTCGTGTCTTCCGCCGGCTTGAAGTTGCCAGCGTGTCGCTTGGGGTCGGGGATCTCTCCGGACAAGTCGTCGAGGGCCACAAGGATTGCCGAATCCTCGGGGGCCTCGGCTTTCTCCACGCACTCGACGTCGCAGTCGAATGCGTGCTCGTAGGAGGTGTTGACGGTGATGACCCCCGAGGGCCCCGACATCTTGAGCTTGAGGTAGGTGTAGTTCGGGACCACCATGAACTTGGCGTATCCCGTTCTACCGATGATGGCGTGGTAGGTGCCTCGCCACGCGACCACCTCGAAGGTCAGCTCTTCCTTTCGGAAGTTCGAGGGGACGCCGAAATAGACCGGTAGCTTGATGCGGCCGATCGGGAGCGCCTTCTTCCCTGGGTTGATCCCGTGGAACCCCCCCCCCCCCGCCTGGGCAAGAGCATGGTTCTCAGGATCCCCAGGAGGTCGAGGGTCTCGGCGTAGATGATGTTGAGGCTGCTCCCCCCGTCCATGAGTACCTTGGTGAGGCGGGTGTTGAGGATGATCGGGTCGACGACGAGCGGGTAAGCCCCTGCGTTGGGGATGTGCTCGGGGTGGTCGTCCTGATCGAAGTTGATCGGCGTATGGGACCAGTCGATGGTACCGCGGAGCCTGGGCTCGCACGGGAAAAACTTCTCAACGCTCCCTCTTGCGCTGGCGCGCGGTGAGGCGGGTCGAGGGTCCCCCGAAAATCATGTAGCAGTCGTGGATTTCGGGGAAGCCTCCTTTTTTGACATCGCCCTTGACGTGGGCGTCACAGGGCGGGTCTTCCTTGCCGTCATCTCTCCTGAAGCCAGGAGGGACGAAGTGCTTTCGGAGCATGCGGCAGTCCTCGAGGCGGTGGTTGGCCGGCCCCATATGATAGGGGCAAGGCTCCTTCAGCATCTTATCGAAGACGCCCCCGTCGCGAGGGGGCCCTCGAGGCTTCTTATTGTCTGCCGCAGCGACAAGGTCGTCGGGCTCGTCGTCGTGCTCGACGCTGGGCTCGACGTTGCGCCGGCCCAGCAGGTTCTTCTTCTTCTTCTTCTTCCGGCCACCGTTGCCGTCGTTGTTCCTTCTGGGCCCACTGTTCTTCTTGGGCCCGTCGTCCGAGCCTCTGGGCTCATCCGCCTTGCCCTTCCCCTTCCTTGGGGGAATCTGGAAGAACGCGCCAACGGCTTCGTCGCCAGCTGCGTAGTTGGCGATGATGTCCATGAGCTCGTTGGCGGTCTTGGGGGTGTTTCGCCCCAGCTCCCGCACCAACTCCTTACAGGTTGTCCCGGCGATGAACGCCGTGATGACCTCGTGGTCGGAGATGTGAGTCAGTGCGGTACGCTGCTTCGATAATCAACGGGTGAAGGCGCGGAGGGTCTCCCCTGGCTTCTGCTTGCAGCTGCGAAGGTCCTAGGGGTTGCCCGGCCGCTCGTAGGTGCCCTTGAAGTTGCCCTCGAAGATCCTGACCAGGTCGGGCCAGTCTTGGATCAAGTCCGGGGGCAGCTCCTCGAGCCATCTGCGAGCGGTGTCGGAGAGGAACAAAGGGAGTTGTCGAATGATAACGTGGACGTTGTCGGCCCCGCCTAGCTGACATGCTAGCCTGAAGTCGGCGAGCCAGAGCTCTGGCTTGGTTTCGCCGTTGTACTTGACCAGGCTGGCGGGTGGACGGAAACGGACGGGCAAGGAGGCCCGCCGGATGATTCTGCCGAAGACTCAGGGCCTCGGCGGCTCCGGAGACCGACATCGGTCTTCGTCGTTGTCGTAGCGCCCACCTCGATGAGCGCTGTGGCCTCGAGCCTCGGCGTCGCCGTACCGATGTCGATTGTTCACCCAAGGGGGGAGGTCGTCGACAAGGCGTTCCTGAACCGGTCGTCGCTCAACCTGGGCCTAGGGCGCCTTGTTCTGGTAGATGGACGCCTCTCGATTTTGTCAGGGGGGGCACTGCTTGTCGCTCAGAGGCAGCCCCTCGACGCCTCGAGGCTGAGCTCTCCGCCTGCTGCACGGCAGCAGTTTGGAGAAGCTCCTGGATCTCGTCCCTGATACGTCGTGCCTGGGGGGTCGATGGCGCCAGCATGTCGCGGAGCAGCATCGCGGCCGCTACGACATTCTGGCTGGCGCGGTTGAAGACTCGGGGTTCGACGGCCCCCTCCTCGACGATCTGACGGTGAACTTCCCGGGCCCGTTCGCGAGCTCCTCCACCCTGAGGACGCCCTCGATCCCGCTCGAGGGCGTGCTCGAGCTGCTGAAGAGGTAGACGTTCCTCCTCGAGCTTGCTGAGAAGCTCTCAGACCTGCGCAATCTGGACGTCTGGGGGTGGATCGGCTCTATCAGGACTTGGGGGGTTGGCCTCTCGGGCTGGTGTAGCGTTGGCCCCTCCTCCTTCTTCGGTGGCCGCGGTGTCGTCGACGTCGTCCTGCGGGTCGGCTTGGTCGTCGAGGTGGAAGCACTCCCGGGTGGAGTCGTAACTCTCGTCGGGAGAGTCCGAGTCGGGGTCGGCGTGGTAGAAGTGGGGGAAGGACCCCCTGCGCTCCTCCGCCAGGCGTCGCCGCAACGTGCCCCATGTGCGGGGTAGTCCTGGCTCGCCTGGTGAAGGGGTGGTGACGGGAACGGCCGTCGCACGCCGCGGAGTCCCTGGAGACCCGCTACGTGTCTGTATTTGCAATCCTGCGAGGGCAGAACATATCCTCGCGCTGTTGTGGAGCCCGAACGGGAACGGGTCGCACGGTGGTGGCGGGGTTGAGTGTGTCGGAGAGGCCACGGGAGCCTCCGGTGATGACGATGTGGCAGAGCCAAAGTCCCACTCAGAGGGGCGCCCGCCCTCAGCCCACAAGCATGGGTCAAACGGACACCTAGGAGAAGGGACCGCCTCACCAGCTGGGGCCGGGGAAACGGCACCCGGCACCTCGGAATCCACACGACGACGAGCGCGTCGGAGCCGCTCACGCCTCCTCCTGATCGCAGGCCAGAGGCGCAAGCGGAGGGGCCGTCATCTGACCCTTGCTGTCCCCGGCGTAGCGGTGCCGCCGGCGTCCAGGCCGCGGGTGGAGGGAAAGACTATGAAGTCGCCCTGGTCCGTGGATACGAACCCTAGGCTACCAAACCAGACGACGGCGGTGGATGGAAACGGTGGGATGGAGGGATCCATTTGAGAGAGTAGTTCAGAGTTGATCGACACGCAATTGCCCCTACCTGGCGCGCCAACTGTCGGTGTTATGACCCGGGGGTGAAGACCACCAACGAGTAAATTTGTATATCGCGTGCTCCCTCTCTCAGACGTGATGCAAGATGGACACAAGGTTTATCCTGGTTCGGGCAAAGAAGGCCCTACGTCCAGCGGGGGAGGATGACTTGTATTATCTCGCACCCAAAACGTGCTCGTACAGGGGGGTACAAGCTGTGTTACACGGGGTTTGCCACCCGAGGGGTCGATCGAGTGGCGGCGTGTGTGTGTCTAGAGTGTGAGAGTCCGAACTGGAGTCTCCGAGGTTTTCGGACTCAGCCGTTCAAAAAAGAACCCTCGGTTGGTCAGCGATCGGTCCCTTTATTCTACCTCGGCGTCCCCTTTTATAGACCAAGGGGGGGTCTGAGGGTACAGGGCCCTAACTGTGGCAGTATGGTTAGCGTATCCGCGGCACAGTGTTGGCGGAGAGACGTTGAGCACTGTGGCGGTCATGGCCTTCCCGTCCTTCTGGCGTCCCCGGTCGTGGTGGCAGTAGAAATCGTCGTGGCACAATGTCCGCAGACGGGCGCGAATCCCACGGCTGAAGCGAGACGGGGCGGATGGGACAGGCCCCATACTCGAGTTGTCGGAGAGAGGGGTCGAGCCCCCCGGTCGAGGGAGGGGTCGAGCCTTGTGTGGTTCTGTGGCATTCCCGAAGTCGTCGTCGAGGGCCGCATTGTTCACTTTCCGAGGGGTACTACTGGAGTCCGTCCTCGCGTAGTGGCGACAGTGGTGGCACAGTTGACAGGAATCGGGGACTTGACGGGGAGTTGGCGGATTTGACAGCGGACGCGGGCGCCCATGCCGTTAGGTGGTTTCACTTTAACCCATGCCGAGAGTAGTTGGTGTAGGATTACGAGGTTGCTACACTAGCCAGAAAACAAAACTTTTCGACCTCATAAAACAGGATCTACTGCTAGTTGTAGGTTACGGGATTACCACTAGACACGCAGGTGCAGCGGAAGACGACTTGATGTAGTCGTGCGCGTCGCAGCAGGCAGTGCAGTTGCGTGGTCGTCTGTCTCAACGTCCCCTTCATGCGGTTCGTCCTTGTGCTCTAGATGCATCACCTCCGAGGAATCCCACACGTACAGGGAGGAAGCGTTGCGCCTCCGGACTGCTAGGTCCGCGAGGAGAAAAAGGCGCGAGCGTGGGGAGGCGACGGCGGCTGCCAAAAGGCGTGGATCAATCTCGCCCCACGCCAACCCCTTGCTTATATAGGCGTCCTGACGAGCTCCCACGTTGGAGGCCCATTAGTAACCCTAAACCTAGTCTAATTCGGGTAACCCGAATTAGGCTTCCAGCCCTTTAAGCGTGCGACCCTATGGGCTCACGCATACATAGACATGGCCCAAGTACTCTTACTTAACCAATAGTTGATAGCGGCCTCTAGCAAGGCGTGTCAACTCCTATGCATACGCTATGATCATATCAGACGAACCACTATGACCATGTACAAGTTATTCCCTTTGCCACTCGATATATGGTTCAACTCGTGGGTTAACACTTAACCCAAGCACGGCCATGCATTTGTTGATCCAATCACATGAGTGATCCAGTGATATCTCTCTCACAAAGAGAGGGGCAAATTCCATCTTGATTGTCTATGTCTCATAGCATGTTTCCCGACCACCCAATGACCACCTTTATAACTACCCAATAACGGAGTAGCGTTTGATAGTCTCTATGTAGATCGTTTCACATCTTGAGTACATACCACAATCTCAGGTCTAAGGACATAACGTACATGACATGAATAGAGACTTTCTCTTGTTGGGTCAGTCCAGCCTACATGTCTCACATGTGCCCACATTATTAGTTTGACATCTCCATGTCTATGACTTGTGAAACATAGCCATCAACTAATACATGTGCTGGTCTAATATTCAAGTGTGCTCTTACAAGAATGCCGACCAGGGACAACTTTTAGAATAACCATTCAAGTAATTGAGTTCCACAAACAATTCACATAATCGTCAATCAATACTCGTTGTCTATAATGGATATTCAAAGAACAATTATTAATCATGGATACAATCGGAATATAATCATCTACATGATTAGCTCTAGGGCATATTCCTAACAGTTGGGTTAATCGAGCCCCTTGTCTGAGGGTCGTCCGTTCGACCCCGGTCCGTCGCTCATCGTCGAGGTAGGAGCCGGAGCAGAGACGGGGTCGAGGCAGAGACTGGGTCGGAGAGGTCGATGTAGAGGTTGGGGGGTCGTTCGTTCGACCCCTCGTCCGTCTTTCGCTCGTCGAGGTGGGGGTCGGGGGGTCGTTCGCTCGTCCCCTCGGTTCGTCATTTATCGTCGAGGCAGGAGCCGGGGGTCGTTCGCTCGCCCCCTCGGTCCGTCATTTATCGTCGAGGTAGGAGCCGGGGGTCGTTCGCTCGCCCCCTCGGTCCGTCATTTATCGTCGAGGTAGGAGCCGGGGGTCGTTCGCTCGCCCCCTCGGTCCGTCATTTTTCGTCGAAGTGGGCCGGCCCGCGACTTGTCGCCACAGCCGGTGTAGTGGGGCCCTCGAGTGATGGGCTGCGCCTTACCGAGTAGTGGGCTGGTCCCTGTCTTAAAAATGGTTGCTATGTTTAGCGTTAATTTATCGAAGGGTTTAGGGTACCCCTTACCTTCGTACCCGACACAAGATGACGCACGCCGTCACCAATCACGGTTATGAAATCTCAGAACAAATCGTCTTCATCATCTTCCAAGTCTACGATAACATCGTTGCTGCACCTGAGCCCTGCAACGATTTCTCCGATCTTCCAAGACCGAACACCCATCGGTCTGATCGTCGGTCAAAGCCGTCGTCATCATCAACGACGTCTTCTAGCCGCACCGTCGAACCTGGTTGTCACGTTTGACCAACCCCTATCGAACAACAGCCACCAGCCGCTATCAACCCGATCTCCACGTCTGGACGGATCCCTGTTGATTGCAGCCCATTGGACGGTTCAAGCCACCCGCTCGAAATTTCCAACTCCATCGATCGAGTCGTCGATCTCCGCCATGCTCCACCTTGCGCCATGTCCTTCTCCAGACACACCCGTGCGAGCCTTGCGCGGTGTAGAACATATCCATCGCATCTCCCATGATCTTCTTCTATTAATCAGGCTCTGATACCACTTGTTAGAGTGCTCGGTTAGAGTATAGAGTGACTTAGCGCTTGACGTCAGCAGAGGATTAACGGTGGCCAAAGAAGGAAGTCGCGGATTGAAGGGATCTGCCGATGGAAAGTTTTCATCGAGGGGGAAGCATAAGGAAGCTGGTGATTTTATACCAGTATTATTATAGCAGTTTGAGTCCGATTCTTGCATGAGTCGTTTATTTTCCTTTAAAATACGCGTGTTTGTTTAGGAGAATAATATTGTTATTTTAGATCTGACTCCTGCGCGAGTCAGTTTCCTTAAAGTTAGGAGTTTGTTTTAGGAAAGGTACGAACACTGCGCCTTACCTACCCACACTGCGATTGCTCTCTGTTTGTCCCCGTGGGCGGTGGAGGCCATTGACAAGAAGCGCAGAGGTTTCCTGTGAACGGGGGGTGACCAGGCGCTTGGGGCCAGTCTGTTTGCCAAGCACTTGGCCACAAGTTTGTCAAAGCTGTGCATAAGGCTTATGGACCTATAGTCCTTGATTTCCTGAGGTTCATTCTTCTTCTGTAGAAGTACCATCAGGGCCTCGTTAAGTAAATGAAAGTTGCGTGAGTCCAGTGACCAGAATGCGTTGAAGGCATTGATCTGCCAAGCGCATTTGTAGAATCTGCCAGTGAAACCATCCGACCCCGGTGCTTTGTCTGGTGGGATCTCGTCAATTACGACCCTGATCTCCTGCTTAGTGAAGCAGCAGTCCAAAGTTGAGAGATCCAATACTGGCAGATCAAGAAGGTCAAGGCGCACTGTTTGCGTTCGGTCAAAGCTAGTCCCCATGATCTGTTCGAAGTAGTTGAAGGTTGCAGTCACCATGTGCTCATTTAAGACGAGCTCGTCACCATTTACAGATAGTGATTGGATGTGGTTCTTGCGTTTCCGGTGACAGGCCTGAAGGTGAAAGAATTTTGTGTTTGCGTCCCCCTCGCGGAGGAAGAGTAACCTTGACCTTTGGCGTGCGATGGTTCGAGAAAGCGACGAGAGCCCCAAGAATTTAAGCTTGAGCTCATTGTGGAGTGCTTGGTCAGGGGCGGACAGAACCCGTGACTCCTCAGCGACATCTAGGCGGTGGATGACCTCCCTGGCCACAGCCAGCTGTAGGCGCATGCTCCCCACCCTGGACATACTCCATGCATGCAAAGTCTTTGCCACATTCCGGAATTTGTAGTCCAAGGTTCGGAACGGATCAGCATGAAGCAACATAGGCGACCATCCCAAGGCCACGGCCTCCAAGAACCCCGGCAGCTTCGGCCAAAAGGCTTCAAAACGAAATCTGCTCTTTGCCCAAGGGACGACATTTGTGCGCAAAAGGATGGGGCTGTGGTCTGAGCAATCTGAAGAGATCGACCGCAACAGGTGGTTGGGGAACAGGGCCAGCCAGTCAGGTGACGCGAGGATCCTATCCAGGCGTTCCAGAGTCGGATGTTCACGCCTATTGCTCCAAGTGAACCTCCTGCCGTGCATGTGGATATCCTCCAGGTTGGTCGAGTTGATGAAGTGTCTAAAGCGATGCATGGAACACCGATCAAGTCTATCATTGCTCTTGTCAGCGTCCTGGTAAATCATGTTAAAATCTCCCCCGAGCAGCCATGGTCCAACACACCCCGCACGCACATCAGCAAGCTCAGCTAAGAATTCAACTTTTTCTTCATCAAGCTGTGGTCCATAAACGGCTGTGATCCACCATGGCTCATCGCTGCTGTCCAGGAGTTTAAGCCTAATAGTGGTCGAGAAACGATGAACAGAGGCTTGGGAGCCCCCCCAAAGGTCCCGACACCATGCCACCAGGATACCACCAGCTGACCCTGCCGCGGGCAAAAACACGTAATCAAACATGGGTCCTAGCATGCCATTGATGACCTGGTTACAGATAACTTGCAGCTTTGTCTCCTGAACACACAGAACAGAGATACGTTCCATCACGACAAACTCTCTCACAGAGTCACGACATGCCCTGCCATTAAGGCCGCACACATTCCAGAAAAGGATGTTATGTGATGACATGAATAAACCCATTGAGCGACGGGAGGAGGTTGACAACAGCTCAGGAGTCCGGGGCACAAACTGCTGCGACCTCTTCTTCACCCATGAAGAGTGTTCGGATAGCTTTTCTCTTCGATGAAGTCAAATCACCACCAAAGACCTGGTGGTAGTACTGCACGGCATCATGATCAGGGCCTTGGTCATTTGGCTAGTTCCCAACGCCTAATAAGGACGTTCTGTGCTTGGACAGCTGGGTTAGCAATCCTGAACCTGCTTTTTGCTGCCAGACGCATGCTTCGTCGTGGTGACCAGTCCTCTGGCACGTTGGACGCCCGATGCTTCGGGCAACCCGCGAGGAGGGGGGTCTGGATTGGAGCGCAAATGAGCCTAGCAAACTCTTTGGCTGGCTCAGACGGAGATCTTGGTGCGCCATAATCGAACGGAGGAGGTGGTCAAAAGCTTCGGCGTGTCGGTGACTCCAGGCACGACGTCGCCCGCCCCACCTCGCCAACAAGTTCCTCTAGGCCCAGGGACCTCCCTCTGGCCGGGGAAAAACCCCCACGGCTTCCACAATCCAGCAACCCAGGCGATAACTGCTGTTTAGCCCTGAACGAGCCATTCTCCAAAATAGAGATGTTTCCACGCACAACTAAACCCAAATAATGAGCAGGTTCAACCCAGAGGGAGTCGTGTAGACAGTCGAGGTCGAGGAAGGTTTCTGAGTGGTCACGAACCACTGTGGAAGGCTGGCACCACGATTAGGATTCCTCAGTCCACATAGGATCCACCCAGACAGGGGACCGCTCAGCGCACACCGGCAGCGTCACGCAGGGATCCGCCCACTCAGGGACAGCGTGCACTGGCAGCGAGACACAGGGGGTTTCCACAGACACTGGTGTCGCGGCTGGTGAACAAACAACTGCCCTGCACTGTGTTGCAGACGGTTCCAGCTGCAGCATTTGTTGACGAGGGCTCCCAGGAGGGGCGTTCAGGAGCAGGGCACCTCCAAAACGAAGCCCAGTCCCCGGACCTGCCAGAGGACATCGGAACCTCCCAATCTGAACGGACGGTGCAGCGTTGTGCCGCCGTTCCAGCCCCGGGTGGTAATGGTTGTAGTTGCTGTCTCCGCCAGAATCATCAGAGTCACTGTCTCTCCGGGGAGTCGGCCACTCAGAGGGGCCGTCATCATGTCCATCAGCTCCCGGAGGCACATCGTTGCCCGACACAGGAGGGGGAGGAGAAGGAGAACCCGGTGGCGTGTTGAAATCCTCGAACGTGATGAGGCGTATACGCACAAGATATCGTAGTCCCAGGAGACGGTCGTCAACGGGGGCGCCAGGGACATGCGGCTCGGGGATGAAGATGACCTGCTCATCGTTGATAAAGTTAGGGTGCCAGCACCAGGCGGTGACGAAGTACTCGCGGTCATCATCCTCTGGCGCGTCTTGAAGATGTGCAATCTCAACCTCTGCACAGGCGTGGCCAAGGATCATCTGTGCGGTGGCCATGTTCCTAGCATGTAGGGGGACGTGCGCCAGGGCCACCAGCACTCGAAAACGGAAAGCCCCAGCGCTCGCCAAAGACGTCCAACGCCACCGCTGCCAGATGAACAGCGGGGGTGCTCTCCCCGGCCTGGACGCGAGCACCCGCTCCAAGTCTACGCCATGCCTGAAGCGAACCACGAAGTCTTCCGGGTCATGGCGGCGGACGTCCACCTCGTCAGCCGAGATCTCAAACCTCTCGAGCAAATAGTTGTAAACCATCGCAATGGACACGAATGGCCTTGTGCCCCCAATCATCAGCACCAGGGCTCTCTCTAGCGAAGCCTCGGCGTTCTGGATCTCTGCAGAGGGGCACGACCACGAGCGACGTGCGGCATCGGCCGGGACGCTGTTCATCCCCAGCGCGTACCACCCCCGTGGAGTCGCCCCGTGGTGGGGTGGTGGCGAAGGTGAGGGCGAAGGGCCCCCCGTGGAGGCGGAACGAGCCGACGTGGCGTCCGCGGAGGCCCGTCGACGGCGGCCAGCCGGAGGCCCGCGGCGCGACACCCTGCGGCACAGGAAAATTCAACATATGCCCGTGAAAACCGCTTCCTGCGTGAGATAGTAGATTTTCATCAATTCACCACCCACGATGTTGTCTCATTGGATGATGGCGACATGGAAGACAGCGAACCAGAAGAAGACAACGACCTCATATGTGCTGAAAATGTGTTGCCCGTGATTGAAGAAAATTCAGTAGATGAAGAGCACTCCCCTGTCCCCTCAAGGCCAGAATCTCCAATGGTCATCCCGGGTGAGCCATCATCACCCAAATCCAGCAAGTCTCATAATGCCTCAAAGCCAGATTTATTAGCATCTGATGTACCATGATGCATGCGACTTTGGTGACCTTGCCAACTTGTTTGGGATTTTTCAACTCGCTTTGGTTGTGACTTGCGTGCGTGTGCATAAAATTTTGTCCATTCTTTGTCCTCCACTGGTTTGTAGTTGGGAGTTGTAACATATTTATAGGTTCCTACTTTTGTATAGAGTGTGTATAGTTTTTTTTTTCTTCATGGGGGTGTTCTGATGGAAAAACTTACCCGTGTGGTCTGCGAGAGTTTTTAGTGTATATGGTTTGGTTCGCATGTAATTACCTGTGAATTTGACTATTATAGACCAAGTGAAAGGTGAAAGAACATATTAAGAAGTGAGGTTGTTACATTTATTGCTTGTAACTTCTATTGAGGTTGTTGGTGGGGGAGGGTGTTCTACTCGTGAGTTGTGAGCAGGAAAACTATTCTTCAGCCAACTCATATAGTAGTTATATATTTACTATTAATACATCGCTCATTTGTCTCTCTAGTAAAGTTTCTTTGTTTTGGGTTCCAAGCCAACTGTAAACTTACAACCCACTTCTCTCTTTCTTTCCTCCACCTCAGCATCATCTTTTTACTATACTTACTCTAAGCAAACTTCCAACCAAGATATGCATGCAACCCCATGCATGCATTGATTTTAATGATGACCATATTAATTGTTAGTGAATAATTTCATTGACTTCTTCCTCCTCGACCCCTCTAACTATATTTCTTCCCTCCAACATGACGGCCAATGGGTCTCTGATGACGATGTAAAAGAAGACCTGATATTCGATCACTTCAACAATACTTTAGGGACACCGTTCCTGCGGGAGCATTCCCTTCACCTGGCTGACCTCCTCCCACAGCTGGACTTAAGTGGGATTGACGCTTGTTTCTCTGAGGATGAAATCCTGGCAACAATCAAGGAACTTCCTTCCGATCGCGCTCCCGGGCCAGATGGGTTCACGGGTCTATTCTACAAGGTTGCTTGGGATGTCATCAATGTGTTCAATGCTCTTTGGTCCCTCGATGCTAGGAGCCTCCATCTCCTCAACGATGCATACATGGTCCTGATTAGAAAAAATTCAAGCGCCGACGAGGTTGAAAGATTATAGGCTTGTCCTGATTAGAAAAGATCAAGCGCCGACGAGATTGAAAGATTATAGGCCCATAAGCCTGATGCATAGTTTCAGTAAACTATTTGCAAAGTGTCTTGCAAGGAGGTTAGCGCCTTTGCTCAAACGGATTGTTTCACCAAACCAGAGTGCGTTTATCAAGGATAGATCAATTCACGATAACTTCCGGGCTGTCCAATTAGCATGCCGTTGGCTGCATTGCAAGAAGTTTGCCTCTGTCCTCCTCAAGATTGATATTGCCAAAGCCTTCGATTCGGTAGCATGGCCGTTCCTTTTGGAGGTGCTTCACCACATTGGTTTCCCAAGGCGCTGAACTAACTGGATGTCTATGCTGCTGTCCACGGCAAGCACCAAAGTGATGCTTAATGGAAGATTGGGAAGGAGAATTGTTCACGCTCGAGGTTTGAGGCAAGGCGATCCCATCTCGCCTATGCTCTTTGTCATCATCATGGAAGTCCTAAATTCCTTGATCAGGGAGGCTGATCGTCGCTCAGCCCTCACGCCACTCCCTGGTCATGTAATCGCGCATCAGGCCTCCTTGTATGCTGATGACCTGGTGGTCCTGCTGGCTCCCTGCGAGACCGATCTAGCTTGCCTGCACCAAATCTTGCAGCTCTTTGCGGGGGCTTCTGGCTTGATCACCAATGTTGACAAGTGCGTGGCAACACCGATTCAGTGCTCGGAGGAGGTCATGGTTGAAGTGCAGTAGGCATTCCCATGTGTTGTGACACCTTTCCCCCGTAAGTATCTTGGGATCCCCTCTCGCTCAAAAGACTGCGAAGGACTGATGAACAACCGTTGGTTGATGCCGTAGCAGCAAAAATACCAACGTGGAAGGCTGGGCTCCTCACCAATGCCGGTCGTGCCGTGCTTACAAAGGTAACACTCTCGGCGGTGCCAGTTCATATGAGCATTGCTTGTTGCCTCTCGAGTTGGGCAATTGGACAGATAGACAAGCGACGCCGAGCTTTTCTCTGGGCCGTCTCCCAGTCTGTTGCTGGTGGGAAATGCAAAATCGCATGGGCTACGGTTTGCAGACCTAAAAACCTTGGTGGGCTTGGAATCCTAGATCTGTGCTTCTTCGGGCTTGCCTTGCGTTTGCGCTGGGAGTGGCTATGTCGAACAAGCCCGGAGCGAGGCTAGGGAGCCCTGCCGTCCAGGGTCGAGAACTCTGTCGCTGGTATGAGTTCCATCAGCATGTCGGTTTAGGTCGGGGATGGTTGCTCAACGAGACTCTGGACTGATCGGTGGGCACCTGTCGGACCACTGTGCCTGTTTGCACCAGCACTGTTCGCAGCGACGTCGAGAGCCGGGAAGAAGCTTACCCTGAAGGACGCTCTGGAGCAAAACCGTTGGGCGAGGGCGATCACCGGCGCTCTACCAACACAAGTTCTTTGCCAATACTTGAAGGTCAAAATTTTCTTTTGGCTTGCTCTTCACCGCCGACTTTGGACTGCAGCACGGCGCAAGAGGCATGGACTCCAGGACGACGACCCCTGCATTCTTTGTGCCCAGGCGGCCGAATCCTGTGATCACTTGTTCGTTGGGTGCGTGCTCTCCAGGCAGCTTTGGTTTGAGCTGCTGTCCCCAATCGGGCTTGACATTCTCATGCCTGCTGATAATGCCGAATTGGGAGTCTGGTGGCTGCAGCAGAGGACGCATCTACATCACGAAGCTAGACCTCAGTTTGACACCATGTTGCTGCTCATATCCTGGTGCATATGGAAGGAGAGGAACAATCGGACGTTCCAGAGACTGTCGGCCGGGTTGCAGGATATTCGGCGAGCTGTGATCAGTGAAGCGGAAGACTGGGCCAGTGCAGGTTTCTCAACTTTAGATGGTCTGATTGTTGTTTGGTCGCAAAGCTTGTCTACCATGTAATACTTTCTTTTCTAAGCTCTTGCTCGTGGGCCTTGTTGCCTCTCTGTTAATGGCTCCTCGCCATCACTTGTGTTCAGTTGTGTAACGTCGGAAACTTTGCTCTTACTCTTAATGAAAAACGGGCTAATTGTCCGATCGAGAAAAAAAAAAGCTCCACAACCAAAACATATCAAAGAGGCAAGGCACAAGTCTTTCATCTTTAAAGCATTCAGGTAATCGATTAACATATGATCTTTCATAGCCTAATATGATAAATATCTATTTGTGTTCTTTCTCTTGCATAGTTTCATATCTTGTTTCACCAAACACGATTTATCTGACGACGGCTATTAATCTTGTTGGTCGTGTTGTGTGTGCTTAGTCATGACTCATGAGCTAGTGTAGGAACGGTATGGACGTATGGTGGCGCCCGGGCAGCAATGCAAGGAGAACACCGTTGGACCTACAGCTACACCTGGCACTAGCCACATGAAGTATATAAGTTGATGGTGGCAACGACAAATGACTCGTCGTTGTATGCACTTATTACCATCAATAGATTGACCGGCCATCATGCATTAATTATTTTTTACGTGCAAGACCTGGACTCCAACAAATACGTACAAATTGAAGTTGTGTGGCTGGATACAACCTCACTCTTTTGCACTATTGCTCCAACCACTACATCTCACACTCAATTGTGCCTATAATGAATTTGCTTTCTCCTTATTCTATCTTTAAATCAAATTTAAATTGACTATTTGAGACAAAATAAATTTAAATGAAAAGGTTGTCAACTATAAAGTTATATAACTTTTTGAGATCTATAACTTTCGGTTTTGTTGTTTGTCCATCCGAGATCATTTTAAAATTTTGAATTTCAAATATTAGAAACTGAAACATACTGTTCTTTGGCAAGATGATTTCAAATGAAAAAAATTGTCAACTATAAAGTTGTATAACTTTTCGATATCTACAACATTCATTTAGGTTGTTTTTCCATGCGAAATCATTTCAAAATTTTGAATTTCAAATTTTAGAGATTCAAACGTAGTTTTCTTAATAAGATGATTTCAAATAAAAAAAGTTGTAAAAACAAAGTTTCATAACTTTTCCAGATGTACAACTTGTAATTTCTTCATCCAAAGTCATTTAAAAAATACAAAATTTTAGTACTTAATTTTTAATATTCGACGTCTATTTGTAGAAGCGGCTAACCGCCCCTACAAATCTGATTTATAGGGGCGGCTGGATATTGAGCCGTTCTTACAAATATGGCTATTTGTAAGGGCGGCTCATAACACCAACAGACCCTATAAATCCATTTGTAGGAGCGGCTCGTTATGGAATCATTTGTAGAGGTGGCTCTATATAGAACCGCCCCCTAAAAAAACAGAGGCGTTGCTGAGGGTGAAGGTTCCTCGGGGGTGCCCTCCGAGATGCTGAGGAGCCCCTCCCGAAGGCTTCCGAGAGAGCTGAGTGGGACCTTCGCGAATGGGCGGCAGTAAACGGCGAGTAAAGGAAACCCTAGAATTGGGGATCTTATCTCCGCCTATTACGGTGGGTGGTGACCCCCTTTTATAGCACACTATTCACGAGGTAGAGACTATTACATGAATAACACCCTACCTACTCCGGAATATCCGGGGCCTCCTCCGGGCTCTCCTGGGGCTTTTCGGGAAGCATCCCCCCAAGACGGGCCTTCTGGGCCGCTTCAGGGTCGGTGAAGGCCCAACGGACTGGACCCATCAAACTGTCTCGAGCGTCCTCCATGAGACGCTGTTGGGCTTCATACTTGCGCTAAGCCGTCTTCACTGCCTCCGGTTCCCATCCAAGGCCTTCGTTCTCATGACCTCCGCCCGATCGCATGGCCCGACGAAGGCCATGGTCCTTCACACCCGCGATACCTGCGTGCACAAGATCACAAGGGAACATGTTTTTAGGGATGCCTCCCTGGCGGGAGGCCGTCGGGGGGGGGGGGGGGGGGGGGGGGGGGACTTCGCATTCGGCTTCCTCCTTGCGATGACACCTTCGCTAGTCCCTTCCGGCAAAGATCACGAACCTTGGGCCTTCGCCGTACCTGCACGCAAAAGATCTCAAGACAGCGAAGCTTTTTGGTGTACACTCCTGGTCGGAGGTCTCCGGGGGCCTCCGCCTTGCCTTAGACTCGGTCCGATCAGGAGCCTTCGTGATCTCTGTTCCAACAAAAAAATAAGCAAACGGTGTTAGATTTAAATTTAGTTAAAAAAATGTTAAAATTAAAAAAAATCGCTGTGGGCGGCTGCTGGCTCGATCATCAGCGCCGCCGACATGACTGTCACCGTGTCACGTGGGAGTGGGGGACGGCCAGCCAAAAGCCAGCTAGCCCGAAACGACAGACAGACAGCAAGTGGTGGTGTGCGCTCGGATCCTCCCTATTCGATCACCTGGTACAACGACCGCTTGGTGTGGACGGGCCCGTTGAGGACTGGGAGCGTCGTGGTGCAGTGATGATGCAGCTAGGCAGCTAGCACGCGCCAGGCATTACATTGGGGCAGCCGCGTGCATAGGACATGACAGCTGCCACCAGCCATGTGAAGGCAGTACGGGATTCGCAGGCTTTGCTGCTCGGCGAGACTTTTGACACTCGGGCCGGTCTCCGTCCTTGTCGTCTTCTTTCTTTCTTCCATAGAGGAATCTTTTAACAAAAGTAACTACAGAATTTAGCTGTTATCTTTTAATTAATAGAGGAATCTTTGGCAAAATTTAGTACGTGTCAATTAGAAGCTTTTCTAATCTGCATGATCATTGAATCGAATTGACTAATCAGTCGTAGTACTACCATACCTGTTTCATCATTTTTATTAATCATACTCTCTATGAAAAATAAATCCATAGAAACATTGTTTTATTTTTGCACTTTCATATAAGCTTTTATAGGCGTGAAACCTTTAATTACCCTAGTATGGAATTGACATAATTAACTTAATATATTTTTCTTTGGGATTTATATATTGTGGACAGGAACTCCCTACAAAAATATATAGACTATGGATTTGCTAAATTTATTTACTTTGCTAAATATATAGACTTTGTTTATTTGGTTACTTGCGTCGCTACAGCCAGGCCAGCAAGAGCTCCTGTTTGGTTCACCATGTCCGCGTATTTTTATCTCACGCGTTGTGCACCGTTCCACACTCGCTTGCACCGGGTGAGCCAGACCCAACAGAAACAACCGATTTTTGCGTTTCTGTAGAGCCTGGCCACGAGGGGCTACTTGCATGTAATGATCTCAATTTTCCTCGAAGGGAAAATCCACAGATGCGAATTATAATACGATAGTCTCGAAGATCATCCCGTCGCATTATCAAATTACAGTCGATAATCATTGTCATACACGAATTCTGAATTAAAAGAGTACATTAAGAAGTCTAAATCATTATTACATCGCCACCTGGGCGGAATCACACGAGTACGCAGCAAATAGAACAGCGAAGGGAAGCGTAGATCTTCAGCATCTCCGACTTGAGCGCAGCACGAAACCCTACTCCTCCGGGTCGGCGTCCTCGAACTCGTCCTCCGGCTCGTCACCTGAATCCAAAATCTTTCAATACGATTTGCACTGGTCACTGACTCCCACCCTATGCTTTGCGTATTGCTTTGTGGAAAGTGGTATGCAAGAGGTAGAGAAGAGAAACTATATTTGGCTGTGGGTTTTATAATAATAATAGTAGTAAGTTGTATATCAAGTTTTAACACATTTCTCACACATCCATTCCATCCACACACATCTCACCACACACACTTGCACTCTCTTGGCGACAAGGACGACTCCCTCTCATCCTTGCCTCAGCGGCTCACAGCCGGATCCTACAAAACCCAGGGGGAAAGAAGGGACTAATCTCTCTAAAACAAGCGCGGCGTAGGTCATGAGAAGTCCGTATCCGGAGACACGGCTATACGTATAGATCGATCAACTCTGCAGAGTGTGTACACCTGGACCCACAAGATCGCCATCATCGACGCTGCGCAACGCCTAGGCCGATAACGGGCTATCGCCCGATTCGGAACGATACCATCCTGTCACTCAGTCCTGGGGCTCCCCGGCGCACCGGCAAACTGAGACTGGGAGACGCAACACCTGGCCACAGTGGTACTGCGCATCTAGGATGGTACGACTTCAACGCCAGCACCACCCACTTCTGCGTCTCCCTGACCGCACTAACAAAGTACGGATTGTCCGCCTGTCTCCCGAGGATTCCTGCAGTATGGAAAAACTTTCCCCAAGCTTTCCCAATTGCGTCCTTCGCGTTCCTTCCCCTCTGCGTCCATGACCCTGTATCAATCCATGTCTGCTGGAGTCCACCCCTCGTACCGGCTGCCAAGTTGTAGTCCTCCACCACTGCAGGGGTCTGCCTCTGTGAACCAGACCTCCGAAACATCCTCTGCAAAGGATTGGCCCCCTGCGAAGCAGTACCACTACCACTGCCACCTCCACGCTCGTAAGCGCCTCCTCTCCGCTGCACCCCCTCCTGGTACTCATATTCTGCTCTGGACTGATTCATGGCTGCCTGCAACTGAGCCTCGTACTCGTCATCGTCAAGGGGGGTGGTTGCCCTCCGCTGCAGCAGCCTCTCGTGCAACCCTCTGCCGAGAGCGGTCACTAGTTGCCTGCCTAGTTCTGTCGATCTCATGCTGAAAGTACTCCCGGACCTCTCTGGGCACCTTGGTGCAGTGGATCACCTCCGTCTCGCGCGCAGCCAAATGCTGCTTCAATCGGGAAGCACCACCCCCGGCTTTTTGTTTAAGACAGTAGTTGCATTTCCAACCGGGAGCAAGATTCTCACCATGCTCCCATACCACGTCTCTGCGGTCTCTCGACATCTTCCTACACAAATGGACAACACAAAAAAATTCAACACATGCATCAAATCATACCGCAAATAAACCTAAATCCTAAATCCTACATCAATGAAATCCTAACATACACCTAAATCCTACATCAATGAAATCCTAAATCCTAAATCCTAAATCCTACATACATCCAAAAGCAAATCCAACCGTAAATCCTAAATCCTAAACCAAATAAACCTAACTCCTATATACGTCCTAAGTCAAATCCTACCTAAATCCTACAATAAATATTTTCTACATCATATACTCCATCAAACCTACATCCTATAGCTTGTTATAACTAAATCCTACAGCTAAAGCAACTACAAATGCAAAGAAATGAAAAAAACAAAAAAAAACTTACCGAGCGAACCCGGTCGGTTACCGTTCGTCCGGTCGGTAACCGACGCCGTCTGGTCGGTAACCGCCGGGGGGAGGGAGGCCTAGAGGCGCGGTCGGTTACCGACCAAACCTCTCGGTAACCGCCGCCGACCGAAACGGTTACCGAGGCTCGGGGGCGGTTGCGGACGGCGCGGGGGCGGAAGTGAGCGGGAGCGAGTGGATAGGGTTTGGGGAGCGGGCAGCGCCCCCCCCCCACGCCGACAGCGCCCTTGTAGGAGACGCCAGGAGCGAATGGGCCGCATGGGCCCTTAACGGGCCTCACGGTTTTTTTCTTTTTTCTTTTTTTTTAAACTTAAACACGTCCAAAAAAATAGCAAACGAACTTCAATTTGAAAAATTTTTACACCATTGGACTCTATAAATCGTGAACTATTTTTAGGAATTTTTTCAGAATTTTTTTTAAAAAAAATTCAAATTTGAAATTAGAATTCAAACCGGTACCGAAACCGAACCGCCCGCGGCCGGTTCGTCGGTCACCGAACGGTTACCGCGGGTTGAAAAACCCTGACTGTGCGCTCGGATCCTCCCTATTCGATCACCTGGTACAACGACCGCTTGGTGTGTGGACGGCCCCGGAGAGGACTGGGAGCGTCAGTGATGATGCAGCTAGGCAGCTAGCACGCGCCAGGCATTACATTGGGGCAGCCGCGTGCATAGAACATGACAGCTGGCACCAGCCATGTGAAGGCAGTACGGGATTCGCAGGCTTTGCTGCTCGGCGAGACTTTTGACACTCGGGCCGGTCTCCGTCCTTGTCGTCTTCTTTTTTTCTTCCCTCTCGATTGGTTATTAGATAAATTATATAATTAGTTATATTTTTTACTTATACTTAATATATACATCTAAAGATTTTAGATTCGATGTGAGGAAAATTAATTTTGAAATTTTGAAGAGAACTAAACAACGATGATAGCCCAAGATCTAAACAACAAAAGTAACTACAGAATTTAGCTGTTATCTTTTAATTAATAGAGGAATCATTGGCAAAATTTAGTACGTGTCAATTAGAAGCTTTTCTAATCTGCATGATCATTGCATCGAATTGACTAATCAGTCGTAGTACTACCATACCTGTTTCATCATTTTTATTAATCATACTCTCTATGAAAAATAAATCCATAGAAACATTGCTTTATTTTTGCACTTTCATATAAGCCTTTATAGGCGTGAAACCTTTAATTACCCTAGTATGGAATTGACATAATTAACGTGATATATTTTTCTTTGGGATTTATATATTGTGGACAGGAACTCCCTACAAAAATATATAGACTATGGATTTGCTAAATATATAGACTTTGTTTATTTGGTTACTTGCGTCGTTACAGCCAGGCCAGCAAGAGCTCCTATTTGGTTCACCACGTCCGCGTATTTTTATCTCACGCGTCGTGCACCGTTCCACGCTCGCTTGCACCGGGTGAGCCAGGCCCAACAGAAACAACCGATTTCTGCGTTGCTACAGAGACTGGCCACGAGGGGCTACTTGCATGTAATGATCTCAATTTTTCTCGAAGGAAAAATCCACAGATGCGAATTATAATACGATAGTCTCGAAGATCATCCCGTCGCATTATCAAATTACAGTCGATAATCATTGTCATACACGAATTCTGAATTAAAAGAGTACATTAAGAAGTCTAAATCATTAATACATCGCCACCTGGGCGGAATCACACGAGTACGCAACAAATAGAACAGCGAAGGGAAGCGTAGATCTTCAGCATCTCCGACTTAAGCGCAGCACGAAACCCTACTCCTCCGGGTCGGCGTCCTCGAACTCGTCCTCCGGCTCGTCGCCTGAATCTAAAATCTTTCTGTACTGGTCACTGGCTCCCACCCTATGCTTTGCGTATTGCTTTGTGGAAAGTGGTATGCAAGAGGTAGTGAAGAGAAACTATATTTGGTTGTGGGTTTTCCTATGCAGGTTTAAGTTAAGTGATATAATAATAATAGTAGTAAGTTGTATATCAAGTTTTAACACATTTCTCACACATCCATCCATCCACACACACTTGCACTCTCTAGGCGACAAGGACGACTCTCTCTCATCCTTGCCTCAGCGGCTCACAGCCGGATCCTACAAAACCTAGGGGGGAAAGAAGGGACTAATCTCTCTAAAACAAGCGCGGCGTAGGTCATGAGAAGTCCGTATCCGGGGACACGGCTATACGTATAGATCGATCAACTCTGCAGAGTGTGTACACCTGGACCCACAAGATCGCCATCATCGACGTTGCGCAACGCCTAGGCCGATAACGGGCTATAGCCCGATTCGGAACGATACCATCCTGTCACTCAGTCCTGGAGCTCCCCGGCGCACCGGCAAACTGAGACCGGGAGACGCAACACCTGGCCACAGTGGTACTGCGCATCTAGGATGGTACGACTCCAACGCCAGCACCACCCACCCTATCACCCAACAACCTGACAGTAATGACATCGCCCAAACCGATCGACATCCGCACCCCGCCCATCAAGGGTGAGTGGTGTGCACGAATAAAGCTCATGGTTCTGATTCCCTTGTTATTCCAAATCCTAGGTGAGATCAGACAGGTCATCTCCTCAAATTGGGGTACTCCTCCGTGCCATCACAGCACCTCTATCCCGGGGCTCGCCCCGGGATCTCCTCAGATCACATGTACCCGCCATAGGTACCTCACGTGGGGATGCCCAGGTCACACCCCCAGCAAGACTCGTCCCTCGGACTCATCGTAGAACTTGTCCGATCAATTCGACCCTCACCACACATCCAAGACACACGCCGATCTCCCCAGTTGTTATCATAACATTTTAGTGGCACACTGTGCCTAATCCACGCACAAGCAAGTCCTCTAAATAGCATCAAGGTAAAAGCATGAATAGAGCATGTGACATGGTAATATAAGCGGTGTCTATCCTATAAGCGGGTGTGCAGGGGTAAGGTTGTGACAAGGTATTGGTTTTTCAAGCAATCTACCATGCAACCTATTCAGAGCATTTGCATAAAATAAAGCACTAGCAATCTACTCAGCAACATGATATGTCTATGGGTGCTACGAGATGGGTGGGACGTGGTACCTGTCCAGTCGTCACCGGCGTCCTCTGTGTAGTCTGGGTCCTCCTCCTCAGCGGTCGGCTCCTCCGGGTCTAAATCGTAACACAAACCACAACTTAGACAATCTATGGATAATCACAAAGATGCAATAGAGAACGAAAAGACCCAAAATCACTCAAACGCGGACCTAAAACCTAGGGTTTGGTTTTAGAAAGATTTGGACATCAAGTTTTCATTTTTCTAAAAACGTATGCATTTTCTTGGAATTTTTCAAGTTTTGAAACATCAATTTTAAAGGAAAAAGGGGAACTTGGGCTGGCTGGCTATTTGATTCGTCATGCTCGGTCTTGGGCCTTCAAGGGGCTTCGGCCTGCTCTCTGCTGGGCGCACCGGTGCCTGAAGGCCCGTGGTGCAGGCCCATTTCTTCCCTCCATTCGCCTTCCCTCCTCTCTTCTCCTCTGGGCCGGCTGGCACTGAGGTCCATTTTCCCCTACCTGCACTTCCCGGCCCGCGACGCAGCTACCGGTCCACGGTGGACCGCTTTCCCCTCAACTTCCCGCCTGCTCTCTGCTCACGGTGGACCGCGCGCACGCGCTGGAGTGCGTGGCCTCCTCTGCTCCGACTCAGGCGCGGGCGCGCCGTGCGTGTGCACTTGCAGGTGCTCCCGGCTCCCCGCTGCCTCTGCTTGCTGGCCGGCGTGGTCCGCGCCGTCGCGGATGACGAAGCGTTCCGCCCAGCTCTCCTCCTCCTCTGGTCGGGCAGGCTGACATGGCTGGGCTCGCGTGGCGGCAGCGGTGCCCCGTGGTTGCGGCACGCAGTGCGCGCTCGGCAAAACGACGACGTCGCGGCGAAGAGCATGGGTTGCGAATGGGCTGGGCATTGCTGCGGCAGCAGATCGCGCACGGCGCGAGGGTGTGCACCAGGGTCCGCCGCGTCGGTGCGGCGCGGAAGGCCGGTTTCCGGTGGTCAAGGTGATAGGGTCCTTACGGTCGCTTCCAGCTACGTGGTCGTGTGTGTGCGCGACGGCGGTGGAGCTCAACGGCCTTTCCTCGGCTAGCGAGGTGGCCGGTGTGGCGAGGGACATGTGCGGCATAGTGGTGCTCATGGAGCTCGGCCGCGCGGGTGAGGCGAACACGGCGAGATCCGCTCGAACGGTGTTGGGGGCTGTGGTGGGATGTTTGAAGGTGTCCAGGGGTCGGTGGAGGTCACGGTGTAGGTGGTTGTCGCGCAAGGTGCATGGTGTGATCGGAACACGACCTTGCCATGGCAAGGTTCGGTCATGGCGGGTGCAGACAGCGGGCAAGGCGAACGCGGCGACTCACTGTGGGTGGCGGCAAAGATGGCTAGCGGTGCAGGGCAAGGCGATGCAGTGGCGAGGTGACGTTGTGCCGTTGTTGACACAAAAAGCGTCAGATCTGTGAACACCTCGGGCTATTACCCAAAGCTCGATGTCGAGGGCGTGCCAGTCGATTTGACCAATCAATCGACAAGGATAATAACTATGACAAACTGAACGAGACGACAGCGATGCGCCCGAACGTCAAGGCTCAGATTGATCAAGGATAACTAGAGCAGAGCTAGACGAGGCAAACAGCGATGCGCTCGGATTGCCAAAGCCTAGAGGTACTCCTACGCGGAACTGGCAAGGATTTGACGGAGATCAGGGTGATGCAGCCTGTCGAAAGCTTGAAGAACTCGTTGATAGCTATAACTAATGCATAAAAGGGTAGATTGCGATAAAAGTAAGATAAAAGTAGAATTGGTTTGTTTTGAATTGGATTGATTTCTTTATTCCATAGCCCTTGGGCACATATTTATACTCCCGCATGGAGAGTTGTACAAAGACACGATACATATCCTTTCCTAAAACAAACTCCTACTTTAAAGGAAACTGACTCGCGCAGGAGCCGGATAATAATATTTATTTCCTAAACAAACACACCTATTTTAATGGAAAATAAATGACTCATGCAAGAGTCGGACTCAAACTACTATAATAATACTGGCACTGAACACCAGTTTCCTTATACTCCTTCTCGATGGAAACTTTCCATCGGCAGATCCCTTTAATCCGCACCTTCCTTCTTTGGCCACTTGTAACCTTCCGCTGCCGCCAAGTGCTAAGTCACGCCCATCGGCATCGGCAATACTTTCCCGATCAGCAATCGACATCATCTCTTCGTCGGCAATCGGCAATAAGCCTTATCGGCAATCGGCAACGAGCCTCCATCGGCAATCGGCAATGACTCTTCATTGGCCATCGGCAATGATTCTTCGTCGGCAATCAGCAAGACCATCTATTACCCTTTGTCGGCAAAGATCACCCAACCTTCATCGGCAACACCCTTAGTCTTCCCACAGCACTCTCCCATCGGCCATATTGGCTCATACTTTACCGATGCCGATGGAAAACGACCATTGACCAGTCAAGCTTCAGCCCATTTAACACGTGTCGAAAAATGGTGTCAACATATGCCCCAAAGTTTCGGAGCGTATAACTTTACGTGCCGAAATTCTCTCCACTGTAGCAGTTGCTGTAGCCGTTACCCCGAGATAAGCGTACGGTTTCCTCGATCCCGCGTGTGGAACTGCAATTTAATAATAAAATCCCTCGATTGTAGCACGAACAGTTACAGACCACCTCGATCACCGCGCGTATCTACCGCGGGCCTCTCTACATTCTTGCACAGTGTGGAACAGAACCCCAAAATGCCCCTGAATAGGATTATAAAAGTTACCGGGATCCACACTGCCTTTTTACCCGAGCCCATTTTCACTTTCACCTTCCTGCCTTCGTCTTCAACCTCCGGCTGCTCTGAAGAACACAGGCTCGAGCAATAGTACTCCTTCGCACTCCAAGGACGAACCAAGCATCTCTCCGGCTCCAAATGGCGATCCAAGTTGATATCCCGAAGGTAAGATTCATTCTCCATCCAATCCAACCTCTCTGCACAGTTCTTTTCTCCGCAAAAACCTGGTTTTATCCCCATTCTTCCTTCTGATTCATCCCTTTTTCTTCGAACCCTAGGAGTTGTACAACAAAGTAATCATCCCCCTCGCTGGTTCCAATCTCAGCTGCTTAGGCCCCATGGGTAATCCAGACCCCACATTCATTATCAATGCAGAAACCAACCGGATTCCGTTCAGATCTGAACGTTTCGACCTGGGACTGTGGAAGGACACATTCCGTTCTTGGCCTAAGCATACTAAAGGATGGAAGAACTGGTACTTGAGAGTGGTCAAATCACAGCAAGTGTACTGGCAGGAGCGTAACTTGGATCAGTGTATTAGACTGTCAATTGCCGATGCAGAGAAGAATGAAAACTTAATGATGGCAGCCTCATACTTCTGGTCCGATAGCATGAACACCTTCCTCTTTAGGCATGGACCAGCTTCCCCAACCCTTGCCGACGTCTACATGCTGACTGGCTTAGACATAACCTCTGCCGATACGTTCACCCTTTTCAACAGAAAACCTGAATACAAGGTGAACACCCGGAATATCGGCGGTTGGACAGGCTACATTAAAGAGAACCAAAAGACCGGGTCGGTAACTCAACGGGAGCACGCCATCTTCTTAAACATGTGGTTGGAAAAATTCATTTTCTGTGGTAAAACCATCGGTCCGACCACCATGCATCTCCCAGCGGCTGAAATGCTTGCCGATGGAACAAGGCTCCCTTTAGGCAGGTATCTCCTTGGATCCGTTTACTGATTGTTGTATCAAGTATCCAATAAGTTACTGCTGGGAGAACCCATCGGCAATCTCGGAGGTCCCTGGTGGTTTGTTAATGTATGGTTGAATGCGCACATGCATAAGGCCCTCCAGTTTGATTTATTTGCCCAGCAATTCCCGAGGGAAATATCGGAAGATTACCGATACGGGGATGATGAGTCAGCAACTCGCTCTCCGCTTAACTTTGGAGAGGCCATCATAGTGCTGCCAGGTACCGATGCCGATGCAGAGCACTTCGGCTATTACTTCCAGAAGTTCTACAACGGACTCCCTCTTCAGAACGGACCTGGTGGCCATATCTTGATGAAAACAATCAATTTCCGCTGCTGTTCAACTTAACCGATGTGAGCCTACCCGAGAATCAAGCAATCATGAAGGCCAGCATAACTCCCCGAGCTATTCCAGTAAATATCTTTGGATCTGGGAAGAATGCTCCACCATCCTATGAGTTCTACTATCCATCGGCGGCAGCAAGACAACTGGGATTTGGCCAACTGCCGATCAAACTCTGCTACTCTAAGGTAGTAAGACCCAGGCAGGCAATCTCCAGCAATCTAGACTGGAATAAAGTCATCAGCCTCCCTGCCGATGCCGATCTGTCAGACCTTGACTTGTCCTCCTGGTCGCCAACCTTCTTCATCACCAACGAGTTCAAGTCTTGGTGGCAAGAATGGAAGTGCCAGCTACTCGCCAAGTCTTCGCATTATTATCGACACTTAATCGACGCCGATTACACCATCCCCGACGACGCAGTAAGTCTGCCATCCGATGTACTTTCATTACTTTATTTGTCATCGGTATCAACACCTAACTCTTTTGTACCTTTGTACCTGGCAGGCCGATGATCCAGTTCCCACAACGAGCAACAGTGGTAGGCCATTTAATCTTCGGATAATGGGCCCTGTATCGATCATCGGCAACAAAGCTCCGACGCTGGCTGCCTTCACGCCCCAACAGGTACCTACGCCGATGCCTACAACAGCTCAGGCTACATCGGTTGCCGCTATTGCCTTGACGCAAATTTATGCAGTAAACTCATCTTTACTTGTACCAATCACATGCTGTTTCATTGGCAACATTTATCTCGCATAACTTGTTCTATTTTCCAGGCACTATGGTCATCGGCATCTGCTTCCAGCAGACAGACGACTTCTAGCCCGATTGCCGATGCCCCCCGGTCTTCATCCAAGCGGGTTGGCTCCCCTGCTGCTGCGCCGACGAAGAAGAGGCGTTTAAGGCTGGCTTCTCCTCCACCATTGGCTCCAACTGCACCGCCAGCTGCCGATGTGCCGTCAGCAGGACTGCCTTCGATCCCAATCGCACCAACTACCGGTGGGTTATCGGCCAAACCTCCATCGACTTCAGTTGCGCCAACCACCGGTGGGTCATCGGCAGAGCCTCCATCGGTAAATGTTCCTGATCAACCGATGGATGACGTCCCGGTTCAAGAGATAACTCTACCTGCCACGATAGCGGAGGCATCTTCATCGACACAATCGGCCAGACTACCCGGCGAAGAAACTCAGCCTTCCGCAGCAGCAGCGACGTCGGCATCGACACTGTCGACCCAAGTCCCCGATGTCATAACGGAACCACCACAAGAAACTGCCACTACATCAGAGGCGACGCCGACTACAACTGTACCAGCACCAGCGGCGTCGGCTACCTCTCCAACAAGGGCCCAGTCATCGGCATCCGCTGCCGATGTTCAGGATGAAGCTGGACCATCCAGTATGCCAAGTCCCAGGCAGGAGATCCGCTTGAAGACGGTAAGTCGATCACCTCAAAGCTTATAGTTTTACAATCGGCATATTTTAACCTCTGTTTTCAGGCCCAAGATTCCCCAGACAGCCTCTTCTCCTACAGCTTGAACCTTCAGAACGAAGATGAGCGCCAAGGCCGCCTTCAAGCGAACAACCTATTTTCTTTTGTCGTCAATGTCCCCGATGACGATGAAGAGGAAAGCTCCATCCCGGCTCTATCGGCAGAAGTCAAGTCCAGACTTGAAGAATTGCTCTCCTTGCTGCTGCAAGACACCTCTCAACTCGTCCAGGACTCATCGGCGGCAAGGATTATATTCAAAGATATCCAAAGCCATCTTTCCGCCGATGCAGCAGAAACCCTCTCCAAGCAACTTCTATCGACATCAAACAAATCCAGTACCAGAGGCTTACTCGTCGCATTGCCGATAGAGCGGCCTAAGCCAAGAGCGAGGAAGAGAAGCTCAAATTCAAACGCCTTGCTGATGAGAAGCACAGAAGCATTGGCCAAGCCAAAGTTTCCATCGGCAACCTTGACCAGGAAATCTCTCGACTGTCGGCAAGGAAGGAGGAGCTGCTGGCAGAGCTGCAAAAGATCGAAGGGGATCTGACGGCTGTTAACCAACAAAAGACCCAACTGTCCGACTCCATCGGGGCTTTACAGCAAGAAAGAGATCATAATGCCCGTCAAGCCATCCTATGGAAGAAGAAAATCAAGCCGGTTGAGGGTTCTGCCGATGCCGACGCCAAGGAGATAGATGAAATAGATCAAATTCGCCTGCGTGCGATAACAGTTATCCACTCCTTATTGTAACACCTATTGTATCGGCAAGGATGTAACCTGATACTTGATCTTGTCTTGTAATATAACGCTAGTTTGTTTTTACCGATGTTTTTATAACTTTTCTTTTCATCGGCAATCGACTGAGCACTATGCATCTACCCATATGCTAGGGTAATATCTCTTTAAGTATTTGCCATTGATCGCCCTAGAAAATGCCACTCCCTCGAGAGTTTCCAAAATGTACGCATTACCAGGAGCAGACTGCTTTATCCGATAAGGACCTTCCCAATTAGGGGACCACTTTCCAAATTTAGAGCTCTTTGTCCCAATCGGTAAAATCAACTTCCAAACCAAATCGCCATCGGCAAATTCCTTTACCTTTACTTTCTTATCATACCATCGGGCAACCCTCTTCTTGTTCTCTTCAATACTAATTAATGCTCTTAACCGATGACCTGCCAAATCTTCTAACTCATCCTTCATCAGAGTAATATAATCATCGGTCGTCAACTGATCCTGAAAAGATAATCGCCTAGAACCAGTTTTAATTTCCCAAGGTAGGACAGCATCGTGTCCATAAACCAACTGATACGGCGAGACCTTGGTTGCACCATGACAAGCCATCCGATATGACCATAAAGCTTCGTTTAACACCATGTGCCACCTTCTGGGGTTTTCCTCAATTTTGCGCTTTATAAGCTTAATGACTCCTTTATTAGTCGCTTCAGCTTGACCATTAGCTTGGGCATAATAAGGAGAAGAATTTAACACCTTGAAACCCATGCTAGCAGCAAAGTCATCAAACTCTCCCGATGTGAACATGGTCCCTTGATCGGTAGTAATGGTCTGAGGAATACCAAATCGGTAAACAATGTGCTCCTTAACGAAATCCACCATGTTTGTCGATGTCACCTTCTTCAAAGGGATTGCCTCAACCCATTTGGTGAAGTAATCGGTAGCAACAAGTATGAACTTGTGCCCCTTGCTCGACGGCGGATAAATCTGGCCGATGAGATCAATAGCCCATCCTCTGAACGGCCAAGGCTTGATTATAGGATTCATTGCCGATGCAGGTGCCCTTTGCACATTACCAAACTTCTGACAGTCCTGGCACCCTTTGAAATAATTGAAGCAATCCTCCAGGATTGTTGGCCAATAATATCCATTCCGCCTAATCATCCACTTCATTTTGAATGCCGATTGATGCGCTCCACATACACCTTCATGGATCTCACCCATCAACTCTTTTGATTCCTCTTTGCCAAGACATCTAAGTAAAACCCCATCAATTGTCCGATAATACAACTCATCATCAAGGAGCACATACTTAGTGGCTTGGAACCTTAGACGCCTTTCAACTTTCCTGGATGGATCCCTCAAGTAATCGGCAATCTCCTTTTTCCAGTCATCGGCAACCGTTACCAATGTCGCGATTTCTTGAATCGGCTGATATTCTGAAGCATTTTGTGCCAACCGATTGACCTCTTCATTATGCAGCCTTGGAATGTGCTCAAGGCGGTATTCTTTGAACTCCTTTAACAACTGCAAACACCGCTCATGAACGGCAATCAAAACTTCACTTCGGCACTCGTACGTCCGATCAATTGGTTAATCACCAACATAGAATCACCGAAGATTTCAACAGCATCGGCATGCACTTCCCTGAGCAACTCCAACCCTTTAAGTAAAGCCTGGTATTCAGCCTGATTGTTCGTTGAAGTAGCAACAATCAGCAACGAAATCTCGTACCTCTGTCCTCGGGGTGAAATCAAGAGAATACCGATACCTGCTCCATCCTTGCATGTAGACCCATCGAAGAATAGAGCCCAAGGAGCAATCTCAACAAAGCTCACCATATTGCAATGCTGAGTGACAAAATCGGCCATCACCTGACCTTTAACAGCCTTTGCCAATTCATACCTTAGGTCAAACTCTGATAGTGCAAGAATCCACTTACCGATTCGCCCACTCAAAATCGGCATTGACAGCATGTACTTGACCACATCATCTTTGCAGACAACAGTGCATTCGGCCGACAGTAAATAGTATCTTAATTAAATGCAAGATAAGTATAAACATAAGCACAATCTTTCTATGGCCGAATACCTGGTCTCAGCATCCACCAACCTTCTGCTCAGGTAATATATTACACGCTCCTTCCCTTCAAACTCTTGAATTAAGGCTGATCCGATAACACCGTCATCGGCAGACAAATATAACCTGAAAGGCTTCCCATGTTGAGGTGGAACTAAGACAGGAGGATTTACCAAGTATCTTTTAATCTCTTCTAAGGCTGACTGCTGCTCTTCTCTCCATATAAACTCTTGATCGGCTTTCAACTTTAACAGAGGACTAAAAGATTTAATCTTACCAGACAGATTGGATATAAATCTTCTAATGAAATTAATCTTGCCGATCAGAGACTGCAACTCAGTCTTGTTTGTGGGAGCAACTACCTTGTTAATTGCATCAATAGACCTTCTGCCGATTTCAATGCCTCTCTGATGCACCATGAAGCCCAGAAACTGTCCTGCCGATACGCCAAACGCACACTTGTTAGGATTCATCTTCAACCCATGCTCCCTCGTGCACTCCAATATTTTCTACAAATCGGCAAGATGCTTTTTGAAGTCTCTAGACTTAACCACCACGTCATCAATGTAGATTTCAACTATTGTGTCGATATACTTATGAAAGATAAAATTCATTGCCCTCTGATAAGTAGCACCGGCATTCTTCAAACCAAAAGTCATGACTACCCACTCAAATAAGCCGACGTGACCTGGACATCGGAAAGCAGTCTTGGATATGTCTTCTTCAGCCATGAATATCTGATTATACCCAGCATTACCATCCATAAAGCTAATAATTTGGTGCCCAGCAGCAGCATCGATCAGCAGATCGGCAACGGGCATCGGGTAGCCATCCATCGGCGTAGCCTTGTTCAGATTCCTGAAATCAATGCAAACACGAAGTTTTCCATTCTTTTGTATACACAGGAACCACATTAGAAATCCAATCGGCATATCGGCATTGCCGAATAAATCCAGCCTCGATCAACTTGGTAATCTCAGCCTTAATATTGGGTAAGATAGTAGGATTGCATCGGCGTGCCGGCTGCCGATGTGGCTGAAAACCAGACTTGATGGGTAACCGATGTTCAACTATTGATCGGTCTAAACCAGGCATCTCTGTATAATCCCAAGCGAAACAATCTTTATTCTCTTTTAATAAATCAATTAACTGCTGCTTACACTGGGAATCTAACTTAGCACTAATAAAAGTAGGCCTAGGTTTACTACCATCGCCGATGTCGACCTCGAGCAAGTCATTGGCAGACGTGAAGCCCTGCCCCAATTTTCCATCATCGGCGAACTGATCCATTAAGACTCTTCCTCAGAACCGACTGCTTGGATCGGCTTGATGCGGTAATCGGCAACTTTGAGGAACTCCTTATCCCAGGCTTCGCCAGATATACACCTGGTTTGCTCATAAGTATCCAACTCTGCCGATGCAACAGTAGATGGGGCTTCACTGCGGACGACTTCAATTCTGTCCCCGATCCACTGTACCAGGCTCTGATGCATAGTAGAAGGGATGCAACAATTAGCATGGATCCAATCCCTCCCGAGGAGCAAGTTGTAAGTGCCTTTGCCGCGATTACAAAGAAAGTTGTCGGCAAAGTCTTACTGCCGATGGTTAGGTCAACACATACGGCTCCCATGGCGGTTGACACGTTGCCTTCGAAGTCCTTGAGCTTCATGTCGGTCTCGACCAAATCCTGATCACCTTTGCCAAGCTTCCTGAACACGACATAGGGCATTATGTTGATCGATGCGCCACCATCCACTAGCATCTTGGTCATCGGCTGACCATCCACTTTGCCTTTGACAAACAGAGCCCTTAAGTGCTGCCTCTCATCTTCGGCAGGCTTTTCAAAGATAGCCGTCATCGGATCCAGCATCAACTGTGCCATATCGGCAGCCTCTTCATCATCACTGACGGGCGCCATGAACTCCATCGGCAACATGACAACCATGTTTATATCTGCCGATGGGCCCCTGTCCTTACGCTTCGGCCTCCATTGCTTTTCTTCTGAGGGTTCTGCACTGTGATACAGGTCGTCGCGGCGTTGGCGCTGAATCCTCCTCTTCTGGGTCTTAGTCAAACCCTTAGGACACCATGGAGGAAGCTTGGTCTTCCATACGGGCTGGTGCTGCTTTCCCCTGCTTTCATCGGCACTTCTTCCGATGTTGGGATCTCTGGAGAATATCTCTTCGTCGGGCACTCTAGCATTGGCCATCTCCTCCAGCTCCCTCTGGTCAACACGCCTACCAAGCTGATCATGGGCACTGAGCTTGCCCCCCAGTCGGTCATGTGCCGATCTATCCTCTCTGAGCGGCCTGGCGTACCTGGGTGCCTGATCATCAAAACAAGGTCGCTTACCTGACCGATCGGCTGTGTAGTACCCATTGCATTCTGGACAGTTATCGGCATTGGGCAGCTTGATGCCTTCTTCCCAGCAATGAACGAAGAAGGGACACCTCCAGTGGTCCTTATGTCGAAGCCATTCCCGATGCTCCTCCTCTTCTTGCCAATACTGTTCTTCACATGATTGCCGATGATATCGCCTCGGCTGTTTGTGAGTAATCACCACTCCAGGAGCCCTGTTGGCGCTGTTACCCTCATCGGCAACCTTCTTACCCTTTCTGTCATCGGCAAACCTTCTTGCATCGCGCTCAGGCACTTGGTAGTTAGGGTCTACCGATGAGTTCCTTCTGGCAGCTTCCGATGTCAGCACTTTGGTTTTTTCATTGACCTCCACCATATTGTTTGGGAAGGGGTGCTGATCAATCTTCATCGGCTTCTGGACTTTGGAGTTTTCAAACTTGATACGACCAGACTCGATCTCCGACTGCAACTGCTGCCTGAATACTTTGCAGTCATTAGTACTGTGTGAGGTTGCATTATGCCACTTGCAGTACCTAATCTTCTTGAGCTCTTCGGCCGATGGAATCACTTGATTGGGCGCCAATTTGATTCGCCCCTCTTGCAGCAATAGGTCAAACATCCTATCGGCCTTGGTGATGTCAAAGGTGAACCTCTCGGTTTCTTTCTGGCCGAACGGACAAGACACAGGCTTTTTATCCTTCACCCACTCGGCCGCATCAACATCCAGCTCTTCATCCGATCCAGAGTCTTCTTCTTTCCCGATGAAGGTCACCTTCTTGTTCCAAGTCTTCCTGGGCTCAAAGGCTTTGATATCTTGATCGGCAATCCTCTGCACCAAGTGACTTAGGCTCTCAAACTCCTGGGATGCGTACTTGTCCTTGATATGCGGTAGTAACCCTTGGAAGGCCAAATCTGCTAGTTGCCGATCATCAAGCACTAGACTATAGCACTTGTTCTTCACGTCCCGTAGCCTTTGCACGAAGCTCTCTACCGATTCATCGTTGCGTTGCCTCATTTTGACCAAATCGGTAAGCTTCTTTTCATGTATGCCAGCAAAGAAGTACTTGTGAAACTGCCTCTCCAGATTGGCCCATGTAATTATAGAATTTGGAGGCAACAATATGAACCACGTGAATGCCGATCCGGACAATGATGAAGAGAACAGTCTCACCCTTAATTCCTCCCTGCTGGCAGCTTCCCCGCACTGGATAATGAAGCGGTTGATGTGCTCCATTGTTGACGTGTCATCTTGGCCGGAGAGAACTTGGTAAAATCGGGCACCTTGTACCGATTTGGAAGAGGAATCAAGTCATATGCAGGCGGGTACAGGGTCTGATAGGAGTATGTGTTGACCTTGGGTTTGATACCGAATTGCTCCTTCATGACTTCGGCAATCTTGCCGACCCAGTACGCGTCCTGCTGTTGCCGACTCATTGGCTGATTGCCGACTAGTGGAGTCGGCTGACGCGCCTCTTGAAGATGTGCAGTAGTCGGGGCGCAGCACCAGTCATCTGGACGCTATGCATCGGCTGACTTACCGATGGATAGTTTGGCATGCTTGGCGGAGTCGGCTGATACGCCTCTTGAAGACATGCGGTAGTCGCGGGCGCAACACCGGTCATCTGCACGCTATGCATCGGTTGACTTACCGATGGATAATTTGGCATACTTGGCGGAGTCGACTGAACTGTCACATTCATCGGTTGCTGTACCGATGATCCGCCTTGAGTGTAAGCTGGGCCTCCATAATAATACATCGGCGCGCTAGGCTGCTGAGCTGGTGGCTGGTTGACCATCCAGGATTATAAAGCATCGGCATATGACTTGCCGATGGCTGATAGCTGACCGGAGCATGCGGCTCTTGAATTCTAGAACAATTGATCACCAGATTACCCTGGGGAACCGGCGCTCCAGCTTGAGAGTTCGCCACCAGAGATTGACTGCCGGTGGTTATAATGTGTTGCATCGGCACAGAGCTTGCCGATGGTGGCATTAGGGGCATCTTGGGGATTACTTGGAGATCATCTGATGGCACTTGTATGGTTGGAGCAGGCGCAGAGTTGTGCATCATATCAGCCATCGGCTGTGACTGCGTTGCCGATGCCGTAGAGTCCCTCCAAGCTGAACCGTCTCCCTGCATCAGATTAGAGCCAGCATATAGATTCAGAGGCATACCGTATCCCCACCAGTTAGCGGGGGCTGGTCCTGAGGTTGCCGACGCGGCCGGATCTGCATTGAACTTGGTGGTGTTGCCAGCGTTCGGTCTTGGTGAGGTAGCCACATCGGCAGACGGTTCCACAGGGGTGGAAGACGCCATTTGGGCCACCGATGGGCTTGCAGATGCCAATCCAGGTTGATGGTACGCCGGACCGGCATATCGTGGTGCATGTCCTTCTTTGAATGTTTGTGCGACAGCATTGTAGACAGTATTGGACAACACGTTTGAGTGGTTCATCAAAGCTTGACTTACAGCGGCGTTAACCATCTCTTGTAGCTTACCAGGGTTGGCGTCGTACGTGACCTGCCGTGGCAACGGCGGATCCTGCTTCTGAATTGCTTCGCCACTCCTGCTGAGGCTGAAGGATTTGAGATACAGCTGTTTGTATTCCTCCATAGCCCGCTCCATGGCCTGCTTCTGATCGTCTTTCAGACCGGCCTCAGACACTTCAATGACATTCCTCTGGTTGACATCGGCGTGATCAGCCATGCCGAATATGTAGATCTGTATAATCTGGTCCCACTGGGCGTGCCAAAAGAGGTGTTGACACAAAAAGCGTCAGATCTGTGAACACCTCGGGCTATTACCCAAAGCTCGATGTCGAGGGCGTGCTAGTCGATTTGACCAATCAATCGACAAGGATGATAACTATGACAAACTGAACGAGACGACAGCGATGCGCCCGAACGTCAAGGCTCAGATTGATCAAGGGTAACTAGAGCAGAGCTAGACGAGGCAAACAGCGATGCGCCCGGATTGCCAAAGCCTTGAGGTACTCCTACGCGGAACTGGCAAGGATTTGACGGAGATCAGGGTGATGCAGCCCGTCGAAAGCTTGAAGAACTCGTTGATAGCTATAACTAATGCATAAAAGGGTAGATTGCGATAAAAGTAAGATAAAAGTAGAATTGGTTTGTTTTGAATTGGATTGATTTCTTTATTCCATAGCCCTCGGGCACATATTTATACTCCCGCATGGAGAGTTGTACAAAGACACGATACATATCCTTTCCTAAAACAAACTCCTACTTTAAAGGAAACTGACTCGCGCAGGAGCCGGATAATAATATTTATTTCCTAAACAAACACACCTATTTTAATGGAAAATAAATGACTTATGCAAGAGTCGGACTCAAACTACTATAATAATACTGGCACAGAACACCAGTTTCCTTATACTCCTTCTCGATGGAAACTTTCCATCGGCAGATCCCTTTAATCCGCACCTTCCTTCTTTGGCCACTTGTAACCTTCCGCTGCCGCCAAGTGCTAAGTCACGCCCATCGACATCGGCAATACTTTCCCGATCAGCAATCGGCAGCATCTCTTCGTCGGCAATCGGCAATAAGCCTTATCGGCAATCGGCAACGAGCCTCCATCGGCAATCGGCAATGACTCTTCATCGGCCATCGGCAATGATTCTTCGTCGGCAATCAGCAAGACCATCTATTACCCTTTGTCGGCAAAGATCACCCAGCCTTCATCGGCAACACCCTTAGTCTTCCCACAGCACTCTCCCATCGGCCATATTGGCTCATACTTTACCGATGCCGATGGAAAACGACCATTGACCAGTCAAGCTTCAGCCCATTTGACACGTGTCGAAAAACGGTGTCAACAACCGTGCCATGCCGAGCCGCTACGCCGACGTAGTCAACGTCGCGGTTCTCCCGACGAGCTCCAACGGCGACACCGGGGTGGCTCCTTCCTCTTCTCCTCCTCCTTCCTCTCCTCCCTTCTCTCTCCTTGCGGTTTGGTGTGGGTGTGGCCACTGGTGGCGGCGATGGCCAGGGAGAGGCGCGGCGCGAGGGCTCTGCCCCTTTTATAGGGCCGACAATGGCCGTGGTGGAGGTGAACGGCGAGATGGGCGGAGGGGGCACGTGTAGGGTGATCCAGGGGCCACGGCTAGGGTTTCGGGGGAGCGGGGCAGTTCCGGCTGCCGCGACGCACTCCAATTAGAACGGCGCGGCGGTCAAAAGGCTTTGTGGCGGCATCACCGTAGGCTGGCGGCGTCACCGTGTGACGTTGCGGTGTTTGGCGCCGAGCGGTGACGGGTGCGAGGGAGGCGCGGACTGCCTTGCTCTGCTCCACGCCAGGAGGAAAAGCAGAGAGCGGGGACAAAAGGTGGGAGGTGGGGGATGACAGGTGGGTCCCCCGAGCCCGCCTGTCAGCGAGGCTAGTGAGGGTGAGACGAGTTGCGAGATGGGGCGCACGGCTGGCTGGGCTGGCGCCTTGACCCGCGCGGTTGGGCCGGTAGGGAGCTGCTGGGCCTGCGTTGCTGCTGGGCTGGCTGGGCCACCTCGGCTGGTTGGTCTTTAGGCTAAGCCCCTCTCCTTTCCTTAACCTTTTCCTTTTCTTTTCAACACTCAACAAGTTTAATTAGCTAGTATAGTTATCACTCAAAACTCCATAAGAAGCAAAACAGGGTTGAGTTAATCATGTGCTATGCAAACTATAACTAGCACTATTGGGATCTACTTGTGCAACTAACACAGGGGTTTCCTATCATGCAAACACTAATCATGGGCTATGCAAGGAAACTTTTAAAAAGTTGGGATTTTTGTGTGGTTTGAAAACTTGGGTTGTTACATTGCACGCTGTTGACACAAAAAGCGTCAGATCCGTGAACACCTCGGGCTATTACCCAAAGCTCGATGTCGAGGGCGTGCCAGTCGATTTGACCAATCAATCGACAAGGATGATAACTATGACAAACTGAACGAGACGACAGCGATGCGCCCGGACGTCAAGGCTCAGATTGATCACGGGTAACTAGAGCAGAGCTAGACGAGGCAAACAGCGATGCGCCCGGATTGCCAAAGCCTAGAGGTACTCCCACGCGGAACTAACAAGGATTTTGACGGAGATCAAGGTGATGCAGCCCGTCGAAAGCTTGAAGAACTCGTTGATAGCTATAACTAATGCATAAAAGGGTAAATTGCGGTAAAAGTAGGATAAAAAGTAGAATTGGTTTGTTTTTGATTGGATTGATTCTTTATTCCATAGCCCTCGGGCTCATATTTATACTCCCGCATGGAGAGTTGTACAATGACACGACACATATCTTTCCTAAAACAAACTCCTACTTTAAAGGAAACTGACTCGGGCAGGAGCCGGATAACAATATTTATTTCCTAAACAAACACACCTATTTTAATGGAAAATAAATGACTCATGCAAGAGTCAGACTCGAACTATTATAATTACTGGCATAGAACACCAGTTTCCTTATACACCTTCCCGATGGAAACTTCCATCGGCAGATCCCTGCAACTTCCCCCTCTGGTCACCTGTAGTCTTCTGCTGCCACCAAGTGCTAAATCACGCCCATCGACATCGGCAATACTTTCCCGATCGGCAATCGGCAACATCCCCTCATTGGCAACCAGCAATAAACCCTCATCGGCAATCGGCAACTATCTTCCATCGGCAATTGGCAACGAGCCCTTATCGGCAATCGGCAACGAGTCCTTATCGGTAATCGGCAATGACCCCCAATCGGCAATCGGCAAGAACTCTTTATCGGCAATCAGCTTTAGCAAGACTCTACCAATCTTGCCGGCAAAGCTCATCAGCTTCTATAGGCAAAACACTTAGTCTTCCCGTAGCACCCTTCCATCGGCACTATCGACTCCTGATACCGATGGAGAACGGCTGCTGACCAGTCAAGCCTCAGCCCATTTGACACGTGTCGAAAAACGGTGTCAACACATGCCCCCAGTTTCGGAGCGTATAACTTTACGTGCCGAAATTCTCTCCACTATAGCCGTTACTGTAGCCGTTGCTGTAGCCGTTACCCCCAAGATAGGCGCACGGTTTCCCGATCCCCGTGTGTGGAACTGCAATTTAATAATAAAATCCCTCGATTGTAGCACAAACAGTTGCAGACCACCTCGATCACCGCGCGTATCTACCGCGGGCTTCTCCACCTTCCTGTACAATGTGAAACAGAACCCCAAAATGCCCCTGAGCAGGCTTATAAAAGTTACCGGGGTCCACACAACTTTTTACCCTGAGTTCACTTTTACTTTTACTGCCTTGCCGTCGTCTTCAACCTCCAGCCGCTCCGAAGAACACGAACTCGAACAACAGTACTCCTGCAACCCAAGGACGAACCGCAAGCACTCCCTCAACTCCAATGGCAATTCAAGTTGATATCCCCAAGGTGAGACCTATTTCCTTCCCAATCCAACCTTCTGCTGGTATTTTCTTGCATAAACCTAGATTTATCCCTATTCCTTCTCTGATTTTTCCTTCTCTTTCTTTCAAACTCTAGGAGCTGTACAACAAAGTAGTGATTCCACTTACTGGTTCCACTTTTAGCTGTTTAGGCCCCATGGGCAATCCAGATCCCAGTTACATAATCAACGTAGAAACCAACCGAATCCCCTTCAGATTTGAATGTTTCGGTTTAGGACTGTGGAAGGACACTTTCCGATCATGGCCCAAGCCCACCAAGGGGTGGAAAAATTGGTACCTCAGGGTTGCTGGGTCACAGCAAATCTACTGGCAAGAACGCAATCTGGACCAATGCATCCGGCTTTCCATTGCCGACATGGAAAAGAACGAGAACATGTTAATAGCCGCCTCCTACTTCTGGTCAGATACTTTGAACGCCTTCTTATTCCGACATGGACCAACCACCCCCACTCTTGCCGATGTCCACATGCTGACCGATCTAGACATTTCCTCTGCCGACACCTTCTCCTTGTTCAATAGGAAAGCTGAGCACAGAGTAAATACCCAGAACATCGGCGGTTGGACGAGTTACATTCAGGAATACCAGAAGACGGGATCGGTAAACCAGAGAGAGCACGCCACTTTCCTGAACATGTGGCTAGACAAATTCGTCTTCTGCGGCAGGGCAATCGGACCCACTACCATGTACCTCCCAGCAGCTGAGATGCTTGCCGATGGGACAGGGCTCCCCTTGGGCAGATACCTTCTAGGATCGGTATATCGTCTCCTCCATCAAGTATCCCAGAAGTTACTGCTAGGTGAGCACATCGGCAATCTTGGAGGCCCCTGGTGGTTCATCAACATGTGGCTGAACGCACATATGCAGAAAGTACTCCAACTTGACTTGTTCGCCCAACATTTCCCGAGAGACATACCAGAAGACCACCAGTGTGGGGAGGATGAATCGGCAACTCGCCCTCCACTCAACTTTGGGGAAGCCACCATAGTACTGCCAGGGACCGATGCCAATGCAGAGCAATTCGGTCTCTTCTTTCAGAAGTTTTACAATGGGATTCCTGCCACAGAACGGCTCTGGTGGTCATATGTCGATGTAGACAACCAGTTCCCATTGCTATTTAACCTTACCGATGGGAACGTGCCTGAGAACCAGATAATGATGAAGGCCAGCATCACTCCTCGAGCTATCCCAGTGAACATATTTGGATCGGGAAAGAACGTCCCTCCATCATTTGAGTTTTACTATCCATCGGTAGCGGCAAGACAACTGGCATTCGGCCAACTGCCGATCAAGCTCTGTTACTCCAAGGTAGTACAACCCAAGCAGACATTCTCTAGTGCTCTGGATTGGAACAAGGTTGTCAACCTTCCTGCCGATGCCGATGTATCAGACCTTGACTTGTCCTCCTGGTCACCAACCTCCTTCATCACAAACGAGTACAAGTCTTGGTGGCAAGAATGGAGGTGTCAACTGTTCGCCAAATCGTCGCACTACTATCGGCACATGATCGATGCCGATCATATTATCCCCGACGACGCAGTAAGTCCTCATTCCGATGCATTCCTCATTTTTATCTTCGTCATTGGTATTTTAACCTTCTTGTGTTTGACAGGTTGACGACCCAATTCCTCCGATGAGCAAGAGCGGCAAGCCCTTCAAGCTTCGAATAATGAGTCCCGTATCACTCATCGGCCATAAAGCTCCTTCGTTAGCTGCCTTCATCCCACGACAGGTACCCACACCGACACCTTCAAAAGCCAAGGCTACATCGGCCGCTGCTGCTGCCCTGACGCGGGTGTTTGCAGTAAACTCATCTTCACTCATACCGATTACATACTGTTTAATCGGCAACATTTACTTCGTATAATTTGCATTGAATATTTTCAGGCTATGAGGTCATCGGCAACTGCTCCAAGTAAACAAGCACCTCAAAGTTCGACTACCGATGCCCCCCAGTCCTCGTCTAAGCGGGCTGGATCTCCTGCTGCTGCGCCAAGGAAGAAGAGACGCTTGAGGCTGGCTAGCCCATCTTCGTCATCGGCACGAGTTGAACCACCAACTGCCGGTATGTCATCGGCAGAGACTCCAACGGCTCCTATCCCAGATCAGCCGATGGACGACGTCGTCGGCCAGGAGGCAGCCCCATCCGCTGCAGAGGCAGAGGCAGTATCGGCATCGGCACCATCAGCCCAAGCTCCCGACGAAGAAACACCCTTAATGGCGGTGGAAGCGGCATCGGTATCGGCACCATCGGCCGATGCCCCTGACGAGGCGACCGCACCCACGGCAGCAGCTGAAGCAACATCAGCATCAGTGCCGTCAGTTGAAGTTGCTGATGAGACAACTCCACCCATCGCAGCGGCAAAGGTAACATCGGCATCAGTACCGTCTGAAGATCTCGATGAAAGAGCGGCATCACTGCCACAACCAAGTATCACGCCGGAAATAACACCAGCAATACCATTACCAACGGCGTCAACCGCTCCTTTGGCAGAAGCTCAGTCATCGGCAACCTCTGCCGATTTTCAAGATAAGGCTGGGCCCTCTAATATACCAAGTCCTGGGCAAGAAATCCGCTTCAAGATGGTAAGCTAATCACTTGAAAATTCTAGTATAATACTTTGATCGGCATATTATAACCCTTCTGTTTTCAGGCCCAAGATTCCCCAGACAGCCTTTTCTCTTTCAGCTTCAACCCGCGGGACGAAGATAGGCATCGAGACCCCTCCAAGCAGACAGCTTATTTTCCTTCTCGGTTGACATACCCGATGACGAGGAGGAAGAGAGCTCTGTCCCAGCTCTATCGGCAGAGATCAAGACCAAACTTGAGGCACTGCTTTCCTTGCTGCTACAAGACACATCCCAGCTTATTCAAGACTCATCGGCACCAAGGATTGCTTTCAAAGACATCCAGAGTCATCTCCCTGCCGACGCAGCAGAAATTCTTCTCCAAGCAGCCTCTATCGATGCCAAACAGATCCAGTACCAGAGGCTTACTCGTCGCATTGCCGATAGAGCGGCCCAAGCCAAGAGCGAGGAAGAGAAGCTTAAATTTAAATGCCTTGCCGATGAGAAGCACAGAAACATCAGTCAAGCCAAAGTTTCCATCGGCAACCTTGACCAGGAAATTTCTCGTCTGTCAGCAAGGAAGGAGGAGCTGCTGGCAGAGCTGCAAAAGGTTGAAGGGGGTCTGACGGCCGCCAATCGACAAAAGACCCAACTGTCCAACTCCATCGGGGCTTTACAGCAAGAAAGGGATCAGTACGCTCGGCAAGCCATCTCGTGGAAGAAGAAAATCAAGCCGGTCGAGGGTTCTGCCGATGCTGACGCCAAGGAGTTAGACGAAATAGATCAAATTCGTCTGCGTGCGATAGATGTTATCCACTCCTTATTCTAAGGCCTGTTGTATCGGCAAGAATGTAGCCTGATACTTGATCTTGTTTTGTAATATAATGCTAGTTTGTTTTTACCGATGTTTTATAATTCCTTTCTCATCGGTATCCAAACGAGTATGTCATGCGTCAACTCCTTCGAGAGTTTCTGGAATGTATGCTTTGTTGGAGGTAGACTGTCTTATCCGATAGGAACTTGATTAGGAAACTGCTCCAGGCCTAGAACTCGATCCTGATCGATAAAAATCAATCTTCATGCTAGTACCATCGGCAAACTTGTTCACCCACTCATCGGCAACCACCACCGATAGCATCACTCATCAAGTAGGCTAAAATACTGACTAGTCCCAACTTATTGACCCTGGTATTTAGCCTGATTGTAACAACAATCGGCAACGAGGTTTCATATTTCCATCAAATAAGAATTAGGATAATGCCGATAGGCCCACCATAAAGTATGTAACTTCCGGGACGCGCGCAACACACACTTAGTTATCATGCGCAAGTGCAGCAGAATCATTCTTACAACTCTTCCGGCAATTAACGAATCTATCGGCAGTACGGCGTTCCATATACAAACCATCGGTAGGTGCCCAAAGTATAATAATTGGAATCGCTGGTTTGCCGAATACAACCCCCAAACTAACAGGTCCAAGATTGACCTCAATCAGACCATCGACGAATCATCGGCGTCTGCCGATGGGCTTCTATCCTTGCGCTTTGGCCTCCACCGCCTCTCTCCCGAGGGTTCTGCAGTGTCATACAAGTCATCGCGGCGCTGGCGCTGAATCCTCCTCTTCTGGGTCTTGGTCAGTCCCTTTGGGCACCACGGAGGAAGCTTAGTCTTCCAGACAGGTTGGTGCTGCTTCCCGCCGCTTGCATCGGTACTTCTTCCAATGTTGGGATCTCTGGAGAATGCCTCCTTGTCGGGCACTTTAGCATTAGCCATCTCCTCCAGCTCCCCCTGGTCAACACACCTGCCAAGCCGATCATGGGCACTGAGCTTGCCCCCCAGTCGGTCGTGTGCCGATCTGTCCTCTCTGAGCGGCCTAGCGTATCTGGGTGCCTGTTGACACAAAAAGCGTCAGATCCGTGAACACCTCGGGCTATTACCCAAAGCTCGATGTCGAGGGCGTGCCAGTCGATTTGACCAATCAATCGACAAGGATGATAACTATGACAAACTGAACGAGACGACAGCGATGCGCCCGGACGTCAAGGCTCAGATTGATCACGGATAACTTAGAGCAGAGCTAGACGAGGCAAACAGCTATGCGCCCGAATTGCCAAAGCCTAGAGGTACTCCCACATGGAACTAACAAGGACTTTGACGGAGATCAAGGTGATGCAGCCCGTCGAAAGCTTAAAGAACTCGTTGATAACTACAACTAATGCATAAGAAGGTAAATTGCGATAAAAGTAGGATAAAAAGTAGAATTGTTTTGTTTTTTGGTTGATTGATATTTCATAGCCCTCGGGCTCATATTTATACTCCCGCATGGAGAGTTGTACAAAGACACGATACGTATCCTTCCTAAAACAAACTCCTACTTTAAAGGAAACTGACTCGCGCAGGAGCCGGATAATAATATTTATTCCCTAAACAGACACACCTATTTTAAAGGAAAATAAGCGACCCATGCAAGAGTCGGACTCAAACTACTATAATAATACTGGCACAGAACACCAGTTTCCTTACACTTCTTCTCGATGGAAACTTTCCATCGGCAGATCCCTGCAACTTCCTCTAGCCACCTGTAGTCCTCTGCTGCCACCAAGTGCTAAATCACACCCATCGGCATCGGCAATACTTTCCCGATCGGCAACCAGCAATAAACCTTCATCGGTTATCGGCAGCATCTTCTTCGTCGGTAATCGCAACGAGCCCTCATCGGCAATCGGCAGCCAGCCTTCATTGGTAATCGACAACTAGCTTTCATCGGCAATCGACAATGATTCTTCATCGGCAACCACCAATCAACCTCTGTCGGCAAAGATCACTCAGCCTTTATCGGTAACATACTTGGCCTTCTGTAGCACTCTCCCATCGGCCATATCAGCTCATACTTTACCGATGCCGATGGAGAATAGTCACCAGCCAATCAAGCTTCGATCCATTTGACACGTCGAAAAATGGTTGTCAACAGTGCCTGATCATCAAAACAAGGTCTCTTACCTGACCGATCGGCAGCATAGTACCCGTTGCACTCTGGACAGTTATCGGCGGTGGGCAGCTTGATGCCTTCCTCCCAGCAATGAACGTAGAAGGGACACCTCCAGTGGTTCTTGTGTCGAAGCCATTCCCGATGCTCTTCTTCTTCTTGCCGATACCGTTCCTCGCGTGATTGCCGATGATATTGCCTTGGCTGTTTGTGCGTGATCACAACTCCAGGAGCCCTGTTGGCACTATTACCTTCATCGGCGACCTTCCTACTCCTTCTGTCATCGACGAACCTCCCTGCATCGTGCCCAGGCACTTGGTAACCAGGGTCAACCGATGAGTCCCTTCTGGCAATTTCCGATGTTAGCACTCTGGTTTTTTCGCTGATCTCCACCATATTGTTGGGGAACGGGTGCTGGTCTATCTTTATCGGTTTCTGGACTTTAGGATTTTCAAATTGGATCCGTCTAGAGTTAATTTCTGACTGCAGTTGCTGCCTGAACACTTTGCAGTCACTGGTACTGTGAGAATTTGCATTGTGCCACTTGCAGTACCTGGTATCCTTGAATTCCTTGGCCGATGGAATCACTTGATTACGGGCTAGCTTGATTCGCCCTTCCTGAAGCAATAAGTCAAATATCTCATCGGCCTTCGTGACATCGAAGGTGAACTTCTTAACCCTTTCCTGGTCGAACGCACAAGGCGTCGGCTTCTCATCATTTATCCATTCAACGGTGCCGACATTCATCTCATCGTCTGATTCGGAGCTCTCCTGTCCAACGAAGAGCACTTTGGCGTTCCAAGCCCCCTTAGGCTCCAATGACTCGACATTCTGATCGGCTTCTGTGACATCAAAGGTGAATTTTTCCAATTCAGCATTGCTGATACTTGGCTCTCCGTCGGAGTCTGGGACTTCCATTTCTTCGGTTGGAACCACCCTCGTGATTTGATTTTGCCGATCAATCGACTGAGCGGGTTGATGTTCCCCTTCGTGTCTCCGTGGTGAACAAGCTGAGGCAACTGACATGTCCACAACGCCAATCTGATGGACATTATGCATCGGCTGTTCGACCGATGGGAATCTTTGAACGTCCACTGGCTGATTAGGTTGACGCGCTTCCTCCGACCTTGTCGTCAAAGCATTCGAAGTGTTTGGAATAGGCACAGTGCCAGTTATTTGAACACCATGCATCGGCAGGGCTACCGATGGGCCATCTTGCACCGTCACTAGTTTGCGTTGTGGCGTTACATCCATCGGCCGCTGCACCGATGCCTCACTTTGCACTTGCGAGTATTGTGGTGTAATACTTGTCGGTTGATGCACCGATACTTCATTATGCAAACTCGCCGGATGGTACTGTAGAGCTCTTGCCACTTGGCGCTCAGGCTGCACATATTGCTGCTAGATCGGCAATCGATTGATCCAACCTACATTAGGTGTCATCGGCACATGACTTACCGATGGCCGACAAATAGTTGATTCCCGCAGTTCTTGCATACTCAGATGATAGCCTTGACTTGTGGATACCACAGGCTGGGCAGCTATTGCCAATGCAGACTGATTGACACTCGACATATCTTGTTGCATCGGCCAAGCATTTGCCGATAGCTGATAACCAGCTGACGCTTGCTCTAGTTGTACCCTTGGATGATTGCTCGGACTTACGGGTACCACAACTTGGGCAGTGATTGCCGATACAGGTTGATTGGCAATCGGAACACCTTGTTGCATCGGCCAAGCAGTTGCCGGTGACTGATAGCCAGCTGAGTCTTGTTGAACCGCTACGGCCGATGTAGGCTGGCTGACGTTCGACATGGTTGATTGTATCGTCCAAGAATTTGCCGATGTAGGCTGATTAACTACCAGCGCGTCTTGTTGCACCGGCCAAGCATTCGCCGATAACCAATAACCGGCGGGTGTTTGTTCTTGCTGTACCCTTGATTGATCACTTGGACTCCCGGGTACCGCAGCTTGAGTAGCCATTGCCGATGCAGGCTGACTGACAGTTGGCGTACCTTGTTGCATCGGCCAAAAAGTTGCCAACGGCTGACAGCCGGCTGATGCCTGCTGCCTTTGTGGCGCCGGACAGTTAATGACATAACCACTTTGACTAGCAGGTGTCCCAGTTTGAAGAACCATTGCCGCCATGGGTTGACTTGCAACTGCTGGGCTTTGTCGTATCGGCAAGTGGCCTGCCGATAGTTGGACACACGACACCCTGGGCAGTGCCGTTTGTAGATTCCCCGTTGGCGACTGCATCGTTGGAGAAGACGTAGTGTAATGCGTCGCTGGGACCATCGGCTGCACAGATGTTGCCGATGCCGTGGGGGCCGTCCACCCTGCATGGTTACCTTGGACCAATCTGGAATCAGTAGATAGACTTGGAGACATACCATATCCCCAGCAATTGGCAGAAGTTGGCTGACTTTGGATGACCGGTCCATACGTTGCTGAAGCCACCAGATTTGCATTCACCTGAGTAAAGCCCGCTGGGCTCGATCTTGGCGGCGTGACCTCATCGGCAGATTGGTTCATAATCGGTGAAGACACCCCTGGAACCGCCGATGGGGTCGTGACAGATGCCGATCCGAGTTGACGACGCTCTGGACCAACATAATATGGTGCCTGTCCCTTGAATGTTTGCTTGACAGCATTGCATACAGCATCGGACAACACATTGGATTGGCTAATAAATGCATTATTAACCATATCTTGTATTTTACCAGGATCGGCGTCGAAAGCCGTTCTCCATCGGTATCAGGAGTCGATAGTGCCGATGGAAGGGTGCTACGGGAAGACTAAGTGTTTTGCCGATAGAAGCTGATGAGCTTTGCCAGCAAGATTGGTGGAGTCTTGCTAAAGCTAATTGCCGATGAAGAGTTCTTGCCGATTGCCGATTGGGGGTCATTGCCGATTACCGAGAAGGACTCGTTGCCGATTGCCGATAAGGGCTCGTTGCCAATTGCCGATGGAAGATAGTTGCCGATTGCCGATGAGGGTTTATTGCTGGTTGCCGACGAGGGGATGTTGCCGATTGCCGATCGGGAAAGTATTGCCGATGCCGATGGGCGTGATTTAGCACTTGGTGGCAGCAGAAGACTACAGGTGGCCAGAGGAGGAAGTTGCAGGGATCTGCCGATGGAAGTTTCCATCGGGAAGGAGTATAAGGAAACTGGTGTTCTGTGCCAGTAATTATAGTAGTTCGAGTCTGACTCTTGCATGAGTCATTTATTTTCCATTAAAATAGGTGTGTTTGTTTAGGAAATAAATATTGTTATCCGGCTCCTGCGCGAGTCAGTTTCCTTTAAAGTAGGAGTTTGTTTTAGGAAAGATATGTGTCGTGTCATTGTACAACTCTCCATGCGGGAGTATAAATAGGAGCCCGAGGGCTATGGAATAAAGAATCAATCCAATCAAAAACAAACCAATTCTACTTTTTATCCTACTTTTACCGCAATTTACCCTTTTATGCATTAGTTATAGCTATCAACAAGTTCTTCAAGCTTTTGACGGGCTGCATCACCTTGATCTCCGTCAAAATCCTTGTTAGTTCCGCGTGGGAGTACCTCTAGGCTTTGGCAATCCGGGCGCATCGCTGTTTGCCTCGTCTAGCTCTGCTCTAGTTACCCGTGATCAATCTGAGCCTTGACGTCCGGGCGCATCGCTGTCGTCTCGTTCAGTTTGTCATAGTTATCATCCTTGTCGATTGATTGGTCAAATCGACTGGCACGCCCTCGACATCGAGCTTTGGGTAATAGCCCGAGGTGTTCACAGATCTGACGCTTTTTGTGTCAACACCTCTTTTGGCACGCCTAGTGGGACCCGATTATATAAATATATTTATCATGACTAATCCCAGGAGTGTCATTGAAGTCTCCATAGCAGATCTGATAGGTCATCAGAAACAGGCTCTGGAGCAGGCAATGGAGGAATACAAGCGCTCGTATCTTAGATCCTTCAGCCTAAACGGGATCGGCGAAGCAGTACAGAAGCAAGATCCGCCGTCACCACGGCAGACCACTTTCAACGCCGATCCTGGTAAAATACAAGAGATGGTTAATTCTGCATTCAATAATGCATTCATTAGCCAATCCAATGTGCTGTCCGATGCTATATGCAACGCCGTCAAGCAAACTTTCGAGGGACAGGCACCATATTATGTTGGTCCAGAGCATCGTCAACTCGGATCGGCATCTGTTGCGGCTCCATCGGCGGTTCCAAGGGTGTCTGCACCAGCTACGAGCCGATCTGCCGATGAGGTCGCGCCGCCAGGATTGAGCCCAACAAGCATTATTCAGATGAATGCAAATCTGGTGGCTTCAACAATACCTGGACCTGTAATCCAGAGTCAGCCAACTTCTGCCAACTACTGGGGGTACGGTATGTCTCCAAATCTGTCTGCTGATTCCAGATTGGTCCGAGTTAACCATGCAGGAGGGGAGGTTCCCATAGCATCGACAACATCCGTACAGCCGATGGTTCTAGTGATGCAATATACCACGTCTCCTCCAATGGTGCAGTTGCCGACAGGGAATCTACACACGGCAATACCCAGAATATCACACACCCAGCCATCGGTAAGTCATTTGCCGACGCAACAAAGCCCAGCTGCTGCAAGGCAACCCGTGGTGGTAATGAATTATCCGACGCTGCAAGGACAAGCTTCGGCTGGCTATCAGTTGTCAGCGATTTCCTGGCCGATGCAACAAGGTACGTCGACTGTCAATCAACCTGTATCGGCAACCACCGCTCAAGTTGTAGCACCCGTAAATCCAAGCAGTCATCCAAGGGTACAACAAGAACAAGCGCTAGCCGGTTATCAGCTATCGGCAAATGCTTGGCCGATGCGACAAGACGTGTCAACGATTAATCAGTCTACATCAGCAAATTCTTGGCCGACGCAACAAAGCATGTCGAATGTTAGTCAGCTCGCATCAGCTGCAACTGTTCAACCCACGGCAACTACGAATCAAAGCTATCATTCCAGAATACAAGAGTTGCAAGCCCCGGCTGGCTGTCAGTCACCGTCAGGTGTACCGATTGCCAATCAATCTGCGTCGGCAATGACCGTTCAAGATGTGGTACCCGCAGGTCAAGGCGATCATTCAAGGGTATAGGGACAGATCTCAGCTGACAATCAATCGACGATGAATTCCTGGCCGATGCAAAGCGTGTTACATGCCAGTCAACCTGCATCGGCAATAGTTTCTCAGCCTGTGGTACTTGCAGATCAACACTATCATCCGAAGGTACACGGGTTGCAAGAGTCAGTTGGCTGTCAGTCGTCGGCAGATCTTTGGTCGATGCAACAAAACATGCCGAGTGTCAATCAGCCTGCATCGGCAATAGCTGCTCAGCCTATGGCACCCGCAAGTCAAAGCTATCATCTGAATGCACAAGGGCTGCGGGAGTCAGCCAGTTGCCAGCCATCGGTAAGTCATGTGCCGATGACACCTAATGTAGGTTGGATCGGTCAATTACCGATTCAGCAGCAATATGTGCAGCCTGAGCGCCAAGTGGTAAGAGCTCTACAGTACCATCCAGCGAGTTTGCATAACGAAGTATCGGTACATCAACCAACGAGTATTACACCACAATACTCGCAAGTGCAAAGTGAGATATCGGTACAGCGGCCGATGACTGTAACGCTACAACGCAAACCAGTGACTGTGCAAAATGGCCCATCGGCAGTCCAGCTGATGCATGGTGTTCAAATAACTGGCGTTGCGCATGTTCCAGACACTTCGAATACTTTGACGTCAAAACCGGAAGAAGTACGTCAACTTAATCAGCTAGTAGACGTTCAGAGTTGCCCATCGGTCAATCAGCCAATGCATGATGTTCATCAGATTGGTGCTGTGGATGTGTCAGTTGCTTCAGCTTGTTCACCACGGAGACACGAAAGGGAACATCAACCTGCTCAGTCGATTGATCGGCAAAATCAAAACACAAGGGTGGTTCCAATCGAAGAAATGGAAATTCCAGATTCGGGCAGAGGGCCAAGCATCGGTGATGCTGAATTGGAAAGATTCACCTTTGATGACACGGAGGCCGATCAAGATGTCAAGTCGTTTGAGCCTGATAGGGCTTGGAGTGCCAAGGTGCTCTTCGTTGGACAGGGGAGTTCTGAATCAGACGATGAGACGAACGTCAGTACTGTCGAATGGGTAAGTGATGAGGAGCCGATGCCTTGTGCGTTCGACCAGAAAAGGACTGAAAAGTTCACCTTCAATGTCACGAAGGCCGATGAGATATTTGACTTATTGCTTCAGGAAGGGCAAATTAAGCTAGCCCGTAATCAAGTGATTCCATCGGCCGAGGAACTCAAGGATACCAGGTACTGCAAGTGGCACAATGCAAATTCTCACAGTACCAATGACTGCAAAACGTTCAAGCAGCAGCTGCAGTCAGAAATTAACTCTGGACGGATCCGATTTGAAAGTCCTAAATTCCAGAAACCGATGAAGATAGACCAGCACCCGTTCCCCAACAATATGGTGGAGATCGGCGAAAAAACCAGAGTGCTGACATCGGAAGCTGCCAGAAAGAACTCATCGATAGACCCTGGTCACCAAGTGCCTGAGCACGTTGTGGGGAGGTTCGCCGATGATGGAAGAGGTAAGAAGGTCACCGATGAAGGTAACAATACTGACAAGGCTCCTGGAGTTGTGATTACGCACAAACAGCCAAGGCGATATCATTGGCACTCACGTGAGGAACGGTATCGGCAAGAAGAAGAAGAGCATCGGGAATGGCTTCGACATAGGGGCCACTGGAGGTGCCCCTTCTTTGTTCATTGCTGGGAGGAAGGCATCAAGCTGCCCACCGCCGATAACTGTCCAGAGTGCAACGGGTACTACGCTGCCGATCGGTCAGGTAAGAGACCTTGTTTTGATGATCAGGCACCCAGATACGCCAGGCCGTTCAGAGAGGACAGATCGGCACACGACCGACTGGGGGGCAAGCTCAGTGCCCATGATCGGCTTGGCAGGCGTGTTGACCAAGAGGAGCTGGAGGAGATGGCCAATGCTAAAGTGCCCGACGAAGAAGTGTCCTCCAGAGATCCCAACATCGGAAGAAGTGCCGATGCAAACGGTGGGAAGCAGAACCAACCTGTCTGGAAGACTAAGCTTCCTCCGTGGTGCCCAAAAGGACTGACCAAGACCCAGAAGAGGAGGATTCAGCGCCAGCGCCGCAACGACCTGTACGACACTGCAGAACCCGCGGGAGAGAAGCGGTGGAGGCCAAAGCGCAGGGATAGAAGCCCATCGGCAGACGCCGATGATTCGCCGAGGATCTGATTGAGGTTAATCTTGGACCTGTTAGTTTGGGGGCTGTATTCGGCAAACCGGCGATGCCAATTATTATACTTGGGGCAGCTATCGATGGTTTGTGTATGAACGCCGCACTGCCGATAGATTCGTTAATTGCCGGGAGATGGTTGTAAGAATGGTTCTGCTGCGCTTGCGCATGATAACTAAGTTTTTGTTGTGTGCGTCCTGGGAGTTACATATTTTATGGTGGACCAATCGGCATTGTCCTAATTCTTATCCAATGGAAATATGAAGCCTCGTCGCCGATTGTTGTTATAATCAGGCTAATACTAGGGTCGGTTAATGAGTTGGACTACTCAAGGTTTTGGCCGATTCGATAAGTTATACTATCGGTGATGATTGCTGATGATTGGGTGGACAAGTTTGTCGATGGTACTTTAGCATGAAGATTGATTTTGCCGATCAGGATTGAATTCTAGGCCTGGGGTGTTTCCTAATCGAGTTCCTATCGGATAAGATAGTCTGCCTCCAGCAAAGCCTACGTTCCAGAAACTCTCGAAGGAGTTGGCACGTGATGTACTTGTTTGGATGCCGATGAAAAGAAATTGTAATACATCGGTAAAAACATACTAGCATTGTATTACAAGACAAGGTCAAGTATCAGGTTACATCTTTGCCGATACGACAGGCGTTAGAATAAGGAGTGAATAACTGATATCGCACGCAGGTGAATCTATTTTATCTCGTCCATCTCCTTGGCGTCAGCATCGGCAGAGCCCTCAACCGGCTTGATCTTCTTCTTCCACAAGATGGCCTGCCGAGTGTGCTGGTCCCTTTCTTGCTGCAGAACCATGATGGAATCAGACAGTTGAGTTTTTTGCTGGTTGGCTGCAGTCAGATTCCCCTCGACCTTGTGTAGCTCCGCCAGTAGCTCTTCCTTCCTTGCCGACAGTCGAGAGATTTCTTGGTCCAGGTTGCCGATGGAAGCTTTTGCTTGACCGATGCTTCTGTGCTTCTCATCGGCTAGGTGTTTGAATTTAAGCTTTTCTTCTTCGCTCTTGGCTTGAGCGGCCCTATCGGCAATACGACGGGCAAGCCTCTGGTACTGGATTTGTTTGACGTCGATAGAGGCTGCCTGGAGAAGAACTTCTGCTGCGTCGGCAGGGAGATGACTCTGGATGTCTTTGAAAGCAATCCTTGCTGCCGATGAGTCTTGAATAAGCTGGGATGTGTCCTGTAGCAGCAAGGAAAGCAGTGCCTCAAGTTTGGTCTTGATCTCTGCCGATAGAGCTGGGACAGAGCTCTCTTCCTCCTCGTCATCGGGTATGTCAACCGAGAAGGAAAATAAGCTGTCTGCCTGGAGGGGGTCTTGGTGCCTATCTCCGTCGTGCGGGTTGAGGCTGAAAGAGAAAAGGCTATCTGGGGAATCTTGGGCCTGAAAACAGAAGGGTTATACTATGCCGATCGAAGGATTATATTAGAATTTTCAGGTGATTGACTTACCATCTTGAAACGGATTTCTTGCCCAGGACTTGGCATTCTAGATGGCCCAGCCTCATCTTGGGCATCGGCAGCGGTTGCCGATGAATGAGCTGCCAAAGGAGCAATCGACGCTGTTGGTGATGGTAGCGTTGTCGCTGGTGTTACTTCTAGTATGATACTTGGTTGTGGCGGTGATGCCGCTCATTCATCGGGAACTTCGGATGATACCGATGTCGATGTTAACTTTGCCGCTACGATGGGCGGAGCTGTCTCATCAGCAACTTCGATTGACGGCACCGATGCTGATGTTGCTTCAGCTGCTGCCGTGGGTGCAGTCGCCTCATCAGGAATGTTGGCTGATGTTGCCGATGCCGATGCCGCCGCCATCGCCGTGATAGGTGTTTCTTCATCGGGGATTATGGCTGATGGTGCCAATGCCGATGCTACTCCCGCTACCGTGGGAGGTGTTTCTTCGTTGAGAACTTCGGCTGCTGGTACCGATGCCGATACTGCCTCTGCGGTAGATGGAGCTGCCTCCTGACCGACGACGTCGTCCATTGGCTGATCTGGGATAGGAGCCATTGGAGTTTCTGCCGATGACATACCGGCAGCTGGTGGTTCAACTCGTGCCGATGACGAAGATGGGCTAGCCAGCCTCAAACGTCTCTTCTTTCTTGGCGCAGCAGCAGGAGATCCGGCCCGCTTAGACGAAGACTGGGGGCATCGGCAGCCGAACTTTGGGGTGCTTGTTTGCTTGGAGCAGTTGCCGATGACCTCATAGCCTGAAAATATTCAATGCAAATTATACAAAGTAAATGTTGCCGATTAAACGGTATATAATCGGTATGGGTGAAGATGAGTTTACTGCAAACACCCGCGTCAGGGCAGCAGCAGCGGCCGATGTAGCCTTGGCTTTTGCAGGTGTCGGTGTGGGTACCTATCGTGGGATGAAGGCAGCTAACGAAGGAGCCTTATGGCCAATGAGTGATACGGGACTCATTATTCAAAGCTTGAAGGGCTTGCCGCTCTTGCTCATCGGAGGAATTGGGTCGTCAACCTGTCAAACACAAGAAGGTTAAAATACCGATGGCGAAGATGAAAGTAAGGAATGCATCGGAATGAGGACTTACTGCGTCGTCGGGGATGATATGATCGGCATCGATCATGTGTCGATAGTAGTGCGACGATTTGGCGAACAGTTGACACCTCCATTCTTGCCACCAAGACTTGTACTCGTTTGTAATGAACGAGGTTGGTGACCAGGAGGACAAGTCAAGGTCTGATACATCGACATCGGCAGGAAGGTTGACAACTTTGTTCCAATCCAGAGCATTGGAGAATGTCTGCCTAGGCTGTACTACCTTGGAGTAACAGAGCTTAATCGGCAGTTGGCCGAACGCCAGTTGTCTTGCTGCTACCGATGGATAGTAAAACTCATATGATGGAGGGGCGTTCTTTCCCGATCCAAATATGTTCACTGGGATAGCTCGAGGAGTGATGCTGGTTCTCAGGCACATTCCCATCGGTAAGGTTAAATAGCAGTGGGAACTGGTTGTCTACATCGGCATATGGCCACCAGAGCCGTTCTGTGGCAGGAATCCCATTGTAAAACTTCTGAAAGAAGAGACCGAATTGCTCTGCATTGGCATCGGTCCCTGGCAGCACTATGGTGGCTTCCCAAAGTTGAGTGGAGGGCGAGTTGCCGATTCATCCTCCCCACATTGGTGGTCTTCTGGTATACCTCTCGGGAAACGTTGGGCGAACAAGTCAAGTTGAAGTACTTTCTGCATATGTGCGTTCAGCCACATGTTGATGAACCACCAGGGGCCTCCAAGATTGCCGATGTGCTCACCTAGCAGTAACTTTTGGGATACTTGATGGAGGAGACGGTATACCGATCCTAGAAGGTATCTACCCTGTCCCATCGGCAAGCATCTCAGCTGCTGGGAGGTACATGGTAGTGGGTCCGACTGCCCTGCCGCAGAAGATGAATTTGTCTAGCCACATGTTCAGGAAAGTGGCGTGCTCTCTCTGGTTTACCGATCCCGTCTTCTGGTATTCCTGAATGTAACCCGTCCAACCGCCGATGTTCCGGGTATTTACTCTGTGCTCAGCTTTCCTATTGAACAAGGAGAATGTCTCGGCAGAGGAGATGTCTAGGCCGGTCAGCATATGGACATCGGCAAGAGTGGGGGTGGCTGGTCCACGTTGGAATAAGAAGGCGTTCAAAGTATCTGACCAGAAGTAGGAGGCGGCTATTAACATGTTCTCGTTCTGTTCCATGTCGGCAATGGAAAGCCGGATGCATTGGTCCAGATTGCGTTCTTGCCAGTAGATTTGCTGTGACCCAGCAACCCTGAGGTACCAATTTTTCCACCCCTTAGTGGGCTTGGGCCATGATCGGAAAGTGTCCTTCCACAGTCCTAAACTGAAACATTCAGATCTGAAGGGGATTCAGTTGGTTTCTGCGTTGATTATGTAACTGTGATCTGGATTGCCCATGGGGCCTAAATAGCTAAAAGTGGAACCAGTAAGTGGAATCACTACTTTGTTGTACAGCTCCTAGAGTTCGAAAGAAAGAAAAGGAAAAATCAGAGAAGGAATGGGGATAAATCTAGGTTTATGCAAGAAAATACCAGCAGAAGGTTGGATTGGGAAGGAAATAGGTCTCACCTTGGGGATATCGACTTGAATTGCCATTGGAGTTGAGGGAGTGCTTGTGGTTCGTCCTTGGATTGCAGGAGTATTGTTTCTCGAGTTCGTGTTCTTCGGAGCGGCTGGAGGTTGAAGACGACGGCAAGGGAGTAAAAGTAAAAGTGAACTCAGGGTAAAAAGTTGTGTGGACCCTGGTAACTTTTATAAGCCTGCTCAGGGGCATTTTTGGGGTTCTGTTTCACATTGTACAGGAAGGTGGAGAAGCCCGCGGTAGATACACGCGGTGATCGAGGTGGTCTGCAACTGTTTGTGCTACAATCGAGGGATTTTATTATTAAATTGCAGTTCCACACGCGGGGATCGAGGAAACCGTGCGCCTATCTTGGGGGTAACGGCTACAGCAACGGCTACAGTAACGGCTACAGTGGAGAGAATTTCGGCACGTAAAGTTATACGCTCCGAAACTGGGGGGCATGTGTTGACACCGTTTTTCGACACGTGTCAAATGGGTTGAGGCTTGACTAGTCAGCAGCCATTCTCCATCGGTATCAGGAGTTGATAGTGCCGATGGAAGGGTTGCTACGGGAATACTAAGTGTTTTGCCGATAGAAGCTGATGAGCTTTGCCGGCAAGATTGGTGGAGTCTTGCTAAAGCTGATTGCCGATGAAGAGTCCTTGCCGATTGCCGATTGGGGGTCATTGCCGATTACCGATAAGGACTCGTTGCCGATTGCCGATAAGGGCTCGTTGCCAATTGCCGATGGAAGATAGTTGCCGATTGCCGATGAGGGTTTATTGCTGGTTGCTGACGAGGGGATGTTGCCGATTGCCGATCGGGAAAGTATTGCCGATGCCGATGGGCGTGATTTAGCACTTGGTGGCAGCAGAAGACTACAGGTGGCCAGAGGAGGAAGTTGCAGGGATCTGCCGGTGGAAGTTTCCATCGGGAAGGAGTATAAGGAAACTGGTGTTCTGTGCCAGTAATTATAGTAGTTCGAGTCTGACTCTTGCATGAGTCATTTATTTTCCATTAAAATAGGTGTGTTTGTTTAGGAAATAAATATTGTTATCCGGCTCCTGCGCGAGTCAGTTTCCTTTAAAGTAGGAGTTTGTTTTAGGAAAGATATGTGTCGGGTCATTGTACAACTCTCCATGCGGGAGTATAAATATGAGCCCGAGGGCTATGGAAGAGAATCAATCCAATCAAAAACAAACCAATTCTACTTTTTATCCTACTTTTACCGCAATTTACCCTTTTATGCATTAGTTATAGATATCAACGAGTTCTTCAAGCTTTCGATGGGCTGCATCACCTTGATCTCCGTCAAAATCCTTGTTAGTTCCGCGTGGGAGTACCTCCAGGATTTGGCAATCCGGGCGCATCGCTGTTTGCCTCGTCTAGCTCTGCTCTAGTTACCCGTGATCAATCTGAGCCTTGACGTCCGGGCGCATCGCTGTCGTCTCGTTCAGTTTGTCATAGTTATCATCCTTGTCGATTGATTGGTCAAACCGACTGGCACGCCCTCGACATCGAGCTTTGGGTAATAGCCCGAGGTGTTCACAGATCTGACGCTTTTTGTGTCAACAAGGACACTCCCGGCTCCTGTTCCCCTTCCTTCCCGGGGAAGGCTTCACCTGTTGGCACGCCGCTAGTCCTGTTCGTCCTTGATGCGACCGTAGCCATGCGCCTTGTACTTGGTGGTTCTCCTATTGCCATATTTTTGCATGGGCGGAGGTTGGCAGAACAGGGCTCGGTACCCCTGCGTTCCATCATACAGGGACGAATGCACCTTAATCCCTGTTCGACTGTTCATCGGAGGGATGGTGAATGTCAATCGGCGGTACTAGAGCTTGTAACGCGAGGATTCTACATGGGCAGGCATGGCGATCCATGTCTTTAGCCCCCATCCTCAAGGACGAGTCCGCACTGTGGACCTTTTGACTATGGGCTAAAATGCACCATGGATTAGGGAAGCCTCCGAGGGCATGTGACGTCACGGATGACGTTTTCCACCCTTGGACGAGGTGGAGGAGCCCCCGAGGGTAGATGGTGTCATGGATGACATCATCCCAGCTCGGACGGGGCGGATGGTCCTCCGAGGGAGTCCTGTTGCCTTAGCCAGTTTTGGGACGGTCCTTGCCCTGGCTCGGGCGAGGCGGAGAAGCCCTCGAGGGTCGATGGCGTCGCGGACGACATCACCCAAGCTCGGACAGGGCGGAAGGCCCTTCGAGGAGGCGCCGCTACCTTAGATGGTTTTGCTAAGGCGATGTGTTCTCGGGAGTGATGACGTCATCCTGGCTCGGGCGAGTCGGAGGGCTCCCGGGGATGATTTTGTTTTTGCGAGGTATGAAGTTGGGGTACCCTATTCTCAGGTATCCGACAGTAGCCCCCGAACCTACGATGTAGTGATGGACTACACCGGAGGCTTCCGAGAGTATTTATGGTGTTTGGTCATGTTTTTGGATTTTGCCAGGTGCGCGCGAGCACACCCACCGGGTGTAGCCCCCGAGGCCTTAGGAGGATGATTTTTTCTCCTAAGGGCTTATCCGTCCTAGTTGCATGGTGCTTGGCCCTTCGCTCTCCCCATGAGGCGGTGGGGGAGGGAGAGGGCCGCTCCGTGCGTCGGAGCCAGAGCTTTGCTTGCACGCCAGCCCCGCCACGGGGCGCACTGTTGAACTTGGGCTGATGTGCTTCGATGCGACGGGTCGGCGTTGCACTACGCTGCTACTTGATAGCGGGGTCAAGTGGACAGGTCGATGCCGTGCGGTCGCCCAAAGAATCGGACGATGCCCCTCGTCGGTCCAATACGGGTTCGCCGTGTTTTTCCGTCAGGGTACGGCGCGGGGCCCTGAACGTTGGGACTGTTTGGCCATTTATGGCCCCACGCGTCCCCTCAGAAACTGGCGCAGGCATGCAGTGCGGTTTAATTGGGTGGGGGCGAGTGGTGTGGCCATTGCGTGCTGGTTGCCGCACGGGTGCTCTGACGGCTATAAATAGGGATGGCCAGCTGTGGGGTGAGACACTCAATCCCGCATCATGGCGCGCCCCATCTTCTTCCCATGAGACCTCGTCGGAGACACCCTCGAGCTGCCCCGGCGAGCAGCCTTTTTGAGAGCGCACCGAGATCAGAGGAAGTTCTGTGTTAAGGGTGTGGGTGTCCCGTCTCGGTCAGTGGCGGAGGTTAGAGGAAGCTCTGCGATGTGCGCAGAGCTCTCTCTCTTATTCCGGCCACCGGCTGGCCGAGTGGTGGTCACCCCCTGCATGCATCGCCCCTAGGGGCTAAGCTCAACCCATGGCTTCTTAGAAAGCATGTATGCGTGTAAACCCTGCAAGGGTTGATGTAAGCACACACACACACACACAATATATATATTATGAAATGAAATGTGTCCGTTTTCACATTTACCTGGACGGACCTCTTACCCATGAGGCTTGCCCTGTCGTGCGGCGCCAGCCCCCGAGTCTTTACTCGATGTAAAGAAAATCGTCTCGGGTCTGTGTCGTCTTTTTGTTCGTTCCCCGCGCATATCTTCGCGAGAAGGGGAATGTGAGCCAAACCATGCTATCCTCGAGGCGGACGAACTATGGCTGCTCGTCGAGTTAATAGCGGGCAAATCTGAGTGGGGTGTTCGGTTCCCATTCGCTAGGGTTCTGGCTCGTGGCCCATGTCGTGGCTCACCCCAGATCGGTTTCATCTAGTAGCCGGGTCCGTTCGATGGGTCCCGGGGGCCTGTTGCCTTCCTTCGATAGGAATACCATGAACCAATCATCCGTAAAAACGGACTCAAATACGAAATCTGGGAATGACCTTAGCATCCGATTGCCAGGATAATGACCGCTAGTGTGTCCATTCCCTATTCGCCCCTCGCTCTGATGTCTTGAGTCGGCCGTTTCGACCCCCGCTGGGGTGGCCTCCGTATCTCTAGACCGTAATGGGCCGTTAGGGGCATCTATAGCCCCTATCCCTTTAACTTACCTGGGCCCATGGGCCGTTGCCGCTGGTTGCGCCACGTGTGTGTTCCTCCAACCTTCACGTGTATCGGTCGAGCTCGGACGAGTTGGAGGCTCTTCCGAGATGCACTTGCGCTCGGGTGGCATGTGCCTTGGACGGGGACGCATAGCAGAAGATCTATGTGTGCGGCGTGGTGGGCCTGGGATGGATCCTGTAATGATGATAGATACGGGATGTGGACCGAAACAAGGAAAAAAGGCGGGTGGTGTCATTTACCTGCCGCAGTGCGTGCGGCTCCCGATACTCTCGCGAGCAATGGAAACGACGTGGCCGAGCGGCCGCATTTACTGCGACTTGAGGCATGGGATCGTGGTGTGAACAGCCAGTGGTGCCGCTCCAACTTCTGGGTCCCTATAAGTATCCGCCTGCCACGTCGCCTCCCGTGAGCCTGCACTGTTCGTCCTCTTCGCCTCCTTGTCCTGCTCGCGTCGCCTCCCATCTCTTTTAGGGTTCGCGCCACCTCATCCTCAACCTAGCATCGTCCCCCGCCGCACTGCAAACCGCTCCCCACGGCGCACCTCCATGGCAGGGGAACATCCCGAGAGGAGCTGGGCCCGGTGCGAGGCGGAGTATGGGCGGGCACTCGAGCTGGTGGCCGCGGGGCTGCTGCGCCCCGAGCTTTCCGCCAACAATGTCGTCGAGTGGATCATTCCCACCGGCGCCGACGCGCCGGTCCCGCCGGAGGGGTATATGGTCTCTTTCCTCCCGTTCCACGAGCGCGGGTTTGGGACCCCGCCGACTCGCTTCCTCCGCAGGATTCTTAACCACTACGCGGTCGAGTTCCACAACCTCAATCCCAATTCCGTCCTTCACCTCGCGGCCTTCGCGGCCATGTCGGAAGGGATGTTGGGGGTGGAGCCGGATTTTGTGTTGTGGAAGTTTTTCTTCCGGGCGTCGGTGTTTTTTGTCAACTCTGGGGCGAGAGGTCGGTGGCGTCCTCCGGAGGATGCGCCATCAGCCTTCGTTCCACCACCTCGGGTCCTATATGCTAGCACGAGCGACCTCGTCCAACCGGGGGTGGCACTCGCAGTGGTTCTATATCAGGAACTACCCTGAGGCGCCGCTCCCGGTCTCCACGGGCCGACGCTTTGCCGGGGAGCTCCCTAGCTGGCATCATGGACCGACGCCCCGGGAGCTTGCAAGGGTGGAACCCCACCTCCGGAGCTTGACACAGCTCCGGGACCATGGACTAAATCTGGCTGGTGTCGTGGCACAGTTCCTTCGGCGTCGGGTGCTCCCTTTCATGGCGTGGGCGCAGTCGTTGAACAACATGGTGCCCGGCGCGTCATGGGCTGGGAGCGCCATGGCGGACGAAGAGCTGAGCTTCGCCCGCACGGTGGACCTTATGAGGAGGTTACTGGGGAATACGTTCACCCCCGACGACATCAACCGATGCCCTCCTATGCGCCCGGACCCTACGTTTGTCCCATTGGTGAGTTTTAGGCATCGTTGCATCGATTCCTTCCCGTGCCACCTTTGTTTTGGTGATATTAACCCGCCTGCGCGTCTTCTGGCCTCCTTCTTGTAGGGGTCCCATTCGATGGTTCGCCACACGGCCGCTCCCCTTCCCATTCCACCAGCATAGCGGCAGGCGAACAGGGAGCGGAACGCCCAGGAGGCTGACCGAGCCTGGAGGCGTATGCAACTAGACATGTTGCGGGCCAGGCAAAGCCAAGCGGGAGAGTCAGAGAGGAGTCTCCCCCGGAGTCCAGCGAGGACCGGGAGGACCTCAGCGGCGACCACGACGATGACAATGACGATGGTGATGATGAAGAGGATAGGCGTCCTCTGTCTGAGGTGATGCTGGCGTTGTTCGCAGCCGAGACTTTGCGCTACCCCGCGGGGGATGCGCTAACGGTGGAGGTGTCACCGGTGGGAACGCTTGGGGAGCAGCTAGTCCCCGGGGGCTCCGGGAGCGGCGTCACCGGTGACACACCGGTCACTCCCCGTTCCACCCCGTCTGAAAGGGGCGGACAGAGCGGAAACTCGGGCGTCGCTGGCTGCGGCGAGTCGGGATCGAAGCGGAAACGCGTCTGCGTCTTCTCCCCATGGTAAGTCTGTAGTTCACGACATTTTTCTTTGCTCTTTTCGTTGAAGAGAGTTTTAGCTCGCGCTCACTGGTGCGCAATGTCCGTTTCAGGATCACCGGCAACACCGCGCACGCGGGATGGAAAAAGCTGCGCCGGGGGGTGACGTCTGCCGGCGAGGGGCAGGGCGATGCCACCTCGGTCCATGGTCAGGCGAGTTCTGCCGTGGCCGGGAGCGAGCCGGCCCCGGGCGGCGCCGCCGCCGTTGGCATGACCCCGCCGACACCTACAGACGCTAGCCCCGCGGCCGTCGCGTCGCCCTCTCCCTCGGAGGTCGTGGTCGTGGACGGCTCTGGGGAGGAGGACGGTCTGGGTGACCTCATGGCCATGGATGTCGAGGCGGTTCCGCCGGCCGCGGCGACGGAGGATTCTGCGGTGGTGATCATGGCGGGCCAGGCCGTTGAGGGTGGCCCTGGCAGGGTGGACAACATCGCAGACATCGCGGTCGTGGCATCAGAAGGTGAGGTACCGGCACTTGGGGCGAGCGAGGAGAGGCCCCTAGACAGCCCCCTTCCTCCCAACATGCCGGCCCGGGGCACGATGGCTCCTCGGCCCTTCATGGACGAGGAGGTGACAGCCGCACATGCGGCAAAGGTCGTTCTCTCCCAGTCCAGCACGACCTCGCCATGCGAGGTGGCTGACGCTGTGGGAGAGGCCTCCCCTGGGGCCCTACGCCGTCTCCGCCCTGATCGTCGCTCCTTTGGGGACGGCGACCGGCTCGCCTGGGTTGACCAGGAGAACTTGGGAATCCCCGTGTTCGTGTTGGACGACTGGCGTGAGCTTCACCACTAGAATCGTGTGACGGACTCACGCCGGGAGCATGACCTCCTTATTGCACGAGGCTTGGGGTTCATCCAGAGGCCGGTCGCGCCGCTCTGTGACGACTTCTCTCATCATGGCAATGTGAGAGGCCGCTTGATCGTAAGTGTTTGTTTTTTACTCCTTACTGTCGATTGACTTCTCCCTTTGCGTAGATCTTGATGGCGACGAGCGTTGAGAAGTCAGAATTTATCCTTCATGAGGCCGGCAGGTGGGCTCCTGGGTCATGGACGTCCGTCGGAGGGGCTGCCATGGCTGAGGACCTTGTTGTGGCTCGCCGTCGCGTGGTGGAGTTGGAGGAGCTGTTGGGCGCTTCGGAATCGAGGGCAGTGGATGCCCAGACGCTAGCGCAGCAGACCGTTGCCCACGCTGAGCGGGCCGAGCAAGCACGGAACGCGGCTCGTGCCGACGCCGAGGCAGCCCACCAGGTGCTAGCCGATGAGCGTACGGCGTGTCAGGCTGAAGTGGAGCGCCTGGCGGCCGAGCGCAGTGCGAAAGCAGAAGCACGACGCTGAGCCGTCTCGGTGCTGAATTCCTTGGAGGAGGAGCGCCACGTCATGTGGGGCTAGCGTGACGTCCACCGTCGAGAGCGCGACGACGCTGTGGCTCGTCTTGAGGATCTGTCTAACAGGGCTCGCGAGTGCAGCGTCAACGCCGACCGGAGGATTCTGGAGTTCTCCACCCAGGTCGGCGAGTTGATGACGACGGCCTCACAGCTCCGTGCGATGATCCACGGTCTAGAGAGGGAAAACGGGGGTACGTTGCCTTCCTCCATCCGTTTGTCTTGGTGTGATGTACCTTTTTGCTTGGAGGTTGAGTCTCCCTTCTTGTCGCCCTAGAGCTACGTGCTAGTGCGCAAGAGTCGCAGGCGTTGCGCGAGGCCGTGCGTGGCGCGTGCGATCTCTTTGGGGTGCCAGCCATTGAGGGTGGTCCGGAGGCGGCCAGGACCCGTGTTGGCCTGCTCTGGGAGCGGGGCCAAGCATGGATCCAGGAGGTGCTACACATCGGGGTCCACCGCACGATGGCGATCGCCACCTGCCTCTACGACGCGGTGACTCCTACGCTCGTCAGCGAGGGTTATCCCCCGGACACCCCGGAGGACGTGCTCGACCGGATTGAAGATGCCGCGGAGGAGCCCGCGACGGCCCTGGCCGCCAAGCTTGAATATAAAGTGTTCCCGCCGCCGGAGGAGTGACCCTGCGTAGTCAGTGATCAGGACCGAGGGTCCTTGTAACAAACAACTTAAGTTATCCTTTTGCATGATGCACCCTGGCGGGCGCTGGACAAGTTTTTATTGCTCCTTGGTGAGCTTGTTTTAAGTTTGCTTGTTTTCTAGTTTCCGCGTCTTTTCCATTTCGTCGTACTTGCTTTGCCTTTCCTGATAAGAAATTTGATCTGCTCGGGTGGGCAGCCGGGTGGAAGCACTTGACTCCGGGGAGTCGGAGTACCTCACGGCCCGTTGCCACGATCCGGTGAGATTTTCTCCCTTAGTCGGGGAAGACGAAGTTTTCGTTCGGCGGGAAGAAGTGCGGATGTTTTGCGTGCAAAAGTTTTTGGAGAGAAAAAACAGGGGCTTCCCCCTTCCCAGCCCCCGAGTGAGGTGTGCTCTGGCACGCGCCGGCAGTGCACCTTGCTAAGCTATTGGTCCGAGGGTTTCCCAACTTTTTATTCCTCGAACTTTTGCTTGTAGGATATTACATGCATATGTACAATGTGCAAGAGTATTTAGTAAAGGTAGGTAAATGACATAGCTATTGGTGTTGTGGGCGTCTGAGCTCTTCGCGCTCTAGGGGTCGACGTCCATCTTGTCCGCGGCTTCGATCGCCGCCACCAGCTCCTGGCTACGCACCTCAGCCATGGCGCTCCCGTAGCAGTCCACCTCGCACTGGTAACACCACCTTGAAGTCGGAGGTGATCATGATGATGCCGCACGGCCCCGGCATCTTGAGCTCGAGGTAGGTGTAGTTGGGGACGGCCATGAACTTCGCATAGCACGGCCTTCTGTTGACACAAAAAGCGTCAGAATCTGCGAACACCTCGGGTTTATACCCGAAATTCGATATCCGGAGGCGTGCCAGTCGATTTGACCAGTTAATCGACAAGGACGATAACTAGAACAAGATTCAATCTAAACAACGGCGATGCGCCCGGATGCTGAGATTGAGGCTTGATCAGGATAACTAGAGCAGAGCTGAACGAGGCAACAGCGATACACCCGGATGCCAAAGCTCAGAGGTACTCCCACGCGGAACTTACACGGATTTGATGGAGATCAAGGTGATGCAGCCCGTCGAAGCTTGAAGAACTCGTTGATAATCTAAGACTAATGCAATAAAGAGTAAATTGCGATAAAAGTAGAATAAGAATAAACTTGTTTGTTTTTTATATGATTCCTTCTTTTACACGCAGCACTTGGGCACATATTTATACTCCCGCATGGAGAGTTGTACAGAGACACGACTCGTACCTTTCCTAAAACAAACTCCTAACTTTAAGGAAACTGACTCGCGCAGAAAAATAAACGACTCATGCAAGAATCGGACTCAAACTGCTATGTATAAAATCACCAGCTTCCTTATGCTTCTCCCTCGATGAAAACTTTCCATCGGCAGATCCCTTCAATCCGCGACTTCCTTCTTTGGCCACCGTTAATCCTCTGCTGACGTCAAGCGCTAAGTCACTTCGTGTTTGTATTGATTTCAGGAATCTTAACAAGGCTACGCTGATGGATGGCTATCTGATGCCTGTTGCCGATCTGCTGATCGATGCTGCTATTGGGCATCAGGTTATTAGCTTCATGGATGGTAATGCTGGGTATAATCAAATATTCATGGCTGAAGAAGACATATCCAAGACTGCTTTCCGATGTCTAGGACATGTTGGCTTATTTGAATGGGTAGTCATGACTTTTGGCTTGAAAAATGCTGGTGCTACTTATCAGAGAGCAATGAATTTCATTTTTCATAAGTACATCGGCACGATAGTTGAAATCTACATCGATGACGTGGTGGTTAAGTCCGGGGATTTCAAGAGGCATATTGCCGATTTGCGGAAGATCTTGGAGTGCACAAGGGAGCATGGGTTGAAGATGAATCCCAACAAGTGCGCGTTTGGTGTATCGGCAGGTCCGTTTCTGGGCTTCATGGTGCATCAGAGAGGCATTGAAATCAGCAGGAAGTCTATTGATGCAATTAATAAGGTGGCTGCTCCTACAAACAAGACTGAGTTGCACTCATTGATCGGCAAGATTAATTTCATTAGAAGGTTTACTTCTAATCTGTCTGGTAAGATTAAATCTTTTAGTCCATTGTTAAAGTTGAAAGTCGATCAAGAGTTTACATGGAAAGAAGAGCAGCAGTCGGCCTTAGAGGAGATTAAGGAATACTTAGTAAATCCTCCAGTCTTGGTTCCACCTCAACACGGGAAGCCTTTCAGGTTATATTTGTCTGCCGATGACGGCGTTATCGGGTCAGCCTTAATTCAAGAGTTTGAAGGGAAGGAACGTGTAATATATTACCAGAGCAGGAGATTGGTGGATGCTGAAACCAGGTATTCGGCCATAGAGAGATTGTGCTTATGTTTATACTTCTCTTGCATTAAATTGAGGCATTATTTACTGTCGGCTGAATGCACTGTCATCTGCAAAGATGATGTGGTTAAATACATGTTGTCGATGCCGATTTTGAGTGGACGAATCGGTAAATGGATTCTGGCACTTTCAGAGTTTGACCTAAGGTATGAATCGGCTAAGGCTGTTAAGGGTCAGGTGATGGCCGATTTTGTTACTCAGCATTGTAATATGGTAAGCTCTGTTGAAATTGCTCCTTGGACTCTATTCTTTGATGGATCTACGTGCAAGGATGGAGCAGGTATCGGCATTCTCTTGATTTCACCCCGAGGACAGAAGTATGAAATCTCGCTGCCGATTGTTGCTACTTTGAACAACAATCAGGCTGAGTACCAAGCTTTGCTTAAGGGGTTAGAACTACTCAGGGAAGTGCGTGCCGATGCTGTTGAAGTCTTCGGTGATTCCATGTTGGTGATTAATCAATTGATCGGGACATATGAATGCCGAAGCGAAGTGTTGATTGCAGCCCATGAGCGGTGTTTGCAGTTGTTAAAAGAGTTCAGAGAATACCGCCTTGAGCATATTCCTCGGCTACATAATGAAGAGGCCAATCGGTTAGCATAGAATGCCTCAGGGTATCAACTGATTCAAGAAGTCGCGACATCGGTAACAGTTGCCGATGATTGGAAAAAGGAGATTGCCGATTACCTGAGGGATCCATCTAGGAAAGTTGAAAGGCGTCTAAGGTTCCAAGCTACTAAGTATGTGCTCCTCGACGATGAGTTGTATTATCGGACGATTGATGGAGTTTTGCTTAGATGTCTTGGCAAAGAGGAATCGAAAGAGTTGATGGGTGAGATCCAGGAAGGTGTATGTGGAGCGCATCAATCGGCATTCAAAATGAAGTGGATGATCAGGCGGAATGGATATTATTGGCCGACAATCCTTAAAGATTGCTTCAATTATTTCAAAGGGTGCCAGGACTGTCAGAACTTTGGTAATGTGCAAAGAGCACCTGCATCGGCAATGAATCCTATAATTAAGCCTTGGCCGTTCAGAGGATGGGCTATTGATCTCATCGGCCAAATTTATCCGCCATCGAGCAAGGGGCACAAGTTCATACTTGTTGCTACCGATTACTTTACCAAATGGGTTGAGGCAGTTCCCTTGAAGAAGGTGACATCGGCAAACATGGTGGATTTCGTTAAGGAGCACATTGTTTACCGATTCGGTATTCCTCAGACTTACCACCGATCAAGGGACCATGTTCACATCGGGAGAGTTTGATGAGTTTGCTGCTAGCATGGGTTTCAAGGTGTTAAATTCTTCTCCTTATTATGCTCAGGCTAATGGTCAAGCTGAAGCGACTAATAAAGGAGTCATTAAGCTTATAAAGCGTAAGATTGAAGAAAACCCTAGAAGGTGGCATGTGGTATTAAACGAAGCCTTGTGGTCATATCGGATGACTTGTCATGGTGCAACCAAGGTCTCGCCGTATCAGTTGGTTTATGGACACGATGTTGTCCTACCTTGGGAAATCAAAACTGGTTCTAGGCGATTATCTTTTCAGGATCAATTGATGACCGATGATTATATTACTCTGATGAAAGATGAATTAGAGGACTTAGCAGGTCATCGGCTGAGGGCATTGATTAGTATTGAAGAGAATAAGAAGAGGGTTGCTAGATGGTATGACAAGAAAGTAAAGGCAAAGGAGTTTGCCGATGGCGATTTGGTTTGGAAGTTGATTTCACCGATTGGGACTAAGAGCTCTAAATTTGGAAAGTGGTCCCCTAATTGGGAGGGTCCTTATCGGATAAAACAGTCTGCTCCTGGTAATGCTTACATTTTGGAAACTCTCGAAGGAGTTGTGTTCTCTAGAGCGATCAACGGCAAATACTTAAAGAGGTACTACCCTAGTATATGGGTGGATGCATGGTGCTCAGCTGAATGCCGATGAAAGAGAAATTATACATCGGTAAAAGCGTATAAACATTATATTACAAGAGCCAAAATCAAAGTGTTAGAGTTACATTTTGCCGATACTACAAACAGATTACAACAAAGAGTGGATGGCTGATATCGCACGCAGGCGAATTTGCTCTATCTCATTCATCTCTTTGGCATCGGCGTCAGCGGAGCCCTCGACCGGTTTGATCTTCTTTTTCCACAAGATAGCTTGTCGAGCGTTCTGGTCCCTTTCTTGCCGCAGAACCCTGATGGAATCGGATAGTTGGGTCTTCTTCTGGTTGGCTGTGGTCAAGGCCTCCTCAACCTTTTGTAATTCGGCTAATAATTCTTCTTTCTTTGCCGATAACTGAAGGACTTCTTGGTCGAGGCTGTTGATGGAGACTTCTGCTTGACCGATGCTCTTGTGCTTCTCATCGGCGATATTTTTAAACTTAAGCTTCTCTTCCTCGCTCTTGGCTTGAGTGGCCCTATCGGCAATGCGACGCAGAAGCCTCTGATACTGGATCTGTTTGATGTCGAGGAAGGTTTCCTGGAGAAGGACTTCCGCCATATCGGCAGGGAGGTGATCTTGGATATCCTTGAAGACAATCCTTGCTGCCGATGAATCCTGAATGAGCTGGGACGTATCTTGTAGCAGCAAGGAAAGCAACTCTTCTAGCTTGGATTTGATCTCTGCCGATAAGGTTGGGACCGAGCTCTCCTCTTCGCCCTCATCGGGGATGTCGACCGCAAAAGAAAACAGACTGTCTGCGTGGATGAGGCCTTGGCGTTTGTCTTCATTCTGAGGGTTCAAGCTATAGGAGAAGAGACTGTCCAGAGAGTCCTGAGCCTGGAAACAGAGGGGTTAAAATATGCCGATTGTAAAATTATACCATAAGCTTTAGAATGATCGACTCACCATTTTGAAGCGGACCTCCTGCCTAGGGCTTGGTATACTGGACGGTCCAGCTTCATCTCGGACATCGGCGGCGGATGCCGATGATTGGGCCCTTGATGGGGAAGCGTCCGACACCGCTGGTGCTGGTGTTGTTATTGCTGGCGTCGCTTCCGATACGGTGGCCGTTTCTTGAGGCAGCGGCCCCACTCTATCATCGGGGACTTCGGCTGACGGTGCCGATGCCGACGTTACCTCTGCTGCTACGGCGGGTAGAGTTGTTTCTTCGCCGGGGAGTCTGGGCGATGGTGCCGATGACGATGCCTCCGCCATTGTAGCGGGTGGAGTTGTCTCTTGGTTTGGGACGTTGTCCATCGGTTGATCGGGCACAGATGCCGATGGAGGTTCTGCCGGTGACCCGCCGGCCGTTGGTGCAACTGGAGCCGATGAGGGTTCCGCCGATCATGCATCGGCAGTTGATGGTGCGGTTGGAGCCGATGGCGAAGGAGAAGCCAGTCTTAGGCGCCTCTTTTTCGTTGGCGCAGCAGCAGGGGAACCAATCCGTTTGGACGAAGACCGGGGGCATCGGCAGCTGGGCTGGAAGGTGCTTGTCTGCTGGAAGCAGATGCCGATGACCATAGTGCCTGAAAAGTATAAAACAAGTTATACAAGATGGAATGTTGCCGATGAAACAGTATGTAATCGGTACGGGTAAAGGTGGATTTACTGCATAAACCCGCGTCAAGGCAACAGCAGCGGCCGATGTGGCCTGGGCTTTTGTAGGTGGCGGCATAGGTACCTGTTGAGGCGTGAAGGCAGCCAGCGTCGGAGCTTTGGTGCCGATGATGGATATGGGGCCCATTATCCGAAGATTGAAGGGCCTGCCACTGTTGCTCGTTGTGGGGATCGGATCATCGGCCTGTCAAGCGCAAAGGAGTTAAGTGCCGATGACGAAAGTAAAGTAATAAAATACGTCGGATGGAAGACTTACTGCGTCATCAGGGATGATGTAATCGGCGTCAATCAGGTGCCGATAGTAGTGCGAAGACTTGGCGAATAGCTGGCACTTCCACTCTTGCCACCAAGACTTGTACTCGTTAGTTATGAAGGAGGTTGGTGACCAGGAAGACAAGTCGATATCTGACGTATCGGCGTCGGCAGGAAGGTTGACGACTTTGTTCCAGTCTAATGCGCTGGAGATTGTCTGCCTTGGCCTCACTACTTTGGAGTAGCAGAGTTTGATCAGTAGTTGGCCAAATGCCAGTTGTCTCGCCGCTGCCGATGGATAGTAGAACTCGTAAGATGGAGGGGCATTCTTCCCGGATCCGAAGATATTCACTGGAATCGCTCGGGGAGTGATGCTGGCCTTCATGATTGCTCGGTTCTCAGGCAGGTTTACATCGGACAGGTTGAACAGCAACGGGAACTGATTGTGCTCATCGATATATGGCCACCAGGTCCGTTCTGCGGAGGGGAGACCATTGTAGAACTTCTGGAAAAAGTAGCCGAAGTACTCCGTATCGGCATTGGTACCTGGCAGTACTATAATAGCCTCTCCAAAATTAAGTGGAGGGCGAGTTGCCGATTCATCACCCCCATATCGGTAATCTTCCGATATATCTCTTGGGAATTGTTGGGCAAACAGATCAAACTGGAGAGCTTTGTGCATGTGTGCGTTCAACCATAGATTGACAAACCACCAGGGGCCTCCAAGATTGCAGGGGCCTCCAAGATTGCCGATGGGTTCTCCTAGCAGTAGCTTCTGGGATACTTGATGTAGCAATCGGTATACTGATCCAAGAAGGTACCTGCCTAAGGGGAGCCTTGTTCCATCGGCAAGTAGCTCAGCCGCTGGAAGGTGCATGGTGGTCGGGCCGACGGTTTTGCCGCAGAAGACGAACTTCTCCAACCACATGTTCAGGAAAATGGCGTGCTCCCGTTGGTTTACCGATCCGGTTTTCTGGTTCTCCTTGATGTAACCCGTCCAACCGCCGATGTTCCGGGTATTCATCTTATACTCGGCTTTTCTGTTAAAAAGGGTGAAGGTATCGGCGGAGGTGATGTCTAAGCCGGTCAACATGTAGACATCGGCAAGGGTTGGGGAGGATGGTCCATGCCTAAAGAGGAAGGCGTTCATGCTATCGGACCAGAAATATGAGGCTGCCATTAACAAGTTTTCGTTCTTCTCCATATCGGCAATTGAAAGTCTGATACACTGATCCAGGCTGCGTTCTTGCCAGTACACTTGCTGCGATCTGGCTACCCTAAGGTACCAATTCTTCCAACCCTTGGTAGGCTTGGGCCATGACCGGAAGGCGTCCTTCCACAATCCTAGACCGAAACACTCGGATCTGAATGGTACCCGATTGGTTTCTGCATTGATGATAAAAGTGGGATCTGGATTGCCCATGGGGCCTAAGCAGCTTAAGTTGGAATCAGCAAGTGGGATCACTATCTTGTTGTACAGTTCCTAGGGTTTGAAGAAAAGAATGGGACAAATCAGAAAAGATGGGGATAAATCCGAGTTTATGCAAGAAAAAGAACCAGTGGAGAGTTGGATTAGGCAGTGTGGATCCCGGTAACTTTTATAAGCTTACTCAGGGGCATTTTGGGGTTCCATTTCACACTGTGCAGGAATGTGGAGAGGCCCGCGGTAGATACGCACGGTGATCGAGGTGGTATACAACTGTTTGTGCTACAATCGAGGGATTTTATTATTAAATTGCGGTTCCATACGCGGGGATCGAGGAAACCGTACATCCATCTCGGAAGTAACGGTTACAGCGACGGCTACAACAACGGCTACAGTGGAGAGAATTTCGGCACGTAAAGTATTATACATCCCGAAACTGGGGGGCATGTGTTGACACCGTTTTTCAGCACGTGTCAAATGAGCTAAGGTTTGACTGGTCAGCGGCCGTTCGCTATCGGCGTCGGTAAAATATGAGCCAATATTGCCGATGGGAGTGTCGCGGGATGGCCAAGTGTGTTGCCGGTGAAGAGTCATTGCCGATTGCCGATGAAGAGTCCTTGTCGATTGCCAATCAGGGTCATTGCCAATTGTCGATGAAGGGTTATTGCCGACTGCCGACGAAGGGTGGTTGCCGACTGCCGATAGGGAGTGATTGGTGAAGACAGTTACCAACACAAAGTCGCTAATCGGGAAATGTTGCCGATTGCCGATCGGGAAAGTATTGCCGATGCCGATGGGCGTGACTTAGCTCTTGGTGGCAGCAGAAGATTGCAGGTGGTCAAAGAAGGAAGGCGCGGATTAAAGGGATCTGCCGATGGAAAGTATCCATCGAAGAGGAGTATAAGGAAACTAGTGTTTTGTACCAGTATTATTATTATGGTAATTTGAGTCCGACTCTTGCATGAGTCGTTTGTTTTCCTTTAAAATAGGCGTGTTTGTTTAGGGAAATGAATAGTATTGTTTTAGATCCGACTCCTGCATGAATCAGTTTCCTTAAAGATAGGAATTTGTTTTAGGAAGGATATGAGTCGTGTCCTTGTACAACTCTCCATGCGGGAGTATAAATACGTGCCCGAGGGCTACGGAAAAAATCAATCCAATCAAAAACAAACCAATTTTATCTTATTCTACTTTTTATCGCAATTTACCTTTTACTGCATTAGCTGTAGTTATCAACGAGTTCTTTCAAGCTTCGACGGGCTGCATCACCTCGATCTCCGTCAAAACCTTGCGAGTTCCGCGTGGGAGTACCTCTGAGCTTTGGCATTCCGGGCGCATCGCTGTTTGCCTCGTTCAGCTCTGCTCTAGTTATCCTGATCAATCTGAGCCTTGACATCCGGGCGCATCGTTGTCGTCTCGTTCAGTTTTGTTCTAGTTATCATCCTTGTCGATTGATTGGTCAAATCGACTGGCACGCCTCCGGAATACCGAGCTTTGGGTAATAGCCCGAGGTGTTCGCAGATCCTGACGCTTTTTGTGTCAACAACAACAGACACTACGGATCCACGGGCAAGGGGTATACGGGGACCCCCTCGATGGTACACACGCGCAGCGGTAGCCACTCCGGCTGTACCCCGCAACCGCGCGTCAATGGCAACTTTCATGAACTATCACATGCAAGAAAGAAACCCCCTTACTTAACTAAAGCCAGAGTCAATTAGCTCTCATGGTTGTACTGTAAATCCCGGGTGATCGCTTACAGAGGTTCTAGAGCAACTCAAAAACTGTGCTCTAGATCACCTTAATCCATGTTGCTAAAAAGCATATTTTACTATTGTTGCATAAGTCCTTAGTCAAGGTTACATGATCATAGTTATTTTTCAAGAGCAATAGCTTGATCTACCCAATGCATAAATCCCAGGGTAACAAGGTATAAGGTACAAATCTATAGTACAACTATATAGGAAGTCAAGGAAACACATGCATAACATGAATTAATGGTTAATGTGATTAGGACAACAAGGATGATCCCATGAATACTTGCCTTGCTCAAAAGGTTCCTGCTGCTCCTGCTCAAAGAAAACCTCCTGGTCACCCACGTACTGCTCACCGTCTATACTCGATCAACATCACATACAATCATACCAGGACATATCATGCAAACAAACAAAGACTATAGATTAGAACAGTACACCAACCATGATAAAACAAGATTAAAAGTTTACAAAACTAATCTACGTCTCACTACGATCACATAGACGTTTGAAACACGAAAAACGGAGCTATAACGAAGAAGATATGAACTAATCAAGTTTCATAATTTAAACTAGAGATTAAAAGAGATTAAGTGATTAAATGTTTTTAAAAGTTGTCTAACATGAACTATGAACTAACTAACACGTAGATTACGTCGATACGATCCTAACGCAATTTGAATGGATGAAAATGGAGTTAAAATGAACATTTTATAAGCATTTGAAAATGAATGGCAATTCTGTAATTAGGGTTTTCCATTTATTTTCGAAATAAAACAATTCCGAGAAGAAATACGTTTTGCGGTGGGGAAAACGTAACTCCAGAATACGCCAAGGGACAGCGGGTTATGACTTAAAAAGGGGCGGGATTTCTTTTGCAAAAAGGCCGGACGAATCGGTACGGGGCTCTGTGAGCCGTCCGATCCAAGATGGATGGACGAGATTAGAATGGGGGGGGAGAGGGAACCACTTCTGGCTGGAGCAGGAAAGGAACGTGGCGGCACCATGGCCGGAGTGCGGCGGTGCTACGCAATCCGAGGCCACAGAGCGGTATTCTCGACGCGGATTGGACCTGGAGAGAGGGGGGAGATGGCGAAGACGATGGTGGGGTCGGTTTTTCCGATTGCGCGCGAGGGCGAGGCGTCCGCGCGATGTGGCGGCTCGGGTCGACGGACGGGTGCGGGACTGCGAACCAGAGGGAGAAGAGAGGGAGAACGAGCTCCTGGGCGTCTCTTACCACCACGCGAGGTTCGGGGAGCAGATAGGCGGAGCGGAGAGGCTCGGCAACAGAGGGGCGACGGTGGCGGCTCTGTGCTCAACGTGCGGTGGCGGCGGGTGGCTCTGCAGTGCTTCGAGGGGCAGGGTGGAGGCGGAGGGGGTGCGGGCTTTGCTTAAATAGCCCGGAGACGTGCCGAAAAACGGAAGGGGATCGTCCTCCGCCGCAATCCTACTCGGTCGGGAAGGAAACACCGGCGCGGGGAAAGGAAAGGGAGGGGAGGAAGAAGAAAGGAAAGGGGCGGTGGGTGGCTGCCAGGCGGGTCCCATCTGTCGGTGTGCCACGCGGGCAGCGCGCTGCGGAGGGACTGCGCGGCCGCTTGGGCCGGCTGGCTTGGGCCGGGGCAAGCCCATGCACGGAAGGAGAGGAGGGGAGGAGGGGGGCCTACAGGGCTGGGAGCTGGGCCGGGGAAGAAAGCATGCGGGCCAGAATAGAAGAAAGAGAGAAAGAAATGCATTTTTCTTTTATTTCTAAAATTCCAAAACCAAATTCAAAGCACATTTGAATTCAAGTTTGAATTTTGAAAATGCCAAGCAATACAAAACACTATGCAACAGCATGAATGCAACAAAAAATGTTTCTACCATAGATAATTTTTATTTTATGAAATTTTAATTATTTTTCCTAGGTTAGAATGTCCACCAAAAATGCATTTGAATTGCTTTTAATCTATTTTAAAGAATGAAATTTTTAGGGTGTTACAAATCTACCCCCCTTAAAAGAATCTCGTCCCGAGATTCAGCTGGCTTACTCAAACAACTGCGGGTATGTCTTTTTCAGATCCTCTTCTCTTTACCAAGTTGCTTCGTCCACTGAGTACCGATTCCACTGAACTTTGCACATACGAATGACTCGGCTCCTTGTGACTCTTTCTGCCGTTTCCAAGATCTTTATCGGGTATTCCTCATAGGTGAGATCCTCCTTAACTGCCAACTCATTCAAGGGTATCTGCTCCTCTGGCACACGCAAACACTTCTTCAACTGTGACATGTGAAAAACATCGTGTACACCTGCTAGACTCTCCGGCAACTCCAGCTGATAAGCTACTTCACCACGTCGCTCCACTATCTTGAAGGGACCAACATATCTAGGTGCCAACTTACCCTTCATATTGAACCTCTTTACGCTTCTCATAGGTGACACCTTTAGATAGACATAGTCACCTACTTTGAAAACCAAATCTCTTCTGCGGGTGTCAGCATAACTCTTCTGTCGAGGCTGTGCAACTTTCAAGTTTTCCCTTATGATTCGCACTTGTTCCTCCGCGCTCTTCAACACATCTGGTCCAAATACTTGACTTTCTCCCGTCTGATTCCAGAACAAAGGGGTTCCGCACTTCCTTCCATACAAAGCCTCAAATGGTGCCATCTTGAGACTCTTCTGGTAATTGTTGTTATAAGAGAACTCAGCGTATGGCAAACTCCTATCCCAACTAGTCCCATGTTGGAGTGCACATGCTCTCAACATATCTTCGAGTATCTGATTCGTTCGCTCCGTCTGCCCATCTGTCTGGGGGTGATATGCTGTACTGAAGTTCAACTTTGTCCCCAGAGCAGAATGTATCTGCTGCCAGAAGTGAGATGTGAACTGGGCATCCCTATCAGAGACAATCTTCTAAGGTACCCCATGCATGCACACAATCCTTTCCATGTACAACTCAGCCAATTTTGGCCCATGGTAGGTGGTTTTCACTGGTAGGAAATGTGCAACTTTAGTCAATCTGTGCACAATCACCCATATGGAATCATATCCTCTCGGGGTACGAGGTAAACCCACGATAAAATCCATACCAACTTCTTCCCACTTCCACTCGAGAACCCTCATCGGTTGCAACAATCCTGCCGGTCGCTGGTGTTCTGCCTTAACCCTCTGACAGGTATCACACAGTGCCACATACTCTGCAACATCTCTCTTTAATCCATACCACCAATACTTCTCCTTCAAGTCCAGATACATCTTGGTACTTCCGGGGTGTATAGAATAAGCTGAATCATGAGCCTCTCGCAGAATTGTCTCCCGGATATCTTTCTCTGGGTACACACAACCTCTTACCAAACCAAAGGGTACCATTGTCATCCAGACTGAAACCTGGTGCCTTACCAATCACAATATTCTCGGCAATCTCTTTCAGTTTCTCATCTTCCAACTGACCCTTGCGTATCTCCTTTTCTAGAGTAGGTTCCAAAACTAACTCCATAGCATTAGTAACAAAACCCAAGTTGAGATGCGCTAACTGAGCACACAACTCTTTGGACTATATTTCCAGGTGTACTTCATTGGCATAACTTTTCCTACTGAGGGCATCTGCCACAACATTCGCCTTTCCAGGGTGATAATGTACCTCCAAGTCATAGTCCTTGATCAATTCCAACCAACGGCGTTGCCTCAAGTTCAGATCTGACTGGGTGAATATGTACTTCAAACTCTTGTGATCCGTGTAAATATCACTCTTGTGACCGACCAAGTAGTGTCTCTAGATCTTCAGTGCATGTACCACAGCTGCTAACTCCAAGTCATGTGTAGGATAATTCAACTCATGCTTCCTTAACTGCCTTGATGCATAGGCAACAACTCTACCTTCTTGCATAAGCACACAACCAAGACCCAAACGCGATGCATCACAATATATGGAGAAGCTCTTGTTCAAGTCTGGCAAAATCAACACTGGCGTTGTGGTTAATCGCTTCTTTAATTCTTCAAAGTTAGTTTGACACTTCTTGGACCATAAAAACTTAGCATTCTTCTCTAGCAATGCAGTCATTGGTTTAGCAAGCTTGGAGAAACCTTCTATGAATCTCCGGTAGTAACCAGCCAGTCCAAGGAAACTACGAATCTCAGTCACACTGGTAGGTGGGTTCCAATTCAACACATCTGCCACCTTACTTGGATCCACTGCTATTCCTCCATTAGATATAACATGACCTAGGAAAGACACTTCCTTCAACCAAAACTCACACTTGCTCCTTTTAGCATACAACTGGTGTTCTCTGAGCTTCTGCAAGACCAACCTGAGATGTTCTGCATGTTCTTCCTCATTCTTGGAGTAGACTAGAATGTCATCAATGAACACTACCACAAACTTGTCCAGAAACTCCATGAACACCTTATTCATCAGGTACATGAAGTAGGCAGGTGCATTGGTTAGCCCAAACGACATCACAGTATACTCATATAGCCCATACCTTGTAGTGAATGCAGTCTTAGGTATGTCAGAGGCACGTATCTTCAATTGGTGATATCCCGATCGAAGATCTATCTTAGAGAACACACAAGCTCCCTTCAATTGGTCAAATAGGTCATCAATCCTTGGTAGAGGGTATTTGTTCTTGATAGTTACCTCATTAAGCGAACGGTAATCCACACACATCCGTTGTGTACCATCCTTCTTGTCAACAAAGATCACCGGAGCTCCCCAAGGTGAAGAGCTAGGACGTATGAAACCCTTTTCTTGTAACTCCTGCAACTGTTTCTTAAGTTCTTCTAACTCATTAACCCCCATCCTATATGGACGCTTAGCAATAGGTGCAGTACCAGGCAAAAGGTCAATAAGAAATTCAATGTCGCGGTCGGGTGGCATACCTGGCAAGTCATCGGGGAAAACATCTGGGAATTCATCAACAACTGATTCATGTTCACGATCATCATAATCCAGTTGATTCACAGTAGCTGTCGGTGGTGCCCGTAACACTACTTCCACATTGATTCTATCCCCTTTAGGTGAGGTCAAGACGACAACCTTCTCTTTGCACTGAACAACGGCCTTATGCTTCATCATCCAATCCATTCCCAGAATGAGATCAATACCAGCTGTCCTTAGCACAATAGGTTCAACCTCAAAGGCTACCCCCCTTAGGAGCACACTAGCTGAAGGACTATAGTAGTTTGCAGACAAAGTCCCTCCCGGTGAGTTTACTATTATGGGGGTTTTCATGGGACGCAACAAAATATCATGCATTCTAATAAAAGCTTGAGAAATGAAAGAGTGTGAAGCTCTAGAGTCGAAAAGTACAGTAGCGGGGATAGAGTTGATACTGAACGTACCCATCATAACTTCAGGAGTCTCCTGTGCAGTATCTGCCGACACGTGGTTCACCTTTCCAGTGTTGGTTGGAGTCTGTTGCCTTCCCCTCTGCTGATTGCTCTGGTTCTGAGGAGTCTGTGGGTTCTGTTTTCGGGACAGTTGTAGGACATGTGCCCCTCCTTGTTGCAACGGAAACACCTATTGGGGGTGTTGGGAGCACTGTTCTTCACTGGGATAGCATTGGGGTTCCCTGGTCTTGGCGCCTGTGGTATAGTCTGCTGCTGGTTCTGTGGACGCTGCGAGAACTGACTGCGCTGCGGGTTCTGACCACGGTTCCACTGGTTGTTCGGACCCTGGTACCTCTGTTGGAAGTTCTGTGGGGGGTTGGGTCGCTGGCGGGTGTTGCTTCCTGAAGCTGGGCCCTGAAGCCTTCTCTTCTTGGCTTCCATCTCCTTGCGCTTGTTGTCAATCACAATAGCGCGGTTTACAAGGGCTTGGTAGTTGGGGTAGAGATTGGACATCAATTGCAACTGCAAGCCATCATAGAGACCTTTCAGAAAGTGGCGCTGCTTGTCCGCGTCGTTGACAACCTCATGAGGAGCATATCGAGACAACTGTGCAAATTTGTCCCGATACTCCGCCACAGTCATGGACCCTTGTCTCAGAGCTCTGAACTCCTCCTGCTTGAGCTCCACTATGCCTTCAGGAATATGGTAAGACCTGAAGCTATCTATGAACTCCTGCCAAGATACCTCTGGCGCGTTATTGGGACGTCCATACATGTACGAGTCCCACCAATCTTGAGCAGCGCCCTGCAGCTGGCCAGATGCGTAGAGCACCTTCTCACGCTCATTGCATTGAGCGATATTCAGCTCCTTCTCCACAACTCTCAACCAGTCGTCCGCCTCCAGTGGTTCAGAAGCATGGGTGAACATCGGAGGGCGACCTTTCATGAACTCTCCACGTTTGTCCCGTGGCTGGACATGTGGTGGTGGCGGTGGTGGTGGTACAGGTTGATTCTGAAGGTGTTGCATCATCGTGTGCATCAATTGTGCCTGCACTACCATGAACTGCTCAATAGTCATGGCCGGGGGTGCTGGTGGTGGTGGCGGCGGTGGTGGTGGTGGTGGTGCACCCCTACCACGGCCTCTGCCTCTACCTCCTCTTGCGGCCATCTGTCATCCAAAACACATAGTACGACCTTTAGATTCATTGATCATCAAAGCACGCGACTGAGCATAACTTTCTGGAATTTAAACATTGCAAGCGGTACTGCAAAATAGCCATATCTCACGTTCCAAATGTCAAATAAATGTTAATTTTTCATGGTTGGAAAGATTATGAAATTTCCTACAACTTTCATAATTCTTACGTTTTCAGATTCAGATGCGAAAATAGATGAAAACAGAAAGTTAACAAAATTGTTCATGAGTTCCAGACTGCACAAAAGCTTCAACTTGTAACTGTCATAACTCCCAAACCAGAACAGATATGAACGTAATTCAAGATCCATTGGAAAGGTATTGAAGTTTAGTTGTTGCCATAAAATTTTTATGATCATTGCACGAACCAACTTTGAGATATAACCGAAAGAGTACTGACTGCTCCAGAAAACAGCAAGATAGAAAAACAGGATAACCCACCCGCTAGCAATTTATTTTATTCAAACTTACTTGTTCTTAACTAAGGAACTTGTGGACAGGCCCACAATGTTCCAGAACTCATAACAAAACTCCAAATCACTCATAAGCATAATAACAAACCATTGAACAAAACCAAGTTCACATGACACGACAAGACTCGACTCGACTCAACTTTCGCTGCTAGCGTTTTATTACATCGGGTGGTACTTGACCTATGGGAGGAAAACATGGACATCTTCAGGCGTCCTCTAAGCTCATCATTCTCAGCACGGGCTCTCTTGAGTAGCTTGCGCTGGCCACCTAGCTCATCAGTCAGCACCTCGACCTACTGCATCAACTCATGAGCAAAGTCGATCATCACCTTGGTGATGTCGTCATACCCCTCTCTAGCCTCGAACATGGACCAACCCTCGCGGGTCTCAAAGGGAAGGTGCCGGTACTTATCCTCCATCATACGGTCACGACGATGGCATGAAGATCAAAGGAATCCATGCGAGCTGCATCCTCCATGCACTCCATCATACTGGCACGGCTTGTCTTGGGCTCATAGACGGCCTCCACTTGCCATGACTGAGTGACGTCTTTCCGGATGCAGATGTAGAGGGTACACTTCCAGAAGGAGGGGTCCTGGAAGTGCTTGTTCTCATAGCACATGTACTTCACATCGGACTTCCAGTCAGCGTAGTGATTCTCCAATGTCCACTTCAACAAGCTGTGGTAGTAATCCTCATCGTCTCCTTCCTTGAAGTGGAAGTGCTTGGTCCATCCCAAGCGTTCTCCACCGGCTTCGGAACCACCAGAAGGAGTTTTGGAGCAGCTGTTCTCATCAGAGGGAGTCCTGGAGCGGCAGTCTCCTGAGTTCACTTCTTGGACTTCTTCTTCATCCTCGCGGGGCTCCATTGGTGCGTACCTCGGTGGGGGGCGAGTGGACTTGCGAGCAGTGTGCTTGTTGCGGGCCATCTATAGAAAAGCAAAGATGAGATTTAAGTTAGAATCAAGATAACATAATTTTGAGATGAGTAATAGTTTTAGAAAATAATAACAAGGTATAAAAGCATGAAAAGAGCATTCCTAAGAACCAATTCTAACTAGGCTTGCATCCTACAGTCAACACGGCTCCGATACCAATATGTCACACCCAGTTTTAAAGACAAAACGGGATGCATAAACCTTATGTGTGCCCAGGGATCAGTCACACACATAAGCCGACAAATTATCAAAAATGTACCATCACAGGTGTTTACTACATAGCGAATAAATATCTAATTAAAGTCCATTACATAACAGCGGAAATAAAAGGTAACTCGCGCGAAGCTCCATCGCACAGGGACATCAACTGGTTGACTCCAAACCTAGTAGTCCTCTGGATACTCCTCATAACTCTGATAATCTGGTACCCATCCGGGATTTTTATCCAAATATGAAAATAAACAAGCGTAAGTACTTCTAGTACTCAACAAGTAAACATGGGGTTCATGAGGCTCAAAAAGTATGACTCTGGTTAAACTGCGTCAGCTTTCATGTTGTCACAATTTTAGCATATGGATAGCATCAATAATATCAACAGCCCAATAACCATATGATCAAGTAAACATGTATAATGAATAGCAAACGAGTAAATGGTAGATTAAAGTCATTATGTTCCATAAGAATTCCAGGCCGCTCGTATCCATGAGCACGGCTAATATATTAGTTTTAAGACACTCTGCAGAGGTTGTACATCTTTACCCATGAGTCGTGTTGCCCATATGCCCGGGTTAATTACTCCCAAAACACTGCCAAGGTGAGCGGGCAGGGTACACTATGAAGCCTTTCAAAGGGGCTCGCTGACATACAACAAACACTACGGATCCACGGGCAAGGGGTATACGGGGACCCCTCAATGGTACACACGCGCATCGGTAGCCACTCCGGCCGTACCCCGCAACCGCGCGTCAATGACAACTTTCATGAACTATCACATGCGAGAAAGTAACCCCCTTACTTAACTAAAGCCAGAGCCATGTAGCTCTCATGGTTGTACTGTAAATCCCGGGTGATCGCTTACAGAGGTTCTAGAGCAAATAAAAAACTGTGCTCTAGATCACCTTAATCCATGTTGCTAAAAAGCATATTTTACTGTTGTTTCATAAGTCGTTAGTCAAGGTTACATGATCATAGTTATTTTTCAAGAGCAATAGCTTGATCTACCCAATGCATAAATCCCAGGGTAACAAGGTATAAGGTACAAATCTATAGTACAACTATATAGGAAGTCAAGGAAACACATGCATAACATGAATTAATGGTTAATGTGATTAGGACAACAAGGATGATCCCATGAATACTTGCCTTGCTCAAAAGGTTCCTGCTGCTCCTGCTCAAAGAAAACCTCCTGGTCACCCACGTACTGCTCACCGTCTATACTCGATCAACATCACATACAATCATACCAGGACATATCATGCAAACAAACAAAGACTATAGATTAGAACAGTACACCAACCATGCTAAAACAAGACTAAAAGTTTACAAAACTAATCTACGTCTCACTACGATCACATAGACGTTTGAAACACGAAAAACGGAGCTATAACGAAGAAGATATGAACTAATCAAGTTTCATAATTTAAACTAGAGATTAAAAGAGATTAAGTGATTAAATGTTTTTAAAAGTTGTCTAACATGAACTATGAACTAACTAACACGTATATTACGTCGATACGATCCTAACGCAATTTGAATGGATGAAAATGGAGTTAAAATGAACATTTTATAAGCATTTGAAAATGAATGGCAATTCTGTAATTAGGGTTTTCCATTTATTTTCGAAATAAAACAATTCCGAGAAGAAATACGTTTTGCGGTGGGGAAAACGTAACTCCAGAATACGCCAAGGGACAGCGGTTTATGACTTAAAAAGGGGCGGGGTTTCTTTTGCAAAAAGGCTGGACGAATCGGTACGGGGCTCTGTGAGTCGTCCGATCCAAGATGGATGGACGAGATTAGAATGGGGGGGAGAGGGCGGCGCTTCTGGCCGGAGCAAGAAAGGAACGCGGCGGCACCATGGCCGGAGTGCGGCGGCGCTACGCAATCCGAGGCCACAGAGCGGTATTCTCGACGCGGATTGGACCTGGAGAGAGGTGGGGAGATGGCGAAGACGATGGTGGGGTCGGTTTTTCCGATTGCGCGCGAGGGCGAGGCGTCCGCGCGATGTGGCGGCTCGGGTCGACGGACGGGTGCGGGACTGCGAACCGAGGGGAGAAGAGAGGCAGAACGAGCTCCTGGGCGTCTCTTACCACCACGCGAGGTTCGGGGAGCAGATAGGCGGAGCGGAGAGGCTCGGCAGCAGAGGGGCGACGGTGGCGGCTCTGTGCTCAACGTGCGGTGGCGGCGGGTGGCTCTGCAGTGCTTCTAGGGGGCAGGGTGGAGGCGGAGGGGGTGCGGGCTTTGCTTAAATAGCCCGGAGACGTGCCGAAAAACGGAAGGGGATCGTCCTCCGTCGCAATCCTGCTCGGTCGGGAAGGAAACACCGGCGCGGGGAAAGGAAAGGGAGGGGAGGAAGAAGAAAGGAAAGGGGCGGTGGGCGGCTGCCAGGCGGGTCCCATTTGTCGGTGTGCCACGCGGGCAGCGCGCTGTGGAGGGACTCCGCGGCCGCTTGGGCTGGCTGGCTTGGGCCGGAGCAAGCCCATGCGGGGAAGGAGAGGAGGGAAGGAGGGGGGGGCCTGCGGGGCTGGGAGCTGGGCCGGGGAAGAAAGCCTGCGGGCCAGAATAGAAGAAAGAGAGAAAGAAATGCATTTTTCTTTTATTTCTGAAATTCCAAAACCAAATTCAAAGCACATTTGAATTCAAATTTGAATTTTAAAAATGCCAAGCAATACAAAACACTATGCAACAGCATGAATGCAACAAAAAATGTTTCTACCATAGATAATTTTTATTTTATGAAATTTTAATTATTTTTCCTAGGTTAGAATGTCCACCAAAAATGCATTTGAATTGCTTTTAATCTATTTTAAAGAATGAAATTTTTAGGGTGTTACAACAAGATGATTTCAAATGAAAAAGTTGTAAACTACAAAGTTCATAACTTTTCGAGATCTAGAACTTTTATTTAGGAAGTTTTTCCATCCGAGATCGTTTACAAAAATAAAAAAAATCAGTGTCCCAATATTTCTACTTCGCCGGTAGAAATCGATTTATACAGGCGGTTGTCTTAAGGAACTTTTCAGTGGCGGTTCGTAAGCGTTTTATTTCTAGTGACGCACGATAACTAAAACCGTCTGTGCTATTTTTTTTTGGCACCAGCAAAGACCTTTTTTCTACTAGTGTATACTTAATTGAAAGGCTGAGCAAGACAAACTATTTGTACTGTATATGTGTAATCTAAATCTAGATGTTTCTTTTTCTAAGAAATAGAGGTTTAATGGCACATGTGTGGATCATTTTTCCCGGGAGTTCGTGCCCTGCACCCACACGCTCCAATACCAATAGCTCCTATCCCCACCGTGCGCACGAGTTGAGGCCTGTGCACATGGAGGAGATCAAGAAAGAACTGATGAAGGAGATAAGTATGAATCATTTTTTTTAAGAATTTGTTTAGTCTTGGACCTATATGGCTTGCTTACTCTAATCCAGAGATCGATCCATCTACTTTGCATGCCCTATGGAAAAAAGATGACACATCAATTTTGAATACGGGCGGAGAGTGGCTGTTAGTCTCTAGTATTTTTGGGTGGTTTCTGTTTTTAATAATGGTAAATCATAGTATATTGTGTTATCTATTTTTCTACAAATCTCTTAAAGTTGCTCCAATTGTAAGAGACATTTGCTTTAGGAATTTGATCAACTTTTATTAATTATCCCTTCTATTTTAAATTGTAAGTTATTCTAACTTTATATATATATAGAGAGAGAGAGAGTTATGTATTAAAAAGATAGAATTTGAAACCGAGGAATCATATGCCAGGTGTCCTTTGGTTTTTTGTGCTCGCTGTCTCTTGTCTCGTAGAATCTGGCCATGCAAACATGACAACACCTTGTCAACGCTTGTCAACATCAGCTCCTTAGACGTCATTTTCACTCTCTCTAGATTATCTAAACCTTTCTTTTGAAGTAAAATTTCTAGTCCAATGGCGCGAATCGTATCCTCCAAATAGTCACCATCAGCTTCATCCTCCTCACGTGATCTGTCATCAGCGGCGGCACCACCAACATCATCAGCACCTTGTTCATTGCCACAGTGACCACCTTGTTCGTTGCCATAGACATAGCCCACCATTTCTTCATCAAGCTCGTTTGTGTATTGGTGCAAGTACCTCAGGGTTTCGACGTCTTCTTCTAGATCAATGTTGCCGTCATCAACAGGCATTGTTTCACCATGATGAATCTACACTGTGTAATTCGGAACAAACCCTCGCGTAATCAGATGTGATTTGATGGTACCCAAATCTGCAAATGCCATAAGGTTCTTGCAATCTTTACACAAACAAATAATTGTATCTTTGTTATATTTCAACATTGATGCATGCTTCTGTGCGACTTAAATAAATTTGTCCACCTCTTCATGGAAACCTTCATCTACCCTTGATCAACCATACATCCAACTATTCCTGTAATCCATCTTTGAAAACAAAACAATAAAAAAAATACATAAAACAAATCATATCAATAAATAACTACTTGAAAGTAATTTTCTATATACTCCATTCGAGTTTCTTGAAACATAAATTACAAAATGGAAAAGATATTCTAGATCTAGAAATAGATGTACATGAAGCACACACGAAAACTAGGGTCTACTTATTAGCTCTATATACAAAGCTCAAGCACCATAGAAGATAGAGAAAGCAAAGAAGTAATTTAATTACTCACTAACAAGGAATGGTAGAGTATAATTAATTAATTGCATGCTAATACTAAATATTTATAAATAGAATATACATATTAAATGATAAAAAGTATATGATTTCAAAGAAAACAATTATTATTTTACCCACTAAACAATTAGAAATTATCATTTCATAAAATATAAATTACAAAATAAAAAAACCCTAGATCTAGAAATAGAGATCAGACTTCTCCATACATGAAACTAGGGAGTAATCTTCATAAAAATCATGTAAGAGCACCTAATAAAAGGTGTGAGCTCATTTCTCTAAGTAATCTACACCAATAGCTTGAAAACTAAGCTCTAATTGCTCCACACAAAGCTCAAGCACCATGGATGGATGAGAGAGAAAACAAGGATCTAATTTGCTCACTAACCAACCATTAAAACTTCAATTAAAGGGTTGGAATAGCATTTACTTACCTTCTATAAGCTTCTCACCAAAGGAATTGAGAAAAGAATCTCCCCCTCTTAGTATAGAATTTGTTTGAGAGGAGCCCAAGGCCTCCCAGCCTTTTTTTACGAGTTCGAGTGAGTGGTCCGAGGAGAAAGAAAGGTGGCTGCTGTAGCTTATGCTGCCATCATTTGTAAGAACGGTTGGTGTTTTTAGTCGCCCTTATAAATACATCACTAAGGGCGGCTGGTGCTGGTGATCCAGCCGCCCATATAAATACCTCACCAACTGTCCTTACAAATCGATAAATTTGACATGCCTCTTATAAATGGTTTTGGACCGCCGACATGACTGTCACCGTGTCACGTGGGACGGCCAATCAAAAGCTACTAGTACTAGCCCGAAACAAACGACAGACAAGTGGTGGTGCGCTCTGGCCACTGGAGTGAGGATCCTCCTATTCTTGGTGTGGACGGCCCCCCGGCCCGGCAGCGTCGCGGTGCAGTGATCGATGATGCAGCTAGCACGCGCTGCAGAACCTGCCGGCAGCACGACGCGACGCGGCATTGCATTGGGGGCAGCTGCGTGCATAGGCTGCCACCAGCCATGTGAAGGCAGATATTCCAAGGCTTTGCTGCTCGGCGAGACTTGACTCTCCGGTCTCCGTCCGTCGTTGGCGTCTTCTTTCTTTCTTGTTATCTCTCCATCGGCCATTAATTAAAAAAAAGGAAAAATTCTTAGAACCCTCTAATCATGCAACGTATGGGTGGACATGCAACCCTCTAATCTTTTTTTAGCAGTGAATGATGCCTAATTAACGAGGTTATGGATGGATGCTTATGTTTGTTGTGAAAGAAATTTAAACATGTATTTTTTTCCTTTTAATGCATCCTGTAATTATGAACGAGTGTCTTCCATCATTATTCTTTGTCATAATGGACATGGAAAATGCTAGCCATTTTTTATGATAAGAATATACTCCCTCCATATAGTAAAAGAACTCGTTCACGGTCTCCAAAGTATGACTTTGATGACATATTTCTATAAAAAAATATTTATTTAAAGATGATATATGTATACTTTTATGAAAGTATATTTTGAGACAAAGCTATTTGTATGGTTTTCATATTTTCAAACTCAACAACTTAAAAGGTATTTATGATTTATATTCTCCATGTTTGACCAAAATCTTGTCCAAAATGATTTTTTTACCATATAGAGGGAGTATAGATCAATCGTGAATCATCGCATATTTTGTTTCCTTTTAGTTTCTACAACTCTCTTATATATAGAGCACAAACATTAAAATAATATTTTAATCAAATATTGAGTTTTGTTTAAATATGGAGTTAGACAAATAGAAATATTCATTAATAATAAAATTTTAATAAGCTTGGTAGAAAATAGCACAAATATTAGAGACGATTAATTAGGATAAAACTAAAATAAACTATAATTTAGAAAAATAACCATTTGACGTTGGATCCAAAGGCCCCTGTTTGGTCAAACGTAGAAAATAAAATGTATTATTTATTTGACATCAATCAAATGCCTGAACTGCTATAAAGGAATCGCATCAGGCATTCAGGCCATCACCGTCCTTTCCTGTCTGCATTCTGCACACTGTTTTTCGCCTACACACCATCGCCAGCAGCAAACGTTTCACCCTCGCTGTCGGAGTAGAGAGTGGAGTTGGAGCAGCTGGGAGCTCATCCAAGGTCCCTTCTTCCCTAGGTGGGTGCTGCATGCAGCCTATATTTTTTTGATCCTGTTGCCGGAGGAGTAACCAGTAAGCATTTGAATGCAGGCTGCCTATGGAGGAGATGAAGTCGGCTCTCGGAGGGGCGAGCTGGCTCCTCCGCCGATTCCTCAATAAACTGTGTGACGACTTGGTGAAAGCCTACGTGTCCAGCACCGAGCTCGGCCTCAACATTGACAACATCGAAAGGGAGATGTTGTACACTACAGGGCTGCTGGAGGCGGCCCAGGGCAGGGACATCACCGGGAACTACTCTGGCCTCAAGGGGCTGCTCGAGAAGCTCGGCAAGAAGGCGGATGAGGCTGAGGACGCTCTGGACGAGCTCCACTACTTCATGATCCAGGACAAGCTGGACGGGACTCGAGAGGCCACTCCAGACTTGGGCGATGGCCTCTCCGCTCAAGCTCAGCATGCTCGCCATGCTGCTCGAAACACTGCTGGTAACTGGCTCTCATGCTTCCCTTGTTGCCGTTCACAAGTTGATGTTGCTGCCGCTGCCACTGCCGATAAGACTCTTAGCACAAGTGGCAATTCTATGGATCTTGATGGTGGCCATGTTGGAAAGTTGCCGTTTGACCGAGTGGCCATGTCCAACAAAATCAAGCAGCTCATAGATGAGCTGCAGTCTGACTGTACTCCTGTCTCTAAGTTGCTCGATAAAATACCAAGCAGCAGCCATCAGCCTCACATGCCTGCCTCCAATAAAAGGTCCCACACAAGCTCTCAAATCACACAAAACGACTTCTATGGGAGGGATGCCATTTTTCAGGAAACTATAGGGGATATTATCAGTGCAACACAGAGTGGTAAACCTTTGACTGTTCTTCCTATAGTTGGCCAAGGGGGCATTGGAAAGACTACCTTCACCCAACACCTATACAATGATACAAGGATTGAAAAACATTTCAGTGTTAGGGTCTGGATATGTGTGTCGACTAATTTTGATGTGCTCAAACTCACCAAAGAGATCTGTAGCTGCCTACCTCCCACTGAAAATGAAACAAAAAAAACAATAAATGAAACTACCAATTTAGACCAGTTTCAGAAATCCATCTCCGAGAGGTTGAAATCCAAAAGGTTTCTAATTGTCTTGGATGATATATGGAAATGCAACAGTACTGAAGACTGGGAAAAACTATTAGCTCCATTGAGAAAGGACGACGGCGGCAACATGATTCTTGTCACAACTCGGTTCCCAAAAATTGTAGAAATGGTGAAAAAAGAAACTGATCCAATTGACCTACCTGGTTTGGATCCTGATGAGTTTTGGAAATTCTTCCAGATATGTGCATTTGGTAGAATCCAAGATGAGCATGATGAACAAGAGCTAATTGGAATTGCAAAAGAAATAGCAGATAAGTTAAAATGCTCCCCACTTGCAGCCAAAACAGTTGGTCGGTTATTGATTAAGAAACCGTTTCAGGAACATTGGATGAAAATTCTTGACAACAAAGAGTGGCTAAAACAAAATCATGACTGCAATGATATAATCCCAGCCTTGAAAATTAGCTATGACTACCTTCCCTTCCATCTGAAAAAATGTTTTTCATCTTTTTCCCTTTTCCCTGAGGACTATAAGTTTGATAAGTTTGAGATTGTTCGCTTTTGGGATTCAATAGGCATCATAGATTCCGGTAGACAGAATGAAAAAATTGAGGACATAGGATCAATTTTTTTCGATGAACTATTGGATAATGGTTTTCTTACGAAAGGAGATGATAATTATTATGTACTGCATGATTTACTCCTTGATCTTTCACGGATTGTTTCATTAGAAGAATGTGCATATATCAGTTGTTCTAGTTTTGAGGCAAATAAGATTCCACAGTCTATTCGTTACCTATCCATTTTCATGAATGATAATTGTGCTCAGAATTTTGAGGAAGAGATGGGCAAATTGAAGGAAAGGATAGAGATTAAGAATCTGCGCAGTTTGATGGTTTTTGGAGAATACAGAAGGTTACACCTAATCAATATTTTAAGGGATACATTTAAGGAAATAAAAGGTCTCCGTGTTCTATCTATTTTCATGAACTCCCAGAATTCCCTGCCAAACAACTTTCCACAGCTTGTCCATCTTCGGTACTTGAAACTTGTTTCGCCTTCTTACACAAACATGTCTTTGCCAAGGACAGTGCCCAGGTTTTATCACCTGAAATTTCTAGATGTTAACCAATGGGGAAGTGTCTATTCTTTGCCTGAAGACATTTGCCGGCTTGAAAATTTACGCCATTTCATTGCTAAGAAAGAATTTCATTCCAATGTTCCTAAGGTTGGAAAAATGGTTTTCTTACAAGAACTGAAACAATTCCATGTCAAGAAAGATAGCGTTGGATTTGAGCTAGGAGAGTTGGGGAAACTAGAAGAGCTTGGAGGAGAGCTCAATATATCTGGGCTTGAAAATGTGAGAACCAAGCAAGAAGGTAAAGAGGCCAATCTGATGGCAAAGAGGAATTTAGTTAAGTTGAGATTAGTTTGGAACAGTAAGCAAGAGTCCACTGGAGATGATATACTAGACAGTATCCAACCACACTCTAAACTTAAAAACCTTTGCATTGTAAACCATGGTGGCGTTGTTGGTCCTAGTTGGTTGTGCAGCAACATCTTATACATGAAAAACTTGGAGAGCCTACATCTAGAGAGCATTTCGTGGGCCAACCTTCCACCTATTGGGCAGCTTTATCACCTAAGAAAGCTGAAGCTGAAAAATATTGTTGGGGTATCTCAGATTGGTCCTGACTTCTTTGGTGGCACTATAGAAAAAAGTTTCACACACTTGAAGGAAGTTGAGTTCCATGATATGCCAGAACTCGTGGAGTGGATTGGGGGAGCCAACTGTCATATGTTCTCAGGGCTTGAAATAATCAGGTGCAATAATTGTCCTAGACTCACAGCGCTGCTGATCTCCAGTGGGTCTATTTCTTTTACAGAAGACAACACCATATGGTTCCCTAATCTTCGTGATCTTCACATCAGTGGATGCCCGAAGTTGTGCCTTCCTCCCTTGCCGCACACTTCGAATGTATCCCATATTAGTACAGGGTGCTTGTCTTATGATCGTACTAGCTTGAACATTCAAAAGCCCTCTGAATTGGCCTTCCAAAATCTTGGTGACGTAAAAACGTTGAGAACTATGGATGCATTATTCTTGTCATTTATGGATCTCCAAAAGCTACATTCCCTAAGGCATATACTGGTCAATAGATGCGAGGAAACATTTTTGAGAGGACTGGATGATGGTGTTGTGCTCCACACAGTCCAATCTCTAGATGTCAACCAATTTTCTCCCACCAGAAAATCCTTGCCAAATTTGTTCAAATGTTTCCCGGCTCTTTCTCAGTTGAATGTGAGGGCATCATCAAATGAGAATCATGAAGAAGTGGTGCTGCAGTTTCCACCGTCCAGCTCGCTGAGAAAAGTCCACTTCGATGGGTGTAAGAATTTGATCCTGCCTGTGGAGGAAGATGAAGGAGCTGGATTCTGTGGCCTCTCGTCACTCGAGTCCGTGACCATAAGAAATTGTGACAGGCTATTCTCTCAGTGGTCCATGGGAGGAGCAACAGCTCAGACCCAGCGCATCATCTACCCTCTCCCCCCTTGCCTTACGAAACTCAGCCTTTACAATCAGCAAAGCACTCTGCCGATGGCTGTGCTCGCGAATCTCACATCTCTTACCAGTCTAGACCTAATTGATTGCATGGACATCATAGTGGATGGGTTCGATCCTCGCATGACATTCAACCTCGAGCATCTGACGGTGTACAATGGGAGAGATGGTGAGGCTGAGCCCTACTCTGTAGCAGCAGATCTACTTGCAGCGGTGGCAAGGACCAAAACAATTCCCGCCGGTTCCTTCCAACTGGTGCGCCTTTATGTGGACAACATCTCTGCATTGCTTGTTGCTCCCATCTGCAGCCGCCTCTCCGCTACCCTCCAGAGCTTATACTTCATTTGTGATTGGCGGACCGAGAAGTTCACGGAAGAGCAGGACGAGGCGCTTCGGCTCCTCACGTCTCTTCAAACCCTGTGGTTCTCTAACTGCAGGCCTCTGCAGTCCCTCCCCCAAGGCTTGCATCGCCTTCCTTCTCTTCAACGCCTGGTGTTTAGTAACTGCAGGGATCGGCAGTCCCTCCCCCAAGGGTTGCATCGCCTTCCTTCTCTCCAGGAATTACGTATCTTGGGGACTCATAAAATCAGATCACTACCCAAGGAGGGCTTCCCCGATTCGCTGCGACTGCTACAGATAGAAGGTTGTTGTCCCGAGATTTATGAGGAATGCCAGAAATTAAGGCAAACAAGGCCAGATATATGTATATTTGCATCCATTGCTGAGGCGGAAAGCTGAATCCCTTTTCTACATGCCTTTCACACACTCAGCTCTTCAGTGTACATCGATCTACAGGTTAGTTTCCAAATTAAAAAGAAAAACACCTTATGCTCCTCAATTTATGATTTCATTTCATTAACTGTGCAAACTGTTTTCCTTTTTGTAGATTGAATTTACGATCTATAAATTTCAGCTCCTCACATCTCTCCAAAACCTGTCATTTGAAGACTGCCCCAAAATATTACATATATCATTGCAACTTAAAATATCAGATCGCTGCCTCCATGATTCAGACTGCTACACTACACATATCTGATTGCTTTGTGAAGATTTATGAGCAAGGCCAGAAATTAAAGGGAACAAGGCCAGATATACATCCAACTGCCTTCATTCCCGACGTGGAAAGCTGAATCTCTGCTTCTGCATGCCTTTCACGCACTCTAAAACTTCCTTATACATCAATTTGCAGGTTAGTTCCTACTTCCTAATAAAAAAACAGATTATGCTTCTCAATTTATGGTTTCACTAAATTTATGGTTACAACTGGAGCCACCTTTCACAATCCATGCTCAACTATTTATATTTCTTTATCCTACAATTTCAATTTCTGGATCATCTCAATTTCTAGCATTTTTCCAGAATATTGCATTATTGCACTTAATCTCATACCATGAATTGGTACTATTAGGAAGAAAAGAGAATTGTTTCAACGGACAAAGACCCTGCTATTATTACTTAGTTCATTCTTGTTGTGGCATGTCATGGATGGATGTGGATTGCTTATTTCCTCCTTATTTCCTAGATCATGGTGCATTACCCCTTGTTGATGATCGCACATTCTCCTTGTCTTTGTTATAGGACAATGAGATTATATGCTGGTTTGCCTTGCAGGACTCTGCTTCATCCTACGGATCACATTGTTCAAAAAACATATATATGAGCACCGAGCTTAGATTGTGACAAACATTGGCAAAGATCAGAAATCAGGTGAGACAGTCACGAGTGAACTTCCGTGCATTCCAGGCTGCTTTTCTTTCTACAGCTCTTGTAACTGGTTTTTTTTTTGTATTGTAGTTTCAGACCCCTGACCTCTCCGTTGGTCATTTGAAAACCATCGAGTGCAGGAGATGCTGCATAACGAATCAGACTGGAGGCTCTTTCTGCTTCGGTCAACCAGCTTAGTAGAAGAAAAAAAATGCTTTGGAAGTAAAGTATTTTACTTGCCAAACAGGCCCAACTCTGGACATCTCTTTTTCGTTATTTCTATAAATGGCATAATCCTCTGGAGCTGTTTCGTAAACTGAAGATCCCTTGCTTCCTTTGTTTAACAAGAAGGGCTCACAATCGTGGACAATTGTGGGTAGCAGGAAACAAAGAAAATCCAAATTAGAAGAAAGCCTGCCAATTCAAGTTCTCATACAACGAATTCAGCAGCAGATATGAAATCTGCAGCCCAGGGGACTGAACTCAACGCTTCTCGCAATCTAAGGTGCCACATGCTTATATCTTGAAGACAATAATAATCCTCTATGAAAAAAAAACAGAGTTCCTTACTTCCTTATACGTGGGGAAATCTACAACATGTAGTGGCCCTAATTGTCAAATCAACATCAATATTTATGCTCATATGAAATGGGTTACAGCATTAGTTTTCGGTATAATACATGAAAGCATTGATATATTTAATTTTTCTACTAAGAAATATTCTAGCTCCTTTGCCCACCTACTTGTTTCCAGTTCCTTTAACTTGCCAATCTACTTATTTACCTACTGGGTTGTAGTGTAGTCGAGACTGGAGAATGACCATCTAATTAGCAGAGTAAGCTCTTTTCTTTGCTTAGAATGAATTAGCATAACTGTTTTTACTTTAAAACATAAATTTGGTCCTTGCAACGTTCGATGAATGCTTCGTATAAGGAACTGGATTATTTTGTTGCATCTACCATCAATGGACCCATTTTATTCCCCCTATAATTTGTTTCAGGTTTCTATCCGATGGCTGCTAAAGCAAAACTTCTACTCCATGAACAAAAATCTGTTAATTCAATCTACCTTTTGCAAAGGAGACGCGTGCTCTGCTAGCAGTATAGAACAGCTCTTGCTAGGAACAAAGCAAAATGGGGACAAAGCTGAAGAAGATGACGACCTGGTAATATTTTTTCTGATCAATGATTTCAATTCATGGAGAGAACATTGAACAGGTGATAATCCAAACTGATAAATGAATATTACTACACTACATGTGAACCCTGGAATTAAATAAATTATATAAGTTTCTGTTATTGCTCATTCCATTTTTGAACACTTGCATGAAAAGGTAGAATTTTCAGTACTCTGCTTCTTTTGAAAATTCAGCGTTACACAAATCTAAATTCATACAAAATTATATTAAATGCCAATGAGAAGAATGTATAAAGGGTATCATTTGCATCCTTTAAACTATGGTGTTGTACTTGTGAACCAATGAGTAACTTATTTTCTCCAAGTTTCCAAGTTATACTGAAATAGTCTCTCTGAACAACCCATTGGTTAAACTGATTTGCATGCAACAGGACACATTGTTGGCCAAGAAATCAAGTCTAGCATAGGAGAACTCAACATATGCCCTTGAAAACAGCTTCCTGCACAAGATAGTAGATTTCCATCAATCCACTGCCCACGACGTTGTCTTGTTGGATGACGACTGTTGAATATGTTCCAAATTCAGTTGCACATTATATTGGCTGACTTTTGACGGAGCGAAGCGAAGACCCGGTGAAAGCCGAAGGTTGGGCCGGAGCGAAGCGAAGGCAGAAGTTGCCCATCGGGGTTGGCCGCCCGAGGACACTTGGGTGGTGCGAGGGGCTTGCCCCCGTGGTACGGTACATATATACCCTGATTACGGTTTCACCTTGTTCACGAAATTGTAAGCCGTCGTACGGAGTTGTAACCTAGTGAGGAGTGTTTGCTGGCTAGCGCCCGTGGTTTTTCCCCTTCGCATTGGAGGAGTTTTCCACGTTAAATCTTATGTTCTCCACTGTGATTGATCTTGTGTTCCTTGTCGTTTATCCGCCGTCATCCACAACATACGACAACATGGAAGACAATGAACCAGAAGAAGACAGTAACCTCATCTACGCTAAGAAAGTGTTGCCTGTGGCCCTGTCCTCTCAAGGCCTGAATCTCCGATGGCAACAAGGCCCAAATCCAGCAATTTTCGTGATGCCTCAAAGCCAGATGCTTGATGCATCTGATGGAGCTTGGCGCGTGTGACTTTGTCATGTACTCCCTCCGTTTCAAATTATAATTCGTTTGACTTTTTTGACCTTAAGTTTGACCACTCGTCTTATTCAAAAAATTGTGCAAACATAGTTAAATGTAAGTCATTCTTGTAGACCATTTATTAAATAAGTAAACCATATCAAAAGAAGTGATATTTTGCATAAAAATTTGAATAAGACGAGTGGTCAAATTTGGGATTGAAAAAATCAAACGAATTATAATTTAGGACAGAGGGAGTAGCATGTTACTTGTTCTGATGCCTTCCTTTGCATGTATATGGTTATATGTGGCTGTACATCTTCTGCATGTGGCAAATAAGGACAGAGTTCTGAAGTCCAGTGTTTTCTGCTGATGATTGTAACCCAGCCTTTTGTGACACTGATCAGCAAACATTTTTCAAAGAACCTTCTAAAGGGTAGAAATTTTTTTGTCATGTGACTCACCATAGTAGTGACCTCTTCTTTGCTGACGAACTCATTCAAAACCTCGATCGGCGAGCGTTACTGCACTAACTGCAAGACAGCAGATTTTTTTCCTGATAGCTAAAAACCAACAAGGAAGCCCCCAAAACCATCAGGAATCAAGTTCCTGAGGCTGGCCGTCAGGATCCATTGTGACCATCCCTCACAGCTAGCACGGGATCACCAGACTACACATTATTGCAGCCTGCTCAGCGTGCCACTGGTGTCTTGTTGTTCTAATAATGTTCCTCGATCTATGCCATTGAGACGACTTGACTCCACCGCATGGCGAAATGTCAAGGTTGTCTGCGCGGGGCTACACTCGATCAAGGTGGAATTGATGTAGCACGGCACGTCGCTGACAACCTTGTAGCAATGGAATTGATGTTCAGGAGCTGACGGTCTTGTGACTACACTCGGTATCAAGACCAGCACCAGCAGGGCAGCAGTAATCCCATTGCTAGCTAATCGGAGGCAGTAACCACTCATCAACGGTGGATATGATTGGGTGGACCTGGAGTGGGCCCTTTAGTTGCAGGAGAGTGCAGAGTCTGGTAGCATGGCAGGTGACGCGCGCCATGAGTCTGGAGATTTACAGCAACAAGTATTCCATGGTCTACTGCTAAGTGCTAACTGCTAACCATCAGCGTCTTCTCACTTCTGGCAGCTCCTGAACACCACGAGGCACGCATCAGCGAGCTAAATCTCAGTAGGTCTCCAAGTTTTCGTGAGTTTTAATTTGTAGCGGTAACCCCTCTCAGTTCTATATATATATGGATTACTCAGTGGAGTATTGTTTCAGAATTGGTAGATCGGATTGCAATCCCAAAATCTGCTACAGTACAATGATGTTGCTATTTCGTTGAAACCTAGCTACTACACGCAATGAAGTCGATGGCTCGACGCTGGCCAGCCAGAGAGTCTCGTGTCCAGAGAGTCTCGTGCCCATATCAAACAGCGTGTACCGCGCTGCGCTTGTGTGGCCACTATTAATTGTTTGAGATTATCCTATTTTGTTTGTTTTTTTTTCTAAAATTTGAGTTAACATAGATAAAACTTGCAGAATTTCAATTAAGCTAGAAAATAATTGGCCCAATTTTCATTGTATTCTTAACACAACTAGCAAGAGTTTTGCCTTTCAATTAATTTTGAAAAAAAGTTGGCCTAGTTTAAGGAAAACCAAGAAAAAAAAACCCTAACATCAGTAGCATGGCTGAAATGGCTAACCTAACAAAAGCTGGATGTCACCTCTCCATTTGACATTTTATACCAAAAACTACATATTTACCACTAAGAAAGAAAAAAAAACACAATTATTTTGTTATTTTTGCTAACGTGGTATGCCAATCCAGACCTCTAATGTCTAACGTGTACATACTATAGGAAATGACCTAAATGACACTTTGTCTTTTCTTTCACATCTTGGTCCTCTCCCATGTCTGCCACTTAAACTCTTCTTCGCACTTCACACGTCAATCCTCGCTCACTCAGTACGTGATCCCTATGCACCAGTGCCTCTCCCCGGCTGCCATCACCACCCTCACTGTCATCATCGCTTCTAGGCACAACCCAAAGCCAAGACCAGTTTCACATGCCTTATCTTCTCCCTAGTCGATCGGATCAACGACGATCACTCGTCAGCCACGCCTTAGTCAATCCAAGATTGCTAGCTTTTTGGGGTGTCGGCATCAACTGTCCCACACCACCACGTACCAATTTGCCACACTGGTCATCCACCTCCCTAAGCTCGTGCTTGCCGTGAATGTTCCTTTAAAGTTTCACTACCACACCAACGCGCCAACGTCCCCTCTCGCTCGACGACGCTAGCCTGTGGTGGAGCGGCGACGACGCTAGCCTATAGTTGGTGGCATACCTTCTCCAGCATCGTTGAGCATCGTAAGGCAGAAGCACGAGACATGTGCATGCCAATTAGTTTATGTTTATTGTGAAAGTAATTTAAACATATTTTTTTCTTTTTAATGCATCTTGTAATTATGAATGTGGGTCTTCCATCATTATTCTTTATCATATTGAACATGGAAAATGCTAGCCGTTTTTTATGATATAAGAATATATAGATCAATCGTGTATCGTCGCATATAGTTTTTTTCCTTTTAGCTTCTACAGCTCTCTTATATATAGAACCAAAACATTAAAATGTTTATTTTAATCAAATATTGAGTTTTGTTCAAATACGGAGAGTCTTTGTTCACCTGAGAATGCTCTTAGTGGTGAGCGTACCTGTATTGATACAAGTTTGAAAGCTACGGACCGATCATTAGTGAATGGGACACAAACTTTGCCCTCAGATGAGTCAAACTCGTCGAGGCTCAGTAATATGGTGACACCTACTCAGCCCATGTCAACATCGCCTAAGCTAAAAGCTAGGACTAACAGCAGGTCGACATCACCTACTCCTACACTGTGTGAAAGTGATAGCAGTGCTGAACCGGGAATACCTCATAGCAGCAGTTATGTTCTTTCCTTCAGGCAGACAGTTAAGATGGCATAATCAGATGATCTGTTGATGTTAGAGAAACTGACTCCGCGGCCTTCGGCTTCGAGCATGCTGGGCACGGATGTACTAACAAGTATTGATGATCGTCCAGGGTTAGAATCCCCTTCAGGTACAAGTGAAAATTTGTTATCTTTATTGAATTCATTTGAAGGGCTTCGACGCAGTGCGTGTACTAATATCCAGTCTGCTGATGGAATTTCCATAGCTGATGAGGATATAACAAGCAAAGCAATGCGAAGGGCTGCCATCCGAAACTTGGATAGCCCTCTGGAGAAGAAGTCGGCAGCTGCACAGAATGGTGTGCCGCATTCGCTTTCATCTCCATTGATTGAACAACCTGGTACGTCCAGCTCCTGCCTTGCTATTTCCTTTATTCCTATTCCGAATATTTCTTGTGTTAGAAATCTCGGTAACTTAGGTTATAAATTAGGTAATAACAAATGCAGAGTGTACTTTGTCTATCAATGCTTTGAAGAAAATATAAATTGATAGAACTATCGTAAAACCATCTACAAATCAAATGAGGAAAGAAGACATGAATGCGGGGTTTACTAAACCTTTGCTCCTTGATGCTAGTGATGATGAGGTCGTTGTAGATGACGACCTGCTCACACATTTGATCAAGGATGTCTCGGAGGTTGATTTTGAAGACTTGGACCTGGACACAAAATTATGTGATCTGAAGGCCATTGCTCGAAAATCAAAATCTACCTCGAGAAAACGAAAGATCCGGAAAAGGGTCATAAATAAAAACTAGTTTTCTAATGAAAGGTTTCTTTTGGAATAGCAGAGGTTTAGCGGACCTAGCTAAATTTAGATACATTTCGGAGGCAGTAAATGAACATAATCTAGATTTTATTGCTATCATGGAAACAAGGAAACAGGACATGTCAAAGACGAATTTGGCACGACTCTCAGGAGGTGTGGATTTCGTTTGGCATTGCCTTCCACCTCATGGCAGATCTGGTGGAATACTTCTTGGAGTCAATACAGAAATGCTACACCTTTTCTTGATTGTAGAAGGGGAGTTTTACATTAAATTCCATTTATGCAACAAGACAGATAATTTCAAATGGATCCTTATAGCAGTCTATGGTCCAGCCCAGGATGATTTTAAATCGGCCTTTTTAGCTGAACTAGTTAGGACATGCCAACAAAATCCTTTACCCACTTTAATTGGTGGAGATTTTAATATTTTGAGATCTAGCAAAGATAAAAATAATGATAGATACGTTGACCGTTGGCCTTTCCTTTTCAATGCTGTCATTGACAGTTTTGATCTTCGGGAAATTGATTTGACGAGACGACAATTTACTTGGGCCAATTCACTACCTAACCCAACATACGAGAGATTGGATAGGGCTCTTATGTCAACTGAATGGGAGTTTAAGTATCCTTTAGTCTCGTTGCAAGCCTTGGATAGGGGGGTGTCAGACCACACACCTCTACTTTTAGATACCGGAACGCCATCCTTTCAGGGAAATGGAAAACAATTCAAATTTGAACTAAGTTGGTTCACCCATGAGGATTTCAACGATCGGGTCATTGAGATCTGGAATAGGCCGGTGAAAGGTAGGAATTCAGTCCAACGTTGGAACAATAAGTGTAGTGCCTTGCGGAGACACCTACGTGGATGGGCTTCCCATATTAGTGGAGTTTATAAGCAAAGAAAGGTTGAACTTCAGTCAATAATTAATGATCTCGACATTGCTGCAGAGGTCAGGGTTTTGACTGAACCTGAACAAGAAAATCTTGCTCAATCTCGGGATCAAGTGACCAAATTACTTAGAGAAGAGGAAATCAAGTACTACCAGAGGGCAAAGGTCAAAACTGTCCTTTTGGGGGATAACAACACTAGATATTTCCAAATGGTTGCCAATGGTAAACATCGGAAAAAAAGAATGTTTTCCCTTGATCACCAAGATGGCATTGTTTAGGGTCAGGAAAACCTAAAGGCCTATATCACTAGGTTTTATAAGGAACTTTTTGGAGAACCTGAGGTTAGTTCCTTTACTCTGGAGGAGGATAGGATCTTTGATATTCCTCAGGTTACACAGGCTGAAAATGACGTTCTAACTTCACCTTTCACCGACCAAGAAGTGCAGGAAGCGATTTTTGATATGGAACATAATAAAGCACCTGGTCCAGATGGTTTTCCAGCTGAATTTTATCAGAAATTCTGGAATACCATCAAGGGGGATCTAATGCAAATGTTCCAGGACTTATACGCAGGGGATTTATCGCTTTTTAGTTTGAACTTTGGGGTAATCACCCTTATCCCAAAGGTCCAAGAAGCGAACATGATTCAACAATATTGACCCATCTGCTTGCTTAATACAAGCTTCAAAATTTTCACAAAAGTTGCAACTAATAGGCTAAATTCAGTGGCAGACCATGTTATTAGTCCAACTCAAACAGCGTTTATGCGAGGACGAAACATTTTGGAGGGTGTTGTCATCTTGCATGAAACTGTTCATGAGTTGCATCGAAAGAAACATAATGGTGTAATCCTCAAGATAGACTTTGAAAAGGCGTATGATAAAGTCAAATGGCCCTTTCTTTTTCAAACACTTCGAATGAAAGGGTTTTCGCCCAAGTGGATAAACCGGGTTAAAACTTTCATTTCGGGTGGGAGCGTAGCTATTAATGTTAATGATGATGTTGGTCATTTCTTTCAAACTAGGAAAGGCCTTCGACAGGGTGATCCTTTATCCCCATTGCTTTTTAACATTGTAGCAGATATGCTAGCGATTCTTATAAATAGGGCCAAAGTGGACGGACAGATTTGTGAAGTAGTGCCTCATCTCATTGATGGTGGATTATCTATTCTACAATATGCTGATGATACAATTCTTTTTATGGATCATGACCTTGAGAAAGCCCGAAACATGAAGTTGTTACTTTGTGCTTTTGAGCAAGTATCGGGTTTAAAGATTAATTTTCATAAGAGTGAATTGTTCTGTTTTGGAGATGCCCAAGACCACCTTGATCAATATGTAGAACTGCTTGGTTGTAAGTCTGGGGATTTTCCAATCCGGTATTTGGGAATTCCTATACCCTTTAGAAAGCTTAGGAATGCTGAGTGGATGAAGGTTGAGGAACATGTTGAGAAGCGACTAAGTAGTTGGAAAGGGAAACACCTTTCTGTTGGGGGCAATTAACATTGATAAATTCAGTACTTAGTAGCCTTCCAATGTATATGATGTCATTTTTGCCTTGTCGAGAGGAGTCCAAAAGAAATTGGATTATTTTCGTTCTAGATTTTACTGGCAAGGTGATGAGCAAAAAAAGAAGTACCGTTTAGCTAGGTGGAGCATATTATGTCAGCCCAAAGACCAAGGTGGTCTTGGAATTCATGATCTGCACATTAAAAACATTGCTCTACTTAGTAAATGGTTGTTCAAGTTACTTACCACTGAGGGGACTTGGCAGCAATTACTCCGCAATAAATATTTAGGCTCAAAACCATTAATACAGGTGGAATGGAAAAATGGGGATTCTCATTTTTGGTCTAGTCTTATGAAGGTGAAGCGAGACTTTTTCCGCGTTGGATCCTTCATTGTAAAGGACGGGACACAAGTACGTTTTTGGGAAGACAAATGGCTAGGGAATTCGTCTCTACAGGAACAATACCCATGTCTTTATAACATTGCCAGACCTAAACATGTTACTATTGCAGAGGTTCTTTCTACTCCATCACCAAACCTATCTTGGCGAAGAGACATCATAGGTCCCAAATTAGTAGCGTGGAACAATTTGTTACCTCGAATTGCTAATATACAGTTGGCCAATGAGCAAGATGAGTTTCATTGGAATTTACATCCAAACGGACAATTCTCGGTGAAATCACATTATCAAGCGTTATTATATACTGATATCCCAAACACTAACAAGCTCATTTGGAAAGTGAAAGTCCCGTTGAAGATAAAAAATTTCCTATGGTACCTACGACGAGAAGTTATATTAACAAAAGATAACCTAGTAAAACGCAATTGGTAAGGTAGTAAAATTTGTTGCTTTTGTCACAAAGAAGAGACAATTAAGCACTTGTTCTTTGACTTCCGGTTTGCTTGTTCAATTTGGTCTTTTATTCATATTGCGACAGGACTTTTAAAACCCCATAATATAGGTCATATGTTCAACGAGTGGTTAAGGGGTGTTAACAAAGATGTCAAGTTGTTACTTCTGCTAGGAGCGGCTGCGACCTATTGGTCTATTTGGCTCAGCAGGAATGATATTGTTTTTAAAAAGAAAAAAAATGTTTCTCCTATGCAGGTTATCTATTTGGTTACCCACTGACTACGTACTTGGGCTATTCTGCAGAAGCCGGATTTGCAGGATACAGTTATAGCGGTGTTACAACAGCTGATGCAGGTGGCCAAGGATTTTTTTTCCCAGACACATGGGTGGCGGTCTAGTTTGCGAATTGATAGTCACTAGAATGTGTCAGTTTTCTTCTCTTTTTTTGGCTATGTGTCTCATGATAGACAGAGACCGGAAGTCGCACTCTGTGGCTTTGTATCAACTCGATGTATTGCTACTGAGGTATTAATAAAAGTTTCCTTTATAAAAAAAATAAAAGAAAAAGGCAGCCCCTATATATCTCTTTTAAAATTCTAGTCTTTGTAAAAGCACGATGTTGCTGCCTATTAGTGCGTTCCTGCTCATCACATAAAGTGTCATCGCATCCGGACTCTTGCGGTGGGATATAGCTGTCAACTTTGAAATAAAGCTATCAACTTTAGCATCCGGACTCTCGACAACTTGCTTAAAGGATCAAGCGAACAAATGCGAATGCATTTCTTTTTTATATATATGCTAGTATGATGTTATGATTAGTATCTGATACTCGAAAGCGACCAATCAGTTACCTGACCAGCAATATATGCTGGCTCTGGGCTGCACATCCATATGCCAGCCTTTTTGTTTAGAGTTGGTCTGGTTAGAGCAGCGGCTCGTCGACGATCCGGCACGATCAATTACCTGAGCGGCTATAAAGGAATCGCATCATCAGCCTTCCCTTTCCACGCAGCACACTGTTCTTCGCCTACTGACCAGCAGACGCCAGTCACCAGCACACTGTTCCTCTGCTGCCGCTCTTCCCCACGCAGACGCAGAGCCTGGAGGACGTGCGCGCCATCCAGCAGGAGCGACAAAGGAGTGCTACCAAACGTTTCACTCGCACCATCTTCTTCTTTGACAAAAGCATGCAGCCTTACTCTCAGGCACACTGTTCTTACTGATGCTCACTACTCAAACCAATGACCCCTGCTGCCGGACTGCCGGAGGAGGAGATGGAGGCGGCTCTCGGAGGGGCGAACTGGCTCCTCGGCCAAGTCCTCAGCAAGTTGTCTGATGACTTGGTGAAAGCCTATGTGTCCAGCACCGAGCTCGGGCTCAACCTTGTGGAGATCAGAAAGAAGATGCTTTACACTAAAGGGCTGCTGGAGGCGGCCCAGGGGAGGGAAGACTTCGCTGGAAACTCTGGCCTGCAGGGTCTGCTCGAGGACCTGAGCAAGAAGGCCGATGAGGCTGAGGATGCTCTGGACGAGCTCCACTACTTCATGTTAGAGTGCTCGGTTAATTCCAGACTCAAACAGATCTATTAACCGATGAACGCGGAAGCATAATCACCATAGAAAAAGATACGCAAACCAGAACGACACCGAGGCACGATGTTTTTTAACGAGGTTCGGCGATGTGCCTAATCCTCGGGGCAATGACTACGGGCGCTCCTCCCCATAATAAACAGCAGCTACACCGGCATCCGGGCGATCCGGCGGCCTCGCCGCCACCCTAACCAGCCGCCAAGTCGTCTCATGGTTACTATAGGGGTTGCCTCATATTTATAGCCCCCTAGGATACAGAGTTCGACTCCAACTCTATCCTAGCCCCTAATACAACTCAAGTCCAACGTAACCAAAACTGTACACATATCCAACAAACTCTACCTTGACGAATATGCACGTCATCTTGAAGTCGTCATGCGCGAACCTCCGTGTACCTGGACTTGAGTCGTCTCCGTCCGCCGCTCACTTCGAACGACTTGATGAGGCTGATCGCACAGCCGCATCACCACCAGGATAGAACACCACCATATTTGCATTGCCATCCATGACTCCACCTTCAACAACGCTCCCTTTCAGCTTGTATTGGTGCACGTCTGACTTCTCACCAATCATGATTGTCTTGCCTCCATACATAACTCTTAAGGTCTTCTTATCAGGAATCGTCTGATACAACCAGCCTTCTTCATGCAATAAACCAAGCGAAATTAAATTCCTCGTAAGCCCCGGCACATGCTTCACACCTTTAAGCAGCATCTCTTCACCATCACACAACTTGAACTTGATGTCGCCTACTCCTTCAGCAAGATAGTCTGAACCATCTCCTAAGTAAGCAAAACCACTTTCTTTCTCAGTGTATGACGAGAATAACTCCTTTGATGTTGCATGAAACGAGCTAGCAGAATCTAACAACCACGCTTCACAAGACTCTTCACTTGACACCGTGAGAAGTTCACCATCGCTATCTGAGTCATCTTTCTTATTGGCAATCACAACACTTACGGATCCTCCATCCTTCTTCAGTTCTGGACAGTTCCTCTTCACATGTCCAAAGTCGCCACACTTATAGCACCGCGGACCCTTCTTCTTGTTGCCTCTCTTATCTTCCACACTACGACCACCTTTGACTAGGTAAGCATCACCAGAAGAATCTTCTGTTGCATTGTTCTTCCTCCGTTGATCATGAGCAAGCAATACAACAACAATATCCTCCATCTTGATGTCCTCCTTCTCATACGTCAGTGTAGTAACCAAGTGCTCATAAGACCTCGGCAACGAACACAGAAGAATAATAGCCCTGTCTTCATCATCAATCTTCACCTCAACCTTCACAAGATCAGCAACCAATTGATTGAAGACATTGATTGCTCTGTAAGATCTGACCCCTCCTGCATCTTCAAGCCAAACAATTTCTGCTTCAGATACAACTTCGGAGTCACCGTCTTGGACATGAACTGACTGGCCAACTTCTCCCAAATTTTCTTCGGCGAATTTTCCTCCATGACATGGTACATGATCTGATTAGAGAGACTCAACCTGATAGTCGCACATGCCTGCGCCTGCATCTCCTCCCACTTATCATCATCTACCTTCTCCGGCTTAATCCCGCTGAGCACCTTCGAGATACTCTGTTGAGCCAACAGATCCTTCACTCTCGTCTGCCACAGCCCGAAGTTCCCGGTGCCATCGAACCTCGCCACCTTAAACTTGGACGACATCGACGTCATCTGCCTGTTGCCATAGATCGCCGAAAAACACGTACCTTATGTATGCCCGCGTGCTCACTCCACGCGCACCAAGCACGTCACCCACGCGCTTGTTCCTTGCTCCAGCACACACGCACCGCAGCACACGCCTCCTGCACGTGCTGTGATCCGCCGTATGTCGCTGCCGCCGCCGTACACCGCTTGTGCACAACCACGCCGCTTGCAAGCCTCCCATCAACTGCCTCGCCGCTCGCACACGACGTAGTCAACCTGCTTGAGCGTCGCCTGCAGATCACCGCAACTCCGTAAATTCTAACCTTGAACTGCCAATTGCTTTTTGATCTACTACAACCTCCCGTAGACTTCCTCCGGTTTTATAAAGACCGATCCAAAGCAAACAACTCAAGTCCAATCTGATCAGGACTCAAGTCCAATCAGATCCGGATTCCTCCTGTTGTTCCTTGCTTTTTCATTACGTGTTCCTTGACTTTCCCGTAATACAACTCCCATGGTACAAGATACTAGGAAACCGTATCCATCATTGCACGCTTGGGCCCACCGTGTGGTCATCAACAGAGTTCGTACGTACTCCCTGGAAGCCGAATTTTTCACGTTGATTAACGCCTCTTGACTCCAGATTAACCAATGCCACGCTGTCGTGTTCCCTTCCCGTGCAAGATTACAGATCCAATATATCTTCCATGCAACAATAGCAGTCTATCCTTTTCTGTCTCTGATCCCCCAAAAGTAGCACGTACTTTTCTTTGATCAACGAGAAATCAACCAAGCCTGCCATCACGAGTGACACAAGATGACGCACGTCGTCACCAATCACGGTTATGAAATCTCAGAACAAATTGTCTTCATCATCTTCCAAGTCTACGATAACATCGTTGCTGCACCTGAGCCCTGCAACGATTTCTCCGATCTTCCAAGACCGAACACCCATCGGTCTGATCGTCGGTCAAAGCCGTCGTCATCATCAACGACGTCTTCTAGCCGCACCGTCGAACCTGGTTGTCACATCTGACCAACCCCTATCGAACAACAGCCACCAGCCGCTATCAACCCGATCTCCACGTCTGGACGGATCCCTATTAATTGCAGCCCATTGGATGGTTCAAGCCACCGTCTCAAAATTTCCAACTCCATCGATCGAGTCGTCGATCGCCGTCATGCTCCACCTTGCGCCATGTCCTTCTCCAGACACACCCGTGCGAGCCTTGCGCGGTGTAGAACATATTCATCGCATCTCCCATGATCTTCTTCTATTAATCAGGCTCTGATACCACTTGTTAGAGTGCGCAGCAGAATTCGGCCCAACTCGCTATACCCACGAGCCAGCGCCCCTCGGGTCCAGGTCCACCGGAGCCCACAACATATCAGGCCCTGGGCCTAACTCAACCCAAAAGACTAGCCTGATAGGTGAGGGTTGCCCCCCGCCTTATATGTCGTGCTCCTCCCACCCTTAATTACCGATGTGGGACTAAACCCAACATTCTTTTCTTATTTGACTATAATTAATTATTTCATAAAAAAATTTAGATTTCATGACGTATGTAATGTTCACGTACTATTTATATGATGTTCTATGCTATATTTTCGGATGTTCGTATAGTGTTAATATCATGTTCCATAGTATGCATTTATGTTCTATGATATATTTTGTGATGTTTGTGTATGATATTTAAATTTAATTATTTGTTTTCATGTTTTTTTCTTTTTTATATGTACTTCTCTTTTCTCATCTATGTTTCACGTTGACTTTTCATTTTGTTGTAATTCATATTTTTATTTTGCATCTTTTATTTTTTGTTATTTGAATTTAATTAATTTGTTGATTCACTACTTTTATTTTATTACGTTTCATGATATGTGATGTTTATATATTACATATTATTTTTTGATATCCTATAAATGTAATGTTTTTTTATTTATTTTGTGATGTTCGATACGTATATATTGATGTTCTATTATATATCTCGTGATGTTCGATAGTATATTAAGTGATGTTCTATTGTGTATTTGTAATGTTTGATAATATACATTGATGTTCTATGATATATTTTGTGATATATACATGGTATATATAGAGTGTTCCACGATGCTTTTCCATTGCTCCTAATAATTAAAGTTTACTTTTGTTATTTAAGTTATATTTATTTTTTTAGTAGTATATTTTAGATTGATTTACCTTATTATTATACCTGTGTGATATATTCTGGTTTGACTTTTTTCTGCTTCGTACTTAAATGGTGTGTTACGTTTTAATAATAAAAAATGGTACACTTGCTCCCAGCAACAACATGGTGTAGCTGTAAGTAATGCTTTTCTAAAGCCAGCAATCTTGAGGTCGACTCCTCAGACGCTCCATAGAAAATAATTTCTTTTTTTCAGTGTGCACTCGTGGACCTGGTTGACGTTGTTTCGTGGAGAGGCCTAGAACGGGCCCATGACGAGCCCCAGAAGTTGTCCATCCTAAGTAAGCCCACACAGAGTCGGCCCATGATCTGAGAAGCGGGTGTCAACAGAAAGGCGCAAAGCTGGCCAGCCCAAGCCCACACAAATTCGGCCCACGGTCGCGGGTGGGAGGACGGTGGTCCCCTGATCGGCGGACGCCTAGCCGCCACCAGGGTCGGCAGCTAACCGCACCCGCTGCCAGCTCCCATCGATTGAGTACCGTACCTCTGTAGTAGGCCGCGAGCAACACAGGCCCGCGTGCGTCGCCGGCCCATCGCTGCAAGCCCACCGCCACCTAAAGCGCCTATCACTTTTGGCCTGGGAAGTTGGAACTATTTTGATGTTTTCGTCACATGTTGCAATGCTTTTCTCCTATTACAAGAATGAAGAATCCACAATTTGCTACAATCAAATCACGTCCAGCCCAATTTTGATTTAGTCCACATTGATCTATGTACATACATGTTAATGAGATAATGTATGGAGGGTTTAGTCTTACATTAATTGTTAAAAGTGGGTTAGACCAATATATATAATACTTTTAGAGTCTATCACACTTTCTCCGAGTTAACCCTTCTTCTACAAGAAGCGAGGATTATGAATGTCTAAGTGGGCTGGCCGCTGGTGGTAAGGTATGGTTCACTTAATGAGCAAAGTTGATCGTGAAAAATTAGGTAGTCTTTGCTATATTTTTTTCTCTAAAAAAACGTGGTGAAGCGAATTGGTGTAGAAAAAAATTCTGAGGACAAACGGTGAGATTTAAAGGCTTCTATAAAGTTGGACATGGGTTGGAGCCATGTTAGATTAAGTTTTTTTTTCTCTAGCACCAAAAAGTCAAATAGGGTCTTGTTTAGGGTCTAGATAGAGATGCTCTTAGCATGTATTGCCATGTGAAAATCAAAAGGATATACTTCCTCCATCTCTTTTGAAGCATGCATGGTCAAGTGTTCTACGGATTGTAGTTAGATGGATATGCCAAAAATTTAAGTTAACCCATATATAACTAGCAATATTTGATTGCACAATGGTGGATGTAACCATCAACTTAATGGTTCAGTGGACCCATCGCTCACCCAATTTTTTTTTCTTATATTATGTGAGAGTTGTTAGGATTTCTAGAACGTGATCGACTTGGCCATGGAAAAAATAAAAAACAGAAAATAAAATTTCTAACCTTTTTATTTTTGGATTAGAATTTTTATTCGAGTACTCATTGGATGGATCTATATTTGAATTAGGATTCTAACTATCCCGGTCTCAAAAATATATATTGAAGCCATAGACAAACGAATATAAACAATTTTCACATTTACATAATTAGTTAGGAATGGTCATACCAAAAAAAATTGAAAGAAATTTTACCTTTTATTATTAGAACTAGCAAAACATTCTCATGCATTGCGATACGAGAAAAATATCACATACATTTAAGAAAATAATAATGCGCCCATATTAAATATCCAATGGAACTTAAATTCAGGAAAAAAAACAAAGTTGATTCATCTCTTTAAAAGAAAAACGGTCCTAAGGTAAAAAAAAAATTGACCTAGAGCACAACATAGGTTCCCGGTGTGCTTATGGGTCTTGCTAGAGTCGAGCCCGCAACTTATGCGTGCCACTCAGCCCACTTACCTTGCTAAAACCTTGATGCAGGAGTGGTGTGAGCAATGTCATTGGTGGTTGGTTGGATTTATTAGTTTGATTTGAGTAGTTGTTGCCCTATTGAGCTAGTCTGATTTGGATTTGTTTCGTAATTGTATTTGGTACTTTGGGATAGGAGTGTGAGCGAGCCATGGCCAGTTTGGAGAGAGGGCAGACAAAAATTGGTCTAGACGAAAAATAGGTTGAAATTTAGGTACAAGTATAGATATAGAAGATATAGATATAGATATAAATATAGATTTACATGCATATAGTAGATATAGATATAGATACATTTTCCTTTTTCTTTACATTTTTTTATACATTAACATATTCATTTTACATCATCATACATAATGTATTCTTTTTTAGCCGTCGGGCTATGGGAATTGAAACGTAGCGACTCGCAATCGCTTGTACATGTCTTTGTCCGCCCATCGTTTTGTTATTCTACCGCTATGTCGTACGCAACATACCAGCACCGATAATATGGGGTCTCAATTTAAGGAATCGAAGAAGTTGAAGAATTGAAGGGAGAACATCCAAATGGAGCAAAGACCGCTGAACTTATTACACACCGAATGGAGGTTTAGAATTCTGATGACCTGGACAGTTCTAGTCTTAGTTGACATTTTTTATCTCGATGGTGGTCTTACATCAACAGAACCCAAACTAGTGATTTTGCCATAAGTGATGTTGTTTATGTATGTTCGTTTTCTTTCAACTCTATTAATAAGTGTTTTGGAACCCATCAATTTTCAATTCGGTCTATGTTAATCTATTTGGCTTTACTACCACCTTATTAGTCATAACATGATTGTTGCCCATTATTGCCTGGGGAAACTGTAGATTGATTATGAAGCTAAGGATGATCAAATATGCAATAGGCCTGCTAACATATCCTCAACCGGTGGTTATCCAGTGTTCCATAACCACAAACACATGTTTCTAGTGTTTGGTGCATGGATATTTTATTATTTTTGTTAACTTTACAATGCTACATAGATTGATGTGATATTATAAAAAAGAAAGTTGTACTATACTCACTCTTTTTTTAAAAAAATGGCATGAATACCAAAACAGCTAATTAAAGAAACTAATTATTTTATATTAATTTGCAACCGGTCCCGTCTGGAACCAGCCTGGCCGCTCTGCTCTATTAATATATCGAAGACGGCATCGCGAGCTAACTACTACTCATCCCTCTCCTTCCTAGATCCCATTTCGTCGTGCTTTGCAGCAAGGAGCTTTGGCGGCACCATTGAGGAAGAAGACGCCGGACCACCGGGGGGAGACGCCCGCCCTCGCCCCGCCGCGCCACCAACCGACCAACCACGGGAGGCACCCGTTTGCGCCCCACCGCTCCACTGGTGGACGGAGCAGCAGCGTCAACACCTATCCTCCAATCTGTTGGCCGAAACCATCCTAGCCACAGATAGGGGAGCTCGCGCGGCTCTGGGATCTGGATCTATCCGGGAATAGGCTCACCGGCGCCGTGCCGCTAGAGCTCCTCCATTGTAGGGGCCTCATCCGGATCGATCTCACCGACAACTTGTTCCATGGCGGGCTGCCCTCATGCCTCGCGGAGCTCAAGAACTTGAAATTTCTCTCGTTGTCTAGCAACAATTTTAGCGGTGAGGTATCTTTCGATTTGGGCTAGCTGAGGTCACTGGAATTTCTTAATTTGTCCAACTTTTTTCAATTAGAGCAGGTTATTGTTGATCTTGTGGCAATGCGAAATCAGACTATTTTACTGCTTGACAATATAACGAACTATCTTGAGAGGAAATACACCCCCAAATAGTTTGTTGTTGACGAGCAGTAAAGCAGTGTGATTTCGCAGTGCCACAAGATCAACAGGAGCCGTTGGACACAATAAGAAATTCTAGCGACCTCAACTAGTTCAAACCGGAAGGTATCTCATCATTGAAATTATTGCCAGACAACGAGAGAAATTTCAGGTTCTTGGACTCCGTGAGGCATGAGGGTAGCCGACCGTGGAGCAAGTTGCCGCTAAGATCCATCCGGGCCAGGCCCCTACAATGGAGGTGCTTCGGTGGCATGCCGCTGGTGAACCTGTTCCCGGACAGGTCCAGAACACGGAGCTCTGTGCGAGCTCCACAATCCGCGACGGGATGGTTTCAGGCAACGAATTGGAGGACAAGCGCAGGCTGTGCCACTCCATCCACTGATGGCGTGACAGGGTACGGACGGGCGCCTCGCCCACGGCTAGTGTTGAGTTGGGCCGCGGGTAGTCGCCTCCCGCGGCCGGTGGGGGCGATGGTAGGCGCCTTCCTTGGGCGGTGGCCCGACGTCGTCTTCTTCAATGGTGACGGTATTTTAACCGTACTTTTGTATGAGTGATGACATTAGGACTTAGCTACTGGTACAAAGAGCAGCTTCTTCGACATGGTGCACTGCAGCCACTGCACATGCTTCTCCATGTTTACCAAGGTCCATGGCGTCCGTCGTGCAACGGAGAAATCAAGCAGAGGATAAGACCAAGGCCCAAGGTGTGCGGTGCTGTGTGCTGGAGGTACCAGATAACGTGCAGAGAGAATTGAAAGATAAGTGAAGAAAAATAAAAGAAAAAAACAAAATTAAAACAAACAATTTCTCAAAACCAGTACAAACGTTTTTTCATCCAGACAAACTGGACGAGAAGCAGCTCCATTATAAAAGCTGTGATTGAAGTTGTTTTTGTAGAACTCTACCAAACACACCGTCATTGTAATATCTACACCAGAATAGCGTGTGTTGTTCAACCTCTGCAAACACACCCTCATTATAGAGCCTGTAATTTGGGACTGCTCTGCTCCACGTTTTTTAGCCAAACGGTTTCAGCTCCACACACTCTGCTCCAGAAAAAAGGTGGAGTTGTGAAAGCACCTAAAGAGGTACTCCACAAACTCTAGTTTTTTGTGGAGATGCTCCATAGTGGAGTTTGCATAGCAGAGTTTGTGGAACAGTCTCAAACAAGCCCATAATATCTACACCTAGCGTGTGTTGTTCAACCCCTGCTGCCAGACGACGAGTAATAAGTCCTACAATATATATGTACCAAACATGGACCGTGGACGTTAGCTCGTGTTATTATTTTACTATATAATATTGTAAATGTTATAGATTTGTCCGATGGAACATTTTGTGTCGTTCTAAGGACCAAGGGGGCCTAGGTATTCTTGACCTAAAATTACAAAACAAATGCCTACTAGCCAAATGGTTGGTTAATTTACTCAACACAGATGGCTTGTGATAAGGAATAAGTACCTGAGATCCAAATCACTTACTCAAGTGATAGCCAAACCTAATGACTCACTTTTGGAGAGGGACTCGTGCATATCAAAGATGAGGTGATGGCTATTGGTTCCTTCCAGATTAAAGATGGAAACAGTACGAGGTTTTGGGATGATACATGGGTAGGACATAAGCCTCTAAAAGTTGTTTATCCTGCTTTGTACAATATAGTGCGTGATCCCCACGCTACTGTGTCCAAAGTAATGGCTACAAATACCCTTAACATCTCTTTTAGGAGAGCTTTGGTAGATAATAAACTTATAGAATGGCTTAATCTAGTAGCAAGGCTATCAAATGTTGATTTGGTGGAAGGCTCTGATTTCTTTAAATGGAATTTAACCAAATCCGGGTTATTTTCTGTTCGTTCAATGTATCTACACCTCATTGATACACAACAACCCTTCCGTCATAAAAAGATTTGGAAGATTAAAATTCCTTTAAAAATCAAAATCTTTCTTTGATTCCTATAAAGAGAAGTCATTTTAACAAAAGACAACCTCGCTAGGAAAAACTGGAAAGGGAGCCAGAAGTGTATCTACTGCAATAGGGATGAGACCATCCAACACTTATTCCTTGATTGCCCATGTGCAAAATTGATGTGGAAGATTATCTTCTTTGCTACTAGTTTGGACCAACCCAGATCTATAGGACATATGTTTGGTATCTGGCTTTCGAATCAACATAAGAGGGTCAAAATTTTGATATGGGTTGGTGTGGCTGCCTTATGCTGGGCAATCTGGCGTTGCCGGAATGATGTTATTTTTAACAAAATGAAAACTAACTTTATCATGCAGGTTATTTTCAGGGGAGCATATTGGTTACACTTCTGGGCCCAGCTACAGCGTGAAGAACAAGCCAAGGACACCCTCACTTTGATGAGCAAGAAATTAGAGTTGATTGCTTTAGAGATTTCAAACAGAGGTTGGAAGCAGATATTCCGTCTGCCGTAGTGTCCTAGTCATTTTCTTTTTGATTTTGACTTTGTTGCCATGTTTTCCAAACTTGTGTAATAACTGGCTGTGTACATCCATTGGGTATAGAGGCCGGATATTGACATATCCTTTATCTAAAAAATTGTAAATGTTACCACGTGAACGGCACACCTGATCAACAATTTGGAGACTGAAAGGGGACATATCAAGCTGCGTTTAATTGGCAGTCTAGAGAGTTGACATTGACAGCTACATCTCAACATACGGAAACAATAGTTATATAAACGAAAAGACAATTCATTACATGTTTCAACGTGACTCGTGATGATAAATATAAAACTTAAATCAAACAACCAACGAGATCAAAACTTATATAAACCAAAATGGAATATCTGTAAATAAAAAAATAGTTATGGACCTGTGACAAACTTTCTCCGTTTAAGACGCTTATGAAGGAATATAAAAAGCAATGACACATACAAAGAAAAATAATATAAATAAAAAAGAGCAATGGATTCTAACTTCTCTGGTTTGTAGAAAAAAAACAAAATGATGCATATTATAGAGAAAAAAGAATACAAATAAAAAATAAATAGCAATAGTCTACATGACGGATTCCTATGGTTCAGGACTCTGAAAAGGCTACATATTTATCTCTAAAAATAGCAATACAATGAGTTGACGATAAAAAAGTAGGTTGAAATTTTGGCTATTTAATATTAGGCATAGAGATATAGAAAAAAGTAAAATATGAATAAATATGCAATACTCATGTACCTGTTTTTTATTAACGTTTGATTTTTTTTCTCCTATTACAACGTACGGGCACGTTCGCTTGTTTAACATATCAACTAGCACATCTATAAAATAGATAATGCACCATCTAATACAAGCACCTATTCTTGTCCTTTGTGGCCCGAGCCTGTTGGCTCGGCACAAAGCCCGTGATTTTGGCCCGGCCCAAGCACGATACGGACACCTGCTACGAGCTCAGGCCGGCCCAGCATGCAGAGCAGGCCGTACTCCAGGCACATTTATTGTATATCATGCCCTTTACTTCTTTATAGAAATGTCATTGGATAAAAAGTTGACTCGTAATTATTATTTTCTTATGTTGCCATACCTTTGATTCTATATTAAATTGATGCCTAATTAACTTGTAACTTGAATGACATGTTCAGGCAATTTGTTTGTTGATATTTATTCTCACCCCTCTTATCTTTCTAGGTTCTTGATTTGGATATTTTGTTTGAAGGCATGGGGTTCGTGGCACATTTTCATTGTTTCACCCATAACTAGAGACAAAAATGGTATTTTTGGCGTGTCGTAGTAAACATAGAATTAACTAGCTTGGTGACCGTTTGTGGTTTAGTAATAATGTTTGTATTGGAAATTATTTGGATCATTGCTTTATTGTGGTTGTTGCTTCCACGTTATACTTTGTTGAAGGATTTATGTTGTAAAGTTTTATATTTTAGCATAAGGGAAGGGCCGGACATAAGTGATATCCTGTGCTTTTGTGACACTTGGGGTGTTGCAATTATTCCAAGCACAACAAATTAAAGATGCCGAGCCACTATGGACAAACAACAAAAGAACGAATATGAGCCATGTCGTACATATGGTGGCACTTGTGGAAGGAGAACAGCACAAGAAACCTTCCTGTAGAGATAATCTCCTAAGACAAGTGGTCACTGGTCTTGATAAGGACGACATCTCTTAATATAATCGGGATGACATCTCTTAATATAATCGGTGTAAGCAGCCCGCCAATCTATCTAATAAAAAAGTGGCAAAGCATTCCACTTAAAAGTACTTGTATTCCTATGGTATGCCGCTATAGAGAGAGAACGCTATAGAGAGAGAACGCGGTACATAAAGCCTGAGAAATGAAAGTGATTTAGTTAGCTGAAGATTAATGGTGGAAAATTTTGATTCATGGTAACACCTTGCCGTAGCTATAAAACAGTATGTGAATATGGCTAACTAGTGTCATAAACAAAACCAAACAAAAGGAATCTTGGTTCCAAAATATAAGATGTGGTTTTGATTGGTTCTGGATATGTTTACTTACTATGTATTGAGACATGATACATATGTAAATGCATAGCAAATATAATGCTACATAACTAAAAAAAAGTCAAAACCTCTTATTAGTTTAAATGGAGGTGTCATATTTGAAACACAACACAAAAGGGCTGAAAAAGTAGTTCATTTGTCTCTCTCACGATAGACTTGAACCCCGCTCTTGAGATTTTTGGTTCAAGAGGTTGCTTGAGGAACGACCTCCTTTTTCTCCTTAGCATGCGCGGAGAATTTCTCAGCAGTTGCAGCCAAAGGTGCCATGCTGACCATAGCTTCAAGCTCTAGGTGCGCATCATCGATCTCATACTCGATAGTCGACCTTATTACCGACGAGTTAGGTCCTTTTGGAATCACCTCAAACCGTATCATGTAGGCCAGGAACCCCAGTTTCAGAATGTCGCCATCAATGGCTTCTGCCTCCTTGATAAAGTTCTCGTTGTCAACTTTGATGAACTTCTCCTTGTAACTCTGCAGCCCAGGAATCCCTAGCAAGAGCAGAGCAGATCATTTAGGCCATGTTCCGCTGATCGGCTGATAAGACGGCTGATGTTGTTTTTGGTTGTTTTGTTACTATATACGTTAGCATATCCCATATCAAAGATTATGGCAGCACATATATATACACACACACATAAAGTTTCTCTCACCGTACCAGGAGGAAATGTGAGCTGCAAGATGGTACCAACACCGCCGTCGCCGCTGACGAGCTCGACCTTGGCAAGCACCTGGGGGAGCAGCTCCGGCAGGAGCTCCGCGGCGCGGAGCGTGCCGTAGATCGCCCACAGCTCGGAGGCAGGGACGTCGGCCTCGTGCTCGTGGACCTTGCTTCCCTTCATTCCTATCTATCCAGTTCCTCGGCCTTTCAGCAGCTGGTGCGTGATTATTCTATCGTCTGAGCTGTGTGGTGTATTATGTCTGATAGGTGTGCGGCCTGTGGAAGCTCTCCGGTCAGTGTGCGCATATATAGACAAGCCAGTGCACCGGAAGAGATGCTATCTTTTCTGCTTGGGATCTCCAAGAGCTAGCAAGGCTGGCATTTGGCGGCATCTGCCCCTTAAGACAAATTAAAGAGTTAGGGATTTCCGAGAGCTGATGTGGCCTGAACAAGGTTGGCATTTAGTGGATTCAATCAGGACTAAAGGCTCCCTCCTACGAAAGCCTACGGCTTTAGCTGTTGAAAGAGGACTTTAATCCCGATGCCGATGGTGACTACAACTAGAACTAATCCTCTCTTTAGTCTAGGCCACAAATATGACCAAGACTAAAACCAAAACATATTGGAACCGAAAGTCACTTCTGTACTTGTAGGGGTGTTTAGATACAAGAGCTAGTGGTTATCCTATGTTTTTTTATATCAATTAGAAAGTCTAAACTTAGGCTAATTTGGAGTAGAGCATCTCCAAGAGTTTGGTATATTTCACTTGACAAATCTCGTGTTTTGGCAACTCTAAAAATAATATGTCAAGTAAAAGAACAATGTCTCTCCAATAGTTTGCTATTTTTACTTAGCAAAACGAAAAAAGATGGCACATAAGATTTTTTTTCCAAGAGAAGTGACGACGGTTGGAGAAGAGAAGATGTCAAGCTGCCTCATGATGACATATTTGCCAAGTGAGGAGGGGAGATACGTCAAGTTGCTATTGATATCAAGTTGTTTTTACCAAACTGTTAGAGACTAATTTTTCTTGTTTTGCTAATAATAAATGGATGCTAAGTTGAGATAGCAAACTCTTGGAGATGCTCAGCTAAGAAGGGCTAATTGTTCGTTAGAGCCTATTAGACCTTATTAGTATTTAATTGGCCCATATTTAATCTTTTATATAGCGGGCTAATTTTTGGCCTTATGATCCGAACAATCTCTTGTTATTGCTTGATGAGCAGGCCTGAGATACCATATGTTTGGCCGTCGTGCATGAACCGGCCGAGAAAGTTTTTGTGTAGTTAGTCGGCCGCACATTTGTTTGTGCTTGATGAGTAGGCCTGAGATACCAATGTTTGGCCGCCATGAACCGGCCGAACTTTGTGTTTTTTGTGTAGTCAGTCGGCCGCACATTTGTTTGGACAGAGTCCATGTTTGTTTGGATACAGTCTGTGTATGCTCCTTGTCAACATAAATGCTTGTGGCAAACTGATTTTTTTTTTTTTGCCCAGCCCATTTAATAAGGCTCAACTGTCTACCACTCGCTTGCTTTCGGCCCATTCATGGCCATCCTGGTGCCTCCACCTTTATCCTCACGACGCTCAGATTTTCCTCTTCATCTCCCGTCTCCTGTCCGCCGCCGCTCTGTGCCGCCGTTGCTCCTCTGGTCCATGCAACCTTTCACGCCATTGCTCCTCCAGTTTGTGCTTGTCGCCGTGCATCTGCTCCTGCTGTCCATGTGAAGCGCCGTCGAGGAAGAACGGAGGAGCTGCCGGATGCGGGCCTCCGTCCTCGCGCTTGGTTTCTTGTCGATCTCAAACTCTTTCTGAACGGCGCTAGGTTTCATTCTTCCATACTCCTTTCTCTCAGAGCGCCGTAGGAATTTTCCTAGAAATTGGAAGGGAGAACGAAATCGAATTGGGTCTACTATCTCTATGATGTGTTCAATACAGGTTTATCTATTTTCTTCTTATTTTCCTTTTCCCCTTGTCCCTATTATATAATAGCCCACCAACCTTTTTTGTTAAAACAAATTTATTTTTTGTTCGAAGTCTCTACAACCGAACCCAATCTAGCAAGGTTTGAATCTTAGTCTTGCCAGATTGGCATTGCCACTCGGAATTTTCTGCTGTTAGGCAAGGATGGCAACGGCAGCTTTGCAACGGGGCCATGCCGAACGGCGCATCCACTGTCATGGTCGTGTGTCTGCTCGATCTCCATCCACCCCGTTTTTGAGTGTTCCGTTTTTTCGAGTGCTCTGTTCCTGACAGCAATATGATGTCACATCCACTGGTATGTTAGTTAAAATGTTGAGCGGAAAAAGAAGTAGAGAAAAATGAGATTCTCTAATAAATGTCAATTAGTTTGGTTTGTTGAGGTTGATGTGAAACCAATATGTCGTATGACATCTAGGGATGTAAGTGACTTAGACCATGAACCCACGTATAGGCTTAATTTTTACGGGTTGCAATCCGTAAAAATTAAGCCTATATGCGAGCTCGCGGGCTGCCACTTTGCATCCCCAATGACATCTAAAAGGAATTTAAGCAAGTAATAAAATATACACGCCAGGACCAGTCTTGGTGAGAGGCCGCTGCCGCCGCCCTCCACCGCTGCTAGTCCCTCTTTCTTCCCCTCCGTCATCTCGCCGGGGGATTAAGGGAGTGGAGATCCATTAATTTTAATAAGTTTCTTTAGTAGATGGGGTCATTAGAGTTAGAGTTTCTCCATGTCAAAGTTTTTAGTATTGAAGTTTTATCTCCTCCTCCTCTCCGTTAATGGTGAAGGAGAAGAGTGAAATCATGTTCTCCATGGCGGCTTCATTGAAGACGAGGACGGCAACTTCGGCGTCACCATCTTTATTGACATGACGACACGAAGATTTTTGTTTCTAGACGGCGACATCAAGGCAGAGATGATGACACCACCATGGAATAATTTTTTCAGTCTTTTCTCCATTTTTTTGTGGTTGATCTGGCCACGATGAAAGACTAGGGAGACTAATTTTCAGATCGGTCTTCCTCGTTCTTCAGTGGTAGAAAGAAGTGGGACGACACCAGAGAGAAGAAAAAGATCCCCAATTCCAATTACAGGAACGTTGACCGTTGTTCGTTGGGCAGTTATTCGTAGACCATTTGCCGAGTGTTTGTTTGGGCGGTCATCCACACTACAAAGCGATTAATTAACGGGTTAGGTTTTGAGTTGTGGGTACTATTTTGTAATGCAGAGTGCTGGTATAACATATTGTTGTACACAAGTTTTATATAATATAATTCTTCTTTTATCGAAAAAATACGTAATAAAGTATCATATTTGATCGTTTTGATATGATAGAACAATTATAGGTAAAAATATCGATCAGAATGTATTGATTGGTTGAGCTTGTCGCTGGTAATATTAATCATAGATATCTAATGGTTGATCTTGTCGCTGGTATAATATTAATAATAGATATCTAATGGATAGGATAGTACGTACTACTAGTGATATATAGAAGATATAGAGATATATATCAGACTTAATTATCAAAACATTTATGATAGAGACTCAATCAGAGATTTAATTAAGAACCGGCCGGTGAATTTACACTTATACATGTCTTTCCCTCTCTCTCTCTATATATAAGCATGTAAGAAGAGAGATAAGCAAGAAGAGCATAGTGGGTTCTTCCCCTAGCTGACATATATAATGGCACTCATCGTCAAGACGAACACAACAAGGGCCGTGTGTGCTGCCTTTTGCATTTTTGTTCTTGTGATCATATCGCCTTCATTTTCCGTCTCCAGCAACTTGGAACAAAGTATGTGTGTGGTGTTTGGTTTAATAATGAATAAATATATATATTTTTCTTTGTATGTGTATGCAATAAATAAATTAATAATAATGCAGATGAGGACGACGACGAGGAGACGATCTGCAACCCCGTGGTTGGGCAGTGTGATATGGTGCGGTGCTCCATGGAATGTATGGAGGAGGCCAGGAAGCGTAAGACTATTTCATGCGTGCATGCCTCCTGCGACAGGAGTACTAGTCCTCAGCAGTGCTGTTGGACGTTTCACCGCCGCCAAGTCGACGACGACGACCAAGTCGTTGGCCGGAGCCGATTCCCCGGACGTGCCCTTCATCTGTAGTTGCGTTTATTTTATTAGTATAATAAATGCAAATCCGTGATCTGATAATCAATATACATTTTATTTAAATAATAATTCCAATCTCCTATTCAGCTATAGGGCTGATAAATCGACTTGTACTATTTTTTAGTATTATTTTATTATCTCTACATCTCTAGTACGTCTCTTCTCTACATCTACATCTGCATCATCTCTCTAAAAAAACATACACAAAACAATCGTCCACAGGCTTCGCTTCTTTCGCCCGCTGCCCGCGGATGTCAGTATTTTATTATCGGTGAGTCCAACAATACTAATTTTTATTACTTATGTATGGATTTTTATTACCGCTGGCCTCACCGGAATAAAATACTACAGTAAAGTGCTAAATAATATTCAACACTCAGACTACTAAATAGTATGGTCCTATATATACACCTGTAAAGCAAGTCATTTTGGTCTTTTTTGTCCATCCATTTTTGTTTTTACATCTCTTTCTCTAACTATCGGATAATAGAGAGTTTCTTCCGTACGAATAGCTCTTGTCTAACATGATATAGAGTCTGATTCCAAAACCCATTAGATTATGTAAGTGATCCGGACTCAAAAACAACTGACTCTCCAATTTTCATATGAATCTACTCCAATATGGCTCGTGATGGAACATAATATACTATATTTTTTCCGTCAGATTAGATTTAGGTTTGACTAGCAAACATGTATGTGTGTTGCAACGTGAGAAAAATCCGAACATTAATGAAAACGCAGGAGTATTAAATATTTATTCACATTTTACCTTTTTCTATCTCTTTAAACCTATTTTTTTGTCATCAGCTCACTCTATTGCTATTTTTCGAGCTAAATAAGTGATTTTTTCATAGTCTCAAATCAGAGTAGTACATGATAAAATCCATTACTATTTAATTATTTCTATTCTTTTTTTATATAATATTAATATGTGCCATTGCTTTTCCTACCAACTAGAGTTATCGACGGAGGCCATTGCTATTCTTATTTTATTTCTATTCTCTTTCCCTATGCGAGCTATTGCTTATAAGACTGAGTTCATTACTTTTTTTCTATTTCTTCTTGCGTGTCTTAGTGAAACGAAGAGAGCCTATCACAAACTCTTTAACTATTATATATATATATATATATATTCTTTTTCTATTATATAATTTTTAATCTCATTGGTCGCTTTTTTCTCCATCTAAGGTCCTTTTAGAAAATTGAATTTCAAATTAGACAAATTTAAACATAGATTGCCTTGATAAAATGATTTAAAATGGAAAAGTTATCGACGACAAAGTTATATAACTTTTCAAGATCTAAAATTTTTATTTTGGTTGTTTCTTCGTATGAGGTGGTTTGAAAATAACAATTTTCAAATTTGAAAAATTAAACCGTAGTTTTCCTCAACAAGATGATTTCATTTGAAAATGGTGCCGACAACAAAGTTGTATAATTTTTCAAAATCTATAACTTTTGTTTTTGTTGTTTCTCCATCCGAGATCGTTTGAAAAAAAATTAGCACTTATGTTTTAATATCAAGCGTGTATTTGTATTTCTAGGGGCAGTTGTATATAGAGCCGTCCCTACAAATGGTCGTATTTGCAGGGGTGGCATATATAAATGGCCATCGGGCCATGCCGTGCCTCCTCGGACTATCGTGCCTGCTGTGGCGTGCCTAGTCGTGCTTCGTGCCTGGCTGCCGGCCCACGGCACAACCCACGGGCCATTTTGTCGTGTCGTGCCGGCCAATGGGCTGTCAAACGAGAAACACTTCAAAATTTTCGTAAGTATTCATCATTTTCAGTTTTTGACAAGTGTTCATCATTTTTAACATGTCACAATTCAATTATTAGTTACCATAAATCATTTTAACAGCTTATTTTAACTGAATAAGCCGTTGGAATCACAATCATCGTGCCGCTCCCGTGCCACCTCTTAGATCGGGTCGTGCCCGTGTCGCGCCACGTGCCTAAGTGGCGGCCCAGACACGGCCCATCCACCGGGCCGGACCAAAACGTCGTGCCATGGGCCAGGCCGTCGGGCCTCGTGCCTCATGGACAAGTATAGTGGCATAACACCAACCGCCCACAAATGGATTTGTAGGGGTGGCTCATTTGAAAACCATTTGTAGGACTAAAAAAGAGATGTTGCTACAAATTGTTTCTATAGTAGTGGACAGTGAGCGGGCGCTCTTCCTCTCTCTTCTTCTCTATCTCCGACGGGGGGAGACAGTCAGGCCCAATGGTAGGGATATGGAAGAGACAACAACGAGGCGGAGGAGGCGGACGGATAGGGGAGACCATGCCATGGAAGTGATGGAGTAGGGGAAGGAGGTCATTGCAGGCGCGGTAGAGTCTTGGGGGGCATGGCTAGCATGGGAAGGAGGAAGGGAGGGAGAGATAGCCAGACATGCATGGTCGTATGGAACACTAGTACACAAATGAACTATATAGGCGGTTGGGAACCTATTTCTACTTGCGCTTTTCATAACCGCCAGCGCTGGGCCCATATAAATCAACCCACAACATAGGCAGTCACTTGCGAACCGGTGGAAATCGATTTTCACAAGAGGTTCTCTGAACCGCCAGTGGAAATCGATTTCTACTAATGGTTTTGTTAAGTAAACCGCCAATATAAATTATTATCCATAAAAATATAAATTAGGTTTTAAAATAGGAAATAAAATAATAATTGTAGGAGAGGCCCACGAGTAAACTGCCCGTCCGTCGAAGTCGTAAGTCGCACATTTTTTCGCGTGCTACGTGGCTGTAGGGAATCAAACCCGCAACCTCACCCTCACACGTACACTCCTCTACCACTCCACCCATAACTCAATGGTGTCTAAATTCCGTTTTAGTTCCCCACATATTATACTAAACCGAGTGTAAATTGATTGTTTGAGGTTCTAAACCAATTTAAATGAAAAAGTTGTCAAACTACAAAGTTTTGTAACTTTTCAAGATCTACAAGTTTTATTTTGGTAGTTTCTCCATCCGAGGTCGTTTACAAAATTTAAATTTCAAATTTGACAAAATCAAATTCGATGACAAGATGATTTCAAATGAAAAGGTTATCAACTATAAAGTTTCATAACTTTTTGAGATCTACAACTTTCATTTTGGTCGTTTCCCCAACCGAGGTCGTTTGAAATTTTTTTAAAAACCAGTATCCAATTAATTCTATAGGCGGATTTCTTAAGAAACCGCCTGTAAAAATTGATTTATAGCGGCGGTTCGAAACTGTTTGATTTCTACTGACTTATGATAAGAGAAACCGTCTGTATGGCCTAGCGCACCCCGCCAACATAGAGCTATTTTGTACGAGTGGAATCGGGAGGAAGAAGAGAGATGAACATAGGAACAAGCAAAAATACTAGCTGCAGAACTGCATACGTAAAGGTGGCACACATCTCAGAGCAAAACCCAACTTTCCTGCGCGTAGGAGCATGAGCCCTTAAGGACAGAATTTCCACGTAAGAAAAAATATGAATCTAAAGGTTCATGCACGGGGCACATGCCACACCTTTGAACAGTAGTAGTCTTAGTTGATAGTCCTAGTAGTCTCGATAGATTTTATTTTGTCAACCTTTGTTTTCTTTCATACTGCTGGGGTTACGGTGCTGCCAATTGTTTTGGAACCTGTCAATTCCTAGTTGAGTAGGAGTACATGGTTGATGCTTTTTCTTATGCAATTGCCCCTGCTGAGTAGCTGACATAGCTAATAATTAATATGATCAAGCAAATTCGACATATAGCTAGATCTCTAACTAGAGGTCTAGCTTTTAACAAGTGCTCCACGGTTCATTCTAGCTGCAGCAGTCTGCACAAAGTAGCCTGATGTCATAACTAATGACTCATCTGAAAAAAAAGGTTTTATCAGTTTTGCTCAAAATTTTAAATGTGAACCTGAGTTTTTCTTATTTTGAGGTCTGGCTTTTTATGTGAGCCACACACATATATAGACATAATCTTGTTATTCTGCATAAAGTTATAGACTATTATAACAAGCTATTTCATCACGTTTCAGTTAGTTTCGTTGAAATTTTAAACTATGAACACCCCAGTTAGTTTCGTTGAAATTTTAAAGTATGAAGACCAGATGTTCAATCCAAGGTCGAGCTTTGATGTAGAGCCCACGTACACGCATGAGCACCTGTATGTACTTTCTGATGTTAGCGCTATTGCCGTCCCTCCCTATACTCATCAACAGGTTTTCAAAAACTCCTCAACCCAACATGAAAGCTATATGCATTAGTTGATGCAGAAGCTGAAATATTAATATATTTTTTTAAAAAAAAAAACATGAACAAATAGGCACGTTTAAAGGTGTGGTACTATTTTCATGGCCTAGCTAATATCTTGCAAGCCAGAGGGCGATAGCGTAAAATCGCCTTATCACCAAGCCTGAAACTCGCTCAACACAGATCCATATCAGTGTGTTGTATTATCCACTTGACTAGCTTATTTGGAATAGAAAATTCAGATATTATTATAGACACTGCTCTTGCTCCACAGCCCTCTGATCAGTCCTTTGAAGTTTGGTGGAGAAAAGTTGAGGCGGCTGCTAGCGGGTGTGTGAAGAATGGGCTGAACTCGCTGATCATCTTGGGAGCTTGGAGCATTTGACGGCATAGAAATGATTGTGTTTTTAACGGTGTGGTGCCAAACGTGAATGTGGCCCTGAGATTGGCAAGAGATGAAGCCAACTATTGGAGCCTTGAAGGAGCTAAGGAAATCCCTGCGCTCTTTGTTGGCGGTGTAGTCTGATGGGTTGTAGGGTCGATCTTTATAGTCCTATGTGGTGATTTATTCCTCACATATTAGTGTGTGCGTGTGTGTGTGGGGTCTTGGGTCTATGTATGACTCTTTCTTTTTCTATTAATACAATGATACGCAGCTCTTCTGCGTGTTCGAGAAAAAAAATTATAGACAGTAGAGAACCGTGGCGGCCAGACTGAACAATCCATTCCTTTTGATCTTCATCTAAATTAGGAAGATCCTTATTATTATTTGGGAATTTTGATTTTATTGCCCACTCCGATAGTACAATGCAGGTGTTGCACAGTCAAACTAAACGGCGGAACGTACAACTGCACAAGCCAAATCCACAGAGGAATGTACGTCGTCTACGTATACATATACACAGTAACCAGATAATTCCAAGCCACATGTGAACAGAAAAAAAAAAGAGTATATATAACCGGTAATCAAATTCAGACCCAAACTCTAAAATCTCTGGAAAAGAAAAAAAAACTGAAAAAAAACAGACACACAGAGAGAGATTACAACAACAAAAAACAGTAATCGTCAAAGCTAGCCTGCTACGTTTGCAATTGCACGTACCATCAAAACCACTGCCTTTTTTACGGGCATCTACAGATTGATCAGCAGCAGCATCATCCTTTAATTTTGTCAGATAGACGAGAAGGTCGATCGACGAGTGATCAATGGAGGATGCTGGATCACGACGGCTGGGTGCAGTTGCCGGTGGTGGCGCCGCCGCAGCCGCAGGTGTGGGGGGTGAAGGCGCAGGTGCCGAAGGGCTTGCCGGGGAGGTCGCAGTTGATGGCGTAGCAGCAGCTGGTGTCCACGCAGCTGCTCGCGTTGGACGACGAGCAGCACCGGCAGCCTTGGCACAGCTCAAATGGCTCGTACGACACTGACTCCGTCGCCGCCGCCGTCGTTGCCGGCAGCACGGACGACGATGATGGCCGGTACACCACGCTCTTCACCGGCACGTACTCCTCTGGTGACGATGCTGATGGTTTCCAGCCGGTGGACTGCTTGCCGCTGCTGCCTCCTTGAGCTTGGAGGGCGAGGGATAGGAGGAGGACGAAGGAGATGATAGGAGCACCGCGATCACGATTAGCCATGGCAAATGGTGGGTTTGCTTTGCTTTTGTTTTGGTGAGAAAGGAAGACGGGCTAAACGCACGCAGTGTCAGTACCAAAAATTTCTTCGGCACTAGGAAGGAAGCATCTGGAACTGCAAAATTCTTCAGAGGTTTCTTATCAAAGGAAAAAGGTACGAGATCAGCTGAAGAATTTTGTGCAGCCGCAGAGCCGCTGAACAATCAATCAATCTACCGAACAAATGTTGTGCGTGCCAGTTCATGAAAGCGACTGACATTTCTCTGTCAGTAAATTAAGGGAATATGGAATAATATTGGACTACATTTTTTCATACTTTCGCAGTGACACGACACCCCTACCAAACCAAGTGCACACGCCCAAAAAGACAAGAACTGTCTCAAGGAGCACAGAAATAGAGACTCTGCGTCTGCATGATCATCGTCATCAGACCATTGTATTCGAACGAACACTTATACATTGCGACACTATAATAAGTATATAATTAAGTATGCCAATACGGATGATATGTTCTACATAAATAAATAAATTAAAAACACACATAGATTATATCTTTTTCCCGTCTGTCCTAGCAATTGCTGTGAGTCACAGATTGTGACACTAGTTTCGATCTTCTTTATTTCTGTGGACAAACTTTTCGGGTTACTTATGGTGATTTATCAATATTGTAGGTGACGTGCTCAAGTCTCAGACTTTCTAAATCCAGAATTTAACTATTGTTGTTAAAAAAGTATGGTAGTTGGCAAAATTAGAGCTCTCCTTTTTAGATTTCAAAGCTTCCCTTTTTATAAGCTACAGTTACACACATTTCTCTTCTAATGAAAAAGTATCCTTTACCTACTACAGAATATGCTAAAATATTCTCGGCTATGTCATCAAGGTCATGAGGACCGAAGCGGCATTCCCCTTCAGGGCTTCCCCAATGCAACACGATGGTATACTGCCCCAACATCCACCTACATCTTCACATTGCATGTCATCTATAGTGGTGGTCTCGCAGCTTTTTTTTTTTGTTCTCCTGCAAAAGAGCCGATGGCTTTGGTGACATAAAGTGCAAGCTAACATCAATAACCGTGTTGGGGGAGAAAAGTGACTGCTTAGGGAGCAGAGGGAAAAGGCTGCTCCATGGGTTGTCAAATGTCTCTGACGAAAAGCATCCTATGTACTGCCCGCGTTAAAAAATATGCTTCCTCACAATTTTTCTTCCCGTGGTCTCACAGATTTAGACGGGAGCATACTAGACCAGGAGCCCTCATTGGGTGTGCCCTCAGAACCAACTTGCTAAATGGGCCCTAGCGCCGGTACTGGGCCGCAATGGTTCCTGAGCCCTCTTACCGCGACATTGGAGATTTTTTTCCATGTGCGTGTGTGATTAGTAATTAGAATGATGGCAATGGCATGAATATTAGCACAAGTGGCCGAAATTGACATCTTCCTTTTTTTTAGGAGGAAAAATGGAATCTTCTGAGCACGATCGATCTGACTTGTCAAACCAGCTTGGGCCAATATACATAATTGGGTCATCCCTCGGCCCATTCTGCCAGGTACGATACGATCCCACACCAGATGCATACTTTTCGAGATCCAACTTCTGATATGGGCCAAGTGTGGTTGGTTTGGTCATCCAGGTTTAGAGTCCTTCCTTCTTTTTTTTTTTTGAGGGATGGTCTATTCCCTTTTGTTCTATTTGATTTGGAAAAAAAAAAGAAAAGATTTCCAAAAGATCTCGGATCGTGAGTTTTGAGAAATATGAAGCTTCTACACATTTCTGGTGCATCGTGTTCCTTGTTTAGCTTCTTACAAGCCGTTGGAGGGCACGCTCTTCAAAACGCTATTTACAGCAACTTCAAGAGTCTCTGTTATCTTTATTTGGAGAATTATTTAATTAATATTTTCTTTGTATATAAGTATATCTCCTGTATTTATGTGTATACTCTGATAGTTTATTATAATTTTCTTTGTCTAGAAAAATTCAAAAGAAGTATCATATATTGCATTTAGAGAGCCATGTAGCCTCTCCAAAGTCGAGAGCGAGAATGGGGTCTTTGGCGAGCAAAAAAGTAAACAATAGTTTAGAGAGTCTATTGAAGCATGTTTTTATTTGTTTTCAAAATTTTGTGATAAGGAGCTCAACAAAGAGACTCATAAGATGCTCTTACATAATGCCTTGGAAACATCTAAGAGAAGTTCTATATAGATTTGCGTTAAGATGACATGCAGTCTTTCTTTTTGCTAGTAGAAAATTAAGCAGGGACCGTTACACAAGTGATATCATTAGATTTTCTTTTTTGGAAATTTTATTTTTTTGTTTAAAATATATAAAATTGTTGAGTTTTACTTCACTCATAAGCTTTTGTGAGGCTTATAAACTACTAATAAAACGGCCAATGATATATTTTCTCGAACAATTCTCAGTAAACTCAAACTTACTCATGATGTAGCTGGCTTTGCTAACATATAGCCACCAACAATTACACGACTGCAGAAATAGATACTGATGTCTCGCAAAAAAAAAAAGAGAGAGAGAAAACTGATAACCAAAACTGCGTATGCATGATCCTGATGACCATTGTATTTGAATGAACACATATAGATTGTGACACTATAATAAGCTATAAGTATGCCAACACAGATTTATATATTCTACTTATATAAATAAATTAGAAACACACACAGATTAAATATTTTTTCCGTCCGTCCTAGCCATTGCTGTGAGTCACAGCAGATTGTGACACTAGTTTCGACGTTCTTGATTTCTGTGGACAAACTTTTCGGGTTACTTACGGTGATTTATCAATATTGTAGGCGACGTGCTCAAGTCTCAGACTATCTAAATGCAGAACTTAACTATGTTGTTAAAGTATGGTGGTTGGCAAAAATGGACCTCTCGTTTTCGATTTCAAGGCTTCCCTTTTTGTAAGCTACGGTTACACACACATTTTTTTCTCTTATATAAAAAAATCTTTTACCATGTGCGAGGATGGCTGTGTGCGTGTGTGACTAGGAATTAGAAGAATGATGGCATGATTCTATACCCGTACATGGATATTAGCACAAGTGACCGAAATTGACATCTTTTTTTTTCGAGGAAAAATGACATCTTCTGAGCACGATCCATCTGACTTCTCAAACCAGATTGGGCCAATGTACGTAATTGGGCCATCCCTCAGCCCATTCTACCAGGTACAATACGATCCCTTTTCGAAACCAACCACCTCACGATATGGGCCAGGTGTTGGTTTGGTCATCCAGGTTTAGAGTCTGATCTATCTATTCCCTTCTTTTTTTTCTGATTGAGGGATGATCTGTTCCCTTTTGATTTGGACAAAAAAAAAGATTTGCAAAGGACCTCGGATCGTGAGTTTGAGAAATATATATAACAATCGAAGCTTCGACACATTTCTGGTGCATTGCGTTCCTTGTTGAGCTTCTTCTTATAAGCCGTTGCCTGTTGTGTCTGACTTGGAGGGCACTCTTCGAAACACTATTTACAACAACTTCAAGAGTCTCTATTATCTTTATTTGGAGAGCCATTTAACAAATATTCTCTTTGTATATGATGAGTATGTCTCTCGTCTTTATATGTACTTCGATGGTTTATTATAATTTTCTTTGTCTAGAAAAAAATATAAAAGAGTACCCTCCAAAGTCTGAGAGCCATATAGCCTCTCCGAAGTCGAGAGCGAGAATAGGGGCTTTGAAGAGCAAAAGGTGGTGAACAGTAGTCTAGAGAGTCTATTGAAGCATGTTTTTTTTATTTGTTTTCTAAGTTTTGTGATATGGACCTCAACGGAGAGCCTCATAAGATGCTCTTACATAATCGTACAAAATACAAAATTAAGCCGAGATCGTTACAGAAGGATAGGCTAAGGATGAAGTGATGTCATTAGATTTTGTTTTTGGATTTTTTTTTTTGTTATAAAATATATAAAATTGTTGAGTTCTACTTTACTCATAAGCTTTTGTGAGGCTTATAAACTAATAAAACGGCGAATGATATATTATCTCGAACAATTGTGAACTGATGTAGCTAGTAGCTTTGCTAACATATAGCCACCAACAATTACACACGACTGCTACTCTGCCAACTTGATGGAGATCCCTGAGATATGTCACCTCGTGAAAGTTTTTTCTCCCGTTAAGCCTAGTCCAAACACGAATTATTAGTACAAGCACTTTACGCACCTTTGATGGTGATGTTTAGTGAAAAGTCAATTGCAAGTCTCAGGCTGCAAGACGTGAGGTGGTGTGGCATATCATATCTTGTCCTATCTCAGAACATGCACGATTAATGGTTTATTAGGTCGGCTTCCACATTTTCCATCTCTATCAAGTTCACAGTAGATATATAGAATATTTACCATTTTTTGTTTCAGTCAAACTTCCATGAATTTCCTACGTGTTATTAAAATTGAGCATGTGCCTTGTGATTTCATTTCATAAAAAAAACCTTCATATCCTAGATAACAGTGTAAACTTCATCACCACCCTACTTATAGATAAATAATAAAGCTAACTTCTCAGGCCTACAAAAAGGAAAGATTTGCCGAGGAAAAATCTGCATAATAAAGCTAAAATACCTTAAACCAATTGTATGAAGTGTTTTTGTAGCTAACTATCTAGTACCTAGCTGAAGTTTCCCCCCTCAGCAGCCGAATAAAACCTAAATTGCATCTCCGGTTCCAATCTCTGGATGTCGATGTGCATTCGTCAGTCCCTGGCTCCCTGCATCTGCATATACTTGTTTGTGTAGTAGCTCCTCCGTCCTCGGCACCCAGATCGAGTTCAGGACAAGGATCCTCCTGTCAGCATGACCAAGACGGCGGCACCAAGAATGGCGCCGACGGTGCGCGACGTCGACCGTGGCATAGCAGCGGCGCCAACCTGCTGGTCGCCGCCGCCGTAGGCAATGGTGCCATTGATGAGCGGCAGGTCCCCGGTGCGCCTGAGTTCGGGCTGGAGGACTTCACGCTGCATGCAGTCGTCACAAATTATTCATCACAAAACAATATGAAAAGGTTAAAAAAATCATCTTAATTGAGTAATTAAATAAATTTTTGCTGTACAAAAAAGTCATGGATGCATGCACTCTGTTCTGGCAGAGGGGGAGAGGAAATAAACAGGAACACCGTCACGTCACTTCACGTGTTTGATGATGCAGATGCAGACACGAAAGGACAGAGACGTCGGCTGGCGGCGGTTTCTTCCTTCATTCTCTCTCAAAATTTTATGTTTGACCAAGTTTATAGACATCCAAGAAATTAAATAATTACACTCTCGAAAACATATGTTGTATATGGTAGACGATTAAATGAAACCAATTTGATTTTGATGTTTAAATTTGTGTAGTGTAGATGTAGATAGACTTGGTTAAAATAAAGACAGTGACGTATATGAATCAAATGGTCTACTATCTCAGATGATTGGTAGATTTAGTAGAGACCAAAAGCCAAAAGGTTCTTCCCTTCATCAGCTCTTGGCTTCTTGCTATATTCAGTGGATCAGTAGCTTTCTTGTGGTTTTTTACTGTAATTTGACAAAGACAATGCAAGCAAGATTGGGCTAGCTAGGCTAAAATACAGCTACACCCTCGGTGGGGCCCACTAACGTCATCGATCATACTCAGACGTACCTGTTGGTGCCGGGGCAGAAGGTGACGGTGTACGCGGTATCGCCGCCAGCGCAAGTGAAGGTGGAGGTAGCATCATCATAAGCATAGCTATACGCCCTGGGACACGCGTTCTTGAAGAACTCCGAGTACGCCGACGGCCTACACGTGTCAGGACTCGCGTACGCGCCGCTACAGCAGTACTCCGGCGACCCAAACGCGAGGCACGCGCTCTTGCACGCCACGCCGTCGCCCACGAGCAGGTCGCCGGGGCACGCGGCGTTGAGGTCGACGACGCACCCCGTCGGCGCGCAGTTGGTGGTGGTGCCGGCGGCACCCCCACCGCCGTCGCCGGACGGCGTCACGAGCAGCGGGAGGTTGTAGCCGTCCACCAGGCTCACGTCGTAGAAGTCCATCCCGCCGCTTCCGTCTAGCGTGAACTCCACCAGCGTCGCGGGTGGTGCGGCATTGCCGCCAACGCAGGCCACGGTGCCTGAGCCGCAGTCGGCTGTGGCGCACGTGAACTTGTTGTCGGTGGAGGAGAAGGAGCAGAGGGTGCGGCCCCAGAGACGGCCGGACCATCCTGCTGGTGCCGCCAGGGTTTGTGACGCGCCTGGTTGGAGCTCGAAGCCTGTGGGTTCTAGTGGTGGTGAGCTCGCGCCTGAGAGGATCCCTGGCCATACTGTGTAGCCGCAGTTGTTGGTGATTGTGAATGACTTGGACGACCTGACACCTGTGATCGATGATTATGGTAGTGTTTTTGGTTATTGTTAGCTAGCAGAAGATCAAACCAAACCAAACCAAACACGATCGACGGCGTACGGTACATTTGATCAGCAACAAAACATTGATGGAAGATCAGAATGAACATGAGATCGAACAGCTGTTGTGCTTACCACTAACCGACACGGCGAGGACGACCGCAAACAGAGCAAGAGATCGGCAAGCCGCCGCCGCTGATGTCGCCGCCATTATTATATGGTCGTCGTCGTCGGGCGACGAGAGCCGTTGGCGGCTACCGCGGTGCTGCCGACGGGCCGGGAGAATCGTGAGGGATTTGGCAATTCTTTGATTCGACGACGAGGGCATGCAGATGCAGCGACACGACGAGCTCTATTGTTTATTTATACGCGCGCGCACCAAATTTGCCGAGGATACTGTGGTTCTAGATATGGTTCTTTATTGTTTCTTTCCAAACATAACTTTTCCTTCTATCTGTGTTTCCAAATGTACGTACTAGAGACCTGCCTGTACCTACGTGTGTGTCTTCTACTCTTCTGTTGGTTTCTGGAGTTGTGTCGTTCAATTATATGGTTGGAAAAAACAATGAATTTTTATATATAAAGAAGGACAAAAGCCCTGCCATTTTTTTTAATTAAGCTAGGAAGTATTTGTTGCTTTGTTTTCCTTCTATTTTTTTTAATAGAAGAAGATCAGGAGCTTTGCTATTCAATTAACGTACTGTTGTATCTTACGTATACGCAACAATGGTGTCAAGAGGCAGCATATGCATGTATATACCCTCTTTTTTTCAGAGATTAGATAGGTCGTCATTTGGGTTTTAAATGTACGTAGCTACCATCTATCTGACCCATCAGGATTAGGTAAGGGGAGTTCAGACATACTAACTATATGGTAGAAATATTATATTTGGACACGGTCTGGTACTTGACCCATGCGTACACATTTTGATCTCTATATACTCCCTCTATATATGATTTAGAAGTTGTTTTTGACATTGAATCAAATATTAGGAATATAAGTCATCAATAACTTTAAAATTGTTAGTTTACAAATGTAAAAATTATATAAATAGATTTATCTTAAAAAATACTTTCATAAAAATATACATATATCATTATTTCATAAATATTTTTATAAAAATAAGAGATTAAAGTTATGTTTGAGAGACTATGTCGATGTCCTAATTCCTAAATGATTTCTAAATCATATAGGGATGGGGCACACTAATAGCAAATACATGTTCACGTCACGTTTGGCAAATATGTAATATACAGTATATATAAATATATTCTTAGAGATTTTTTACAATACTTGAGGAAATATTCGACAACTCACGTCGATCGATCCGACGGCTATAAAGGCTGGAGGAAATGAGAGGAAATTCTAGAGAGGAAACGGGAGGAAATTATGATGTGTATGACCAGTGGGCCATATGCGCCAAATTTCCTCCCATGTGCGCCAAATTTCTTCTCATTTCCTTCAAAACTCAGATAATTAGGACTTCAAATAAAGGGGTGGTAATTCCGTTCCTGTATTTGTTTTTTCTAATCAAGGGTAATACGGTAATTTGATATTTATGAAAATAATGATTGGAGTAATAGGAGGAAATTTTGTACATTTGATTTTCTATAATTTCCCTCATTCACGTGTTGTCATTTGATGCTGCTTTTGATGGCATTAGTCGGCTCCCTTGTGTGCATCAATGATTTGATTATTTCAGTCAGTTCGTACTCTCTGTCTATGTGAACGTGTGTCATGGGTCTGTAATCTCTCTGCGAGGGGTGCTCGTCGATCACGCCTGCTGCGTTCGGCAAGCAAGCCAGGCATTAAAAGTTTGCAGCGCTAGAAAAGCATTAAAAGTACGGCAGACATGGGCAATTTGCCGCGGAGCACATCTGGCAGCATCCCAAATTTGCATTCCGATGGAATCTCCACTTCAGAATCCAAACATAAGAAAATTTTGAATAATTGCATATAACCAAGTGGAGATTTCAACCATATGTACGTACAGGTTTCTCAGTTTTTCATTGAAACAGAGTAAGGAAAATTAAAAGTTTCTATCTGATATACGGCAAAATGAAACACATATCCATGAACAAACAGTATTCTCCATAGACTCAAAACTAAAACCAGTATCTTTAACAGTACTAGACAGCATAAATTAAATCAAGTACCAGGCACTTCATGTAGCTCAAACAGCTTTAGCACACTCTAGTCGGAGACCCAATCAAAACTAATAATCTCTTTAGCAAATACAAGCTACTGCTGCTCCTACACTAGTCCTTTTCCACAGAACAGACCTACAACTACTCTTTTGTCGCAGCAGTCACCGCCGCCAGTTATTTCAAATGGTCTGCAGAAGTAGCACCTGTCAGCTGCTGTGACCACCGCGCACCATGTTCCTGAAGGATGACAACTGAATGAGATATCCTCACCATTATTTGGATAAAAAAGAATAGTACAGCACATTGCAACAGAACTTAAGCATACCGCAACAAACTCCAAGCTAACACCACCTATTCCTTTTTTCCTTTGCCCTGTGCCGCGAGCTTGGCAGCTACCTCCTCTTCTGATAAAGGTAGATAATAGATCCTCGGAGAGGACTGTGTCTTCTTGAAGAGATCATCAAGTGTCACAACAGGAGGCTCTGGCTTCTTTGGAGTGGGCGGAAGCCTCTCTCTCACTAATGCAGCCGGGTCAGCGATAGGGGGCTTAGAAAGGGGAGGTGGAGGTGGCAGTTGCTCTTTTGGTGTAACAGCCTGGCGTGGCACACCTTGAATAGCCTGAGTCTGTTGAACAGGAGCTGCTGCCGCGGGCCTCTCTCTCACTAATGCAGCCGGGTCAGCGATAGGGGGCTTAGAAAGGGGAGGTGGAGGTGGCAGTTGCTCTTTTGGTGTAACAGCCTGGCGTGGCACACCTTGAATAGCCTGAGTCTGTTGAACAGGAGCTGCCGCCTTGCGGCAGCAGCTGGGCTAACAGGAGCAGCTGGCGGAGGAGGGGGTTCAACCTTGAGCTTCACTTCCTGAGGATCAACAAATTCCGCAACCAACTTATTGCCATTGTTTGGGGGCCACTGTAGGTTGTAAACAGCATCCCTAGTAGCCACAGCTTCATCCACTGAAGAAAACTATAAAGTTGGAGTGCAAATGAGGCAACGTAAGCTTAACAGTGCAGTCAGAATATGCATAGAATATAGTAAGAACTTGCAAGCAGTGAAACACTTTCAATTAAAAGTCCAGTGTTGGCACTACATAAATTCAATTCCATAAGGCCACAATAAAACGTACTATTCCAGTTTGTTTATCACAATAACTGAATGGTTTTTGGTCAATATGTTTAGCAAAGTTTATTAGTTAGCAAACACCAACAGCTTAAAAATGGAGTACATAATGCTGTTCATCCCATGCAGCCTGAATTTGCTATGGCAGCTTTGATTTTTCATTTCAAGATGATGTGATAAACAACAAAGTTAAGATAAAACAAGTTTTGGTTTAGCAAAGAAAACATACTGTAACATAGCAATGAGTCTTGATATGGTCCATCCAGAAGTCTTGTACAGATCCAGTTTTACCAAGAAGCTCCTGCACTGCTTTCAGGGTAAATGGGCGTACAAACCGGTCAATTCTGAAAGAAGTTGTGGCAGGTTTCTCAGAAGGTGGTACTACAACACAAATAAAAAGAATAGGTTAACAGATAGTCACTCATAAAGTGTATAGATACAGAAACGAAGGTCCTGCAAGGAGCCAACGACTCACCTATCCGCTCCTTAGGAGAATCTACACTGACTGTTGAATCAGACCTCCCAAAAGATCGTTTGAAAGCAGGCTGAAAAATATCCTTAGGAGTTTCAGGACCAGTTTGACTCAATGTTTGTCCCTTGGAACTTGTCGGTGTTTCGACCAGGGGGTCAAGACCACCAACTAGTAAATTTGTATATTGCGTGCTCCCTCTCCCAGACGTGATGCAAGAAGAACACAAGATTTATCCTGGTTCGGGCACAGAAGACCCTACGTCCAGCGGGGAAGGATGGATTGTATTATCTTGCACCGGAGTACTCGTACAGGGGGTACAAGCTGGTTTACACGGAGGTGCTCAGAGTGAGCTGAAGCCTAGGACTAGCAGGGCTACCCTAGGTGGTCGGTTGGTGGATTGCTTGAGGTGTCGGTCAACCAATCGGATGAGGTGTGTGTGACTTAGCTCTTGGTGTATGCGGGTCAGAGCTGATGTCTCAGTTCGTCGAGAGGTCTCTGATGTCCGAATACGTGAGCCGCTACGAATCAGTCCACGAATGCCGATACCAAAATGAGTCCCTCTTTCTTCTATCCCAGTGTCCCCTTTTATAGATCAAGGGGAGGCCTGAGGGTACAGAGATCCTAGACTGTAGAGGCATGGAAGAGGTGTCCGCTGCGCCATGCTTGCGAGGGGACGTAGATCGCTGTAGCAGCGTGGCCTTCCCGTCCTTCCGGTGTTCAGGGCGTGGTGATAGCAGACTGGACGTTGCCGAACGTCATGGCGCAGCACGGTTGGCCTCCTGTAGATGGTACAAGCTCCACAGTTGACGCGGGACGGACAGGACGGGAGCCATGCCGGAGTGGTTGGAGACGATGGTCGAGCCCCCTGGTCGAGAGGGGTCGAGGCCAGCGTGATCCTGTCGTATCCCTGAAGACACAGTCGAGGGCCGTCCTGTTCATGGCTCGAGGGGGTGCCTCTGGATTCCGTACCTGCGACGTGGCTACAGCGGCCGCGCGGTCAACGGAGAGTCGGGGCATGGGCGGCGAGTTGATGGATTTGACTGTGGTAGTGGGCGCCCATGGCGTTAGGCGGGGGCAGATAGGTGCATTGGATCCCCTTTAGCCCATACCGGGAGCAGGTGAGCTGATCGAGCCTCCTGTTCGCGGGTCGTTCGTTCGACCCCCCGTCTGTTAATCGGGGATGAGGGGTTGAGCAGCGACGAGGTTGTTAAAGATGATGTCGTGATGTGACGGTATCGGATTAGGCCTTTCGCTTTTGACCTAATAGGTATCGTCCTTTTGCAGGAAGAGGAGCTGGAGTAGGAGGAGGAGGCCGAGCCGCAGCGAGGGCTCGCAGAAGAAAGGGCGGTGCCCATGCGACAGGGGGCGGCCGCCGGTGTTGGAGGAGCAGAGGGATCGATGTCGAGGTCGACACCAACTGTCGGAATTGAGTCGCGGGACGAGCGCCCCACGGCTCTTCAAGGTGAAGTGCCGCGGCGGACGCATAGCCGTTCATCGCAGTCCCCGTCGAGGGGTCGGTCGAGCACGCCCCCGACGCCTACTCGGTCGAGCGCACGGGCATCAGGCCCGTCGACCCAGGAGGAGACCAGGACGGTGGCGACGAAGACGTCGTTGGCCCCCGCCAAGGGTACGGTGCCGGGAGTAGCCTCAACCCCCGCCACGGCCAGCGCTAGCAGGAGAAGTGGCTCCCAACGTGCCTCGCAGAAGCCCCCGAGCGGCTCGAGGTCCACTGGTCGGACCCCCGTGATTCCGCTGGGGTAAGTTGCTTCCCTGTTGACCACGAGTATTCTTCGTTGGTTATGACTTGTGCTTACCGTCGCATATGAGTTCCTTTTTCAGGGCGAAGCGCTCGTCGGAGGACGCGACCCTCACCCTGGCCAAGAGGCTGAAGGCGGAGGCCGTGGCCAAGATGGCCGTCGGGGCCAGTCCAGCGGCCAAGATGGCCATCGGGGCCAGTCCGGTCGTCCGCTCGGGCTACAACTACGACCTCGACGTTGTCTCCAGCGGCTTCGTCGTCGACCCGGAGCTGACCGATGAAGCGAACATGGCGAGATGCCATGAGCGGATCAACGCCGTAGAGGTGCCCGGCGGTGAGTTGGCGAAGCTGTTCAAGGCCGAGGTGCTTCCCCTGCCGGACGGCGATGGCGATGAGTAGTAGAGGCCTGTGAGCCAAATCTGGACAAGAAGGTCCATGTAATAGATTAGCTTTTGTGACAATATGATATCGAGCCCCTGGGGGCTTCTTAACTTTAATGCATTTTATTCGAGATGCATCTGGGTGTTTTTATTTCTCGAGTTGTCTCTATTTCTCTTTGCCTGAGTCGTTGCTTGTGGTCTAAGTATTCGACGCACGCTTGTATCCCTGGAGGGGGGGAGCGAGTGGGGGTACCATAGCCCTGAGGCGTAGGAGAGTCCCCGGCTCGACGGCCCTCGACCCTTAGGGAGTTAGAGGCGTTTTTTACTTAGCCGTGAAGCGTACTTGGGGCGAAGGTGGAGAGAGAAAGCCGAGTTTCGAAAAAAACATTTGGGTTTTTAGAGGACTTAGGAGGGGGGTCCCCCCCTGTCAGCCCCCGAGGGAGGCTTGACTTTGCAGGAGCAGAGTCGAGGCTACCTCAGAGTTATGAACGAATGTGAAATGTATTTCGAGAACATTTTATTCATTCATAATGCGATAAATGTACATAATGTGGAAAATGTACAAGACCTCGAGGCCCTAGGGGTAAAAGCGGTTTTCGGGGACTTTTTTAGGGGTACTCCCGGTTAGCCCCCGAGGGAGGCTCGACTCTGTGGGAGCAGGGTCGAGTCTACCTTTACGACCACGAGCGGTGATTTTTCGAGCCATTCTTACTTCTACCAGCCTTGGTGCTCCCCTTTTTGGCGCAGTTGTTGGATGTACGCCCGAGGCCCTCGAGGGGGGGGAGCGAGTGGGAGTACCTTAGCTCGGGGGCGTAGGAGAGTTCCCGGCTCGGCACCCCTCGACCCTTGTGGGTCTCGAGCGTGTTTCCTACCCTACGCTAAGCGTGCTTCGAGGGGCAGAAGAAAGAGAGGCGTCGAGGGGTAGAGTAAAATCTACTTCGAGTCACGAATGAAAATGAAAGCACTAGGATTGCGGACTTTTCTATTCATTCGAGATGCGAGAATTGTACATAAATGCGAAAATGTACGAGGCCTCGGGGCCTAAGGATAGAAACGACGTAGCTGTTCCATGCGTTGATGTGGAAGAACGTGTCAACGGCTTCCTCGCCGGCTGCGTAATTGGCGACGATGTCCATGAGCTCGTTGGCGGTCTTGGGGGTGTTTCGTCCCAGCTCCCGCACCAACTCATTGCAGGTTGTCCCGACGACGAACGCCGTGATGACGTCGTGGTCGGAGATGTGGGTTAGCGCAGTACGTTGCTTGGAGAACCGTTGGGTGAAGTCGCGGAGGGTTTCCCCTGGCTTCTACTTGCAGCTGCGGAGATCCCAGGAGTTTCCTAGCCGCACGTAGGTTCCCTTGAAGTTCCCCTCGAAGATCCTCACCAGGTCAGGCCAGCCATGGATCAAGTCCGGGGGGAGTTCCTCGAGCCATCTTCGAGCGGTGTCGGAGAGGAAGAGCGGGAGTTGCCGAACTATGACGTGGTCATTGTCGGCTCCTCCTAGCTAACATGCCAGCCTGAAATCAACAAGCCAGAGCTCCGGCTTGGTTTCGCCGTTGTACTTGACTAGGTTGGTGGGTGGACGGAAACGGACAGGCAAGGCGGTTTGCCGGATGGTCCTGCCGAAGACTCGTGGGCCTGGTGGTTCCAGAGACCGACGTCGATCCTCGTCACTGTCATAGCGCCCACCTCGATGAGCACTGTAACCTCGAGCCTCAACGTCACCGTGTCGGCGTCGTTTGTTGTCGTTGTCGTCGCGTCGTGCGTCTCGCGGTAGTTGTCGATTGTCGAGGATGCGGTCTCGAACTGGTCGCCGCTCCACTCCGCCTGGGGGTGCCTTGTCTTGGTAGACAGATAGCTCTCGATCTTGTCGAGGGGGCACGTCCCGCTACTCGGAGGCAGCTCCTCTGCGCCTCGAGGCCGAGCTCTCCGCTTGTTGTACGACCGTGGTTTGGAGAAGCCCCTGGATTTCATTCCTGATGCGCTGCACTTGGGGCGTCGACGGTGCCGGCATGTCGCGGAGTAGCATCGCGGCTACCACGACATTCTGGCTAGCGCGGTTGTTGACGTGGCGCTCGTTTGCCCCCTCCTCGACGATCTGTCGATGGACTTCCCGGGCCCGCTCGCGAGCTCCTCCACCCTGTGGCCGCCCGTAATCTCGCTCGAGGGCGTGCTCGAGCTGCTGAAGTCATAGGCGCTCCTCCTCGAGCTTGGTGAGCAGCTCTCGGACTTGCGCGATCTGGACGTCCTGAGGTGGATCGGCTTTGTCAGGACTCGGGGGGTCGGCGTTTCGCGCCGGTGTAGCGTCACCCCCTCCTCTTTCATCCGTGGCTGCGGCGTCGTTGATGTCGTCCTGGGAGTCAACCTGATCGTCGAGATGGAAACATTCCCGGGTGGGATCGTAATCCTCATCGGGGGAGTCCGAGTCGGGGTAACCGTGGTAGAAGATGGGGAAAGATCCCCTGCGCTCCTCCTCCGGTTGTCGTTGTAGCGTGCCCCAGGTGTAGTGACCTAGGGCCGGGGCTCGCCGTGGCACCGAGCGCTCATCTGGTGGAGGAGTGGTGACGAGGTTGATCATCGCACGTAGCAGGTTCCCTGGGACCCGTAACGCGCATGCATCTGCGAGTTTACAAAGGCAGAACAGAGTCTGGTGCTATTGTAGAGCCCGTGCGGAAGCAGGTTGCGTGGCGGTGTGGCCGAGTACGTCGGAGAGGCCACGGGGACCCTCTGAGATGACGATTTGGCAAAGCCAAAGTCAGGCTCGGCAAGGTACCCGCCCCCGACCCGCAAGCATGGGTCAAACAGGCTCCCGAAGGGAGGAACTGTGTCGCCAGCTGGGGCCGGGGGGCGGCGTCCGGTGTCTCGGGATCCGCGTGGTGAACAGTGCGGTGGCGTCGTTCACGCCTCCCCCTGGTTGCAGGCGAGAGGCGCGAGTGGTGGGACCGTCGTCTGGTCCTCCTTGGCCCCGACGTTCCAGAGCTGCTGGTGTCCATGCCACTACTGGAGAGTAGAACCATGTCGTGGCCGTGGCCCAAGGACATGAACTCTAGACTCCCGAACCAGATGGTGGTGGCGAATGGAAACGATGGGATCGTGGAATCCATCTGGGATAGTAGTTCGGAGTTGATCGAGACGCAAATCTCCCTATCTGGCGCGCCAACTGTCGGTGTTTCAATCCAGGGGGTCAAGACCACCAACTAGTAAATTTGTATATTGCGTGCTCCCTCTCCCAAACGTGATGCAAGAAGAACACAAGATTTATCCTGGTTCGGGCACAGAAGGCCCTACGTCCAACGGGGGGGATGGATTGTATTATCTTGCACCGGAGTGCTCGTACAGGGGGGGTACAAGCTGGTTTACACGAAGGTGCTCGGAGTGAGCTGAAGCCTAGGACTAGCAGGGCTACCCTAGGTGGTCGGTTAGTGGATTGCTTGAGGTGTCGGTCAAGTAATCAGATGAGGTGTGTGTGACTTGGCTCTTGGTGTATGCGGGTCAGAGCTGATGTCTCAGTTCGTCGAGAGGTCTCTGATGTTCGAATACGTGAGCCGATACGAATCAGTCCACGAATGCCGATACCAAAATGACTCCCCCTTTCTTCTATCCCAGCGTCCCCTTTTATAGATCAAGGGAGGCCTGAGGGTACAGAGATCCTAGACTGTAGAGGCATGGGAGAGGTGTCCGCTGCGCCATGCTTGCGACGGGACGTCGATCGCTGTAGCAGCGTGGCCTTCCCGTCCTTCTGGTGTTCAGGGCGTGGTGATAGCAGACTGGACGTTGCCGAACGTCATGGCGCAGCACGGTTGGCCTCCTGTAGATGGTACAAGCTCCACAGTTGAGGGTCAACGGAGAGTCGGGGCATGGACGGCGAGTTGATGGATTTGACTGTGGTAGTGGGCGCCCATGGCGTTAGGCGGGGGCAGATAGGTGCATTGGATCCCCTTTAGCCCATACCGGGAGCAGGTGAGCTGATCGAGCCTCCTGTTCGTGGGTCGTTCGTTCGACCCCCCGTCTGTTAATCGGGATTGAGGGGTTGAGATCGAGGGGGATTCAATCGACCCCTCTTCCGTCATTCGGAGAGCTGAGGTTGAGGCGGAGGGGTCGTTCGTTCGACCCCTGTCCGTCAGTCGAGGTAGAGGCGGGGGTTCGTTCGTGTCCGTCAGTCGAGGTAGAGACGGAGGCGGGTCCCCCCTACTGTTTTTCCAGTAATGGACCGGCCCATGGCTGGTCACTGTCGCCGGTGAGGGGGGCTTTTGCGTGATGGGCCTTCCTCCATTGCCTTGAACGGCTGATCGGATCCTGCCTTAAAAATGATTGCTATGTTGAGCATTAGATTATCACAAGGTTAGGCTACCCCTTACCTTTGTACCCGACAGAACTCAACAACAGAATCAGGGAGGATCGCCTCTTTCACATCTTCTGAGTTAAGTTCATTCTTTCCTCCGAGATAATCAGATGTTATATTGGACTGAACATGTTTAATTTCCGCAACATCCTCCTCCATTGACTCATCACCTGAACTCCTGTCTAGATTTAATTTCTCTGGAGAATCACCTTCAGGACTATCTTGCTTGTATGAGTCCACATTAGCTGTGGAATTTAAGTCTTCCAAAGACGTCTGGTTCTTAACCAGCTCTTTGTCATATGGAGGAGGATGTTGCGGTATATATGCCTACTTTCTTAACCACCTTCAGGACTTAGAAATGAACTAGTTTCAGTGACAAGTCTCTATGAATGCCTACTTCAATACCAGAATTATGTATATATGCATATGGTATACATATACGAATTAAATATATATGGAAAATAAAAGTAGTTTGTATGTGTACAGAGAGAACTATTATATTGGACTGTAGTAATGCATCTCTAACTAGTGCAACTGATTGCAAATAAATGGTGTTAAAAGTTCCTGTCCACCAGAGTTCACTTACTAGCTATTATGCAACAGCAAGCATATCCTTGGCGAATCATCTATCCAGCACATCCTCAGGAAGCTTTGAGTCCTACAAATGAAGAGGAACATTAGCCATAACTACACATGCCTCACAGACAGCCAGTTCTCAGCTTTGATGAAAATTACTCTTAGCTACCTCGTTTCTCATGGAACAGGTTCGCCGATTGTGACTGACACCAGTACACAAGGTACATTTCTTCTTCGACTTATCTGAAATTGACTTCAACTTTTCTTCGGTGCCCCTCTGCCAGGCACACGCATGGGATCCATGACATTACTAAACTTTGCAGAATCAACATCACCAAATGCTTTATAATCAACCTGACATTGAAAGTCACACCAGACCCTTGCACAGTATACCTAGCTGTTCAATTTGGCATACTCTGCAACATAGAATATTCATGGTTTTTGCTACATCCTTTGTGAATTTCTAGTTGATAGAAGTAGTATGCATGTTCTTTAGATGGGAGAGAGGGAGTAGAGTTTACCATGGCGCAGAAGACGTAGTGGCAGAGGATGTTGACGAAGGCGAGCAAAGCAGAGGCGAGCTGGTGCGCTGGACCAGCGGTGGGCGCCGGTGCGCCGCCGCGCTGCAGCGCTGGAGCAGGCGAGCTGGGCCGCGTCCGCGGAGCCCGCGGAGGCCGGACGCCGGAGGCGGAGCGCCGGAGCCCGCCGGAGCAGACCGCGTCTTCCGCGGAGAGCCGGAGGGGGCGAGGGGTCGTCGGGCCGAGCCGCCGAGGGGATCTGGGGCGAGGCGCCGAGGCCGGACGCCGGAGCCCGCCGGAGCAGACCGCGTCTTCCGCGGAGAGCCGGAGGGGGCGAGGGGCCGTCGGGCCGAGCCGCCGAGGGGATCTGGGGCGAGGCGCTGAGGCCGGACGCCGGAGGCGGAGCGCCGGAGCCCGCCGGAGCAGACCGCGTCTTCCGTGGAGAACCGGAGGGGGCGAGGGGCCGTCAGGCCGAGCCGTCGAGGCCGCGCGCGAGGGGGAGGTGCCGAGGGGCGACGACGGACGGGCGGAGGCGGCGCGTCGCGTCGCGCTCGATGGCTCCGTCCGACTCGAGCAAGTTTCCGTTTGTGTGCGGGCGGATGCGGAGGCGGAGCAGTGGAGGAGGCCGGTGTGCGGGCGGACGGGGCCGGTGTGCGGGCGGTGCAGTGGGGGTTCACAACGCGAAAACCCTAAAATACCCTTTACGAATATAATTAGAAAAGATTTAGAGTACTGTGGAAGAAATAGGAGGAAATGAGAGGAAATTTCAAGCATAGTAAAAAGACTCATATTCTTACGTTGTGATTAGCAGAAAAGAAAACTACCAAACGTCCATGAAAAATAGGAACGGAGAACTACCACCACGTGACAGTGGATATATAATAGATATGAAAATCTATTTTTGAAACAATGGAAATGTATAGAATTCTAATCAAGTCAAAACCAAGCCGAGACTACTTTCACCCAAAAGTCGAAGCCACAAAAACGTGGGTTTATTTGAACTAGATTGGTCAGACAATAAACATCATCTTAGTTTCCTATTTGATTAGTCGGCTGAACTTATAGATTCTAATATAACAAATTTTGTTCCTAACTGAAAGTGCATAAATTACTTAGTATTATGATTTTTTTTCTCAAAGGTAAATTAAAGATTCAAAAAGGTTTATTGTTTTTTAAACTTATTATATTTATTGAATGTGTGGAAAAATCAAATGAAAACGACAATGGAAAAGTAGAGATGACAATGGACCTAGTCTCTTATTCTCCGTGAGAAAGTACACTAGTAGAGAATAGGGATATGCTGATGTAGTATATACGGGGATTGATATTGGAAAAATTTGTCCTCATCCTATCCGTTCCCTACATACCTATCTCGTGAAATGTACTGTAAATAAACCCCACCAAAGATTCCACAAATAGCCTGGTATTTAATAGCAAATTATACTCTAAATTAGGTGCCTCTTTCTTATATATAACATGAAAAATTATCCTTTACTTTACTTGTTGAAATGTTGTACTGTATTTCGTAATGAGGTAGAACTCGGCAAAGGATAAAATCCCACGTACGGGACGGCGAGCATTTGCACAGACGTGGACGGGAAATTGTTACCTGTTTTTTTTTTACCCCACGTGGATAGGGATGGAGAGCTATGTTTCATTCACGGTCGACATCATCACTTGAAAAAAAAAAACCGTAGCAAAATCGAAGGCCGCGACTGGAATTTGGCAAGTCGAATCTCTGTATCAGATCGTATATCGCGTGAAACATCATGTAGCAAATTGAACAGTGGGAACGGTAACAAAGAAACTGAAGATGAAGCAGCGTCTTCTTAATTGCTACACCAAATTACTCTCTTTTTCTCTCTCTCGAGTGGGAAAAAAAAACATTAGCCATCTTTCTTGACTGGCATGTATTCCAGCTGCTGCATCATCTCGTGTTGGTGATGCGTGTCAGACTAGGTTACAATTGGAAAATGAGCAGAGTGAGTTGCTCTCAAATCATCATGATCATCGGTACTTTACAAGTGTTTGTGTTTCCACCATGAGCGACCTGCGTACCGTATCCTTTCATTGCATTTATCCCCATCATTATCTTCATTAGACTAGACACGCGGATACATGATTGTAATGTGTATATTCTACTCTTTTATGAGCGTTTATCATCACATAGTATTGAACTCTAAATTAATCTCCTTCTGTCACGGTGAAGATTCAGTCACTTATACTCACCATCAAGAAGCTATTTTCAATATTTATTTATTTTTAAATCTCTCAATTTAAATTATGCTACGTGTTTCTACTATATTTAATCTCAAGAAATAATTTGAATGGTAAACATTTGAATGCAGGAAGGTGCAAAAAGGATAGCGGCGCACTCCTTCCCATTCAGTTTCTGACATTAATGGTGTACTGTATATTCTTTTGCTGCTAGTACTACAATGTACATATAGGCTAGTTATTTGCTCAGACGGCAGAGAGTGTGATCCAACAATCATCTATACAGAGTACAGACCCATCCAGGGTGATGCAACAACAATATTTGTTCATCATATCGGCATCTTTAGCAAAGAAATGACAAGAAAAAGATCAGCGACAGACCTAAAAAGAAACAGAAACAGAAACAGAAGCAGAATTACTTGCAAACACAGACAATGAATGATTCATCTTCAAGCCCGCCCTTTTGTGTGCATTTTTCAGCATTTTTTTAGATAATGAAGGTACCGTACACTCTAAGCCTCTGCAGCTGACAACCATAGGCATTCATTCTATTGTCTGAATTCCTATTCATTGTGTAGACAAAAGCATGAAAAGTTGAAAACGTAACTTCATATCTGCAAACTGGTACAGCCTGAAAAAAAAAACAGGACTAAACATACCCCACTGACCGGCAGCCACCCGGATCACGATATCAGACTCCCGGTTCCTAGCACAGGTTAACAGAAGTTATGTCAGGCCTTACATAGTAGCGCAATGCATCAAAAGATCATACTCCCCTTACACAGTTGCACAAAGCATCAAAAGATCTACAATTTCGATGACAATTTTTTTTTTGGTTACAACTATCATTCTTCCATGTGGCAGGGTGCCAAATAAGAGTGAACTGTCAAGGAATTCAATACAAACTGATTCCTGAAATATGGACAGCGTCACCATATGACATATGAAACATCCAACAAGTCCTAGTTCAGCCTTTCATTTCTAGCGGTAACTTAAACCCGCCTGTTTTTGGCAGGGCTTACTCAGTCAAGGAGATAAGGATACACAAGACCACTGTGAAAATTAGCGGGCCTTACAAGCGCCAGCATGCAGATCAAATTTACATTTCAAAACGCTGGCCTAAACCCCAAAAACAAAAACTCAAACACACACACAGCAGCACAGAACCACATCACTCATGGTTTAGATTTCTGTAATATACAACCCAACCTATTCCAGCAGCAACTGAAACTGCGTCTGCCAGCCATCACCGCACTCTGCAAGCCGGGACAGCAGGGGAGCACTTGGGGTTTGGGAGGGCCCTGAAGTGGACGTTGTTCCCTGTTAGCCTGCGTCGAGCTCTATAGTCAGTAAGGCCAGAAGATTGGCCACCTCCATCGCTACCACCACCACCCTGCAATGGCTCCAGGGTCTCGACGACGTCACTCATTAGTGGCCTTGCCTTGGGGTTATGGCTCAAGCAGTAGAATGCAAGGCTGCAGGCTTTGTGAGCTGCTCTGGCCGAATACTGTCCCTCCAGTTTCGGGTCGATTATTTGGAGAAGCCTCCTCTTGTCATTGAGCTTGGGGAGGGCCCAGTCAACTAGGCTCTGCTCCCTGCTGGGCCGTGACTTGTCAATTGACTTGCGCCCTGTCAAGAGCTCCAGAAGGACGACACCGAAGCTGTAGACATCACTTCTAGCAGTCAAGTGACCTGCACATCAGCTATATACATGAGAACAACAAATGAACACAAACAAATACTACATACATGTGTAGGGTTTGGCCAAAGTTTGCTGTATACAAATACTGTAACAAGTAGCAAACAATCTATATGAGACATCAGATCATGAATTACAATAATACTTTTTGTGACTACAAATTTTGCTGATACAAAGTAATATTCAAATACTGAAAGAAGCAGTGAATGATAATATATGTGATCTAAGCTTATGAGTAGAAAGAATAGTTTTATGTATGGAATTTGACATGAAGTTCATATCTGTGAATTACAATAATACTTTTTTGTGACTACAAATTTTGCTGATACAAAGTAATATTCAAATACTGAAAGAAGCAGTGAATGATAATATATGTGATCTAAGCTTATGAGTAGAAAGAATAGTTTTATGTATGGAATTTGACATGAAGTTCATATCTGAAACAGTGATATCTTCTAAAAAATGAAATTACCAAGCATATAGAAACAGCAAGGAAAGTACCAGTCATCACATATTCAGGGGCAGCATATCCATAGGTTCCCATCACCCTCGTTGATACATGAGTCTCATCACCTTCAGGGCCAGCTTTTGCCAGGCCAAAGTCAGATAATTTAGCAGTATAATCCTGTACCCATGGAAACAAAAAGAAATCATTATGTCAAACATATATGTACTCTTAGAACTGAAAAGGGTGAAGAAAGCATGAACAAGCAATTAACACTCAACAGAGTCCAGCAGAATATTTGAGGTCTTGAAATCTCTGTAGATTACAGGCCTTTGAGCATTGTGGAGGCAAGCAAGCCCTTTAGCAGCTCCCAGTGCAATTGACATCCTAGTACCCCAGGGTAATGGCGTAGCTGTCTCTGAGAACATGAAAAATAGGATATGTAGTCAGCAAAATCTCCTTCCTCTCAAGTAGCAGTTTGTTGTGAATGATCAAGAAAAATAGCATACTGGCACACTATATATCATACATGATAGCAGTGGAAAGCATTCAAATATTTCTCTTTTAGTTGGGGACATTGCCAATTTGTAAAAAGCATCAAGAAATGTAGCAAGTAGCAGCTATAGTTCCTAATCAAAAGCAGCATCACAACAATCAAAAGATGCAGAAGAAATTAACAAAGTGTGGTAGTGTGCAAATGTAAAATATGGTTCAGCAGAAATAAAAAGGAAGTGACAAGTTCAAATTGGGAAGCTGCCTAAAAAGCTCAATACAGAATCTAGAAAAATAAATGGTCACCAGGATATTGAGTCATCTGTAATCAATCAAAATCAACAGTTTACTGAGCAATTAATCATCCAGGATGTTGAGTAATTAGAAAGTTAAAGAGTTGGATGCTTGGTGGTTACTTTCGAAATAGCATGTAAAAATATTCCAAATATAATGAATCGGTTTTTGGTAACAAATAAATATAACTAACCATCCGCCAGTTAGAGAAGTTTGATCATACCAGCACTATTATGAAAATAAAGTATTGCCAACATTTTATGAGCTCAAGGTGTGTTGATATCAGTGGATAACATTCAAGAAAACCGAACACAGTATGTAAAAAGTGGCGTCACAGAAACTAAGTTATGATATCATTCACAATCTGCGAAAAAGGAGTAGAGGATTACTTCGGAATAAGTGGTTTTCTAGACTCCCTCGGAACATGAACTCGTAGACAAGTAGCCGATGGTCATCCTCACAGCAATATCCAATCAACTTCACCAAATTTGGATGCCTTAACTGCCCCAGGAAGTTAACCTCAGTCTGACCAAAAAAAAAAACATGGGTAAACTTTTTTCAATATTTTTTGAGCAAAACACAGTATTGAAACAATAATTTTCTAGGCTACCAATAAGCATGATAACTATCAAAACCATGAGCAAAAATAACCCAATAGATTTTACTAGTACTCACTCACACTTGCTTAGGCATTCAAAGAAAAACATTTCTTATACATTTCGACCTTAACACGTCAGGTTTATTTGCTCAGTAATGTTGCTTATTCTGGCCAAGTAAGTGTGCTACAACATTTTCAAATTCCCAAGCATGAAACTAAATATGGTCTTTGTCTAACAGCATAACACGAAGACTGCGCATGTCTGTAAAGGAAATTAATATGGATGACCTAAGCTTATCAACTTTATATGTCTGTTTACATAAATCATAATAGATGCCAAACAAAATATTGAAAAAAAAAGGACAACAGTGAGAACCAATCCAAACAGCCATGGAAACAAAAACATTATTGCCAATGAAACAATAGTTGCATGGAGCCCTAAGTATATGTGTTTTTACTCGTGAGCATGCTTGTTGGCAACATGAACTTGGCAATATTTACATATCTCCATGCGAATGTGCCATACATAGTCTGCATGTACAACATATTCATTGACAATTTTTTATGCTGCCATGCATACAACAAAAGGAACTTTCCATGAAAATTACTGAAGAACTTGGGTACTCACAAGCCATTCTCTGTGCCCCTGATGTCCATCTTTGTTAAGCACCTTGACTGCAACAGGCAATGACTTGAGCCCAACCCTGACATTCTCATCTATGTAACCCTTGTAAACAGTCCCAAATCCTCCTTCACCAAGAACATAATCAGCACGGAAGCTCTTTGTGATTGTCTCTAGCTCAAACAATGTGAAGGCAATCACATTGTTGTATATGGAAATGTTCTTGGCATCTTCAATCTTCCTAGGTGTTGAAGGATCACTTAGATCTGATGATGAGCGGGTGTGCTTCTTATCTGCAAGGGCGTTCTTGGCAGGATGTTGCAACAAGTGGAGCTGCTGAACTGAGAACATGTTATTCAAGAAAAAAATATCAGTCCTCGACAATATGAAGTTTACCTATTGCCTATCATCAGGAAACTAAAGAATTGAAGTAACAAGAATTTATCGCATACATATATAAGATAAAAGGACCAAAAACTATCCACTAGAAAATATTCTCACGCTCAGTTCTATATGAGCTAGTAGAGGTCACGGATATATCCCAAGAAAAATGTATGACGCAAGGATTCGTGTAGAATTAAGCATTCACAAACAGGGTTCAATGAAAGTTCGATTACTCATGCTGAAACACAATTACTATTTGAAAATTACAGAAGTAACATGAGAACAATTAGAAATGAATGGATTTACAACTGCTAAATCCATTAAATGACAACTCCGGTAACATACAAGCTTCTAATGGACTGTGTACCACTTATCTTTCTTAGTACGAAATAGGGAAACAATAAAGACATAATACATGCACAAATTGATTAAAGCAAGGGTAAACAGGTCAGGGGACCAGATCTACTGCACAGTTGCAGGAAAAAAAATCAAATCGCTTAAAAAATGCAAGTACCGAGTACCGACTAGAGCAGATTATGTTTATTCAATTTGGAGGATCGTAATTTTTTTTTATCAATGTGAAATCGAAAGTCAACAGTGGGGAAAAGTGCCATTAGATTTTCCCAATGTACAGTTGTGCACAATCAATTCAAGTAAAGTAGGATTTGGGTTACAAAAATCAAGGAAGCACAAGGCCATGGCGACTGAACAAGAAGACGCAGCATAGAAGAGATCACAGACCGACAACCTGAACTGTGACAAGAAGAATTAAACCAAGCTTTCAACCAAAGAACATAAAACCATGAGTAAATGCGGATGAACAGAACCAAAATCGTAAGACTGGATTCATCTCCAGGGGGGAAATGAAACAAATCATCAAACTCCCCCTACTGAAGTTAAGTACTACTAGTAGAATTAAAACATTTCAAGTGAAAATTGGTAAGCGACTTCAAATCCGTAATGCGGTTTTGGGCGCCAGACCAGACCCTGAGAAAAATCGAATTTTTTCGACCGAATCGCCACTCCGAAAATCCAGATAAACCGCAATAGAAAGCTAGCCAAGAAAGGAAACATTGTTGGCAATCCACCGTGAGCCCAGCCCACCAACCAAGAGAATCCAGGAGCTGGGAAATACTAATAATATTACAAGCCACCGAAGATGAAATTTCGATGCAATTCGTAGTGCCCAACTTGAGATCCAATCCCTAAGCAACCACCGACAAGAGTCGAGTCCCCCCGCAAGAAAATCCAAGCGCAAACAGGAAGATGATACCTTGCGCGTGCGCCGCGGCGACGACGGCATTCTCCTCTCGCGTGCCACAGTTGCCCATCGATCTCACTCTCTTCCTCCCCCCTCCTCCTCCTGCTTGTGGCCCGGTCTTGCTCTGCTTCTACCAGAGGCAACCCAGGCTCTCATTCTTGGAAGGTTGCTTCATGCCATCCCGCCTCTTCTTCCCCCCGCTACTCTGAGACTGAGACTGAGACGAGGCGAGACGACGGGTGAAGCTTGGAGACAACCGTGGGCGTTTCCACTTTTGGTGAGGTGAGGTGAGGCGTGAGGGGAGCAGAGCTGGCTGTATGCCTCCTTCCTTCCTTGCTGTGGATGGACGCTCGCGTCGCGCGGAACAGAACAGGACAAGGGCAGCTTGGCCGGCAGGAGTGTACCAGCAACGCCGCCTCAACCGTTAACAAGGGGGGCAGCCCAGCAGGGATGGCCTGCGGATGGATTGTGATTGTGATTGTGATGCGAGGGGAGGGAGGGAGACACCGAGACAGACAGTGTTCAATTCTCAATGGCGGCGAAAGGGAACGAACCAACGGTGGGGGCGACGGCCGGGGTGGATCACTGGATCCTCCCTTAAAAAGTGCTCCTAGTCCAGGGTTGCCTCCCTTTTAATTGTCTGATGATGACTCTATTGCTTTTTCAGATATATTGGATTTGCCCATTCATTACCTGTATATCCTCTTTACAGAGATCTTCTATATATAAATGTGCTTTCTTTCACAGATGATTTGTCAATACAATAGCAAATGCTGTCAAAGTGGTAATTGTAAAACTCAGATTCACCTTAGATTTCTTGTTCAGGAAAATCGGTGCTTGAGTGCTATCAATATACTGGAAAGTAGGCATGGTAGAAGTTCAGAAGTTAGTGTGGATTGCAGCAAATGGAGCTCGGGCAAAGCTCAAGACACTGATGAGATAATGTACTGTTAATTAATAAGCTTGTAAAATGAAGGACCGAGAACGACGACCAGAGGGGGTGAATGGGAGTCTCAAATTTCTCTCGAAATATTCGGGCCACTCTTCCCAAAAACCAAACCCAGTTGCTGGGGGCACAAACTCCCCCGAGCAACGCGAGCGGGGATTCAGACGAAATCGGAAAATTGAGAGCCCACCGGCAGTGGAGGAAGACTCACCGAAAACCCCAAAACGTAGGTTCTCGACCCCTAGGGAAAAGAGGCAAAAAAACCTAAGCAAAACTCACGAAAAACAACAACCGTCGGACCAGCTGAGACAGAGCCACCGGACTATAGCGAGTAGTCCGGTGCTAAGGTCCGACGCCTTCATCCGCCGAGACAAACCAACGCAGGGAGCACCTGACCTCCGGACGACCTGCTCCGGACCAGTCCGACGCCACCTCCGGACCAAGGAAGGTGGTCCGGTGCTTACTCCTGCCCACTGTCGAAACTGAGCAGTGAACACCCTGCCTCCGGACCAGACGACCAGACTACCCCGTCGAACTAAGGAGAGAGGTCCGACGCGTGGTAGTTTCCCTCAGCAGAACCACCGGACCATTCGCCTATGGTCCGGAGCTCAAAAGCTGAGAGGTCCGGAGGGTGGTCCAACGCCCCTTGCTGCTTGACACGAGAAAAGTCAAGACCACTGGACCACTTGCTATGGTCCGGAGCTTAGGGGAAAGTGGTCTGACGCTCACGAGCAGAAAATTGTTCTTCGCGAAAACGGATTTCTCTCCGCCAAATCTTCCCAAAACTCAACCAAATGATCACCAACTACAACCAAACTTTGTAGGCATAATCCTAGTGCAGTTGGGGAGCTATCCCGAAGAAATCATCGCTCAATTTAGAGAGGATAAAAGAGAATACTCAGATTTGGGGAAAAGAGGGCAAAGCGAAGAACGCCACAAAGAAATCGCCCGATCTACGCACTCGTGAGGTTTGAGGAGAATTACTTCGGTGCAAGGAAGCTCCTCACGATTACGAACAACTTGGTTCAAACGGATTTGCAAGAGCTACTCCCTACAAAGAGAAATCATCTCGGGAACAAAGAGGGAGCAAAAGCAAAACGGGGACACGATCAAGAAAACGAAGCCACCATGGCTTACGGAGGTTACGGCCTCCGATTCCTCACAACAAACTCAAGTTCTTACAAAGGTTGGTGGAAACAACCTAGGGATCTCATGAACTAGAGAGAGGGTAGAGAGGGAGAAAGTTGGGGCAAAATGATTAGGGTTCAAGAGATGGAATGAGGATACCCCTTCATCCCCTATTTAACAGGGCTTTGGCTATTTTCCAAAGACCCCCTAGATACATGACCGAATTACCTAGCCCTAAGACATTGTAATCCAAGTCGATAACTCTCAGCCACTCGTTTGAATGGACGGCCCCGCTTCCTGCCGGGAGTTGCCGTCGCCTCGACGCAACCTCCAGGATTCCGCCACGTGCCATCCCCGCTTCCTTGGAAGTTCCGCCCGGGTTTAGAGGCACAAACCTGCGAAACCCGCCACCGGTAGCTTTCGGCTCAACTACCGAACCCCGAGTTTTGAGGCCCAAACTCGGAAACCGTCCTCCGGTGGTTTTGCTGCCCAAACCACCAAACCGCTCGACTCGAGCCACCTTGTCCTCGCCCGGTCGGACTCCGAGTCTCCTGAGCCTCCGCTCGACCTGCTCATCCGCCATCTTGACTCGGTCGACTCGGTCTACCTCCATGTCTTCTCGCACTTGCCGGTGTCAGGCACTAGCCACCACAGCTAGTCCGCCGGCGCCCATGGTCCCTCAGTCCATTGGCACGGCAAGCCTCTACTCGACCTTCTCCACACCATTGACCACTGTCACTAGGCATAGTACCTGCACACCACAAGCCGATAGACAGGCACACATTTGCTTTCGCAAGAGGTTAGTTCAAGTCACTCAAACTGAAACACTCACGTGTTGATCAATCACTCATCATCAAAACTGAACATTCATGGGTACTTATCTACCATGTGTTCGCATAAAAGGTTGAGATACGATAAATAGCTAAGTGTGCAACCACACCTGAGTCTAACCGTCTGTTTGGATAGTGGGTTCAACTGGGATATCCCGGGTTCGACCCAGTTGAACCCCTGTTTGGTTTGGAGGATCATGAACCTGGGTTCAACTCAGTAGAGAATATCCTCTCCAGATGTGGGTTCCCTAGATACCACGAAAACGAGCGGACCACGCGGGTCGAAGTGGAACGGAGGCCAGGGCGAGGGCCGCTCGCGCTCGCAGCTCGCTACACCGGGGGAGGGGAAGCTTGTCGCGCGCGCGTTGGGCCGAGGCGGGCACGACTACCGAGGCGACGGGCGCTCGCGCTAGCTGTGGCGGGTGCTCGCTCGGCCGCCGGGGCAGGGAAGCTTGCCACGCGCGCTCGTCGGGGCAGGGCGCGGTGTCGGGGCGGAGCACGGCCGCCGGGGCAGGAGGGGCTCGTCGGGGCCGTCGGGGCTCGACGCGCTAGGGCAGAGCGCGGCCGCTGGGCGGGAGGCGGTTGTTGCGTTGGGGAAGGGCGCGGCGTCGGGGCGGAGGGCGCTCGTCGGGGCAAGGCCCACGGCCGCCGGTGCCGGTGCTGAAAGCGCTTCGCGCGCTGGGTAGGGCGCCGCGTCGAGGCGGGGATTGCCGGGCGAGTAGCCCACGCGGTCTCGGCTGGGAGGAGGAAGAAGAAAGGAATAGTCGCTGACAAGTGGGCCACACATGTCAATGACTCAACCCAACTTTCATATATCCTCCCAACCAAACACGTAACTGGAATGGACCCATTCTCCAAACCAAACAAGAGATGGGTTCAACCCAACCCACAAAACTGGGTTGGGTCCAACCCATCCCGCACCATCCCCAAACCAAACACACGGTAAGCGGGCCCCTAGGGTCTTGGGACCGTAGTCCCACTAGTGAGCGGTATGACATGATAGACCAGTCCAACGAAGAGAAAGAAAAAAAGACATAGAGTAACCTTTGTGTGCAATCACCAACAACATCTAGTTACAACACTCTCAGTAGTTAAGTCATCTTGATGGCTCGTGTATTGCAAAGTCATCTAAAAAGACACCATGTAGGACAAGTTCTTAATCAACGATTACCTCTTAACATGAGTTCCATGTTCTATCTTCCCACCTACCCCACCCTTGTCCTCTTGCATTTATCGTCGAGCCCCGTGAAAAGATGACGCGCAAACTTGCTCGAACTATCCCGCCATTGACACATGTGTTTGTGTTGTGTCGAGACACCACCTGTGGCTATTTTGAAGATCCTAGTCCTTCTAAGGAAACTATTTGTGGGTTGACATGTTTAAGTTCTTCATTGATGCGATGAAGTGATGTTTTTGCCTCTTATATTCTTTGCTTGAGTATTTTGTCTCTTGTTCTTGCCTTGGCTGCTTCTAGTTCTTTCTTTTTGATACCGAGTTGTTCCTCCAGTTTACAAATCCTTTCTTCTTGGTTACTTTGGTTTGGTGTTGTTGATTGATCATTAATGTTTTGCTTTTGTGATCTCACAGCTTCAACCACGTCTTGGTTTGTTCTCAATTGCTTTTCTGTTGTGGTGTTATCTTTGTTTAAGGTGTTTTTTGTGCCGTCTTCATTGCTTGATTGATTTGTTTTCTTGGATGGCGACACCATCGTGGTCATGGTGGTATCATGGCCACATAAATGATGAGCGCAAGATGTTGGGGTGTACACTTCACTATAAATGGAATGAGAGATAGTAGAGATGATGGCAATATGAATCATGTTCTCTTTCACCCCTTGCTATTGTACAATTTACTGGGTATTTATTGGAGAGGGAATGTTTGATAGCATAATAAGCCTTCGGCGAGTTGCCGGAAGGGGAAGGGAGGAGGCCAGCAGTAGTGGAGGCGGGAGCTTGAAGCGGCGGCCTCAGCTGCACTCATGCGCTCATCCTAGGGAAGTGGGGAGGGGAGAAGTAGGGGCAAACAACAAAAACCGCAAGGAAGTCTAAGGGCCCGTTTGGTAGGGATCCAAATTCTCGTAGAAACGTTTCAGATCTAGATTCTCTGAAGAAACGTTTTAGATGGAGAATCAGAATCACTAGACCGTTTGGCTGGAGAATCAGAATCACTGCGAAACAACGTTTTAGGTGATTCACATTCGTAGGCACGAAAATGAGAATCATCTGAAACCACCCGTGTGCTGTTTGGCTTAGATTCTACCGGTTCTCTTGAGAATCGGAACCGATTCATGGTGCCAAACGCACCCTAAGTAGCATCGTCCTTGAGCATAGTTACATGGACTACTGCAAATGACCTTGGTCAAGAACCTTCAGATGATTGACCTTGAGTGTAGTTACATGGATTATTGCAAACTACCTTGGTTAAGAACCTTCGGATGACAGCCATTTAAGCCATGTTATACACACTAGGTGACCAAGACAAATAGACATGAGTACCCATTGGACCCGTTAACAAAAAGTCCCTTTGTATGACAAAAGGGGCCCACATGTGGATAATGTAATGGAATGTTGTTCCTTTGTGAGTATTGCCTCGCATATTAATTGAGTTGTGGATATTAATACATTATGTTGATCACGTTCACCTACCAATTTTGGTTACAGACGAAGAGGCTACTGGATGATCTTACTGCGGGTAACAACATATAAAAAGTTTTAAACACGAAGTCGCGTGAATCTACTGTTATTGGTCTGTTACCAACGGCTTTATAGATTATTGTGAATTCTAATAGTTGATTTGCTAGATATCTTGGAGATTTGTTTCAGTGCTACCAGGCAGTACGTACTACAAGGTACAAGGAACACAGGAGCAGAGGGATCCACACACACCACTTTCCCAAAGATTCCTCTTGCTGGATGATGATGATTTATTTGACAATTATCATTGCTTGCATATTTATGGGGTTTCTTAAGCCCCTGTAGGGAAAAAAGAATCAGGGGCTGGCTGGGTATATAACTATATATGATATTGTCATGTCATGCAGAATCTTTATTCAGCGTGCGCTGCTTCATGTTCACAACGCCGGGTTTCTATTTAGAGTCTTCTGACTGTTTACTTTTCTTGCATAGCTGATTGAACTTTGTTTTTTCTCCATGAATCTCTCTCCTTTAGTTGCACGTCAGCTTCTTAATCTCTCTCATTTCTTGTATGAATGCCACAGATCGATCGATACCCTTCATCCGTTCATTCTTAGCAACGAGTGAGAGCGCGCGCGCAATAATAAGAGAGTCCTATCCCTGAAACAAATCATGTGTTATTACTATTTTAAATAAAAAGTTAGTTGCGTTGTCTTTTCTGTTAAATTTAGAAAACACTGTTCAATCCAACTAATTTAGCTACTTTTGTTTACATTACGTGTATCCTTTTCTGGTGATACTAGACAAAGCTGATGGGTCATGATGTGAGTTCGATCACAACCACCATGCACCTTGTGCCCCGTTTGGTTCTCCTAAAAATTAATATAAGAATAAGATCCAAACATGTGGAATCTAAGGGGTGTTCTTATATAATCTAATAATCAGATTTTAAGAATCCAACAATCTACCTCCGTCCTACACTCCTCCTCCTACTATTACGTAAAATAAACAATGCAATTCTAGGTGCATTTTCAATTAAAAGAGCCTAAAATTTCACCAAATATATTGATAATAAACATATTAATATTTATGATGCCAAATCTAATGGCCAAACTTATCTCTCTCTCATGTCATCACCCCCATCGACCACAACACGCCCCCTCTTCTATTCATTCTTCCTCCTCTCCGATGCCTCCACCGCGCGCACGGCTCTCTAGCTCTAGCTCACTGCGGTGTTGACCTCTATCGCCTCGTCATCACCCTTTCCCTCGTGGCCTGCCCCCATGTTGTGTTGCCGTGAATCCTCATAGGCCGCCCCGCACTGTTTCCAGATATGTCCACTCCCCAGACCTCCCTAGCTTGCATTGGCCTCGCCAAGGAAATTGAACTTCGTTTAGGCATCGAGCCCACAGGATCGACAAGAAAGCATGTCAAGCTAATATTTTTCGGCTAATTCTATAGTGAAATGATTCTGAGACTGAAAATGATTCTCTTTGATTTTTTTTAGCATAAACTCTTAAAATCACAATGGAGAACCACTTTATAGGAGAAGATATTTTTTTTAGCTCTCCGCCCCTTATATCATTTTAGAGAAGCACTTCATGGAATCCGTTGTGAATCGCTTCACTCTGAAAAAAATCGTTTGGCAACCAAGAAGAAAGAATTCGTTGCATGGAGCGCTGCCAAACGCATCCATGTCTAGATGAGGCAGCTTTGCCTATGTTGAAACCAAGGTTTTAAATGACGGGCTATAAAAATTAGCGGAAGCTTGGTCAAAACGCTATAGTGACGCTATTAGCGCGGTATAACGCGCTATTAAGCGTTGCGGTAGCTGCTTCTGGACACTATTAGCGCCCTATTTTGACGCTATAGCGCGCTATTTTTTTCAGTGGTTGAAACGAAACAGGCCCATAGCGTCCCATAGTACCACCATCCCATAGCAAAGTGGTGGTGGCGCTGTATCTGCACGATGAAAATGGAAAATGGAAAAGGGGTCGGAGCGGTGTGGAGAAAATGTAAAAACAACTCCAACAGTTTGACATTTAGACTTGACATATTTGATTTTGCTAAACAAAATAAAAAACTATTGACCAATAGTTTAGCATTTAGATTTGGAATAATTGCCAAAGTCGCAAATACATACTTGGCATTTTACCGCCGGTGAAAAGGGAACCTCTCGCGCGGTGTCGATCGGAACCCCTCGCGCGTCATTTTGCTTCCCGCGAGAACGGCGCGCCGTCGTCCTCGTTCCCGCGACAAGAATTCTCGCGCCGTCGCCCGTCCTGCTGTCCTTGCTGTGCTAGGGGACAGCTGCTGCGGTGCTACTTTCTGCTGGGATCGGCTGCTGCCTGTTGTGCTTCGGATTTAGAGTATAGGTGCTGATACGCACTAGCTTTTGTGCTTGCATGAAAATACTATTCGCCGGTCTGTGCTTCGCCGGTACTGTGCAGCTACTGTTCTTTTTTTTATTCAGCTTTGGTTGTGCAGCTGCTACTTGCAGTGACCAGCAGCTTTTGCAATCAGACAATGCGTTTAGACGATTTGGGTAGCAGACAGGACACAGGTACGGCGGAATGGCGGAGACACCGGACGACGGCGATCTAGGGCGACGGCGGAACGCCGGTGACCCCGGACGGCGACGACGACAGACGGCGGCCCTCAGACGGTTTGGCGACGGCGAGGAGATGTCGTGCGTGAACAGGAGATGCCGTGGGAATTAAACATCCGGTCCACTGGTCCACAATTTTCGTTTTGCCAAGTCAAATATGGGAAACTGTTGGAGATTCAATCTTTTTATCTTTGCCATATCAATTTAAGACCTGACAAATCCTATGTTTTGTCAAACCTCAAATGTCAAACTGTTGGAGTTGTTCGAGGACCACGGACAGGCACACAGGTGGAGCCGTGGAGGAGGAGGAGGAGGATGGGCAAGCGCTAGCTAGCTGCTGCGCTGGCAAAGATATGGCCATGCACACGCATGTGCAATTGTGCACGGGCGCCTCCGGCTTGGGCTCCGGTCGGTCAGCCTGGGCGTTCGGTTTTAAACCGACAATTCAGTTCGGTTTATTCGGTTTCCAGAAAATGAGCACCGATCGGTTTGTTAAAAAACAAGAAACCAACAATTTCGATTTCGGTTTTTTAGTTCGGTTTTTCGGTTTAAACCAAATAAACCGATGTAGCAGCACAACACAGGCAAGGATTGAGAAATTAGAACGGCTTCGGGATTCGCCGGCAAGGCTGCTCGGCGCTGGCTCGCCGCCCGCCGCTCGGCGCTGGCCGCCTGGGCGCCTGGCTCATCGCCCGCCGCTCGCCGCCCACCTCACGACCGGCGTCACCCGCGGGACTAGGTGCGGGACGGCGGGGTGCGTCGCGCGGCGCCATCGCTAGCTCGCCGCCTCCGATCCGCATCCGCCGGGACTCGGTCACTCGGCTCTTAGGGTTGGGACGGTTGGGGCGTTGGGCTGGAGTGAGAGTGAGAGGGAGAGGGAGTCGGTTGGTGCTAGACTCTGGTGGAGTGGTGGGTCGTGGGCTAACTGGGTTGGTGGCTGGTGGGCTAGACTCTGGTTACAGTTTGCGGTAGAAGGGCTCCTAATTTCGGTTCCTCGGTTCCTCGGTTCGGTTTGGGATAAAAACCGAAGGCGAAGCCGAACGCCGAACATTACATAATTGGAAACCGAAACCGAACCCTAAAACCGACATTTCGGTTCGGTTTCGGTTCGGTTTTCGGTGAAAATGTGCCCAGGCTGACCGGTCGGTCGGGCCTCTGGCGTGGTCGTCGTCAGGTTACAGGGACTAAAAAAGTCTTTGTCACATCGGATATCTAGACACTAATTAAGAGTATTAAATATAGACTATTTATAAAACTAATTTCTCAGCCGAAAACTATTTTACGAAAAATCTATTGATATAAAATAATTTATGATTTGATAATATGGTGCTATAGTAAACATATGATAATGATGGATTATTTAGGCTTAATAGATTCGTCTCGTTAAGTACTACATGGAGTTGTAATTAGTTTTATAATATAAATTATATTTAATTCATTTAATTTGTACCAGACATTTGATATGATAAGGGACTAAAAATAAGTTAGACAACCAAACACCCGGCTAGCTGAGCGCTTGCTACTCGCAGTAGCAACAACAGCAGCAGGCTGTAGCTGTGGGGACTGATCATATCTGACGAGGAGAGCAGCAGCAGCACGCGGAGAAGTGAAGGCGGAGCTGCCAATCCAAGTGGTGGGCAAGTGGCAAAGCATGCAAATGCAAAGCGAAGCGTGCGAGTCTGAGGCGTTGTTGCCGGTGTGGGCGTGTGGGTGTGGCCATGATCATGATGGGAGGCTGGAAGTGGGAGCAACAGCAACAGCAGCAGCCGCCATGGAGTCCACTGCACTCTGTTCCTGCATGTGATGGTCTCTGATGACTGCGTGCACTGTCTTTCCTTCACTACTGTACTAGTTTCCTTTGCCCACCCTCCACCTATGGACTACACTAGCAGCAGCAGCAGACGAAGAAGATTTTGTACCTTGGAATTCGCGAAAGCCACGCACCGTCCGCGTCGATCAAAGCTGCCGCATCCTGCACTGCACTGCACTGCACTGCATTGCAGTTGCAGCGCGCAGAATGGAGTAAGCATCTGTGTGTCACCTGCGCGCGTGCTTTCTTTTCCTCTTTTTTTTTTCAACGCAAGCGATCGACTTTTTTCATCAGTCTCAAAGCATGCGCAAGATAACTTTATTATCCTATCTAGCAGGCAGGAGTGCTATGTTTGTTAATCCACGTTCGTCCACCTGCTTACTCACCCCTCCATTTCTATTTACACGTACGTTATATTGGATTTGTTCTAAGTCAAACATTTGTATATTTGATCATCAATTTTTTTTTTAAAAAAAACTATATAGTTTCAATACAAAAGATTTGAAATTTTAGCTAGATTCGATATGAAAAGAACTTTTTATGATACTATATAATTTATATATGTTATAAAACCGTAAGAAAACTTTTAAATAGATGGTAAAAAAAATAATGTTCCGGACTTAGAATAAACCTAATGCCATATTATTTAGATATATAGTACACAACAATTAGCACTTGGCATGCAATGCAATGATACTGCCACAGCAGTACAGTAGTAGTAGTGTAGTACTAGGTCAGTGCTCTGAAAAGGAGGCGGCAATGCATGGGCAATGGGCATGGCCGCAGTGACAGTTGGGTACAACGTGCAGCTGCAGCGCTTTGGTTGCAGGGAGGACGGCCATTTTCTCTTTTCATTTGTCTTGCAGAGGGAGGCGCCTCATTAGTCATTGGTTAGGCCAAGCACGCATCACACCTTCCTGCTAATGAATGACATACCTTTTTAATCCAAAGTGAACGCCTCTTTTCGTTTGTTTTTCTTTTTTCCTGGAGGAAAGGGAAATCATATTAAATCTTAGCACGGCACGGTATGTCCCTAAATTATATATGAAAAAGTCTAAAGTCAAATTCAGATTCTTGCATCGTCTTTTTCTTCGACGGCTTCCCTCAAACACCAAAACCAAAGTGCAGTCCTTATGCTACGACCAACCGCATATGCGTCAGAACCGGTCCAAAATGCATCTAAATTGTTGAAAGAATATCAACAGTTACATCGTCGAATAAGATATAGCTAGGATGCAGAACCATCTCCTCGATACATTGAATTCCTCTCCGCGACCATCGACGATTAGAGCGATGACCCAAAGTTGTTTTTCTCGGAGGGGACTCCAAAAAGCACCCCACCCCTTACAGGTAAAGGCCACAAAGTGGCCGTTTGCCGATAAAATCGACGCCTACAACAGCCATCTTGTCGTGACAGGCACTAAAGTCGTTGCAGGAAACATAATCCTGATCGAAAATGATCATATTTCGCCAGAAAAATTATTAAAACTAAAACCTAAGCAACTAGTATGAAACTGCAGAAAAAAAGGTCCAACCCCTCGTCTTCTCCTAAACCTTCTTATCCTCCGGCAAATGCACGAGAGGAAGAAAGAGAGGGGAGGGGCCTTGGCCCTTGGGACGGCGGCGGTTGGGGAATGAGGAGAGGGGCGGCTCTTTTTTCTACCGTGTGCAAAGCGTTTGTTGTCCTGCAGCTGGAGCGAAGTGTGCTGTACATGCGCGCATGCGTGCACATGGTCACAAGTTTTAATACGCCTCGGGATACGTTAGATTATTAATTAATTCTATATAAGCAAGCTGATGATATCATTGTTAACTTAACATAGCACTAGGGGTTTGGTAGGTTCACGTCAAAACATACTGATCCCTTTCACTGGAGACTAAGATTGGGTGTTATGTTTTAGGTGCATGCATGCACGCTCGGATGATCGATCGTCTACAGGACAAAAGAAAAAGCTTACTTGCTCTTCTGTCCTGACACACAAACATTCTTACTAGCTACCTAGCAAAAGAAAAAGCTTACTTGCTCTTCTAGCTTGGATTGAGCTGTTTTTTTTTTCATCTAAAACAAACAGGAGGGGATCGACCCCTAGTGTGCTTTATTGAAAATAAAACAGCTCCCTCAAGAAACAAAAAAAAGTTTGATTATACATAAGTTTCTATCCACAAATCTAGAAGAGGCTCGCACTTTCTTTTTGCTCTTAGCTTAACTAGAGCAAAAATTCTTATTTGAAGATGACTTTACTCTTTGCAGCAATGAATTGAAGCTAGAAGATGCTTTGATTTTCAATATTCTTGGAATATAAGGATGAAGGGAGTACTATGTATATATAACAATCCATCACGAAAAATCATCTCACCTGTTCCTCAAAAAAAAAATCATCTCACCCGGCCACTCTTCTACTCTTTTGTAGTGGTACCATAAAAAAAACTCGATGGGAAGGAGCAGACAGCACTGGGCTCGAACCTTTTGTAGTGGTACCATTATTAACATAAGCGTTTAGCTTCTTCCTATTAGAGTTTTTTTAACAGGCTTGTAGCTTCTTCTACTGTGGAGTACCTATTAAAACCCTACTGTGTATGCACCACCACACGTTTTTTTCTTTTTTTTTTCTTTTTTTTTTAAAAAAACATACTACTACCAATCTACTACCATACAGCCGCTGCAGTCCCTATGCATGGGAGTCACTCAGATGAAGAACAGGGAGATAATTGTCCTGATCAGAAATCAATGCGAAACGAAACTTGTGTTGGATTGTTGGCAAGGAGATCGATCAGACCAGGAGACAAGTGTCCTGATCAGAAATCAACGCAAATCAATCGATGTAAGATACAGTACAAGCTGCTCGCAAGATACCAAGCACAAGCAGGCCCAGCACCAGATGTGTGTGTCAATGAGGCAGATCGCATCACAGGTACGGTAGCACGTCCCTTTCCATCGATGGGCCAGCGACAACGTGTAGCGTGTAGCGCGCGCAGCAAGCAGTAGTCAGTCAGTCAGGCTCAGGCAGAGCTAGGCCAGACACGTTTTTGGAAACACATCCTGGATACAGAGTTAGAAAAGAGAGGTTACTCAAGATTGAAAAGAAAACATCAGACTTTAGTACAACAGGTTCTCGATGATGGTTTTAGGTAAGCAGCCAGGAAACATCAATGTGGCGAAGTGATCCATATTCAGACCTCATTTAGCAGGGCTCCCACGGAAGTCGTTTTTATCTCTCCTCTCTACTCATCTTACGTTTTTATCTATCCTCTCTACTCATCTCACAGAGCCAGTGGGAGCATGTAAACGGCTCCTGTGAATATCGTCTGAATAATGAATACGTTAGAGAAGCTAGAGTCGGTAGGAGCTCTGTCAAACGGGACCTCAGTGTTGTTGAAAGGTTCTAAGGATGAGTAGAGGGGGGTGGTGAATAGCCTAAAATAAAATCTACAACACAAAAATTTAACAACAAGTTAGACTAACATATAGCGAAGCGGATTTTGCACTAGCCTACAAAGGATGTGAAACCACCTATCCAAACAATGCTAACCTAATATGATTCTAAGTCGCACAAGCCTAGCACAAACTACACAAGAGTGTATGCTCAAAAGAAACTACAACCACTACTAACAAGTAATAGAGAAGGTAATGCTAGAGAGTGGAAGAGATGATTATAGCTCCGTGTAGAGTTGAAGACTGTACCAATCAAGAAATTCAATGATAACCAATCAAACACAATAAGAATGAACTCGGTAGGAGTTTGACACATGATTTTTTACCAGGGTTCACTAGTTTGCCAACTAGCTAGTCCTCGTTGTGGCGAGTCACTCACTTGGAGGTTCATGTGTTAATTGACATCACACGTCAAACCCGTCTCCGGGTGCCGCACAACTAACACAAGATGAGGCTCACACAAGCCACGTGCAATCCACTAGAGTTGCCTTTGGCAAACTCCCGCGGTCAAGGCACAAGAACCCCTCACAATCACTTGGTGGCGGCAAAGAACAATCAGCAACTCTTCCCGAACCACCTCTGCTACTCCAAACCATCTAGGTGATGACAATCACAAAGAGTAACAAGAAATCTGCAGCAATAGCAACTCCCAAGTGCCACTAGATGCAATCACTTCATGCAAATGCACTTGATTCACTCAATTCTCACTTTGGATGACCAATCAAGCAATGAGATGAGTGAGAGAGGTTTGCAATAGCTCACTAGGTGTATGCAATGTCAAAGTGTGCGAGTGAGCTAAAGCCGACCAAACACTGTTTATAGCCCGCAAGGAGCAACTAGCTGTTACCTCTGCGCAGAGACCTCCAGACCGTACTCGGGGGCTCCGGACCATAGCACAAGGTCCGGAGCTTCCTCCCCGTGAAACCCTTGCGCAACACATGTCTTTACCGTTTGAAATTAGCCATTGGCGTGCTTTCTGCTGACCTCCGGACCCGACACTTTGGTCCGGAGCTCAAGAGTCTGGAGCTCGACCCTCAGAGTCCGTCGCAATACAGAGAACATCCAGAGACGGCAAAACCGTCGGATTCAGGTCCGGAGCTCACCTCCGGACTAAAACCTCGCGCCCAGACCCTTCTCATGTTCTGTTGACTGCTTAGTTAGCGCAATCGGACCACTCACAATTAGTCCGGAGCCTCTGCATCACCAGGTCCGGAGCTTCTAGGCGTCCAAGTGCTAGGGTTAGCCTCCATACCACCTCCATTGGTCCAGAGCTTCCTAGACCTTTGGTCCGGAGCATCTTTGACAATTGGAAAACCTTTCTAACTAATTCTTCCCTTGTGCACATGTGCTAAATAAAGGGAATTCCCATCGAATCTGCAAAAGCCTACAATTGATTGGACTATCAGGTTTAGGAAGAACATATAAACATGTACATCTAATTATCTATCGGGAATAAAATAGATCGAATCACAGTGATTACTTTCATTTTTTTTCTTGAATATGGAATAGAGTTATCAGTTATGTATCATTGCATCAAGAAGAATGTATTAATACAACATATTCACACCACACCCACCCACCGGTACACACCCTCAGTTAAGGACATGCGCCTTTGGATAAAAACAAATCATTGTATTTTCATAACAAACAGAGATTGCATTCTTCCATTCATTGTGTTCATTCTTGTTTGCATCTTGTAAAAGTTGTCTAGTTAGCTGTAACCCAGCATCACAATTGCAGATAGTATTTTAAAGAGAAGCATAACAAAAATGATCTTTACATTTGCCTTTTCAGTGTCAACAACCTTACTGTCAACCAAATCACACTTGTTCCCAACTAGCAGCTTGCAAACGTTCACTAGTACAAAAAACATTAACCGTGGCAGTTAAAACTGATTAACCGTGGCGGTTTTCTCAACCGCCATGGATCAATGGTCACGGTTAATCGTGCCATTTACCGCGGCGGTTGGAAAAAACGCCACGGTTAATCAGTTTTAAAAAATAAAAAAACCAGATCCAGGCCCAGATCTGCCGCCCAGATCCAACGCGTCGGCCCTCGCGGTCGCGCCGTCGCGTTGCCCTATCCGCGCCGGCGTCGCACCCCTGGCCGGCGGTCGCGCCGCCCTACCCGTGCCACTGGCCCATGGTCGCGCCGCCCCGTGTCGCGTGGTCGTCGCGCCGCCCCTGCCTTAGCCTCGCCGTCGGAGCCCCGCCCAGTGAGCTCCTCCACCTAGCCTCGCACGACACCCACTCCCTAGATCCGGTTCCTCCTTGCCGAATCTGGTGGCGGTCGCTTGGATCCGGCCTTGGCTCCACCGGATCCGAGCCCCGCCGCCGCGCCACGCGGAGGGAGAGAGCCGCGTGTTGCGCGGAGGGAGAGATGCGCGCCAAGACGGAGGGAGTCGCGCGGAGGGAGGGAGAGAGTCGTGGGAGGAAGCCGTGAGAGAGAGAAGGGCCGGTGCGGCTAGCGGCTGGGAGGGAGAGGGAGTGAGGGTGGGGAAACCCTGACTTTAGTATATATATATACAGTCAATGTGATACCGGGCCGAGATGGGCCATATGTTGGACCATCATTTTAGGAGGCGGTTCTCTTAAAACGTCTATCTCGGTAAATCTATTTTGCGAGGCGGTTGAATGTAACCACCTCGGTTAATAAAAAATTACCGCCACGGTTAATCCCGACATTAACCGTGGCGGTTTATAGGTTTAACCGTCACGGTTAATAATTCTCAAGTGCTATGCAAAATAAATTTTGTAGTAGTGGTTGTCACTGGCATAACTATCAATCTCACTCAGCCACTGCTTGATGTTATTGAAGCTCTCCATGTCTGTCACATCATACACGATCTGAAAAGAGTAGTGTACAATATTATAAGTCCATACCAACACTGGCACATTGTGTAAGGTCAAAAAGGGAAATTAATCACTCCAGTTCAATACATAAAAAGAGTAAACTGCAAATATATTCAAGTCATCCTAGTTGACAATATTACACTGAATAAGCAAGACAGAAAGCTGTGAATGATTGTGTGTAAATAGAGACTGTGCAATCTGCAAATGAAGAGTTAAGAGAAATTACAATGATTCCATGAACTCCTCGGTAGTAACTGCTTGTAATTGTCCTGAACCTAGTGCACAGGAAACACCGACATCATTATCAGCAACTGGTGGCTGAACAAACATGAGTAGATTTTGTAAAACAATGTGTGAACTAACACACCAGTGTCACCAAATAATTAGGAACCAATACCCCAATTTTCAATTTTCTAGTTGCAATCCATCATGAACAACTAAAGCTATCTAGTGTAAAACATTAGTATTTAGAAATCTGCTACTCGGCATGTACGCTTATCTATTCTAAATCATGCGACGTACTCAAATATATGAGATTGTAGACAATGAGGATCAGCCTAATCATCATACAAATCAGTTCCTGTTGGAAAAGGAACCTGGCATATGTCCATTAAGGATAATGGGATTTTGCTGGTGCAAAACTTCTGACGCTAATAAAGTACCACCAAGGTCTACTTTCCTTCTTCTTTTCCATGGTCAATCTCCTACCAAGAAAAATCAGGTAAATTACGTGTCATAATTCTAAGATTCCCCATATTTTGTACATGTTTTATTGAGACAGGCTTATGGGGGTGGGGGTATGACCCCGAGTACTCATGGCACACTACGTGGGCTTTACCGTCGAGGATGGTCCATCCCACAAGATGAAGCACACGATGCTCGGCTTGCACCGTAAGGCTACAAGATATTTTAGTACCAAATAGGATATTTTCCTTATAACTCAACCCCTCCAGAATATATAAGGAGGGGTTGGGGTCCTCTACTCCCTCTGTCTCACAATGCTTGACGTTAGAGAATTGGTCACGCAAAACAATGTTGAAGCTAAAAGACCTGACATACCCCTATGCTACCGATTTGACATCACCAAAGCACGGAGTCACAACGTCGTTGTTTGTTCACTTGTGACCGAAATGAGTAGCTGCGCAGAGTGTGAATGGATTGATGGGACAGACTAGCATAGGGAGAAACAACTAAAACACCATTCTTTTTTGTACAAATTTTGAAAGCTAAAACGTCTAGTATTATGAGACGGAGGGAGTAGTAACTAATCCACATTGAGATATAAAACTCTAGGCCCTAGACTTAGCCTATGATTACAAAACATCTTATCGCATACGAAAAGCAATAGAATGCATCAGAACACATGATATAGGGTTTTATATCATGTTGATGACATATATTTGTTTAAAATATTATGTCATGGTACTTATATTTAATCTATTTGAGAGTAGGATTATTGCAAATCTCTCTATAGAACTCAACTGTGCGTTGTGTAGCTACTTTGTTGCATGTATCGAGGGTGTTCTCCACCTAATCACTAAATTACATTATTGCTAATATTATCCTTTGTTTCATTACTGAATATGTTTACGGTTTATTAGGATTTAGGCTGCTCAGGCTTGGTTAAATCGAGTAACTGATAACGTGAAGACTGATTATATGGAAAATCTAAGGGATCAATGTCTGGTGAGGTTGCGGATTGAGTGGGAAGTTGTAGTAGATTTGATGGGGCTAATGCAGAGGCTAGTGTTTATGCCTAGGGCCCCTCGGACTGTGTAGCTCACCGCATCAGAGAGGCGCACCAAGAAAAAAGTTGCTCCGCAACCGAGCGCTGGAAAAGCTTAAAGAGGATAGACAGAGAAGAGTTCGTTCACCGCATTAAAGAGGCTGAACCGTGCTGCAAAAGCACTTGGAGAAGCAATTGAGGCCTTAGGCAGTTTAACTCTCGCTACTATTCAGTACACAGTTGTGCACGAGTCTGACTTGTACATAGTTGTGAACCAGTTTGAAGACTTATTACTGAAACAATATATTTAATAGAATATGTAAACATATTATGTGTTCACTCTAATTCAACTCTGAGATGACAGAAAGGTGGTTGCAAAACATAGAGGGCATGCATCTTGCCAGAAAAAACAGGATATGTAACATAGAGGGCATACATGTCAGGAACAACAGGAAATGTAAGACGGAGTGTTGCCGGTACAGACTTCCTTCCTAAGGATGGGCATGCTTAGGTGGTTATTTGGATTTTAGAGTTTTTGTGGTTTCTACATAGATATGTTGTGCCTTATTGTTACAACTATTATTGTTCTTTATTTTTTCAGGGTAGTGTGTTGGTGTGTATAAATAGAAATTATTTGCCTCCTTAGCTTAATATTCTCAAACACTTACTGATTTTTTGTATATTTGTGTCAGCTTGCTTCCAATTAGGTATATAGACAAAGGCTACCAAAGACATGTATGTCTTGTGTGATTTGTTTCGAATGCTTAGAATCCAGTCATTTAGGATGCTTCTTCATTTTTATGTGCACTATCTAAAGATGGCAATGAGTTTATACCTAATGTGTATTGCTCAACCATACCCATGCCCATTAGGATAAATTGTATCCATTAAGAAACCCATGCCCATGCAAATAGGTGCATCATGCCTCTTCTAATTAGTTCCCCTTCACTCTTTAGGTGTGTATATAAACTGCATCTGCGGATCTCCCTCATAGCTGTGCCTCAAATGCATCAATAGTTTAAACTAGAAACTACAAAGCAAATAACTGTGTTGGAAGCATGGGAGGATCATTATCATGTGGAAGAGGTATAGCAAACTGGAAGTGAATAAGTGATACTGTGTATAACTCCCCACTTCCTAGTTACGTCATCAATAGAAGCTACAAATCCACAAACTTCAGTTGAATCAAATCCCTGAAAGACGGAAAACACATAGAAGCTGGTTGCAATAGTTAAACACTTGAAGAGCAACCGGAGTCGTGAAGCCAGAGTGAGGTGGTACTGAACCATTAACTAACTTGAAGAATCATGGCCCTATTGGTTTCGATGATTAACGATAATTAGAGATTATTATGGTTAATGTGTGTTTTGCAGAGGCTATGCTTAGCTTAGCCATAGTGATCAACATGAATGGACATCAATAGTTATCACTTAGCCTCTAAGATGGATATCGTTTCAGATTTCAAAGAGACATGATTAAGGCCCTAGAATGATAGGCTAAGTGCCATAAGGAGATGAAGGACACTTAGAAATAGATAGGGCTTCTATTTGATCTTTGATCGTACTATAAAGAGGGGTTGGGACTAGTAGCTTGATTTAGGAGAGCTTCATGACTTAGGTGTGGTGCACACTTGACTTCCTTAGCTCTAAGCAAGCCTATGGTGACCGTAAGATAGCCTAGAACAGCTTCCGTATTCATCGCGCCGAAAAACAAAGTTGAGAGGGCTGTTATCTGCGCGACGGACAGCGTCCGACGTCTCTGTGTTATCAGTCTGGTGGAGTAGGACACCAGTGCAATTTTAGTTTAGAGAAATGGACCATCATTTGTTTTTCTTTTTTACAAATATATGGACCAGCAGCTGATTCCTAATGTCAGCACTCACACAAAAGTCCGGCTAAAATGAGATTCTGCAAGCAGAACATATAGTTGCTTATAACCATGATTTTTCAAAAAAAAAGTATAATGGAATCAAACAATATGGTTGTCTGACAGACAAAAAAAAGTTCAATTTGTTCATTACTTCATCCAAATTTATTGTTAATATCACGTCCCTGTAGTACAGTCAAACAAAATTAATAAAGATCCATATCCATGTACCAAACACTAGAAATGTGTGATGTGGTGAAGGAACAGTGGATAACCTAGCTATTACATATTTGATCATCCTTGCCAACACTCCATAGGTCAATCTACAGTTTTCCCAACTGTGCAACTCAATTTCTTTCAAAGGAAACCCGAAAAAATCAATCATGTAATGACTTATATATAGGTGGTAAAGTGGCCAAATAGAATTGGTAACATGGACTGAAGTGAGACTTGACAGCAGTTTGAAAGAAAACGGACAAACATACATAAACATTGACGGATTCCGAAACAAATGGCAACATATTGAAAGAAAATGAACAAACTTTACAGAAACAACACCGCTCATGGCAAAATCGTCAGTTTGGGTTATGTTGTGTTTATGTAGGACCATGGAGACCAAAAATGTCAACTAAGATTAGCAGTACTGCTCAGGTCAGCAACAATTGCAAACCAAACGGTTCACTAAAATAAAACACAAGTATCCACAGATTGCCTAGCTAATAGCATGAGGATCACTAAGGCACGATAATATATAACATCAGGACCATATACATATATATGTACTATATAATATATACATGAAACAAAAGTAGGAATAAATAAGGTCACCACCTTGAGGAGATGATAACAGTACATCATAGTATTAGTAATGAGGAGACATCAGATACTACTAGTTTTAGGGTAGCTTGATCGTCTTGGATAAATTATACACAGGCTAGCTAGCTAGCTGCTTGAACTGGCCACTCATCTGCTTGCTTCATGTCTCCCTAGTTCTTCTTTTATAGTTTTCTCTATAATTATTGGTCAAACTTGATATGCTTTGACTCTCTAAGATTCTTGGAACGTCTTATAATTTGAAACGGAGAGAGTATTAGCTAATACTCTCTTCTTTCTAAAATTATAAATTATTCTAGTTTTTTAGAGTTAGAACATATCAAATTTGACTAAAATTTAAGAACGACCTCCACGCTATCTGAAGAAGCTGATGAAGGCACCGAAACACTACTAGAAGAAAGCTGGTGAAGAAGCGAGAGATCCAGGTGTAAGCGGACTTCACCTTTTTTGTTTTTGAGAATCTATAAGCGGGCTTCACCTGCTAAGGAGAAAGAAAGAAGTAAGCGGGCTTCCAGGCCCAATCCCATGTTCACTGGGCCAGAATGGCATTGATTCAGCCCAGTTGCAATTTTCGTTTAAGAGTGTCCGAAGAGGAGAGTCGTTGTTGCCAGGTCGTATTTAGAGTGAAAATGATACCGATATAATATAATGGTGCTCTGACGTATAGCGTGACATTTTTTAGAAAAGAAGAAGAATTCTAAATGATGCTTTTCAGAATAGTTGTAGTTCTTCGATCCGTGAAAATTACCCCGATTGAGAATTACCTTCGTCCCAAATCAGAATTACCTTGGCAGCCAAAATGAAACTACGCCGTCAAGAAAAATAGCTCTTTGAGCGGGCTCGATAGTTTGTTTTAAAATCATTTTGAATGAAATAAAAATAATTTGATTTTGAATGACTTTTTATGTTTCTTTCGATGAAAGTTTAAAAAACGTGTCAACTTTGAAGAACTTTTAGATTCGAAAAAAGCATAGTTGGTTCGTTAAGTTTAGTTTAGGTCTTTTTTTTGTCTGACAGACCAGGGACAAACCTTGCGTCCGACGCTTCCTCATTTGCTCCATCGTTTCGTGGTACCCTCGTGAATTATTGGTGTGTGTTCCTAGGCTCTGAACTACAAAACCGGGTAGCCAACCCTCTAAAATTTGCCAAACCAGTCATCCAACCCCCTGGGCTAGTTTCGGACATCGGTTTTGCTGACATGGCAGCCAGCCGATCAGCGATTTGGACACGATGGCGAACGGCTCTCTCCTTCCCTTTCACTGACCACTGGCCCCCACCTGTAAGGCGCACTACCGTGAAATATGTCGTCCCTCCCCCTCCCCTTTTCTCTCCGTCTCCGTCTGTCCAAAGCACGGCTCTGTCTTCGTCTCCACGCTAGCCCAAAGACACCGCAGCTCTCTTTCTGGCGACAAGGGCGAGGTGGTGATGATCGGCGGCGGGTAACACTGATCGTCTCCAAGCTTCTCCTCCAGGTGCGTCTTGCCATCTCGGTGCCCGACTTTGTATGGATGTCAAGTTTGGCGGTGTTTTAATGCGGGTTTGTTAGGGGATTTGGGGTTTGTTTGCAAGTGTTAGGTGAAGTGGCATTAGGGTTGATTTCGTGAAGACTGAAGTGCTTAGGCAAGTAGCTTTGTCAAGTGATTTTCACCGGTTCGATGTTTGTTCACGATATTTAGGGATTAGGGTTTTGTTGAGGCATTTGGTTTGTGTACAGAGTTGGATGTTAACTGATGGAGGTTAATGGTGTTTTTGGTAGGATAGCGAACATGGACATGTTATGCATAAGATTCCATTATGGTGGTTGGTTTCATAAATCAGGGGCTCATCTGCTCTATTTGGGTGGAGATATAGCTGGATCTTGGATTGATGTGGACAAAGTTTCATATTTTGAGATTAAGGGACATCTGGAAGATCATTATAGGACACAAAGCCTTCTTAGGTTCTATTGGTTGAAGCCATACATGGAAATGAGTTCAGGACTAGTGTTGTTGGTTGATGATGCATCTTGTCAGATTATGCTTGAGGCTCACATTGGTAATGCTACCTATCCAGAAGGACTAAAAGTGGACATGTACATTGAGAATGTGGGCACTCAGTTGGTTACAGGTGAGCAAGAGATAGGGCCACCTTCTGCTGATGATTCAACAGATAGTGGTGGAGATGAAGGTTGTGCAGATAGTGATGCTGATGAAGCTTGTGCAGATAGTGATGCTGATGAAGCTTGTGTAGACAGTGCAGTTGATGAAGGCAAGAATCCAGTTGATGATGATGGCACATTTGCAGACAGTGGAGAAGGAAAAAAATTAGGAAGTAACATGTCTTTGAAGGATGACAAGGACTACCTATCATATTTGGCCTTCTACAAGTCTCCTTCAAAGCCAAGATTTGGTGGTGCAGATGATGTTCAAGATGATAGTGATTGTGAAGAGAAAGGCAAGAAAGTGATTTATTCAGATGATGACAACTCTGAAGATTTTTCAGATGAAGACTATGTGCAGCCCTTGTCTGATGATAGCTCTACAGATGATGAAGAGGCAGAACAGATGAGGAATTTTGCTTATCAGATTAGGAGGAGGAATACAACAAAGAAGATTGGGATACATGGTTCTCAAGTTAACCCAATTGCAGCAGAAGACTTAGTTCATGAGGTGCCTAACTTAGATGACCCAGGGAGTCCATACATGGACTCAAGTGAAGAGTACTCTTATGGAGAGAACAGTGATGGTGAGACTCAGCCTGGGCATTCGGGTTATCTGATTTTTTCGGGTCGGGTAATTCAGGTAATTTAAAGTTCGGGTAATGAAAATTATTACCCGATATTAGCCCCAAAAAAACACTACCCGCAATTTTGGGTACCTGATAATTCGGGTTCGGGTATTACCCGATATACCCAAACTTATATAAATCAATAAAGTTGATAAAAAAATTAGTAGCAATTTATACATAATTTCAGCACCAAATGTATAGAATTTCAACAACAATATGTAGAGAATAATATATTATAGTCATTTGTTCAAGAAAAGAGAATTATATTTTAATAAAGTGATAAGTTTAAGTGTTCAACTAATAATACATGATAAATATAAAAACACATACAATACTTTGGGTAGTTCGGGTAGTTTGGGTACTAGGAGATATTACCCGAATTACCCAAACTAATTTTGGGTAATCAAAATCACTATCCGAATTAGGATCGGGTACCTCGGGTTCGGGTAATTCGGGTCCAGGTTCGGGTAATTCAGTTTTGGGTAATGGGTATCGGGTATTTTGCCCATACTTAGGTGAGACAGAGAGGTGGAAGAGTTTGGAGAACAGGTATGACATCAAGGCTCCAATTCATATGTTCTCACTTGGTATGGCATTCAGAGATAAAAAGCAGTTCAAGAAGGCACTAACCAAATATGGTGTGAAGACACATAGGCATCTTAGGTTTGACAAAGATGAGAGGACTAAGGTTAGGGCATTTTGCACTTGGCCAAACTACAGTTGGATGATTTATAGATCCAAAAGTAGCAGATCAAAGTGGTGGAAGGTAGTAACATTTGTTGATAATCACACATGTGCTCCCAGAAGGGACAACAAGCTGGTGACTTCAACTCTGATAGACAAGCACTATTTTCAAGAGATCAAGGATAACCCAACATGGAAGGTAGGGCAGATCCAGAGCAGAGTTTAGACTGACTTCCTTGCAGATGTGTCTATTTCAAAGTGCAAAAGAGCAAAAGGTCTTGTGTTGCAGCAAGCTTTAGATGGTATGAAGGGAGAGTACAATAGGGATTTTCACTACCAACAAGAGCTATTGAGGACCAATCCAGGCAACACTGTTGTAGTATGTCTAGATTCTGAAATAGAAGATAAGAAGGTGTTTGATAGGTTCTATGTTTGTTTTGATGCTTGCAAGAAAGAATTCTTGGCTGGTTGCAGGAAGGTGATTGGTCTAGATGGGTGTTGGTTTAAAGGTGCCCACAATGGCAACATGTTATGTGCAATTGGAAGAGATGCAAACAACCAGATGTATCCTGTGGCATGGACAACAGTACCAATTGAAAGTTATGACACTTGGTATTGGTTTCTTGGTCTACTGCAAAAGGACTTAAACATAGACAATGGAGGGGCTGATTGGGTACTGATATCAGATCAGCAAAAGGGCTTGCTGAAGGCAGTCAAAGAGTTGGTACCTAGTGCTGAGAGTCCCTATGTGATTTTGGTAATTGAGTGACAACTTAGGTGAACTAATATGTGTTTAAGTGATATATACACAGGAGATTAGTTCACATTTGATTGTGTGATGAAGGAGCTTAATGCACATGAAATATGACATGGAGTCATGTGACCAAGGTGGAGAAGATCAAGATGAGGCTTGGCTTGATGGACCGGTTGCAAGTGTGAAGGGCAAGTGGGTGATGCTTGGCGCCGATGGACCAAGGCAACGGTGAAGAGCAAGTGAGGTCAAGATCGATGAACCAATACGATCATGTGATGATATGAAGTGGATCATATCATTTGGTGATAGGTTGGTGCATGTGTTGCATCAACATTGGAGATGGAGATGAAATGGAATGTGCAAGGCAAAGGTATAATTTGTAGGGCATTTCATTTCACCGGTCATTGGTGTGTAGAGAAGTTTATGATCGGGTTTAGGATAGATAGCCGTACTATCAAGAGGAGCAAACTTGTTTGCATATCGGTTATCTAGTGCCACCGTGAGCGATCTAACCTTGCGATGTATTAGGATCGAGTGGTGCGGTAAGAGCAAGTGAAAATGCTTTGAAAAATGATTGTTAAAATGCTAACACACATGCACAAGGTGAAGAACACATTTGTGTTGGCACATGAGAAGCTTGGGAGAAGTTGGTGAAGTGTTTTGGCAGAAGAAGAGGGTCCGGACGCTAGGGCTTGGCTTGTCCGGACCATCGGAGATGGGTCCGGAGGCATACCCTAGTGTGGTTTTGCTGTGGACAGAGATCCGGACGCAATGTTGTGTCCGGACGGGGAGCTCCGGACGAGCGTCCGGAGGGTCTGCCCTCTTTGTTGCTTCTGTTGGTGAGGTCCGGATGAAGGAGATGGTCCGGAGGTGGAGCTCCGGACGCGGCGTCCGGAGTTCGAGTGCTCTTGGGTGGTTTCTGTTACCAGTTCGGACACAAAGGCGTTGTTGGTCTGGAGCCTCGTCCGGACGCGTCCAGAGGCACGTGGCGTGCAGAGGCGCACGCGGGAAGAAGTCATTTTGAATCGGCAGGGGCACCGGACGCAGAGCTGATCGTCCGGACGGCACTTGGGTACGTCCGGAGTCAGCGACCGGAGCCTGTTTCAGAGCCGTTGGCGCTCGGTGGTGAAGGGGTCCGGACGCTCTCTTTGGTCCGGACCCCTGTGAAAAGTGCGTCCGGAGGTACGCAGAGAGTTGGGAAGCGGCTAGTTTCTTCCCCACTCTATAAATAGACTTGGTGGTCAGCTTTGGCTGATCGCTGGGCACCCTAGGGCCTTTGTGGCTTGTGTTGGTGTGCTTGGGAGCCCTCTAACTCACATACACTTGATAGTGATCATCCGATTGTGTGAGATAGTGATTCTAGTGCGTTGCATTGAGAGTTTGCATCGAGTGGCACTAGGTGATCGTGTTGCAAGCCGGTGGTGCTTGTTACTCTTGGAGGTTGCCACCTCCTAGACGGCTTGGTGATCGTGGATCCGTCGAAGCACGCAAGAAGCTTGTGCGTGGCTCCGGAGAAGAGCTTGTGAGGGGTGTTGTGCTCGCCCCGCGGGAGATCGCGAAGAGCAACTTTAGTTGAGCGTATCATTGAGTGCCCTCATCTTGTGTTGGTTGTGCGGCACCCGATTGCGGGTTTGGCGTGTGATGCCAATTAGCGTGTGAACCTCCAAGTGAGTGAGCCGACACAACGGGGACTAGCTTGGTGGCGACCAAGTGAACCTTGGGAGAAAAATTACCGTGTCAACCTCGTGTACATCTTCTCAGTGGTTTGCTTTCTCCGATTCACTAGCTTACTTTACTTGTTCATATCTTGTGCTAGTGTTTCTTAGTTGCTCTTGTAACTAGATTTGCTTGTGTAGCTTGTCTAGTTACCTTCTAGCCTTTGTAGCATAGAAGTAGCTCTTGAGTGGCTAATTGGCTTGTGTAGCCTTGTTAGTCACATTGCTTAGTTTGTGTAGAGTCTTGCTAGAGAGCATTGCTAGTGAGCTTAGGTGCTTTGTGCTTTGCTTACTAGTATGTGTAGGAGCTCCCGGTGTGCTTAGAGTACTAGTTGCTTAGGTTTGTGTGACCTTGCAACCTAGACTTGTTTAGGTGAGCTTCCTAGCTTTGCACCTTAGTGAGCCCAATTAGGATCTTTTGCTAGGTGTTAAAGTTATAGATAGAGGGGTGTAGTCTTGGCTAGACCGATAGTTTTAATTCCGCATTTGTTTCGGTTAGCCGCTGCGCGTAAGTTTTAGAAAAGACTATTCACCCCCCTCTAGTCCGCCATCTCGAACCTACACGTGGTATCAGAGCTTGGTCTCTCATTTGTGATCTTTACCGACCCGAGAGGATGGCGGCTTATGGGCTAGATGTTGATTGTCCATACACTTTTGATGGCACACACTTTGCACGATGGAAAAAATGGATAATATGCAATTTCAAATTTATTTGCCCTCAAATGTGGTGGATCGTAGATGTAGGCTTTTCTCATGTGTGGGATGAAGAGAACCTAACCCAAGCACAAGAGAAATGCCTAGATCTAGAGATCCAAGCTACTAACATCATGTATAGATCTTTGACTCAATGTATATTTGGAGAGATCATGGACATGAAGACACCTCATGAGATTTGGTCCTATCTCATTGAAAAATATGGGACGGTCTCAAGTGATGGTGATGAGTTAGTGGCACATGAGGATGTTGAGAATGACCACAACTTGGTGATTGTGGAAGATTGCTCCACCTCATGGTCAAGTGATGATGATGATGAAAGATCAACTACAAGCACACTTGACAAGATTGGTGATGAAGATGGTTCATGCTCGGTTGATGGTGCTATCACAAGCTCTACTACATCACCACATTTCTCTATGTCACAAGGTGACACAAAGGTATCAAATAGCAATGTTGTTGATCATGTTGATTCATAGGATGAGCTTGTAGATAAACTTGCTAGCATGACCATGTCTTTAGTAAATGAGAAAACTAAAACCTTGTCTTTGGAAAAAGAAATCTCTTCACTAAAGAAAACTTGTGAACAACAAAAGAACATAATTCACACTTCTATGTGTTCACAAAAAGAGTTTAATGTGACTCATGAGAAACTTGTTGATTCTCATGAAGAATTAATTGAAATGCATGCTTCTCTAATCAAAGCTTCAACAAAGAAAATCTCAACTCTAAAAGATTCATGTGAAGAACATAAGCGCTTACATGATGTTCTTAAATCTTCCCATGAAGAACTAAAGCTAGATCATGAGCAACTTCGGGTGTCTCATGAGGCTTTGGTTCACAAACATGGTAATCTAATAAATGAGTTGATGAACCTTAAAAATGATGAAAGCTCATCACATGGGTCAAATAATCAACTATATATTGTTACTAACCCTTGTGATGTAGGCAAGAAGCATGTATCCACCTCTTGTGACGATCTATTTGATATTCCATGTTCTTCACATATAGATGCTTATTCTACTTCTATGTCTTGTGAGACTAACCTTTTGAAGGAGAACAATGAGCTCAAAAGTGAATTGAAGAATATGAGCAACAAGTTGGAGAGGTGCTACAACTCCAAAGTCACCTTTGAGCAAATGTTGACAAACACAAGAAGCTATGGTGACAAGAGTGGAGTTGGATTCAACAAGAGCAAGGGCAAGAAAAAGATGAAGAAGCAAGAACAAAAGAAGCTATCTCATTTCATGTGCTTCATATGCTGTGATATGGGACATCTTCCAAATGGTTGCCCAAACAAAGAGAAGCTCAAGTTGAAGAAAGAAGAAGAGAGGCTAAAGCATGTCAAGTGCTTCAAGTGTCACATTTGGGGTCATCTCACCTCAATGTGCCCTACCAAGCGATTGGTAAAGCAACAAGTAGAGCCTCAAGCTATGCCACAAGTCACACCCCAAGTGCAAGACAAGATCAACCATCAAGATGGTGATTTGGGGATGATGATGAAGAAGAAGACTAGAAGAGGTGGCAAAGCAAGATCAAGTCATCTAACTCCTATTCAAGATGACATGATGATGAGCAAGAATCAAGAGAAGAAAGATTTGGCTCACATCAAGTGCTTCAAATGTGAAGATATAGGACACTTTACCTCGAGGTGTCCTACCAAGTTTGAGATGAAGATTCAAGAAAAAGAGAAGAGGCAAGGCAATGAGAAGCAACATTTGAGCAAGGAAGAAAAGGCTCAATCAAAGAGAGTTTGTTACTCATGTCGGGAAAGGGGACACATGGCTAATTCATGTCCCCTCGGTATGACTTCTAAGCCTATTTCCATTGATAATGATCATATACTTAGAAAGGATGGTAATGGTACCTCTTTGATTGCTATTGCAAAACATCCCGCTATTCATACTAAGGCATTGCCTAAGTATGTTGCTTCTAACTTGAGAGGACCCAGACTAGTTTGGGTACCATCAACAAGTGGATGAATGTGTGTAGGTACCATTGGCATTGGAGGCTTGGTTCAATGTGTTTCATATTGATTATCACATGATTGAATCAAGTAATAAAGCTTAGTGCTATCTTTATCCCAATGCCAAGTCAAAAGAGAAAGTCCAAGTGCTACAACATACAAATGCATGATCAAGTTGTGGTGGTTTATTGGATTATTTAAAGGCTTGCAATTATTCAAGATAAATCTTGCTAATGGATTGATTATGATCTTCTAAGTTATATTTCTTGTTGATCAAGTTCATTTGGGTGTGTATAAGATGCTTGAATTGGATATACACTTAGTGCATATAAGTTGATTGAATTGAATATATATGAATGCACTAGTTGCTTGCTATAAGATGCTTTAAATGCTTAGTGATCAAGTTTGGGTTGATTTGAATGAGTATGATCAAGAGACTTCCTTTAGTAAGTGTATTGAATGGATATAAGTCTTGAGAAAGTATTCAAACAAGTTGAGTTCAAGTTTGATTCAATTTGAAGTATAGCTCATAGTGTTCAAATCTGCCATTTATCCAAAATCTGAGCTAGCTGTGATCATAGCCATGTTTGAGAGATCAAATCTATTTGGATTGGCTTTAAATTTTGTATGCATGCTCTAAACTTATGGTATTAGTTGCTGTGAAAATTTCATGGGTATTGGATAAGGGATACTTTGGTTTTGGAATGGATCTTGTCTACACATGTGCAGCAGTTTTCAGCATATACCTAGGTGGGAAGATGTGAAATCTGGTAGCAATCTATTACTCCAATGAAGCTAAATATTTTATGGCTGCTAGATGACTTAGTGAATCACATCTCCACCAAATTTCATGATCATTGGATAATTAATTTGGGATTTATGATATATTCTATGAAGAGTACAGAATCTGTAAGAAAAGTGACATTTATTGGATTGATCTAGAGTCACTTAGATTGAAAGGTCCTCATGTTGGAATCATGTTTATAAGTGATTGAGGCACCTATGTTTTATTTTGGTTTGAGCTAGAAGCATGACAAGCAATGAGTACAAGGACATTTGATTGTGAAGTGCATATGGCACACATTTGGTACTCAAGTTGGAGATCAAGATCAAACTCAAGAAGAAGATAAAGTTTAAGTTCTAGTGGCAATTGGAGATCATTGGATAGAAAGAAAAGGACTTAAACAAGATGGTTTGGACTCATATTGGATTCATGTTCATTCATCAAATGGAGTTCAACATTTGAATCAATCAAACAAAGTTATCTTCAAATGAGTATGAAGGATGATTCTTAGAGATAGGTCACTTCTCCCTAAGTGTAGGGGCTTGCCGCCGTTGTGTAGGTGAAACCAAGTGTGGTACTTGGAAGGATAACATGGAAGTTGTGATCTAGGGGTCATTTGGATGCTTAGTTGAAGAAATCAATAGGATTGATCAAAAGAACGCAAGCAACACCCAAAAGAGAGCAATTCATAAACCTACAAGTGGTACACCATTTGGTATTCTCTCATGCAAGAAAAGATCAAGAAAAAAGCAAGTCAACCACAACAAGAAAGTGCACTTGATCATTAGTGGGACTCAAATCATATGGGTGAAGAATGGAATTCATATTGGCATTCATTGGTCTTCACCATGCTCTTAATGGACTTCACATTGCTAATTGGAGATGAAATCTATATGACTATCCTCTACTCCAACATAGCAAAGGTGAAATTGTTTGACATATGCATACATATTGCTCTAGGACATGTTTAGTGCATATAGTCATACATAGTGATCATTCATTGAAAATCAAATGAATTTTATGCTTATAGCCTACCACTATAGCTTGATTGAGTTGTTTGAATCTAGTGGTAGTATATAAGTTTGTTCATGAGCTAGTAAACCCAAGTGCTTGATCTATTTTGGATTGCTATTAAGTGACAAGTACAACCTCTATAAGATAACCGCTCAATGCGTGTAAACAAGCTTAGAGAGGGTTTAAACCGGACTTGAAAGCTTATGCAATTCTTTCTAGTTCAAGTCCAACATAGAAGCTCATGAAGAAGAATCTAGTTCAAGCACAAGACAACAATGCAAATGGATATCAAGATGTAACCTTCAAATGGTATCTAGACTTATGCTAATCTTTCAAATAGTATCAACTTTCATATTGGTACTAGCAAAAGATGTCTAGTTCTAGCATACTTGTGATAGCCCACATGTGTCTTCATTCAAGCAATCCTACACGTGGTATGTCACAAGTGATATCCTACAAGATAACAAGTGATCCTCAACTTTAAGTGATCAAATCATAGTTCTCTTGCTTGGAAAGCTTATTTGGATGACAATTGATTTGACCACAAGGGAGTTTTCCTACTCAATGGTATAATGGTCAATGATCTTACATGAATAGTCATTCAATACACATATGTCGGTGTCCATCAAAAAGTATCAACCATCTACCCTAGTTCAACCTTTGCATCAATATGAGCATACCTTTTATGGAAATTGATGACAAAGGGGGAGAGATTAGTGAACAAAGATATATTAGTGAATGGACATGCACTAAGGAAAGAGACATGGACATGTACAAGGGAAGGAAAGAGACATGGACGTGGACAAGGGAACAAGATCAAAGGATCAAAGTCTTGGACTGAGAGATGAGATGCACACAAGTAGGGGGAGCAAGCTCATGAACTTGATTGATTGCATTTGATATGTGCATATTCATGTGCTTGCCTTATTGCATAAGTATTATATTTATATGCATGCTTGTGTGGTGTATGCTAGTTATAGGTTTTGAATGATGATTTGCTAACTAGCATGCATAGGTTGGTAAGCTAGATATTTTTTGTTCCTACTCGTGGTATCTAGAAACCTTGCTTCTAATGTTGATCTCACGAGGTTTCTAGTGTTGTTTTTTATGGTATCTAGCTAACCATGGTGCTAAGGATTAACTTCAAAAGTGCAACTACATGGGTATCTTCAAAGGTTTATCCTATATCCCTTAGCATCACTTAGTAGTGCTAGCACTCCCACAATGTCTATTCATGCATGTGTGCAAAGCTTAATTCAAACCTTTGTGAGCACACATGTAGGGGGAGCTAACACTACCAAGTCGGACTTTGTGGCATTTATCCAATTCTTGGCATAGAGCTTAAATGATGGATAAATGGCATAATGTCCATAATGATCTAAATTTCTATATATTTGTAGAGTTGTCATCAATTACCAAAAAGGCCGATTGAGAGTCCCTATGTGATTTTGGTAATTGAGTGACAACTTAGGTGAACTAATATGTGTTTAAGTGATATATACACAGGAGATTAGTTCACATGTGATTGTGTGATGAAGGAGCTTAATGCACATGAAACATGACATGGAGTCATATGACCAAGGTGGAGAAGATCAAGATGAGGTTTGGCTTGATGGACCGGTTGCAGGTGTGAAGGGCAAGCGGGTGATGCTTGGCGCCGATGGACCAAGGCAACGGTGAAGAGCAAGTGAGGTCAAGATCAATGAACCAATACGGTCATGTGATGATATGAAGTGGATCATATCATTTGGTGATAGGTTGGTGCATGTGTTGCATCAACATTGGAGATGGAGATGGAATAGAATGCGCAAGGCAAAGCTATAATTTGTAGGGCATTTCATTTCACCGGTCATTGGTGTGTAGAGAAGTTTATGACCGGGTTTAGGATAGATAGCCGTACTATCAAGAGGAGCAAACTTGTTTGCATATCGGTTATCTAGTGCATCTAGTGCCACCGTGAGCGATCTAACCTTGCGATGTATTAGGATCTAGTGCCACCGGTAGCTTGTCTAGTTACCTTCTAGCTTGTGTAGCATAGAAGTAGCTCTTGAGTGGCTAATTGACTTGTGTAGCCTTGTTAGTCACATTGCTTAGTTTGTGTAGCTAAGTAAGTTGAGCTCTCTAGTTGACTTGTGTAGTCTTGCTAGAGAGCATTGCTAGTGAGCTTATGTGCTTTGTGCTTTGCTTACTAGTATGTGTAGGAGCTCCCGGTGTGCTTAGAGTACTAGTTGCTTAGGTTTGTGTGACCTTGCAAACTAGACTTATTTAGGTGAGCTTCCTCACTTTGCACCTTAGTGAGCCCAATTAGGATCTTTTGCTAGGTGTTAAAGTTATAGATAGAGGGGTGTAGTCTTGGCTAGACCGATAGTTTTAATTCCGCATTTGTTTCGGTTAGCCGCTACGCGTAAGTTTTAGAAAAGACTATTCACCCCCCTCTAGTCCGCCATCTCGACCCTACAAGTGTTGAACATAGAATGTGTACTAGGCACATTTATGCCAACTGGAGGAAGAAATATACATACAAGAAGTTACAGAAAAAGTGGTGGAGATGTGCCAAAGCTTCATGCAAGAGCCTATTCAACCTGTATAGAGCATACCTTGCTCAAGATACACCAGAGGGGGCACATGACTTGATGAAAACTGACCCAGAGCACTGGAGCAAAGCTTATTTCAGAGTAGGTTCCAATTGTGATTCTGTTGATAACAACATGTGTGAGAGATTTAACAACAGTAACATGCATGCAAGGTACTTCCTAGTGATATCTATGAATGAAGCTATCAGGAAGAAAGTTATGGTTAGAATCCAGGAAAACAGGACCAAGTCAGCTAACTGGACAGGAACTATATGTCCCAACATTTTCAAGAAACTGAAAATCAACATTGAGAGATCTGTCTTTAGCATTGTTCTCTGGAATGGTGCAGATGGGTTTGAGGTCCAAGAAAAAGAAGATAGGAAGTATGTTGTGAACTTGAATGAAAGTACTTTGCATTTGTAGATATTAGCAGTTGTCAGGGCTACCATGTTCTCATGCAATCAGCTGCATTTTCAAGGCATCACTGAAGGTGGATGATTTCATTGCTCCGTGCTACTCAGTTGAAGTTTATTAGAGGACTTATGCTTTTGTTCTACAACCAATTCAAGAACCTAGGAACTGGCCCATCTCAGACATGCCAAGACCTGAGCCACCACACTATGTCAAGGTGCTAGGAAGGTCAAAGACAGAAAGAAGAAAGGAACAAGGAGAAGAACCTAAAGGGAAAAAATTGAGTAGAGTATGTATCAAGATGAGGTACAGACTATGTGGAAAAGATGATCACAATGCTAGGAGGTGCCCCAAAAATCTAGAAGCTGGTAAGAAGGTCAATAGTCACATAAGAAGGGCCAAAACAAAGAAAAGAAGGGAGGCAGAGAGTGCACAACATGTTGGTACAACTAGTAAGAGGACTAAAACTTCTACAACCAAGGTTAGTTGTGCATTATTTGACTTATTTATGCATGGAACAAGTTATCATATCATAGCTTACAAGTATGTACTCAATGTTCAATCAGGGTGGACACCAAGCCAAGCTGAGCCAAGCCAAGCTGAGCCAAGCCATGCTGCTCCAGGGAGCCAAGCTGAAAGACCAAGCCAAGCTGAGCCAAGCCATGTTGTTCCAATGAGCCAAGCTCAAGGAGGCTCAAGCCATGCAGCTACAACAAGCCATGCAGCTACTTCTACCCATGGTGGTGCTTCTAGCCAGTCAGCAAGATCAAGGGGAGGATCCCAGAGTAGCAGGACCAACAGAGGAAGAGAAAGGAGGCTGCAACACCTCCTCTTTGGGGACAACTACTGAACTAGTTGCATGGAAGAGATGCTTTTGTAATTATGTAGTGAATAATGCTTTTGTAATGGTCACAAATGACAGTATGTCATGCTGGTAGTGGTCAAAACAATGTGTGGGCAGAACTACATCACCTCTTTTGGGCATTCTAATGCCACTGTAATGTCCACTCTTTTGGATGTTTGCAACTTCACTAGCAATGCCCCTCTCTTTTGGGCATTCTAATGCCACTGTAATGCCTACTCTACTGATATAATGCCCTATGAATGTTTGATGTTTGCATTGGTATCAAATATGTGTGTATAAGTGTATAGAGCCATCATTTCAATTCTCTGTGTATAAGTGTATAGAGGCATCATTTCAAATGTTGGATGTCATTGCAAACAAATAACTGGAATAGCAAAATTACATATTGAAAGCACACAAACTAGCATCAGAAAAACTATCATAGCAACATTTCATTGACAATACTAGCATCAGAGGTTGTCATGTTACATTACCAGCTCAGACAGTTCCAAACTAGAGCCAAACAGATTACATTACCAGCATTACATGATTCTTCCAAACCCTTTACCAAACTAGCAAAATATGAGGGCTTTGGATTGGAATCCACCAAGAGCAGCATTTATACACAACATCACACCTAAAGGAACCTAAACCAGTCACATATTACACCTACTAAGCTACTAGCTAAGTGCAGTTCCTTCATGTCTTCTTTCCAGTCAGCATCACCACCACCAAACCGATGAGAAGCAAGACACAAACCACAACCAAAGCATCAATGCATTGGTCCTTGTTCTTGCACTTGACTTCCAATGCCTGCACTTCGAGAACCTTGGTGTTGAGATGTTGATGCTTGTCCTCCAAAAGCTTCTTCTTGGCCTCCAACTCTTCTGTATTCTTCCCCACCACAGTCTTCTTCACCGCTAACTCTTCTTCTTCTTCTTTCTTCGCAACAATCTTCCTGAGTTCCCAAACTCCATCCCGGAGGTCCCTAAGCACCTCCTTGTACCATGTAGAGCATTCCTCGTCGGCCTAGCGAAAAAAATCCACAATCTACTCTAGTCTGCAACTCATCGAAGAATGCATTCATCTAAATAGTATCAAAGATGTCAAGAACAAGCAAAAGAGGGGACAAAGGGGGTTTCGTAGCTTTCTTAGTCTAGCCCTCTTACACCTGTGGTACCTTCGCCCTGGCTGACCATTGCTCCACGAAATCCACTTGCACGCCTTCATCTTGCAGTCGCAAAGAACCGCGGGCTTGTACGCCAGCGGCCCAACGCGGTACGGCACCGGCGATCCAAGCCCCTCGTACCCCACGTCACCACCGCCGCTGATGCTCGAGCCTGATTGCGCACTTGACTACGACATCACACCGCCGCTTCCGCCAACCCACGTCGCCGCTGAAACCCTAACAAGCTCGATTGCGTCGGACACGAAGAGAGAGCCGAGAGTGGGGGGGGGGGGAACAGACTAAAGCAGACAGACGGCGACGGAGACGGAGACGGAGACGGAGAGAAAAGGGAGGGGAGGGACGGCGTGGGCCTTACAGGTGGGGGCTAGCGGTCAGTGAAAGGGAAGGAGAGAGTTGTTCGCCACCGTGTCCAAACCGCCGACCGGCTGGCTGCCATGTCAACAAAATCGCTGTCCAAAACCAGCCCAGGGGTTGGATGACTGGTTTGACAAATTTTAGAGGGCTGGCTACCCGGTTTTGTAGTCTAAGGCCTATGTTAGACACACAACAGTTCGTTCAAGGGGTATGTAGACTTTTTCCATCGTTTCGTCGGCTCCACCTCCGGCCCCTTCACGCCGATGACCACCGCCACTGCCACCTTCCGTCCCGGCCGGAATCGCAAAGACCCACGGCGCACGTTGCCTATAGCAGTCCCGAGCCCTCGCCGCCGCGTCGTCACAACTAGCGGAGGCCAAATCCATGGATGCTTACTCCCCTAACCCTCGTCGCCGCCGTCGCCGTCGCCGTTGCCCGCTCGTCTGAGGCCAAATCCACGTGCCTAGCTAGCGTGTCCCAATCCCGGCTCCCCACCAATCTTCTCCTCCGCCATGGAGATCCGCCCGGGCTGATGCCTGATTCTCCATCTGACGGCTCCGCTGTAAGCCCTCCCCCTCACCACCAGTGGTTGGGAATTCCTCTGCTTTTGTTGAGGTTTTAGTAGGAATCCTTCCATTCCATCGGGTACTCTTATGAATCCGTGGGTTCTGGGTGACAGATTTTTGTTCCTTTGCTGAAAAATCATCTGTCCGCCCGCCCGTCCGTTCGCAGGGCCTTGTGGAGAAAGATTGGGGCGAATTCCAATGGTGTTCCTGTGGCCCTGGACGGCCCCTGACGCATCAGTAGCGAGCCATGGCTCCCGCTCCAGCCATGGACGTTGACGAGGAGGGCGCCAGTGGTGGTGCCAGGAACCAGAGCAGCATGGTGGTGGCGAAATCAGAGGCTGTCTGCACCAACGCTGGCCCTCCGGTGGACAATAATTCTTTCAGTATTTTGCAGATAAACAAAATAAGGGAGCTGAAACTGATGGTCTCTTAATTGATGACGATTGTGGTAGTACAGGTATGGATGTGCCTATCTGGTCAATTTTTTCTGTGAAGTTAAAATGGAAAACATGGCACGGTATTGAGCAAAGTTACACCATTAGACTGAATGAGATTTTAACCCAGTTGTGAGAAAAAGCTTGCTCTTGTTAGGACTTTGGAATGTGTTTATGTTTTGGCTGAGGCATATGCTTAATTGAAGGTCAACAATAAGTTAGTCACCAATCTTTAACTATATGAGCGCTATCAAAGAATTCTGAGATATCTAATATGACTTCGGTGCCACAGGGTTCTTAATTCTTACAATACACTCCATCCCATTGTTAATAGTTTTCATTGGACTATACCAGTCTCCAACACACACCTTTGATTTTTGCTTTATTAGTACATGTTAGTAAAAATATCAAAATTGTAATTGCTTGAGAGCACATTATATGGCAAATCTACTAATGTCATTTCAGGTGACAATCTTAATACTTTTGTGTACTTGGTCAAGGTTTAGTTCTTAAGTATCTAAGCAAATATTCTCTCCATCCAAGTATATAGGGTGTATTTTATTTTAGCACAGTGTTCAAAACTAGGCTTTTTTTTATATCAAAAGTAAACTTTGACCATTATTTTCTGTTTCACAATATAGTAGTAGTGTTTACACTTTACAGCTATAAAACGAATATAGGAAATATGAATGTAGCTGTAAAGTTTGTGCCCACATAATTTGATTAAGCACAAGTCAAAATATACAAAAGTTTGAATTTTCCAGAAACATGCATATTACATACCCTACATAATTTGAGAGGAACCATATGATAAAATTTGTTCTGATCCTCTATGATTTTATTGGATCTTATGGTAGCATTCCTATTTTTGGGTAGATCAATGGACATACATAGCTAGTTGAGGTTTAGTTAAATTGACCATGCATAAACTGCAATTCATCTTTATTCTCTGCCTAGCTAATTGTCATGCAAGAACTATCTATGTATTTGATTCATTCTAAATGCAGTTCCTCTCCGAGGCGGACTTGACAGTGTTACATTGCTTGATTCCGAGGATTATGATGTGATTTTTGAGCAACTCTCTTTAAAGGATATTCTCTTGACGATTGATGGGGTTCAGTCTCGAGTTCATCTGCTTCGAGGTCGTCTCAGCAAGGCTCATTATGAAGGAAGAAATTTGGCATTTTCTGAGGGCAATACTCATGTAAGGGTGGCTGAGAAGAGACAACATACTCAAAAGCGCTCATCTTACACAGAGTGTAGATATACTAAACCACAGAAAAAGAAGAATATAAATGTTATGTTCAAGGATGATAATGGACCAGCTCTTTCAGGGAGACCTTCTTTGCCTGACAGAGAAACTGATACTCATATAAAAGATGCAAATAGGATTGCTGAAGAAAGAAGTGGAGAGGGCAAACACTCAAGGGAGAAAGGCATAACCATGGACCTTCTCCTGGGTATCGGCAATTCCATACCAAATGGTTATATGGACGATTTATTCGGCAGTTTCATACCAAATGGTTATATGGACGATTTATGCGAAGAAGTCTTTGGTCCTTTGCTTATTCTCATTCCTTGAATTATTTAGTTCTTGTTTCATTGCTTGATTTGGGTTGATTCTTGCAGAGTTGCTACTTAAGCATTGGAATTTAAATCCTCATATGCACAACTGCACTGCACAGTAGGCTTTGACTTATAAAGTGCCTTTCTATTTCTAGAGAAAATAGTCAAACATTATACTGCATCTGAAAAAATAGTATAGGGACCCATGTAAAAGCGTAATACCCCAAAGTTGCTGTTTTTAAAAAAAGAACATATATAAAGGGATTCTGCTTCCGCCCAAGAACCTGGAATTTGTAGTTATATGATTATATCTTGGATATGAGGTATGGGGCTTAGAATTTATTAGGATGTTTGATTGTTTGTAAATCAAATCCATCCAGAATTCAATATCTAGGGTGTGAGCTTTTGTAGAAGGTCCATGGTGAAATTTGCAGGTTATAAAATTGAAGCCATGTGGAGGGCAACATGACAAAGCAATTCAGTTTAAACTTTGTTGTGCAAGCAAACAAATTTTAGTAATTTAGTATGTTATGTTTCTATATATGACAGTTTTGAAAGCTTAACGGTAGTGGTGGATCTTTGGTTATGCCATATTAACTATTTCACTGATTTTGATCCACTTCCCAGAAAATGGTTAACTTGTTAGCTTCTTTGGAATACATTTGCACTGTCATTTACTTGACTGTTTCTTTTTGGCAGAACACTGACGATATCCTCATAGACAATCTAGCAACCAATGATGTCTGTCAGCAGTTTGACAAGGCCAAGCATCTACCTTCTGGAACTTCTTCCAAAGAACAGAACATTTCTGCTCCAGTGGAAGTGAAGAACACTTGTGCTCCAGTAAAAGTTGATAGCACTTGTGCTCCAGTGGAAGTAGATATGACTTGTTCCGTAGCAGTGGGGCAAGAATCATCTGTTGAAAAGTCAGCCTCAACGGAGCCTGTCTCTTCTGTGAGCAAACAGGAGGCGAACTCTAAGAAAAAGAGGAGGAAGAAAGGCTCTTTGTTTACCAGGAAGAAGCAGAGGAAAGAGGTGTCTAAAACACCTGCTGCAAAGGAGAAAACTGAGAGCACACCGTCAGCTCCAAATACCCAAACCCAGAGCACGCCCTCTGCTGTAGCAAAGCAGAAAACTGAGGGCACACAGTCTGCTGCAACTGGGCTGGAAACCATGACAGTTCGCTCTGCTGGAAAGAAGCGTAAATCTGTAAATGAACCTGCAGATGCAAAGGGGCATGGATCTGGGAACTTGTTCTCAGCATCAACAGAGCAGAAAACTGGGAAGCCATCCTCAGCAGTGAAGAGGAAAGAGGCGTCCAAAACACCTGCTGCAAAGGAGAAAACTGAGGGCACGCCGTCAGCTGCAAATACACAAACTGAGAGCACGCCTTCTGCTGTAGCAAAGCAGAAAACCGAGGGCACACACTCTGCTGCAACAGGGCTGGAAACCATGACAGTTCGCTCTGCTGCAAAGAAGCGCAAATCTGTAAATGCACCTGCAGACACAAAGGAGCTTGGATCTAGGAAGTTGTCCTCAGCATCGATGGAGCAGAAAACTGGGAAGCTATCCTCATCAGTGAAGAAGCAGAAAACTGAAAGCTCGTCCACAGCTGCAAAAGGAGCATGGATCTGGAAACTCACCCTTAGCATCGAAGGAGCAGAAAATTGGGAAGGGATCCTCAGCAGTGAAGAAGCTGGAAACTGAAAGCTCGTCTGCAGCTGCAAATAAGCCGGAGGCTGTGAGTGTGGCCTCAGCGAAAAAGAAGCAGGCAACTGAAAACTCATCCTCCAAAGCGAAGAAGGCGGAGACTGCGAGCGCCCCCTCGAAGCTGCAGGTTGAGAAGGCTGTAGATAGCAGGAGCAGCCAAAGGGTCCGGAAGCCCAAAGTTTTTGCTGAATGAAGAAGCAGAGACAAGCTTGGATGCATGTGTATGGATCGGTGTCAGCTCGCCGCCAAATTCGGGGGCCAATATTTTGTTCCTATAGGAAGTTCTGGATCGCAGTGTAAGTGTACATATATACATATTAAGGGTGAAAGGAAGTCACCCAGATTGTAGGTAGGTCAGTAGATCAGTACTCCGTATGTATGTTGGTTCTTTTTAACCCTCAATTCTGGTTATAAGGTAGCAGACTAATAGTATCATGCTGTGTGTCCTCTATATATCGAAAAAGAAGAACTGAGAGAGTTATGCCGTGTTATTGCAACTTGGCTTGCTGCATATCTGTGCCTTGACTTCATGGTGTCTCGGGGGTTTGATCTTTCCAATATTGCTTTCATATGGGTTCGTCTTTGCAGCTTAAATGGCCTGTACTCGCTACTTCTCAGCGCTTCCCCAATGTATGCTTTTTGCTTGAAGCCTCAAGTGCCATGTAAGTTCGGATAAAAAAAAGTAGGTGCTCTAAACTTGTCATATTGTCTTGGTGAAGATACATATGCTTAAGGAGAGAGAAAGTGGTCCATTTTAAAAAAGAAGAGGGAGAGAAAATAAAGGTGTGACATGATAAAAGGAAAAAAATCACTTTAGAAGCCACAAGTAGTTATAGTTTGTATTGTGTACATAATAGCCTCAATATTTACTAGTCTATGTGGATCACTTTATTTGTACCGAAACCACTAGTAATGTTAGCCTCTATTGGTGGTGCCCTCATGGAGTCATGGAATGGTAGACTGATACAGCGCTGGGTGGTGACTGGTGAGAGGAACATCTGAATACTGATTCTCCATTGACGAACAAAAGGACCTTCTTGTCCATCGCCATGCGAACTCTGAGCGGCAAAGCGACCTTGACGCTGTCATCCCCAGTCCAGGAAACCAATCAATGTGGGCTGCAATTATAACTGTATTGCTCCTACGCTTTCAAAGAAACACAGTTTGTTTCTAAAAAAAACAACGTCCAAGACATGGCATTTAAATTTTGTGGTCTCAAGTTCGTCAAATTTTCAGATTCCCCACCATGCTTCGATGACTGAAACCTGCAGGTGTTGTTATACCTTACTAAGTTTGGCACTAGGATGAAGCACAACAAGAATTGGGGAGTTCATTCAAACACTTACTACTAAAACCTGCAGGTATATACCTTAAATATATGTACGTAGTTGAGACTACTCATGTGTATTTGGAAAAAACAAAGAAACAACCCTCGATCGAGTTTCAAATAGGTACGGACTATCCAGTTGCGAAAGATTGGTAAAAGTGGGGGGTTGAAGTCTTGAAGATCTATCCAGTTGCGAAAGATGTGCTTGCGTATGCGTAAAGCAAGCCCAATTATTCACATTCAAGGCAAAGCAAGGCCAGTGCCCTCTTACATTCTTATATTGCATCGATTGAGATCAATGGACCATAACCTCTCCACCCCCAAAACCAAAAAAAAAGTTCACAGGATAAGACAACCACAGATTGAGTAGGATGAGAATGACAAATAGCAGCAGCAAGGTCAGGACCATACATATAAGCAACAGTTGCAATAAATACGGACGATAACACAAAGATGATGATTACACTGCATCATTAGACACCACCGGACACGAAACATTGGACCCCTTTGCCTTGCTTGCTGCCTATTTCTTCACCGCCGCCGCCGCCGCCACCTCCTCATCCTTTTCGTCATCATCTGTGACCTCTCCTCCTTTTCGTCATCATCTGTGACCTCGTCTTCGTCGTAGGCAAAGCCAAAAGCTTGGTACTGATCGATGATGGCTTGCTTATACGCACGGTTCTTAGCATTGACGAACTTGGAAATCATGTATGATTGGCGGAAACGCTCAGGACACTCGGCCATCTCCTGGTCAGAGAGTTCTCTCGTCATGCCAGGATTTGCCTTGATGTAATCGATGTAACCATCGGAAAACGACATCACCCTGACCACCTTCTTCTTCTTCATCTTGGCGGCGATGGCGGCGGGCACCTGGTGCGTGGTCGTTTTCCTCTTCAAAAAGCCATCCAACGCCCCAGGGACGTCCTTCATCCTCCACAGATGCTCCGCCTCCCATAACTCCTTCCTCAGCTTCAGCATCTCGCCTTCCTTGAACAAGCTATAACCCTTCTTCTTCATCTTCTTTTTGAGGGCGGCGACAGCTTCGTCCTCCGACTCTGATGCGACGACCTCCTTCATCTTCTTCTCCGCCGCCGTGGCATCCTCCATCTTCTTCCCGGTCCCGGCCGGCCGGGCCTCCGCCGTGGACTCGTTGGGGAGCAAACGGGCCAAGGGAAACCCGGCGCTCCGACGCGCCCGCCTCCTTCTTCCCGGCCGCGGCCCCGGCCTCCCTCTTGAGATCCCGGTGGGAATCCTCAGTGAACACGATCATCTCTGTCCGTTCCCTCTCGAATCGAAACGAAGAACTGGATTGGGGCTGGCGGCTATCGGTTTTGCACGGGGGAACACGAAAGGGGATCGATCCACAGACGCTCTCCTCTCCCGATATATATATATATTGGTTGCTTGCTGGTTGGAGAGCGTTTATCGGAACTGGAATTCGGATCGGAACCGGATGCCACCGCCAACCCAACCCAAATACCCAATGCTGCTGGGCTCTCTGCGTGGGCTTTTCATGGTGCTGGGCTCGCATTCTGGAGGCCCATTTTGAGATCACGCAGCAAGTATGATTTTTTTTTGTTTTATTTATTACCTTATTATTATTATTACCACCAGAATGTTTGTTCTCCGTTACTCCAGCAAAGAGAGTAGGGCAATAGAGTCTCAAATATTTAATTTAAAATCATGTATCTTGATATTCAAATATTTAAAATTTTCATGCGCGCACTTTTGTTCGTCGGAAAAGATCCATGCACAATTTTGTAACCAAGTATTAATGAAACTACGAAAAGACTTAAGGCTTGACGAAAAGCTGTAGCAAAGCAACCTAGCACACGCAGCTCGTCCTTGCTTGCATGCTGAGCATCTGCCCTCCTCCACTACACGTCGCTCCGTCCACCGTCCTCTAGACACCATGCAAGCAAAATCACAGTCACGCATCGTCCATCTGGAAAGCTGCTGCTACATTGTCACCTCCTGCTTGCCTCTCTCCCATTGCTTAGCCAAGTTGCTGTCACCATGGTATTTGCATGAAGCACCACTGCCCGAGCTCGCTGGCGCTCTCCATCCCCATCAGCAAACTCTCGCCTCCATTCCACTCACTTGCTGCTTCATCACGCGTATACGTCCGCGCATACGAGCCGAGCCTGACGATCGTCGTAAGGCATGGTGAGCGGCTCATGAGCATCCCTCGACCCTCCCCTCTTGCGCTAATAAATGGTAACCACTAACAAGTTAGAGACATATTAGGTAATTAGTTAAAGTCAGAGCCATATAACACTCGGGGTAGGACGGTTTTCCTGGGTGGCCGCTTACAGAAATACCTCTATGAGTAAGAACGTTCGTGACGTTCCACCTATAATTCACGTTGCTAAAAAGTCATATTTTATCATCATTGCATATAGCATTAATCAAGATCCACGATCATGGTTATTTTTTATGAGTACTAGCACAAGCTACCCATATGCATCCCAAAATGTGACAAGTTACAGGATAACAAATATCTAGGAAAGTCCTTAGGAGTAACAAGGTAGACACATGCATATGAATTAAGTGACATTAAAGTGTATAGGTAACAAGGAGAGTCTCATGCTATACTTGCCTTCCATATACTTGCTCAAACTTTCATTTTTGATCATCTTTGCAAAGCTCCACATCTAACGTCACAAGCATCACAAAAGAACCTAAAAACACTACACCAAACATTACAAAAGCATACTATAAAGGTAACTAACGTTGTCGGTGTTTAGAAACTACCAACGAGTAAATTTATACACGTGTCGGGCTCCGAATGGTGAGACAAAGAGACAAAAGGATTAAACTGGTTCGGGCAAGAAATCCCTACGTCTAGTGTGGAGCTGCTCGTGTTCCTTATCTCTGCTTGCGAGGGGGTTTGCAAGCTGGTTTGAGAGAGGGGTTTGAGCCACAGGTGTTTGTTTGATCTGGTGAGTGAGTGAGCTATCGGCTAGCTATGTGTGATGGTCTCTTTCTCTAGGAGTCCGAGAGTTGAGACTGTGTTCGTTGATCCTTCTTCGTCCCCCCCGCTCTCCTTTTATAGTAGCAAGGGGAGCAGGGGAGTTACAAGCGTGCATCGAGAAGTATCTACATAGGATGTTGTGCCTTATCCTTTCCTTCTTCAGGAAGGATGTTGGACACTCATAATACTATATTCCTATTGCCTTCGTACTTGGTCGGAGGAGGGGAGTCGTGTTGGCCCCTCGTCGCACCTCCGGAGAACACGGGGGGGGGGGGGGGGTCCGGTTGAACCCGTAGCGTAGTAGAGGTATGGAGTCTGTTGTACTGTTGGCAAGTACAGGGTTGTACCCTCTTATAGTTCTTTTTGTATACGGCGGATTCCTCTGCTCCGAGCCAATGGATATCGCTATCCTGTGGGCCCTACGTACCCGACGTACCTTCGTTTGAAGGGTTCCAGTAGGGGCCCGGAGGTATGAGGAGTTGTCGTTGTTCCATGGGGAGCGTGGGTCCCACCGGGTCAGGAGTTCAGTTCTGTCCCGTCCCCGACCGGAGGACTCGACGTGTCCCCGTTTAGGTGGGACTAGGGTGTTATCCTGAGCCCCGGCTTATACGGGGTGTACGGCTCCTTAAGATATTGTACCTCTGTTCTTATCGTCGTTGGTACCGTCAGCAACCGAAGGGCGGTGGCTGCCACCTTCTAGATGGGGGCAGATAAGTCTTTTCCCTACCGGTGATGTCCTTCACGTCTTCCGCAGGCTGGGGAGCCGTCTCGCTCCTTGCGTCGGGCGAGATGGAAGCACGTCTGCCCGGGGGCGCGTCTTCCTACCCGGGCCGGCGAGATTCTACAAGTCACACGCCTCCTCTTGGTGGGCCTGCGGTGATTTGTCCCTGATGGGCCTCTTAGATGGCCGTCGTTGGGCTTTTGGTTCGTTGATTTGTTTTTGAAAGTTTATCATTAAATTAGATCTCTGACAAACGTATTCTACGCGTTGTTACGAACTCGTGAGCGCAAAAACCACCTAAAACATATCTACAGATAAAAAGATACAACTAACGGAAGATTAGCTTTTGAAAGGAGAACTAAGAGCTTTATTGGTTTTAGCTATGTAAAAGGGTGGTCAAGGTACTTCAGAGAAATACCTAAGTTGGATTAAGTCAAATTTATATTTGAATTTGAAAGCTAAAGTAGAACTATTCATTTTATTTATAAAACAAATTGCATAATATTTAATCAAGTTAGGGATTTATCATGAAATTACAGAACTATTAACATAGTATTAAAGGATCCTATACTGTAGATTATGGTTTTACAAAACTAACGCAATTTGAACGGGTCAAAACGGAGTTAAAACACAAAAGATATGGGCATTTGAAGTTTAGTGGCAAATCTGTAAATAAAAGGAACTCATTTTCGGATTTTAAATAAATAAAAAAGAAAAGAAAAAGGGCACTGGAGTGCGGGTTCCATTATTCAAAAGATCAGGGGCTAGATCAGAAGAAAACAGAAATGGAATTAAAAGGAATTGAACTAAGAAGTATTGCAGGTTGATTTCGAGAAGACAGAGGGTCTTATTTGAAAAAGAGCAGGGCTGTGGCGGTGGCGATGACGTCATACTGACATCACGCTGATCCTTGATGAAGCCCAATTCTAATCGGGAAGTAATCCGTATTACCATCATTGGTTCGAACGCTAGTCACAACATTGTTGTACATGCCCTTGATGAGGGTCACGTACTTTGTTGAGACTTTATGTCTATCCAAAGCCCACCACATAACATTTCTTGGTATCTTATCATAAGCCTTCTCCAAGTCAATGAAAATCATATGTAGGTCCTTCTTCTGCTCTCTAAATCGCTCCATAACTTGTCTTAACAAGAAGATTGCTTCTGTGGTTGACCTTCCAGGCATGAAACCAAATTGGTTGGTAGATACTCGTGTCCTTCTTCGCAGGCGGTGCTCGATGACTCTCTCCCATAGCTTCATAGTGTGGCTCATCAACTTAATCCCACGATAGTTATTACAACTCAGGATGTCACCCTTGTTCTTGTAGATTGGTACCAAAGTGCTTCTTCTCCACTCCTCAGGCATCTTGTTCGATCGGAAGATATTATTGAACATCTTGGTTAGCCATACTATAGCTATATCCCAAAGGCATCTCCACACCTTGATTGGGATGCCATCCGGGCCCATCGCTTTGCTCCCTTTCATCCTTTTCAACGCTTCTCTGACCTGTGACCTCCGATTCTTGAATCCTCCGCTCAAAGCGCCAATTGTTGTCATCAAACGAGTCGTCCAGCTGAACAGGGGAGTTCTCGTTCTCCCCATTGAACAATTTGTCAAAATACTCTTGTCATCTTTGTCTGATCTCATCCTCTTTCACCAAGAGTTGCTCCCTCTCATCCTTAATGCACTTGACTTGAGTAAAGTCCCTCGTCTTCCTATCACGAGTCCTAGCCATCCTATAGATGTCATTTTCTCCTTCCTTCGTATCAAGACGCTTGTACAAATCTTCATAAGTCCGTCCCTTTGCCTCCACCACTGCCCGTTTTGCAGCCTTCTTTGCCACCTTATACTTCTCTATGTTATCTGCATTCCGGTCCTAGAACAAGCTCTTATAGCCTTCCTTCTTCTCCTTTTTGAGCAACTCTCTTTAAAGGATATTCTCTTGACGATTGATGGGGTTCAGTCTCGAGTTCATCTGCTTCGAGGTCGTCTCAGCAAGGCTCATTATGAAGGAAGAAGTTTGGCATTTTCTGAGGGCAATACTCATGTAAGGGTGGCTGAGAAGAGACAACATACTCAAAAGCGCTCATCTTATACAGAGTGTAGATATACTAAACCACAGAAAAAGAAGAATATAAATGTTTTGTTCAAGGATGATAATGGACCAGCTCTTTCAGGGAGACCTTCTTTGCTTGACAGATATTCATATAAAAGATGCAAATAGGATTGCTGAAGAAAGAAGTGGAGAGGGCAAACACTCAAGGGAGAAAGGCATAACCATGGACCTTCTCCTGGGTATCGGCAATTCCATACCAAATGGTTATATGGACGATTTATTCGGCAGTTCCATACCAAATGGTTATATGGACGATTTATGCGAAGAAGTAAGTCTTTGGTCCTTTGCTTATTCTCATTCCTTTAATTATTTAGTTCTTGTTTCATTGCTTGATTTGGGTTGATACTTGCAGAGTTGCTACTTAAGCATTGGAATTTAAATCCTCAAATGCACAACTGCACTGCACAGTAGGCTTTGACTTATAAAGTGCCTTTCTATTTCTAGAGAAAATAGTCAAACATTATACTGCATCTGAAAAAATAGTATAGGGACCCATGTAAAAGAGTAATACCCCACAGTTGCTGTTTTTTAAAAAAGAACATATATAAAGGGATTCTGCTTCTGCCCAAGAACCTGGAATTTGTAGTTATATGATTATATCTTGGATATGAGGTATGGAGCTTAGAACGGATGTTTGATTGTTTGTAAATCAAATCCATCCAGAATTCAATATCTAGGGTGTGAGCTTTGGTAGAAGGTCCATGGTGAAATTTGCAGGTTATAAAATTGAAGCCATGTGGAGGGCAACATGACAAAGCAATTCAGTTTTAACTTTGTGCAAGCAAACAAATTTTAGTAATTTCGTATGTTATGTTTCTATATATGACAGTTTTGAAAGCTTAGCGGTAGTGGTGGATCTTTGGTTATTCCATATTGACTATTTCACTGATTTTGATCCACTTCCCAGAAAATAGTTAACTTGTTAGCTTCTTTGGAATACATTTGCACTGACATTTAGTTGACTTATTCTTTTTGGCAGAACCCTGACGATATCCTCATAGACAATCCAGCAACCAATGATGTCTGTCAGCAGTTTGACAAGGCCAAGCATCTACCTTCTGGAACTTCTTCCAAAGAACAGAACATTTCTGCTCCAGTGGAAGTGAAGAACACTTGTGCTCCAGTAAAAGTTGATAGCACTTGTGCTCCATTGCAAGAATCATTTGTTGAAAAGTCAGCCTCAATGGAGCCTGTGTCTTCTGGGAGCAAACAGGAGCCAAACTCTAAGAAAAAGATTAGGAAGAAAGGCTCTTTGTTTACCAGGAAGAAGCAGAGGAAGGAGGTGTCCAAAACACCTGCTGCAAAGGAGAAAACTGAGGGCACACCTTCAGCTCGAAATACCCAAACCCAGAGCACGCCCTCTGCTGTAGCAAAGCAGAAAACCGAGGGCAGACGGTCTGCTGCAACAGGGCTGCAAACCATGGCAGCTTGCTCTTCTGGGAAGAAGCGCAAATCTGTAAATGAACCTGCAGATGCAAAGGGGCATGGATCTGGGAACTTGTTCTCAGCATCAACAGAGCAGAAAACTGGGAAGCCATCCTCAGCAGTGAAGAGGAAAGAGGCGTCCAAAACACCTGCCACAAAGGAGAAAACTGAGGGCACGGCGTCAGCTGCAAATACCCAAACTGAGAGCACGCCCTCTGCTGTAGCGAAGCAGGAAACCGAGGTCACACGCGCTGTTGCAACTGGACCGGAAACCATGACAGCTCGCTCTGCCTGCTCCCTCACGTCAATCCTATATACCCTCGATCTCTCCTTTGCTCTAGCTCTAGCTCGTCCTCCACCTCCTCCTCTTCCTCATCCTCCATCGATCCGGCCATCAGCAGGATCCAGAGATACTAATAAGACCAAAACAGCATGAGTACACGGATACACCCTTCGTCTTCAGACGCCGCCGGCTGTGCCCGTCATCGTGCTGCTGCTGCTGCAGTGGTGTCGGCGGCGGAACGGCGGGAACGCAGGCCGGGGGTGTACACGGTGTGGAAGAGGTCCAGCATCGGGTTCCAGGGCACCGACGGCTTCTGCGTCAACGACGACGCCGGCATCCTATTATTTTCACATCCAACACCACATACTGCTGGTTAGAAAAAAAAAAAATTTGCCCACTTTCGATCAATTCCTTGGAAGCCATGCAAAGTATACATCGGAATTCGGAAATGTAAATATGTTTTCAGGTCCTTAAACCTTAACCGAATCTCTACCAATATATAATGCACCGATAAAACTTTTCTAAGGCTACATAAACAAATGTCCCCAACAGTCATTACCTCTGCTAAACACACCTCAAATAATACACCCAGTAATAATTTATTTTTCAAATGAACGTACAAGATTGACTAGAGACTCTACTTTCTCTTACTCACTCAAATCTAAGGGTCCAGATTCTTTGGATCACGCATCCTCACTCATCGATCCTCCCATCCCGCCCTAAATTTTCATAATTTAGCCCTTTTTCTGAAAAATATTCATGTTTGGACCCCTGGGAAAACTAATCTCGTTTTTGGACCCTAAGGTCGGCGTCATGCCCCACGGCGCCGAGGTAACACATGTCGACGCCATAACTTGCGGCGCCGAGCATGTTAACCAGGTGCTGAGTTGGCGCTGACGTGGAAAGCACCTCGGCGCCGTGATCTACGGCGTCGAGCTCGGCACCATAGACCACGGCATCGAGGTCGGCGCCATAGATCACGACGCCGAGCTACTTTAAATATCTAGGCCTTGGAAATAGAATAAGTACTATTATTTTTAGCAATATGTAAAATTGGTGTAGTAGTACAACTGGTTAAGGCATTAGGTGTGGAACCTAAGGTCATGAGTTTGAACCTATATTTTTTTACTTTTTGCTATGTTTTTAAGCAATATTTTTTATAAGCAGTAAAACAACCAAATCTATTGTTTCAAACATCAAATAAAAATAATTAAATTATAAAAAGGAATGTTTCAAAAACTTATAAAAATAAATTAAATAATTCTTATATTCTAAAATCAAAGAAAAAACAACGTATTCTAAAATCAAATAAAAAAACAAATTATTAAAAAGTAGCAAAAATTGTGTGCGTTCAAACACAAGAACAAGGGCTCATCAACTTATAGCTTGACCAACTGAACTACACAGGTGGATGTGAGTATTTTGACAAACAACAGCACTTGTTCTATTACTTGCAAATTACCGATCCCTTCCCTAATTCGCCTCCACCTACTGCTCCTCGTCGTCGATGACGACCTCCTCTTCCACCTCCGCGTAGTCCTTATTCTTTTTTTTTGCGACGAAAGAAGAATTATATTATATGAAACCTAGGTATATCAATACATTACAAGCACTTTGCAATACGAGATAGTACCCACATAGCAGTGGTTGTGGGCATCAGAGGACCATTTCTACCTAACAAAAATAAGCATGCATCTGGACTATCATGAAACAATACATGCTAATCAAGAGCATAATAAGACGTTTTCATCACAATTGAAAAAAATGAATAGATTGGAGCTCCGCACCATTCTGAACAACCAGAAATGGGGACAACAAAATATTACCGCACACACAGTAATTAATGGGAACAAAAACAGGGTGGTCTGCTCAAAACAGCATCTTATTATCTTACTATAAACATTAAGATTCAGCGGCCAAAATCTCAAAATATTTGCTGATCGCTGATACATTCAGAGAATTGAAACAGCAGAGGCACAACGATACAGAGAATGCATAATATTAATTCTGGTCAGACGTCAAGGAACATATATATTCATTCCAAACAGAACTGAAACTGCCGAATTACATCTAAATTAAGTTGAGCATATGAACTGAACTACATCGATCTCTTAATCTCTTGTCTGCGCTTCGCTGTCAGGTGTCCTCGACTATCGATCCCCATTGCGCTTGCTTCCCTAATCCGCCTCCGCCTGGTGGTCCTCCTCGTCGTCGATGACGACCTCCTCTTCCACCTCCGCGTAGCCCTTATCCTGGTGCTGCCTGATGATGTCGGCGTCGAGGGCCATCAGCTTCTCGGTCTCAGCTTTCTGCATCGCAAAGGCTGCTCGAAACTTGTCGGAGAACCCGGCCAACAAGTCACCGGGGATCGTTCGGAAAGGCGTGATGGGCATCGTCCTGATCTCGTGCACGAGCTCCTGCGGCAACCTCGTCTTCACCAGCTTCTTCCTCTTCTTCACTGGGCAGCCACTGTCGTTGTACGACTGCGGCCTGATAATAGCGGCCTCATCCTCCGTCTTCTCCACCTCGTCGCCGTCGTCGTCGTTGGTCACCTCCTCTTCGACCTCCGCGTAGCCGTTGTCCTTGTACTGCCTAATGATGTCGGCGTCAAGGGCCATCAGCTTCTCAGTGTTGGCTTTCTGCATTGCAAAAGCTGCTCGACACTTCTCGGAGAACCCGACCAGCAGCTCGTCGGGGATCGCCGGGAACGGCGTCACGGGCCTCGTCGTGATCTCGTCGAGGACCTCCTGCGGCAGCCTTGTCTTGACCAGCTTCTTCCTCTTCTTCCCGGCGGCCACGTCCGTCTTCGTTGTCAACAGACGAAGGTCACCGGAACCCATCACAACTAGCAGGAGCTAGGTTCTGTAGATCCGGATGCCGGGCAGATGGCGAGAGGGACGATGCGACACTGGCGGCTACCGACGACTCGCGATGGAAACCCAAGATGAAAAAATTGTAGGAGGGCAAGCGGAGGGAGCCCCGTTTTTATTTCCTGCAATGCGGCCGCCCATTCCTATTCGACTCGGAATTGAAAAAAAACAACACGTCCTATTGGGCAAGGGGAGAGGAGAGGAGCGGACGCGGGAGTAGAGGGCTATCGGACTCGACATGGAATCGGAAGCCCAACTCGTTTATCCGGTTTGCGCATTTCACTCTGACGCGTGGATGGACACCGGTGATGCATGATATATTATGAGCCCATTTCTAGCCATGGCCCACGGCCGACCCATGAGTCAGGCAACACGACATCTCTCTGCCACTACCACTGTCACGTACGCATGAGTTGTATAGTGACAAGTCAATTTCTTTTTACCCATTTCTTAACGTAATGATCAAGTACTGAACTCGTAAGAGCAATTCCAAGAGAAGAGGGTCGCTATATTCTTTCTAACTGCTACTAAAAATAGAGATTCTGGTAAAAGAAAAATACTCTTGAATATCTCTACCTATTTATATATCTATTTTATATTTTGAATTTCTCACTAGCTAAAGATAGACAACGAGAATGATTTTTTGGAGCGAAAACAAGATACGGAAATAGTGTTGAAGAGAGAAAAGACTCTCCAAATAATAATTTAGAAAATAAATTTTAGAAAGACTTTTGGAGATTCTCTAAAGTTGAAAATAACATAAATAGCATTACCCTCATCTCATTGTGTCCTATATTGTGTTAAAAGAGAGACCACTCCGGCTTGCCCGCAGGAATCCACAGCTTGTCAATTGCCATTTGTTTGATCTAAGCCTCTAAGGCTCCAACACATATATGCCTAGAGTAACTAGTAAGGTTTGCTGGGATTGAGTAGGAGTATGATCAATTCAAAAGAGATGAGTTCATTGATAAAAAAAGATAGAGGAGTTCGCAATGGCGGAGCCAAAGTGGGGGCTGGCAGGGGTCAAAAGAGATGAGTTCGTTGATAAAAAAAAGATAGAGGAGTTCGCAATGGCGGAGCCAGGGGGGGCTGGCAGGGGCCATGACCCCCCCCCCTAAAATTTGGTAACAACTACAATTACTAGTATAACTTAATATTTTTTATTTATATTAAAAGAGAAATTATATAGAATTCTTGATATATATATATATATATATATATCTTCTAGATAGTAAAATTATATAAAATACAACAAAATTATAAAATTTTCGCAATGGAAAAGACTAACGGCAGGTTCGTTTGACAAGATTATGCACTGTTCTGGCAGAATTATGCACTGCTGGCTGATTTCTTGTGAGAGAAAAACACTATTCTGGCTGGATTTAAGCCGGCTGAAAAGCCAAGCGAACAGGCTGTAAGTCAGTGCTTAAAATTTACGAAGTCACTCTAGACGTCTTGACAATGACATTAATACGCATGTCACTTACTAATGAAAAGTAGTGCTTGGTACCTGTTTGGAACGCAAGAATTTCACGTGATTTCCACCAAAATTTCCAGAAGTCTATTTTCAAAGAGAAAACGTAGAAACATGAAAAAAAATTCTCGCGTTTTAAACAGACTCTTACATCCTAGATACACATAAGAATATGTCAGCACACGTTAAAGTCAATAAATTAGTCCCGACAATCACCATATGAACCTTGTGTCACTTAATTTTTACATGTCGGCTTTTTTTTGACCGGCCCCCTTTGACGATAATTCCTGGCTCCGCCACTGGGAGTTCGTTTGGGAGACCTTGTGACTTTAAGCACAAGACAACATGGAAAGTGCTTTATAGAGTTTAGATCAACGAAGTGAAAACTGAAAAAAAAATAAGACAGATGATTTATTTATTTACTTTTAGAAAAGAGAAAAGTTCAGATTGAGGAATTTTAAAAAAAAAATATGACAAAACATAAAAATTAACGAAGTGAAAAATGAAAAAAAAAAAGACAGATGATTTATTTATTTACTTTTAAAAAGGAGAAAAGTTCAGATTGAGGAATTAAAAAAAAGAGATGACAAAACATAAATATATGATTTATTTATTTACTTTTAAAAAAGAGAAAAGTTCAGATTGAGGAATTAAAAAAAAGAGATGACAAAACATAAATATATCAGATAGATCCTGGGACCTATGGGTTATGGGCCCATCACGCTTCCGCTGCGCCAATCTGATATTTGATACTATTATTTATATAACCAAATACTTAACTTGTAACCATGTAATGTGTACAAAGATGAAATAAACATCACGCTGGACGCATGGTCAACAGAATACAGAATAACCTCGCACAGTGACCACACTCGATCTAGCTATGATGTAACCCCATTATGCTGCAGCAGAGATTCTCCAAAGTGTTTATATTTTGATTATTTTCTCACATAAAAGTATATATGGACGGCCTGCCCAGGAGGCCAGGACCACGACTGACCAAAAAAATTGGACGGTGGTAGTCAAAAAAATTTCAGCCCGAAACAACGACCTACCTTTTTTTAACCTGAACCAAAAAGTGCAAAGGTCTATGTAGCACCAAATGATCAGTGACGAGCATGTTTACATTGTGCAAAACGGAACACAATACACATTTAATTTTAAATATCATGCTTCACAAAGGGTGTTAGCTACACAAAGGATGCAATCCCACCACCAATATTCTCTTCAAGCTTCAGTCCAAAATTGATTGAGGCGCTATCTCTGCCTCTTGAATCCGCCACTGCCTTTGCGCTTCTGAGCATTATGAAAAATAGGATATTCCTGTGCTCATTCAAGTAATCAAACTCTTGAATTTTGAAATATGCACCTGTACGTCTTGACAGTAAATGTACGTGCACCAATGCAGTTGTTGCTGGCTACCTACAGAGACGGACACAAATGCAGATCCTGTATGGAATGGGTTGGGAAATTTCAGTAGTATACAGAGAAGAGATCGAGGGCCCTTCATTAAATTCTTTCTTTCAAATGTATGAACCGTCAGCCAATTCCTAATGTCTCCAAGCAAGCAAAAGCAAGCTTAAGTACTAAGTGCTCAAGTGACAAGCAAAAGTAAGCTTAAGTACTAAGTGCTCAAGTGACTAGGTGGTCGAATGACTTAACAGTGTTAGTAGTTGAGCTCAAATAGATACTGAAATATTCTTGTGCCTGAATGAGCAAACGGGCGAGTCAGATGAGAATGCAATCACCATCAGTAGCAAGATGTGACAGTCAGATGATAAAAGACCGTAGCAATCGGCAGAAACGACTAGGAAACTTAAGGTATGGCAATAAAACCAGGATGATGACTATATTGACTGCAACATCTACACGACTACACCACAGTCCAACTCAAGGTATGTACTTATGTAGCTGCATCGGATCTCCTCGAACACACACACACACCAGCAGGCAGACACAACAAAGCACTTTGCTGCTTGCTTTCTCCCCTAGCTAGTTCTCCTCCACCGTGACATCTTCCTCATCGTCAGTGACCTCACGTTCGTCCTCCGCATATCCCTGGGCATTGTACTGGTCAATGAGGGCCTGCAAGTAGTCATGCATCTTGCCATCGATGAACGTCGCCATGGCATGGAGCTGACGGTACTTAAAGGAGCGTTTTGACAGCTGAACAGGAGTGAGGTCTTCATCCAAGCTGCTAAACGGAGTTTTCATGATATTGTCGATGAGCGACTGGGAAAACCTCTGCTTGAGGACCCTCTTCCTCCTCTTCGTCGAAGGATTGGCCTCCTCCTCCTCCATCTTGGCCTTCATCTCCATTCAGCGATCCATCCATGTATCCAAGCCACCAGGTACATACTCCAATTCCCAGAGATCTTGAGCCGCCATCGCCTCCTTCCTCTTCTTTAGGATGCCAAACTCCTGTGGCGGTGACGCTGTCGCCTCCTTCTTCTTCTTCCTCGTCGCCAGGATCCCACCCCGCCGCACCGACGCGATCGTCGCCTCCTTCTTCCTCTTGAGGTGGTCACGACGGTCTCCGGCGCCCATCGTAGCACTAGCAGCCGCGATCGATGGAACGGAGTCTTAACCGAGCTCGGGGTACGGCGGCTATCGGCAAGCCCGGTTATATTTGCTACGCCAGCAGCAATCGCTATCGGACTCGATGGACTTGGCATCGAAATACCAATGGGCTGCCAGGCCGCCTAACAACTATAAATAAGCCCAGTTCGTTTTTTGTTCGGTTTGGGCTTTTCACTCTGACGCGTGGGAGTTGATTGAACCCAGCCAGTCACGAAGAAGGTTATCGGAGATATATATGGCCATCGGCCGTGCCTCGCCAGCCCGTGCCGTGTCTTCTCGGGCCGTCGTGTCTGACGTGTCGTGTCTGTCCGTGCTTCGTGTCTGGCTGCCGGCCCAAAGCACGTCCCGCGGGCCATTTTGTCGTGCCGTGCCACCCGTCGTGTCGTGCCGGCACATGGCCCGTGAGGCGAGATATACTAAAATTTTTCACAATGTTCATCATTTTCAGCTTTTTATAAGTATTCATCATTTTTAACATGTCACAACTCAATGATTAGTTATCATAAATCATTTTAACAACTCATTTTAACAACATAAGCCGTTAAAATCATAATCATCGGGCCGCTCCCGTGCCGCCTCTTAGGTCGGGCCGTGCCACGTGCCTAGGTGGCGGGCCAGGCACGGCCTGCTCACCGTGTCGTGTCGTGCTTGGGCCGGGCCAAAACACCGTGTCATGGACCGTGCCGTCGGGTCTCATTCCTCATGGACAAGTATAATCAGAGATACTAGCAATTAGCACGAGATGTATACTGACAAGTCAATTTCTTTTTTACGCATTCCTCCACGAAATTGCCAAGTTTAATCTCAAAAAAAAGTTAATAATATAAATAGTTTATTACCAACATCCAAGACTAAGAGCCAATGTTACTTGTTTTTCTTAAAAAAACTACTCTCTCCGTTTCAAATTATAAAATATTTTATTTTTTTTAATTCATAAATTTACTATACACCTAAATATATATTATGTCCAGATACATAGTAAAATTTAAAATTACCAAAATATCTTATAATTTAGGACAGAGAAAGTAATTAATTATCACAACCAAAATTTGTAAGTTCTTCTAGTATTTTGGTATTTGAAATTTAGTATAAATTTTTTACTAAATGTTTTTTAGTAAAAAATATGTGCTATGATTAGTGGTGGTGTTTTACTACTACTTAAAAACACTAGGAGAAGTCTATCATTTTGAGAGTATATGTAGCACCAAATGCTGACCATTCTTTTACACTAGTTATATGGCGCCAACTAGAGATGGACTGAACCTAGTTGCTAGCGCTGGTGTTTGGCTACGGTAGCAAGTGTTTGATGTAGCAGCTAGGAATTCATGGTTAATTTACAACCATAACCTCTAGCTGCGGCCTAAAAATCTACAGCGAGCAGGGAAATTATTTCGTAGTTCGTGTCATCGTGTGTGTGGAACCGGCCGGTGGTACATATATATAGTGACATGCATGAATGATACATGCACGGTACGGTAGGCTTTGAAAGAGATTACTCCATGCATGCGACAAACACTTGGGTTCTTGCACGGTCCCACAAAAAAGAAAACACAACCATAGCACAGATGGAGGATATGATATTGATTTCCACCGTCAAAAAAGATAAATTCTCTAGATCAGAACGTACAGAGAACGGAACAAATGTGATAGACTATCTCATGCATGGCTCGTGTTAGGTGATGTGTTACCAACAATGAAAGAAGTTGTATCTATCACTGTTGTAGGTGAATCCTATATATGAGCGTCCATAGTAGTGAACTAGTGATATGATATTGTCACCAGCATTCATATATATCATGCATTTTATTATTATTAGAAGCGACAATATATGTTAAAGAAGTCAATTAAATTAAAATTGCTATGATAACGTAGGAAAAATTAATAAAACCATACCTGTACCTGTGGAAAACCTCTGGTCTGTTGGCTACCCAACAAGACATAAAAGCTGGTCAGAAGGTATATTTAAGACTTGTGTCCACCAATCTACGTAGTACAGAGGAAGCGGCATGACATGCATGCATATAGCTCTAAACAAGAGGAGACATATACTGCCAAAGCCTGCATCATATCGGGAGAGACACACCGTGCAATGGGCACATGCACGCACAGTGTCACATGCGTGCATGGGGGCAGAGGTACACACGCACACGCAGGATGATAGATAGATAGTGACTACGTAGTGAGGATCAGATACTGCGCCCTTGCCGAGGGGTCAGGGCAAGTATACAAGAGGAAAGGAACAGAGGAGGAGAGCTCATCAGCATATCAATGCAATGCAAGGTGGTGTGCATGCAAGGGATATGAAAGGGGAACACGATGGATGGTTTATTTCATGGATGCAACCGCTGCTGCTGCCACCGGCTTCACTGATCCATCTCGCATGCATATCCGAACATCCGATGTAACACAGCTAAACTTTAGCCTAGCGAAAACAAATTATAGAGCCTTAACAACTTGTGATCATACTACGCTTCCAGTTGCAGTTATAAGTTGTACTATGTGTGCGACACTGTCGTATCATACTAAGCATTTGCGGCATTGTTTCGATACATTTTGTTGCAGCAGCACATGCTGATGATGTAATATAAGTGTTGTGTGGGAAATTGAAGAAAAGGAGAAAGATCAGGGGGGGTGTGGGGGCATGGAACTATAAGCTTAAGTCTGGTCAATGGATCGACCTAGTTGCATGCATCTGTCTGCTGAGTAATTATTCGAGTCGATCGCGAGTCAGCAGAAAAACGAGGTCAATAATATAGTCATGATGATGCATGTGTGCAACCATCGATCTCCCTCTGCAACCATATAAAGCACTCTAGCACGATTTTAAATGCAAAATGAACGCCGAGAGATAAGGGGAGGCCGGGCGCCCAACCCATTGTGGTTTGCAATTTCTGTAAAACTATTCAAAATAAATTTCCTAAATTAAAGCACAAAATTTAGGCCCTGTTTAGTTCCATTAGAAATCTAAAATCCCAAATATTTTGGATTCCAAAATCTAAAATGTGACTTAATTTGGCTTATTTTGGATTCCAATGATGGAGATTGTGAAGATGACACACAAACCAATGTAAAGTTTGGTTTATTTTGACCTCTTGAGTCCAAAATCCAGGATGTGACTTAATTTGATTTATTTTGGATTCCAATGATGGGGATTGTGAGGATGACACATAAATCAATGTAAAGTTTGGTTTATTTTGGCCTCTTAAGTCCAAAATTCAAAATGAAGAATAGACCACTTTTTACCAAATATTTTGAGTGACGTTTAGTTTCATTTTGCAAAATGAAGAGTCAAAACCTAAAACATTTTGGATTCCATATAAGGAACTAAAGAGGGTCTTATATTCTAGACGACGTATAGTAGCTATAGTATAGCTAGGATACCGTGCATCATGCATATGCACATGCATGCGTTCGTTCTGATCTCTCTCAATTCGATCGCCGGCCGGTTCTTTGGTACGTACAGTAGTGGTTATGAGATCTGGCGCAGTGGTAGCAGACATGTAGGTGGCTCCAAGAACATATATATATATATATGCATGTGTACTACGAAGGAGCACGTACGCATGCAGGTACGAGTGGTCACTATATGGAGGGTGTATTACCTGACCGGACCACGGGTGCACACCGACACCCGCATCTAGAAACAGAGTCAAGTGTCTCCATTGCATTCTTTTTCAGCACAGTAGAGTAGAAGTGCAAACTGACGTGGAAATCCGAGTCGCTTTTGCACGGCACGTTCGTAGACACGGATTCCAAGTGAACTGGCCTGGCCTAGCCTGTCTGATGAGCATTCAGCTGCCTGCTTGCCAGTCAGAGGATCCCTCGAGCTCCGTGTCGACCTCTCTCAGTGAAGTGAAAATGATCATGGAAAGTTGGAAGCACAAGTCAAGCCACATGCATGCTGCATGATGCATCCTCACTCGCCAAAAGTCACCAGAAAGTCACCAGAAAGGCTAGTAGAATCTGACCCAAAGCAAAGCTCGATGCTGTCCTGTCTGTGTTGCGTTGTAGTGTTTGACCCAAGGGCACGCTCTTTCGCTGGTTGTTTCTTTTTCTTTCCAGCTCACGAAAGCATCATCGATCGAATTGGTCAACAGCACCGGCAATAGGACCCAGTGTTGTTTGTACTACGTCTACATACTCCTTGATTCTTGTACCTACATGTAGTACTACTGTACTACTTCAGAAATCAGAATGTGAACACTTCTCGTTTCAAAGAAAAACATTAGTCCTATTTACCAGTGTTTACCATGCATACATGATGGGAGCATGCATGATGGGATCATGAGTTACTGTAGACGCTAAAAAGTCAACCGAGAAGCCGTATGTGATTTAGATTTGGTTTTGAACTTTGAAATCTCATCTTATCAACAAAAACCATATTATGGTGTCTTGGTGTGCATGTATACATCGATCGATCAGGGCCACCACGCACCCGCATGATTAATTTGTTCCTGTTCATACACCTTTAATTTGTCGATCTGAACTGATTGCTACCTCTACAGGTTATCATCATCATGCATGTCTGACTGATCGAGAACCTTGCTTTGGGTCGCTGCATAATTATTTATCAATAATTTGCTCTCATACTAGAAAGTAATATAATTGTTGTTGTTTTTTTTCCTGAGAAGTCAAGCAGTTTTAAGATTCACAAGATCTATAAAAAATCTTCTAATAAGTTGTAATATTTATGATAATTGTTAACATTTTATATGGAGTGTACTTTTGTTAGCGATATTATTTAGAGTCCTAATTAAATATTAATGATATTTTCTACCAAACTTAGTTAAATGGGCTATGCTAAGGTACTCCCATTACCTCCTAGGAGGTAAGACCTCTAATAAATCTAGGCCCTTGAATTTAGAAGATATAAACAATTAATTAAATAGAAAACATAAAGAAAAGATCACGTATAAAGAGGCATGCATGCTTGCATGCATGAGATTAAAGGAAGATCACATGCAAATTTATTTGTTTCTTAAAATATGTGTATCATGTAGAAAATAGAGTATGTCGAGAAAAAAATGTATTATGCATATGCATATTTCTTTCTTTTTTTTTTCCAACGCATGCATTATGTTGACTCGTTACAACAAGAACGTTACAACTTACAAGTTGTTTTCCATCGACACCTACACATACATTCTTTTTGGTGTATTATTTCAACCGGTCATATTTTAACCACACTTTGAAAAATAAAAAAGGTTTACCATATTCAATAGATCACGCTTGTATTACTTAGACCAAAAAAAGATTCTTCTAATCAATACTTTCCTAATTTATCATATTTTGCTAAAATAATAATTAATTGATCACACATGAATCAATCAAATCTAAAATATAGATTTTTATATTTAAAACTTTCCTCATTTATTCTATTTTATAAAATTAAAATTAATTAAATATACATTTCATCTATTACCTCCTAGATGATCGTGACCGTCCGATCAAAATAAATGAACGGCTCACAGTCATTTGAGATACCACAGCAAAAGCCTAGTTAAATTTAGGAAGTTTGACTTAATTATTGAAGTGTAGAATCTCACCATTTTTAGAATAATGGAGGTAGGTAGTAGATCCTTACAGAACCATAATAATCTCAAAAACAAAATAAAAACTGAATTAAAAAAAGGGCAAAAGAAGAGAGCGGCATTGCATGCATGCACATGTGTAGCAGTACATGTGGTATAATAATGTCCATAACTATACTCCTCCTATGTTAGGTGAAGCGTTTTAATGGTAATTTCAGGACTCAGACTACAGAGTTAACACCTGCCCGGTAAGTCCTGCTGTGTAGTAGGAGTACGTACGGGGTATGTACTATACATTGTTGAAGCTTTGTCGTCGCTAGCTAGTCCACAGCCATCAGCGCGCGCTCACAGCAGCCTGTCTGAATAATCAAGCAGCTAAGATGGTGTAGTGACAGTAGTGTCACAGAAACACTCCAGAGAACAGAACAGTGTGTGGGTACACGTACAGTAGAGCATTGCCAACAGAAACTCCTTCCAAAATCCTCTCGTAAGGCATCAAATAAAAACCATGCGTTTTTTTTTTGTGTGTTTGCATTGTTCTGATAAACAAAACAAAAAACACTAGCAGAGAGTACGGTGGTTGTAGCACAAACCAGCATTGAATCGGAGCACTACTGTTGCCTTGTGATGTGCATTTGGTGGACTAGCAAGCAAGGTTACAAAAGAATTGAGCCCGCAGCAGCCTAGCAGGAGTGCAGAACAGGACAGTGGCCCGGTGTGTGCTGGGTGTAGTAGGGAAAGCCGGCCGGAAAGGAGACGAGAGCCACGAGCAGAGCTTCACTGTATCTGTCTGCACTTCAAATGCCACGAAGCGGACCCAGGAGTGCCTGCTGAGTGAACAGTGACAGTAGCGAGCTTGCTTGGCAGGGACTTGGAGTGGAGCTCGCGTCGTCTCTCTCTCTCTCTCTCGATCGTCGCAGATCGAGCATGCAGCAGGCCAGGGAAGCACGCTGGCCAACGGCCGGCGCTAGGACCGGCGACGACTAGACTGGACTAGTGGCCGCAGCAGCACGCTGCCGCTGTGACTGTAGTATATACTGCCTAGGGCAGCAGCATCAGATACGCCCACCAGCCGGCAGCCTAAAAACTTTGCAGGCTTTGTCTTGCTTCTTGTCCATTTGCCTGCCAAAAGCCAGGATTCTTTTTTTTTTCACTCTAGAACTATTAAAGTGGCCCATTTTAGTCCTAAACACTTTATTTTAGGATGACTTTTATCAAAGTGCATTTTAATCCTCAAAATTCTCTTGGCTCACAACTCCGTCCCTGGTCCTATGTGGGACACTGCGTCACTGCGTTGTCGGGTCTCGTCAGCTCCAACACCACTCACAGGCCATCTTTACTATCAAACAGCACACCTTCAATATTTATATTCAATATTTTTTAATAAATATAAACATAGATATGAATAATATTCTTTTTTTTACAATAACTTCTAATATATAACGTTAAAGTACACGGTACACCATTGCGGTAAAGTTAAAAGAATTTCCAAGTTACAAGGAAATTCTTAAGTAAAAGGTACTGTTAATTTGCTTCTATGAACATAGGTGATGCTTCCGTCGGGTGTACGGACCCATCGGCCACTGGTTGAATATGAATTTTTTTTAGCCTATGAACAAAAAAAAAAGGTGTTATTTTCTATTCGCAATTGATTGTTAGTTGAGCCTAATGATAGAGGTTCTAGGATAAAGTTGAACTAAAAATGTAAAGTTTGAGGACTATTTTGAGATGAAATTAAGCCTAGAAGTAAAATTTGAGAAATAAAATGAGTATTTTGAAAGTTTAGAGGGAGACAAAGAGAGCAATAGTTTAGTGACTAGCTAAAATGATGGCTATTCTGCCATTCTTTTACTACTCAAGTACTCCTACTAATCCAAGTAAGGATCTTGTATGTATCCATATTTTGGCCCATTTGTCTTGTCTCTATGACACTCCCTCCCTTATTTTGGAGTTTGGATCGCTTGCATTAATTGTTTTTTTTTTGGGTATTTACCCAGTTAAATTAAATCCTGTTCAAAACTACATGAATTACCGGTCCGGGGTGAGTACATACTCCTCCTACATAATCACAAGTGTTTTCAAAACACTTTCAACCATACGCGATCGAGCTTTCCCTAGAGTACGTTTCCCATATAAAGGTACCGTTAATGGCCTACTGCATGTGCAAACGGCGGCGAGCACACTGTTTGCTGTTGGCCTGTTGCATGGGAAACTGAGGGCGGAAGCGATGGAGCGGCCATGGTCGTCGTCGTCAATGGTGCATGGTCCATGCATGCATTGACCTTGACGGAGGACGGTAGCTGGCTAGCTGCTCATCTCGATCATCATCGATGCCGATGCGTGCGTGCCTGCCTGCTCCCTCTGCACCCGTGCGTGCGTGCGTGGAAATGGAAGCATGCACCAGGATCACGATGGCAAGAAAAGGCGAGACCCTTTTTTTCCAAACGATGCATGCATGGCAGGTGAAAGAAGAAGGAAAGACCGACACCACACCAGGCTGACTTAATTTTAAGTTTATAGAAAAACTTATGTTAAATTTTTATGACTCCAAACTCTACATCTACAGTATGATTCGGTCCCATAAGTGCTAGTATACTACTTTTTTTTACAGACTTAGAGAAATTTAAATCTTTTTCACTCTTCACTCGAAAAATAAGATGGGCCCCAAGGCCAAGAGCGAGAGAGGAGTGTGTCAACAAACCTCTGAATCCGGTTACTCTTACCCTGTATAATATGCAAATTATATTCGTACTGTAAATAAAGTTTACACACACGTGCTACGTACGTACAGCATGTCAGCAGTGGGCACACCGTCAGCCCGGGCAGGCAGGCAGGTCCACGTACAGTACGTAGCAGAAAGCGTGCTGCATTGCAATGCGCTCGCAGCATCAGCAGGAGGGTCCAGCAAAGCACCGGGCGACCGCTGAACAAACTGCGTCCGTGGACACTCGGCATTTAGTACCTTTGCATCGCATGGATCTTACAATATTTTTTTTATTTCACAAAATACATGTCATCAATTTTGACCAACGTACGGTGTTCGTTCATAATCCGAATATCCGATGGGGGCATGTATGCCACTAGCACTAGAGAAATTTGCAAGAAGAGATCGAGAGAGGCAGGCAACAGCTAGCCATGGATGATGGAGAGTTTGCTGATCGATAGAGTTGGGGACACGTCAGAGCAACCATGATGATGATGATGGTGTTGATCCCACTACTGCATTAGTCAGTCCTAGAATACAAATACCGCAGGTCTCTTGCTGTCAGAGCATACATGATTTCAAAACAAGTACATCTTCGATCGGCAAAAAAAAACACAATTCTCTTTTTTAGTCCATAGAAAAACACACAATTCTAAAAAAAATAGAAAAAAGAGAGCAGCAGAAAACACAAAACAGGGGACGATATATATATAAGGAAGAAGCGGATGAAAGCAGGTAGAAAGGAAAGAGCAGGTGGAGATGAAATGACACGAGAAAAAGAGGAGAGCTAAAGCTTGACGACGACGTTGGATCATTGGATGCATCATGTCAACGGGGGGTCTCGGAGGGAACCCAAACAGGTTTGTAAAATTGTACTCCCTCCGTCCATGAAAGAATAGATTTCTGGGTTTATCCTAAGTCAATATTTTTTAAACTTTGACTAAATTTCTAAAATAAAATATTAAATGTTATGATATCAAACTAGGATCATTAGATTTATCTAAAAACGTATTTTTGTATGGTACTCATTTTTAAGTTATAGGTGTTGTTGTATTTTTCTATAAATGCCACATATATATATATATATGCTTGTGAAAAATTTCATATCCCCATATTTGTGACGGCCTAAATTGTGGAGGTTTTTTTTTGGATTATATGTATTCATATTTGTTCTCACATTATTTGTCACTCGCACGTGCCAAAGGATCACTTTACTTCCCATACTCATCAATATAGTTAGTTAGTTACAAAACACACAAACACATCTTTGCACAAAATTCACCTGCCAATGGCGATGCAAGCCATTAAGGCCGTGTTTGGAACCACAATCTTTGACCATAACATGGTAGCTGAGCCGCGATACGTGAAATCATATTTGTAGCATATATGTAGTTCATTCTCGCCACGATTGAGTCAGGCACGACTACAACTAGAATCGACCACGCGCGTGGCATTTGGCGGGATTATCCGATTCCCTTAACTGTCACTATGAGATACGTGGTCCTAAACACGTCCTAGATATTGTGACGAATTCTTCTTTTTTCTATATACAAAATGTGTGCTCAAAACTTTTTTTAATAAATGTTTGATTTATCTAAAACTTACAATTATATTATAAGTTTGGTGGGGTTGAGCCGCTGAGGGAGTACAAATCAGTGATCGTCCTGATCGTTTATGCGTCCGATAAGTTAACTAATACTGTTTTTAACCATTTGTTGTGAGAGAAAAACATTGTACGGATAACCTTGCTTCGTTGCTCCCCTCATTTGTGTTTAACTTACGCAAACCTACTATTGTACAGTACATTTTTTGTTGTGGGGCTGAGCCGCGGAGTACAAACCAGTGATAATATCTTGCTTCATTTACCGGCCGCAGAGATAGTACAAGTGTCATTTTTTCTTCTTCTTTTACTACAAGGAAGGATACCACCGTTAATAAAGAAATGTAAATTGTGTGGTACAGTACTACCTTTTCTTTTCTTTTGTTGTTTTCTTTGAGAAACAAGTGTGTGGTACTAGCAGCAGTAGCAGTAGAAAGCAGGCAGGTAAAATACACGGAGTCCAAGGGCAAGCAAAATCTTTAATCCCTAATCCTCATCGAAACCGCGGCGCGTGCATAAATTAGCAGCAGCCAGCAGAGCATCCATCCCCGGCAAACCCAAGCTAGCGCTTGTGCTGACGCGCTTGGTTCTCTCCCGCCGGCGTCTTCCTCTTTACTCCTCCGTCCTCCCGCATCATCCGCCGCCGTCCATCCATCAACTCCTCCTCATCCCGACGAGTCCGTGCTCCGGGCTCCGAACTGGTGGTGCATAAACAAAACAGGTGCTCATCCCCCCCGCGCACGGCCACCCCGACCCCGACCGATCGCCATGCGCGCGGCGGCTTCCTGTTGGCGTTTCTAGATGGGCTCCTCCTCGCTCCTCCTCTTCCCCTCCTCCTCCTCCGCCGCCGCTACACCCGCCTCTTTTACTTCCGCTACTCATGCCACCGCCTCCTCCTCCCCCACCTCTTTATTGCCGCCGCCGCCGCACCTCCTCTCCCAACACCACTTCCTACAAGTCCTCCACCACCACCTAGGCCAGCAGCAGCAACAACACTCCTCCGCCGCCATGGTCCGCAAGCGCCCCGCGCCCGACGTCGTCGACCTCCCACCACCGCGGCGTCACATCACGGGCGACCTCTCCGACGTCACCGCCGGCGCCGCCGCTGGTACGCCCCCGCCTTCGTCCTCCGCCAGCGCGCAGCTGCCCGCGCTCCCCACCCAGCTCCACCACCAGCTACCGCCGCCGGCGTTCCAGTTCCAGTTCCAGGCACACGCGGACGCGCACGCGCACCACCACGCCGCAGAGGTGCACGTCCCCGCGTCACACCCGCACCCGCAGGCGGCCGACGTGACGGCGACGGCGCCGTCCACGACCGCGTGGGTGGACGGCATCATCCGCGACATCATCGGGAGCAGCGGTGGGGCCGGAGTGTCCGTGGCCCAGCTCATCCACAACGTCCGCGAGATCATCCACCCCTGTAACCCCGGCCTCGCCTCTCTCCTCGAGCTCCGCCTCCGCTCCCTCCTCGCCGCCACCAACCCCGCGCCGCCGCTGCATCCACCACCTCTCCTCCACCCTGCCCCGCACGTCTCCGTCGCCGCCGCTACGGCGCTCCCTCCCGCTCCACCGCCGCTTCATTCGGCGGAGAAGCCGCGCCCGCAGCAGCAGCAGGAGCTCAGCACCCCGCCAGCGCCGCCGCAACCGCAGTCGCAGTCACAGTCACCCAAGGCTCCAACGGCCGAGGAAACAGCGGCGGCGGCGAAGGAGCGGAGAGAGGAGCAGCGGCGACGGCAACGCGATGAGGAAGGGCTCCACCTACTAACCCTACTCCTCCAATGCGCAGAAGCCGTAAACGTCGACAACCTCGACGCCGCACACCAAACCCTACTATCAATCACCGAACTATCCACACCATTCGGCACCTCAACCCAACGCATCGCCGCCTACTTCGCGGAAGCCATGTCAGCGCGTCTCGTCACCTCCTGTCTCGGCCTCTACGCGCCACTCCCCCCCGCCGCATCGGCCTCGCGGCTCCACGGCAAAGGAGTCGCGGCGGCGTTCCAGGTGTTCAACGGAATAAGTCCGTTCGTGAAGTTCTCGCACTTCACGGCGAACCAGGCGATCCAGGAGGCGTTTGAGAGGGAGGACAGCGTGCACATCATCGACCTCGACATCATGCAGGGGCTGCAGTGGCCGGGACTCTTCCACATCCTCGCTTCACGGCCTGGTGGCCCGCCTACTAGTGTCAGGCTTACTGGGCTTGGGGACTCCTTGGATGCGCTAATGGCTACTGGGAAACGCCTGTCGGATTTCGCGAACACGCTTGGTTTGCCGTTTGAGTTCGCCGCTGTTGCTGAGAAGGCTGGGAATGTTGACCCTGAGAAACTTGGTGTTACGAGAAGAGAGGCTGTTGCTGTTCATTGGCTTCATCACTCGCTCTATGATGTCAATGGGTCCGACTCCAACACGCTCTGCCTTATCCAAAGGTAGCAGACGCGTACTCCTTTTACTCCATTTCCAAATTGCAATCCATGGTGCATTCTTGTTGCTTGCTTGGTTCCATGTCAAATCTCAAATCCTGATGCCTTCATCTTGGCTACTTTTCAGCATACTAGTTTATAATTAACCAATGTGGCAATGTGATACTGTGCACGGCAGGCAGGCATCAGTCGCCGTACATCCGGTACAAGAATGCATGATCCGTCCGTTGGATAACTAGTAGTAGTAAAAAAAATTGCGTTTTGGAGCTCGAAAAGATTGTCATTATGACGAACTTTCTATGTAGGCTAGAAAGGTTGGTTGGATCTTGTATACGTACTACTCACAATGCTTTAGTGGTGATCCGAGAACCGTAGCACAAAAGACCGACCGTGCTTTGCATTTGGTTAGTGGATCACTAGGAACGACCGAACGAGCTGAAAGTTCTTACCATCATGACCAGCTTTCCAAGCCACCAAAAGGTCTCACAACTTTCTAGTCCATAGTGGCAGTCAGAATCATGATTACTGAATAGAATACCTGTCATCTTCTCCGAGTATACATACACTAATCATCATCTCCTCATCACACTGTCACTAGGGATCAGACCAGATCAGGTAGCTGTCTAAGCTGCTAAACTAGAGATCTTTATAAAAAAAAATGCGTTAACGTTTCTCTAATCTCTAGCTAGCTAGCTAGTTTTGTTGACTGACTGCTAGTAGTACTACTCCATATCTGCCCAATGCGTACTTTGGAGGAGAGATGAGAGGGGACACGACATAAACTACTATTCATTGTTGATTTGATGCATCATTAAAATGCTAACTGCTGCTGCTGCCTGGCTAGCTGCTTCAGCCATCTCGTCCTGCCATTGCCAGCAGCACCGAATTCAATGGCGCCACGAAATGCACCTACTGACTGACTGACTGATTTGCATTCACCACCTGCAGGCTGGCCCCGAAGGTGGTGACAATGGTGGAGCAGGACCTAAGCCAATCAGGTTCCTTCCTATCCCGATTCGTAGAAGCAATCCACTACTACTCGGCGCTATTCGACTCGCTGGACGCGAGCTACGGCGAGGACAGCCCGGAGCGGCACGTGGTGGAGCAGCAGCTGCTGTCGAGGGAGATCCGCAACGTGCTGGCCGTCGGCGGGCCGTCGCGCACGGGCGACGTCAAGTTCGCCGGCGGCGGCGGCGGCACCTGGCGGGACAAGCTGGCGCAGTCCGGGTTCCGCGCGGCGTCGCTCGCCGGTGGCGCCGCCGCGCAGGCGTCGCTGTTGCTTGGCATGTTCCCCTCTGATGGGTACACGCTCGTGGAGGAGAATGGCGCGCTCAAGCTTGGGTGGAAGGATCTCTGCCTCCTCACTGCGTCGGCTTGGCAACCGATTCAACCGGCCGCCCCGTGCCGTTAAAATTAAGTTGAGGACAAGTTTATTATTACTGTGTTACAGAGCTAAAGCTTTTTTACATTAGGTTTTATTTACTTCTATTCTACTAGAGCTCACTTATTACTTTTTAGAGGTTCTTCTAAGGCCTACTACTAGTTCTTTTGCATCTTTCTTATTAGGTAGCTAGATTCTCATCGATGCAAATTGGGTCAATTCTGAGGAAAGGAAATGGAAACATGGTGCATTCTGATCACTAGCTAATTGCTAGTTCATCCCTGATTTCTTTCACAGTGACAGTTACTGATGTAAGCTTAATTAGTTGCTTGGTAGATTCTGTTTATTAGATGTAGATCATGCATCTTCGTGAACCTGTCACACTAGTCCTATTTCTCCATCAACCATCATCATTTACATAGAGGAGGAGCCCTTAAGTCTTAACCATACAGTACAATGTCTGGTGCTCTTTATATATGAAAGTTAGTGTAAACTCTTGCTGATGAGCAGATACAGGTACTGTCAGGAGAGTTGTTACTGTTTTTCTCCAGGAAAAGTATGACAAATTAGGCAGTTACAAACCAATGCAGCATATTATATTTTTTCTTTGGGAGGCAAATAAAGTAACAACTGTAGCTGTAGTCCATTTTTATTACTACTGTAGTAATGTAATACTATTAGAAGTTGAGCTCTTTTTGGTGTGGATATATATATGCGCAATTGCCTACCTTTAACATCCTTTTCACCTTTGCCTCCTGAGATCATCAGGTTGTCAATTCTTGCTCCCTGGACATGTTGACCAAAGGAGGCATTGGCATGATGATGAGGTCATATTACATTACATCGCATCCATTCAGAATACGTACGAGGAGAGGGTGTTTTGTTAGTTCGCCATACCCATCATTCGTTCATTCATCCATGTCATCATGTGATAATCTCACTTCACGAGTCGGCTGGCAGTGTGTCTTGTTTAATAAACTCAATAAAGTTGTTTACAGACGTCGCTGAGATGAGTCTTATTTTAGTTTTGCAGACATCACTGAGATGACAAGTGGGGACAAGCTATTAGGAGCAAGAGAGAATAGAATTGCTGTTAGTCACATTTCCTTGCTGACGTCAGTAGTCTCGTTAGCTAGCTTGCTTCCTAAAGTTCCTAGTGACATATTTCCAAAGTGAGTTATTATGAGACAAATTAATGTTTGTTGGAGAGCAACATCACATTCAAGGCTTCATCATCATCATCAAAGCCTATATATGCCCCCACAACAGGTACAGGCCGTTTGAACTTTGAAGGACTGTCCTCTGCTGACACATGCATGATGGGCATGGTCATGCATGGAGGAGTTGGATGGAGTTTTTTGTTTTTGGAAAAAATCATGGAGTTGGAGTGGATAGGAGGAGAGTTGTTGAGGGAGGCAAAGCAATCGGAGAGCAAGAGAAGGGAAGGACGGACAAGGACATGAGGTTGCTTTGCCTGCCTCTCAGCTCATGCATGCCATTGGCAGTTGCCAATTGCCATGATGGGGCCGGGCTTGGGGGCATGCATGCATGCGTGCATGATGCATGGGTCTCTTCTCTTCTCTCTCTCCTGAAACAAATGGCTTTTGTGGTCTGCCCAGAAATCATCTCGCTATCTTTTCTTGTCTCAGCACCAGCAGGGCCGGGCCCGCCCTGCAGGCCCAGCGATGGCGAGATGAGCAGTCTTTTTACTCACAGCACAAGCTTTGCCCGGTTGTCTCTTGTTTTGTTCTCTACTGCCAGAACAGAACAGGCAGGTTGGAAAGACGCTACGCTAGTGGAGTGTATATACTGATCTTCTGCCTTTACTAGTTATATCACTATAGAGTACTACTACGTATGCAAACAGAATAAAAACACTGTGATTGGGGATTTTGGGAGAGTGGTGATGATGGTCGGGACTCGGGCGTGGTCGTTGGACATGCCAAAGTCTGAAGTTCCCCCATTTGAATTCTGATTTCCCTTGAGGGAAGGAAAGAGTACAGTAGCCACACCACTGTCACCACACGTCCACTGTCCACACTACACTACCATTAGTACCACAGACACGCAGGATGGGGTAAGAGCTCCATTCTGGTTCGGTTGTGGCTGATAAACCAACTTATGTTGTTTTTGGCTGTTTTGTTATACTATGACTGATAAGTTAACCGAACAGGTTACATCATTGGCCGTGAACATTTTTGAATCAAAATTGGCGGTGAACATTTGATCTATCAGAATTTTTGAATCTGACTCGGTTGTTGTTGTCTAGCTTTCACCATCTCCTATATTTTTCTATGACATGAAATTCATATACAGCAGATCGACCTTGTGAGTTGTGACATACATTCAGGCGCTAGGTCCAAGCCAGACATATAGCGCGTTCGGGGCCGGGACCGCAGCGCAGAGAGAGAAGGACGGGGATGGAATTTGTATATACTATGTATGTACAAGATAAAGAAAAGTGACGAGATCGATCAGCTGTGCGTGTGTCGAACTGCCGAACTGCGGCGGCGACGAAATCTGGGCTGGGAGGGGTAGGGATGAGTAGTTAGTTACTGCTCAATGTGATACTATGCATACTAGTTTAATTAACCAATGTGGCAATGTGATACTATGCACGGCAGGCAGGCATCAGTAGCCGTACATCCGGTACAAGAATGCATGATCCGTCCGTTGGCTAACTAGTAGTAGTAAAAAAAATTGCGTTTTGGAGCTCGAAAAGATTGTCATTATGACCAACTTTCTATGTAGGCTAGAAAGGTTGGATGGATCTTGTATACGTACTACTCACAATGCTTTAGTGGTGATCCGAGAACCGTAGCACAAAAGATCGACCGTGCTTTGCATTTGGTTAGCGGATCACTAGGAACGACCGAACGAGCTGAAAGTTCTTACCATCATGACCAGCTTTCCAAGCCACCAAAAGGTCTCACAACTTTCTAGTCCATAGTGGCAGTCAGAATCATGATTACTGAATAGAATACCTGTCATCTTCTCCGAGTATACATACACTAATCATCATCTCCTCATCACACTGTCACTATGGATCAGATATTCAGATCAGGTATGCCTAGCTGCTAAACTAGAGATCTTATAATTATAAAAAATGTGTTAAGGCCGGTTTCTCTAATCTCAAGCTAGCTAGCTAGTTTTGTTGACTGACTGCTAGTAGTACTACTCCATATCTGCCCAATGCGTACTTTGGAGGAGATATGAGAGGGGACACACGACATAAACTGCAATTCATTGTTGATTTGATGCATCATTAAAATGCAAACTGCTGCTGGCTGGGCTAGCTAGCTGCTTCAGCCATCTCATCCTGCCGTTGCCAGCAGGCGCAGCAACAGCATCGAATTCAATGGCGCCACGAAATGCACTGACTGACTGACTGACTGATTCGCATTCACCACTGATTCGCTTGGCATGTTCCCCTCTGATGGGTGTACGCTCGTGGAGGAGAATGGCGCGCTTAAGCTCGGCTGGAAGGATCTCTGCTTGCTCACCGCCTCGGCTTGGCAACCGGTTCAACAGGCGGCCCCGTGCCGTTAAAAGTTGAGGACAAGTTTATTATTACTGTATTACAGAGCTAAAGCTTTTTATAGTAGATTTTATTTACTTCTATCTACTAGAGCTCACTTATTACTTTTAGAGGTTCTTCTTCTGCCTACTACTAGTTCTTTTGCATCTTTCTCATTAGGTAGCTAGATTCTCATCAATGAAAATTGGGTCAATTCTGAGGAAAGGAAAGGGAAACGTGCATTCTGATCACTAGCTAATTGCTAGTTCATTACTGATTTCTTGCACAGTGACAGTTACTGATGTAAGCCTAATTAGTTTCTAGGTAGATTCTGTTTATTTTTAGATTTTTAGATGTCCATCGATCATGCATCTTCATGAACCTGTCACGTACACTAGTCCTATTTCTCCATCATCATTTACATAGAGTTCTTAACCATACAGTACAATGTCTGGTGCTCTTTATATATGAAAGTCGTCAGTGTAAACTCTTGCTGATGAGAAGATACAGGTACTGTTAGGAGAGTGTTGTTACTGTTTTTCTCCAGGAAAAATATGACAAATTAGGCAGTTACAAACCAATGCAGTGCATTTTCCTTGGGGAGGCAAATAAAGTAACAAGTGTAGCTGTAGTCCATTTTTATTGCTACTTTACTAGTAATGTACTATTAGAAAGTTGAGTCCTTTTTGGTGTGGATATATATGCGCAATTGTTGCCTACCTTTAACATCCTTTTCAACTTTGCCTCCTGAGATCATCAGGTTGTCAATTCTTGCTCGCTGGACATGTTGACCAATGGAGGCATTGGCATGATGATGAGGTCACATTATACATCGCATCCATCCATTACATCCAGAATACGTACGAGGAGAGAGTGTTTTGTTAGTTCGCCATACCCATCATTCATTCATTCATTCATTCATGTCATCATGTGATAATCTCATTTCACTAGTCGGCTGGCTGTGTGTCTTGTTTAATAAATAAAGTTGTTTACAGATGTCGATGAGACGAGTCTTGTTTTAGTTTGCTGATGTCACTGAGATGACAAGTGGGGACAAGCAGCTATTAGGAGCAAGATCGAGAGAATAGAATTGGTGTGAGTCACATTTCCTTGCTGACATCAGTAGTCTCGTTAGCTAGCTTGCTTCCTAAGTTCCTAGTGACATTTCCAAAGTGAGTTATTATGAGGCAATTAATCTCGTTGGAGAGCAACATCACATTCAAGGCTTCATCATCATCAAAGCCAATATATGCCCCCACAACAGGTACAGGCCGTTTGAATTTTGAAGGACTGTCCTCTGCTAACACATGCATGGATGGAGTTTTTGTGTTTTTGGAAAAGTTCATGTATAGGACTATAGGGGGAGAGTTGTTGAGGGAGGCAAAGCAATCAGAGAGCAAGAGAAGGGAAGGAGGGACAAGGACATGAGGTTCGCAAAGGTTGCTTTGCCTGCCTCTCATCTCATGAATGCCATTGGCAGTTTGGCATTGCCAATTGCCATGATGGGGCCGGGCTTGGGGGCATGCATGAAATCATCTCGCTATCTTTTCTTGTCCCAGCGACCAAGGCCGCTATCTTTTCTTGTCCGAGCGGCCAAGGCTGAAGGCCCACTGGCTCAGCGATGGCGAGATGAGCAGTCTTTTTACTCACAGCACAAGCCTTGCCCTGTTGTCTCTTTGTTCTCTACTGCCAGAACAGAACAGAACAAAGTTCAAAAAAAAAAAAAAGCACAGAACAGAGGCAGGTTGGAAAGACGCTACGCTAGTGGAGTATACTGATCTTTCCCCTTTACCAGTTATCACTATAGAGTACTACTACGTATGCAAACAGAATAAAAACACTGTGATTGGGGATTTTGGGAGAGCGATGATGATGGTCGGACGTGGTCGTTGGACGTGCCAAAGTCTGAAGTCCCCCATTTGAATTTTGATTTCCCTTGAGGGAAGGAAATTAAAGAGTACAGTAGCCTAGCCACACCACGTACTGTCACCACACGTCCACTGTCCACACTACAATAGCATTACCACAGACACAGTGGTAATGGCCTGGCTTGGTTCATCCTCATCTGAATATTATCTGTGAGTACAAAGAATGGTTCATGTTGCATCTCATCCTGATAGATCCTCTTCCTCTACCATGTTCTGCTTCTGCCAAGTGCTACAGAAGGCTGGGGAAAGAGCTCCATTCCATACATAACATAATTGGCGGTGAACATTTTTGAATCAAAATTGGCGGTGAGCATTTGATCGATCGGAATTTCCGAATCTGACTCGCCTGTTGTCTAGCCTTCTCCATCTCCAACAAGCAAGGTGCTACTGTGGCATGCCGGATGTTTCTTTTTCTTCTTTCTAAATCCTATATATTCTTTCTATGATATATGAAATTCATATACAGTCCTTGTGAGTTGTGACATACAGTACGTTCATGCAAAGCGGGCCAAAGCGTTCTGGGACCCCAACAGGCAACAGAGAAAAGAGGATGGAATTTGTATTTAGAAAGACAAGTGACGAGATCTGTGCGTACGTACGTGTGGCCAACTGCCCAACTGCGGCGGCGAGGAAATCTGGGCTGGGAGGGTAAAAGTGAAAAAAAGGAAAGCAGCAAAGCAAATCTGGCCGCCTGGAAATGTGCAGAAATATATGGCAACTGCATGGAAATGGAACGATGCATGCAAAAGGTTGTTCTTCAAGTGGTAGCACCAAAACGCATGCGTGTAGGGGTCAGTCTCTGACTGACCTCTCCAGTTTCATAAAAAAAAAACCTCCGGCATGCTAGTACTGTGATCTGAAATGTGAGCTACTCCATACAAACTTGCTTTTGTTGCCGAAATTAATTAAAGTGTTTTTTTTTGACAAGGAAATTAATTAAAGTGTTGGTTGCCCAAATTTTCCTTCCTCTTGTGTTCTGGGGTTCGTGGGCCATGTTAACCGAGGGCCCAACAAGAAACCCCCCATGCGCGCTCGTCGTGGTTTCGGCCACGGCCTCGGCCTGGCCTGGATCGTCCAGCCTGTGGGCTTTGTAATTAATCCAACCCAGAAATAGGTTGGTACCGAGTTGTGCACGCATGGGCCAAACATAACAGAAAATCCACCCTACTAGATAGATGCTTAACAGTTTTTCTCCTGCTGCTGGTGCCTGTTTGGTTAGCCAAACCAGTCCGACCTAGTAGATGCAGATGCAGGGACGGTGCCATCGCATTCGCATCGTTGGTTGTTTGCAGGCATGGCAGTGCTCAGTGCTGCAGAATGGAATGGAAAGGGCCTCCTCCCAGATGTTGGAAGCACGCGTATCCACACACTTAGGATTACCGTAGGAGTAGGTCGTCATCATCATCATCAAATTCACCGTCGTCGACCCTTATTATTCAAGTGACGCAGGCGATGGAGTCCAACGGACGGAGCTCAGCACACTGTCATCGTCTCGTCACAAGCATGCTCTGGACTGAAACATGTTTGGATGCAGATGCAGTACACCAGCAGAGCATGCATGGGCATGGGCATGGGCATGGCATGGCCTTCAGTTAAGTTACCTTGCTAACATCTTCAACAGTGAGACGAGAACTGCTTGGCGTTATGGCCTTCTTTTTGGCTACGGGCGCTTTTATGGCTCTCTCAAGGAATACTAGTTTGCATTTGTGCTCTGCTATTCATCCTCTTGGTAATGTCTAGTTCCAGGCTTACTCACATAATTTTCTTTGATGTTCATACTGCAACTCACTGCCGAACCTTTGATGTTGATACAGAAAGGCTACCAGATGCACTCTCAGTATATAAATATTCAATTTTCGAAACCTGACAAATTAATTAGTAGGATATCATGCGAGTTGAACCATCCTGATGTTAACAGTTTATTTTTTCAAATTACTTGTTTATGTCATTGTTAATATAGAAAAAGCAAACTCAAGATACACATGCATGACACATCTCACCATATAGCCATATATGTATGTGTACAAAGCAATGAACATGTTGATTTTTAAGCCAAATACATAGCTAAAGCATGCTAAGATTTGAACTAAACACATGTCAAGCACGCATGAATATTCTATATGAATAGGAAGGGGGGGGGGGGGGGGGTGAAAAAGCATATTAGATAATTAGTAGCTAAATTCAATCATAAGCGGATAAATATAATGAAGTTTCGATACCATGTATGCTATTATAATGCAGACACAATATTAATTGAACACAGGTGAAACACACATCGATGTGTGATGCAAATAGGAAAACCATAAACAATGATCGAAAAGTAAAATGGAGATAGTTTCAGTTAAGCATATGTGAAGAGGTGCTACGCAAAGTAGACAATTATAAACTATATACAGAGAAATTGGTAATTAACTAAAATGTATCACAACAGGATATTGATAATACAATACCTACATGAGTTTTGTGTTACAATATGAACATAGAGAGAACAAAGATAAGCTATAGCAGCTTGCACCAAAAACCAACATGTTGGCAGGTTGAGATCATATATACAGGATGATATTAGTCTACTTAAAAAGTTAGAGTCCAAATGCCCTCATGATTATTTTCAAGGAAATTATAACATTCTTGTCTTTCAAGAAAATGCACAACCCATCTCAGAAAAGAAAATGAAAAAACATAGTTTACATACAAACTCTCATGGTCGTTTTCAAGGAAATACACGATCCATGTTATTAAAATACACTTCCACACAAAATCAATCAAGATCACTCTCAAGGTAATAAATGACCTATCTTATAAAAATAGAGACAAATATAGATCACACATAAATTGCATCACTTGTGGTTCATCTACTTCTTCAATGTGATTTTAGACTAAGAACCACAAATCTAACAAGCCCTGCAAATGCTTGTAATCATCTTGCTGAATGAGACATGCAAATGCTTGTAATCATCTTGTTGAATGGGACTTGTCTCTTCGGACTTAAACAACTCCATTTACCTGAAATATTGATTTGCATATATAGTAAATAAGTTGAAAAGAAAAGCATGGAGCAACCATGTGAAGAAAAACGTGATCGCAGAATTTCTTCAAGCAAAACATAACGAAATAATTAAGGTGGTTTTGCCAATGAACATGTCCAATCCAAAACAATTAAATCTAGCAAAAACACTAATACAAGTAATCCGTTAACATTTATTTTCTAGATATTAGCCCCATCCAGGTACAATATATTTGCTTCCCATGGTGCTTTGATTATATCATTTCACTTGAAAACATCTTAGGACCTATCAGGCCAATTAACTCGTTAACATTTTTTTCCAGATATTAGCGTGCTTTTTGTCAGGACTGCCATAAGGAAGTTGATTTGTTTAACATACGTAGTGCGTTTTAGTTGGCTAGTAATTCAGCACAAGTAATCTATGAATCAACTTTTGTACTAAACTTTGATGTTTACAACTGAAATAAGAACAACCAAAGTAGCTTGGAAAATTATTCGAAATCTTTGTTTCCAAAAAGAAGGAAATTGAGCATACATCCAGGAACCGAAAACTCAAAGCATCTAGGAAATCGAGCGTATACATGACAGTTTTTTTTTTATGAAAGTATATACATGGCAGTGAATCGTGATAACTGGATAGAGCAATAAAATTTGTAGTGTTTATACATGCAGGTTGGCATGCACGTACCTGCAGGGTTGGAAGGATCACACAAACAGAGTTATCAATTCCTGAGCTGGAGTTTGAAAAGCAAATTATCTGGTGAATCATCATGGTATCCATCCAACTGGAGTTTGGGAATGGAAAATAAGCACTTGGTGGTAAGTTATATTGTCAAACCTGAGGTTTCCATTAATTACTGAAAGAAAATAATCCAGGCAGCTACCTCTGTGTCGGGATGGTCAGATGAGGAGACCATTTCGTCGGTGTTTGTTCTGATCAGTTGGATAATCGGATGGTTACGATGAATGTCGGCTGCATTCCTAAAAGCCGCTTCCACTTTCTCCACGTCACACATGCTGGCACCCGCACAGTTGATGGAAATAACAGCTTTCTGAAGATGTCGGTACAACCGCAAGTGGCTGATCAAGCCAACATCAGGTTCATCCTTCCACTCGAGCACACTGAAATGTTCTTCAATGTGGTGCTGAAGCTGAGAATTGCAAGGAGCAGAATGCAGCATATAACATTCAGGTAAGTAAGTAGTACCCACGAAAATATAATTAAGAGAACATATTTTTTTAACAGACTGGAAGAGAGCCTCACCAGAGCTACCCTGCGTTCGTCAGATAAAAATATCTTCTTCATATACTCCATCTGTTTTTATGGTTGGACGGTTGGGATGATTTTTCACTGCATGTGTGACCATGGCCTCCACCTCCTGCACTTCTGCGGCAGTAGCACCCGAGCAATCGACTCTGACGGTGACTTTCTCAAGTGAAAGGAGGTTATCTAGGCCCAAGTCAAGATCTTCGATTACATCCTTCGTTGGGAACTGCTCCAACGGCACACCATTTTCTTCCCAGCCCCAATACCCTACAAAAACTACGAACTGCAGCTCTTCAAGCCTTGTCATGCGCCCATATCAAACTTGAGCGCTGTGCCCACCTGGCAGAACTTCAGATTCCTGAAGCCGGCTGTACCAACGGTATATCCTGGAGGCCAGCTGAATCCATCTAGCTCTAGGTAGCTCAACTCTGGCAATCTCACTAAGTTATCCATGTCCTGTACTTCAACAGTATACACGTCCAAATATAAGAAGCAAATGCGTGGTAGGCGATAGCAGTTGATCCACTTAGGTAGCCGCCAGAAGGTGATGCCTTCTATAAGCAGGCGTCGGAGCTGCCTAGGTGGCTCCCAGTCTTCCCACATATTGCTGCCCTGCTGCCACAATTTAGAAGAAAGTGCTAGTTCCTGGAGTTGCCGCAGATTGCAAAGAGACTGCACCAAATCTTTTTGCATGCTCTCCTCTAGTTCCTCGGAAAAGGTGATTCTGACCACCCTCAGCCTCGTTAGCTTGCCAAGCTCTACCACAAGGTCCTCGGTGGCACTTCGGCCAACTACCTTCTTCAACCCTAGCTCCTCTAGAGACACTAGGTTTCCTATCCTGTTAACAGGCAACCTTTTGAACCCAACAGCTACTAGACGCATCAGCTGTGTAAGTGAACAGACAGCCTGTGGCAGCTCGTCTAGCCCAGTCTTCATTAAGAACAATGTCTGAAGATTCTTCAGATTCCCAATTTCTTTAGGAAGTTCATCAACATATGTATCACATATATGTAAGTACTTCAGATGCAATAACCTCCCTAGATGCTTTAGGCTGTTCGGGATGTAGCAGTTTTGTATATATAGCACACGACAACCTCTGAAACTATGAAGTGGAGACATAATCTCAGTCGTGCTATTTAAAATGCTAAGTGACCTTAACACCTCTGGCATGTGCATGTCCATGATATCTTCAGGGAAGTGCTGCACATGGCGATTTTGGACAGCCAACCGGCGTACCTTACTGTCTGAACGAGGCATGCCGGTTTTCTTCGGTCTTCCTAAACCACCCGAAGACGAATGTTTCTCTCTGCTATCCAAAATAGTAATAAAGTCTTCATCTTCTGACAACTTACGGATGAGATCAAACACAATATCATGAATAAGGAACCTATCTTCAATTAGACCATGTTCGTCCTCTATCGGTTGTATCATGCTTCTATTTACAAGCTCTTTGAAGTACCGTTTTCCAACCTCAAATAGGCTACCCTCCTCTTTCTCAAGATGGACAAAACCTTCACCTATCCACATCCATATAATACCCATCTCAAACATAAAATCTTCTGGCAATATGCTTAGATGCAGTAGACATGGCTTTAGATAAAAAGGTAGATCATGGTAGCTATATGACAGTATCTTCATTGTATTGTTTCCATTCCCGAAACCAATTGCTTCAAACACCTTTGACCAGTCCTCGTATAGTCTTTCAACCAATAAACTAGCTATTGCAATGATAGCCAATGGTATGCCGCCACATTTATCTACGATTTTACTAAACAATTCACCTGATACATCATCAAGATTTTTCCCTTCCTGATTCTGTATTCTTTTGTAGAATAATTTCTTTGAGTTTTCGTCAGAAAGAGGTTTTAGTTTGTAAACCTCTCCTGCTTTTGTGGCAACCTCAAAATTCCTAGTAGTCATGATTATTCTACTCCTGCAGTTATTATCTTTCAAAGCATGTCTGATTGTTTCCCATGATACTACATCCCATATGTCATCAATAATGATGAAGTACCTATAAGTCACACAAAATATAGAGCTATGAATAATTTTGCAAATCTATACAAAGTATCTATATAAACCAGACGCTTGACAACATCAACATGATTCTATCAAGGAAAATTTGCAACCCACTACAACGGAGAGGGGTATGTTTTTGAAACGTATACATGTCATTATTTTGTTGCTAATCATAAGGCTTGCAATCTATCTAAAGATCCAATCTATTATTTTTGGTTGGTTGTTCAAGTCATCTTAGCAACTATCTGCTAATTTGCTTTGCACTACAATTTAAAGATCCAATTTAGAGGGGTTTCTAGGTGTTTAGTGGGGCACATTACAGTCTACAAATAAAATTTGTGATATGAGAGAGTCTATTGAGAATTTGAGACACAGCTCTGTCGGAGAGACAACAAGCTCTGACCACCGACCGAACATGCTTTCGTACTGTTGTAGGCTCAAAAAAAGGTTGATCAAGATGAGAGACCTCACTTTGATTCTGTTCTTAAGAAGTTGTGCCACCCTTTGAATCTGGATTGGTGATAGGCTCATTGACCCTTGGGATTCAAAGCTCTAAACAGTAAGCTAGGAGAAGATGTGTTGTGCGGACTTCATTCATCTCTCTATCTACAAGCGTGAAAAGGCGTAATCAAAAAAACAAAACAGGCCCAACAATTGATCATATATCCTTTTCGTTATCTCGTGCCATTGTGTGTCGGTTCCAGGAGCTTCTTCTAGGTTTATTTAATTTAAATAAGAACACAAAATCGCTAATAATGATCCACATGCAGCAAAAAAAACAATAGCTTAAAACCGAACATGTAAACTAAATTAAGTTTGCAATATTTTGTTCCTTACAAGAAACACGTTAAAACAAGAGCACACATGAGTTTTTGGATGACTTTTTGTACATCATTTTTTCATGGAGGTTGAACAATTTTCTCTTTATTATGCGGGATAATTTCTTGGGTTGTAGGAAATTGTTCTACACTTAAAAAAATTGTTCCAAGTTTAGGATGTATTAAAATGTTCTGGGTCACGAGAAAAAACTATTCTAGGCAAGAAGAAAATATGTTCTAGGTTCTTGAAAAGCTATTCTAAGTCTAAGATAAAGTTGCTCGAGATTTAGGAAAAATTTGTTCTAGCTTCAGACCAAAACTGTTATTAGCGGAAAAGTGTTCCAAGTTAAAGAGAAAATTAATTGTTCCAGGACACAAGAGAAAAATATTCCTGCTTAACACGAGAAATGTCGAATATTAGAGAAATAATAGTCATGTAATGTTAGTTTTTTTTTGGCATGAGAATAAGATATGGTCCCAACTTAAAATAAGAAAATCTACCTTTACTACTAGAAAAACATTGCGCATTGGATATAAGATGTGTACGAGATACTCGTAGTGCATCAATGAATAGAGAATGACATGGACATACCTCTTGTGCTCTAAGACTAAGACTTTATGCAGCTCCTTGAAGAATCGCTCTTCATTCCATCTTGACATGTCCACTTGGTTATACTTTTCATCCAGATCTTCTAGCATCTTCTCAAAAGTCCTAGTCAGACTAGGAGTCCTACCGACAGAAACAAAAGCACAAGCACCGAATTGTTGTTTCCTAAGCATATCATGCACCGTTTTGGCTAGAGTAGTTTTGCCCAATCCTCCAACACCAACAATAGACACTATCTTTAGGCTTTGGTCAGACGCATCACCATCATCTTTGATCCTTAACATCCTAATTACTTTGTCCCTTGATTCGTCGATGCCAACAAAATCCGATTCTTTCTTATACAGATTGAGAACACGGGGGTCGACGCCGATGCTCGCGGCAAGATCAGCTCCCGCACCTCTAACTGTGTACTTGGCACGGAGCTCAGCCAACTCGTTGGAGAGTTTCTTGATGTCTTTTACCTTGTTGGAGATCTGGCGCCGATCCTTGAACTTCTTCACCATGGCAGTGGCCTCGCCGAGGATCTTCTTGAAGACTTTGGTGTCGGTAGCAGTGGCTGAAGACTTGCCACCACCAGCCACACGCAGGATGAAGTCGTCGACGGCGTCTTCCATGTCATATGACAGCTCCCGGGCCTGGCGTGCCCAGAGCTTTTCCACCTCAGTGAGCTGGTCTGGTGGAAGCCGAGACGCGTCGACGAGGGCGGCGTTCATCATCACAAGCTCCCTGGAGAGGGACTCAATGTTGGGTAAGGTAAGCTGTCCTCGTCCATCACTTGCGGCGTCACGCACATGGCTACTAGCTGCCATGGACATCTCTGACTTTTTAAATTTCTCTTAAAAATAATGAAAAAATGTTAGGTGAAATCGAAGAATACTAATTTAGGTGACAGTTGGCTTTTGAAGTTCTAATGAGACAACGAGCCCAGTGGGTCGGTCAACTCATGTCACCTTTCCAACACGGCTGCCCTGAATTAATTAGAATTGTGCCTAAATTGGATTAAATCTATTTTTGTCTCAATTCTTGTCGTTGTCTAATTTCAACATTTAAATAAAAAATTAGGTTTTTCTAGTGTCATGAATATTAAAACGGCTCCGTTTGATTTCCAAACAGCGATTTCCCGATGGTTCAAATCCATGTATCATATCCTACACCTCCCATCCCCCTCTCTAACCATTGCCGCCTCTATCCCCCCTTCTTCTCCCTTCTCTCTCCCGGACATACCCAATCCTCACCTACCTCTCCTACCTTTTATGGAGCCACACTACTGCCCTTAGCTGCTACCAATGTAAGGAAGTTGGAGGCGAGGAATTAGAGGGAGGCCTGACATGCTGCTTAGGTTTGGACCATGAGCTCTAGCGGCCATGGTGGCTAAAACAAGCGCAGCGATGAAATCCTCCTCAGTTTGGCCCACTCTTGCGCACTGGGTTTCATCAAGATCCCACTAAGGAAGAGGGGATTTGGAAGGTTGATGCAGAATTGGTTGGGAAGCGAAGTAGAGGGAAGGAATTTGGCCTGAGCATGGCCATTGCTTCCAGCGAAGCAGAGAAGGGGAAAATGAACGGAAATGAGGAGTGACTCAGGTTCTCTTAGCAGCAAGTATAGGGAGAAGAAGGTCGTCAATTGAGGCGGTGGAGCATGGTTACAAGGAACGTGCTGTCATTGCAGCAATGGCTGATTTAGTGGAGACTTCTTAGTGATTACATGTGAATTGAAGTCGAGATGACCTTTGACGACCAATCTAAACTTCAACGTCTGAAAGACCATTTTGCACTCAATTAGGAGGGTTGTTCCTAGTATAATTAGTGTATATAAGCTAGTTGAGTACCTTAATTAATTAGAATCAAATACAAAACATATTTATTTAGTTGTGTGCTAACAAACCCTAAAAGTGTGATCTTTACTCCTTTACTCTTGTAATTTTCTTCATTAGATTTTCAGAAGAGGTCATGTCATCGTCTTCAAATTGGTCCTCCAGCCTAGACATCAATTCTAGGCTATAATGGTTAGCTCTCTAAGAGTATGGTTGGATAAATCTTTAATTCATGTTGCCGGTTAAAGATGACGGCAGGACATCTATTCTATATAGAAAAATAATTGTCATCAACTAGAATAGTCCTAAGTGTTACACCAAACTACTCTACTCAGCGCATGCATTTCCTCCAAAATTCAGCTTACAATCCAGCTTTTTTTTTGTCCAGCTATATATGGCTCTAGACTGACACTATTAAATAATGCAGCTCATTTCGCAACTCGACAGATGGCAGGTGACGAGCCAATAAGGCAGGCAAGAAAGAGTGAGAGGCTGCCAGTGTTGTGGCTAAATCTGATTCCATTTGGCACAACTTCACCAAAAGTTTTATAAGCCGTATGTTGTGAGTTAGTTCTTATCAAATGGGATTTTTGAAAAAAGCTTAAACCAAAAACACCTTTAAATCATGCTCTCACATGCAAATAGTGTGAGATGAAGCTTTAAATAGCAATTTTCATAGCTTTACCGCACACTTTGTGGGCCTAGGTGAGTGGAAACTAGATTTACGCATGAGGAAGATAGCGCAGTGCGAGAATCTCTAGGCTTTGGCATTGACGTAGGGTATGGATGTCGGGGCTCTTGGGAGCAACAAGTAGGGCTCCTGGGTGGGGCCACCAGGGCTCGTGCGATGCACAACCGCTGGGCATGGGGCCATCGTCCAAGGACACGGGATGTGTGGCCACCGAGACGGGGTCACTGGTCGGGGTCATGGGATGTGTGGATGCCAGGTAGTGGAGGAACGAGCCTATTCGACGGCTCGTTTCTATGGCTGATAAGCCGCCTGATGTTATTTTGGTTGTTCTGTGAGAGAAAAACATTGTATAATGGCTGAACTCAAGCGAATAGGGCCGAAGCCGGTAGGGAAGAAGAAAATGAAAAGGAGAAATTAAAGAAGATGAAGAAGGTCATTATAGTTGTTCTTTTTTTTGTAGGCTAGCTTTTATCAACACTTTTAAGCCCAGTTTCAGCCTAGTTTCCACTCATGCTAGGCCCACAAAAACAATTATGGTATGAGATGAAATTGACAATAGTAGTTTTTTATAGTTTCACTGCACACTTTATGGGCCTAGCGTGAGTGGAAACTTTGTGGGCCTAGCTTTTATCAACACTTTGCCAAACGATTTATCCTAAAATAGGTTAGCTTCGCCGATAAAAGCTATTTATAGAGCTGAAGCTGACAAAAAAAAAAACTGAGCTGAAGCAGGAAAAAAAACTAGCTGTGTTGATTTTTGTCACGGACCTTAGCCACGCGAGCTCTCTTCGACTTGTGAAGCCCAGTGCACGCTACCAAGGCCCAGACTTGGTGAAGGCGTCTGGTGTCAGCTGTCCGTGAGCAAGGCTCCGTGTTAGCTGGCCGGGCTGTCGGCGACCGGCGGCAAGCTGCCACTCGAGTATTGTATTGCTACCACTACCGTACAAATCCACTCTACTAGATGCAGATGCAGGGAGTGTGCCATCGCCCATCGCATATTCGCATCGTTGGTTGTTTGCAGGCATGGCAGTGCTCAGTGCTGCAGAATGGAATGGAAGGGCCTCCTCCCAGATGTTGGAAGAAGCACACGTAGCCACGCACTTAGGATTACCGTAGGAGTAGTTCGTCATCATCATCATCAAATTCACCGTCGTCGTCGTACTGTCGTAGTCATTGTCCTTGATTAATCAGAAGGACGACCCTGATGATCAGCACACTGTCATCGTCTCGTCACCTGCTCTGGACTGAAACATGTTTGGATGCACTACACAAGCAGAGCATGCATATGGCATGGCATTGCCTGGCCTTCAGTTAAGTTACCTTGCTAACATCTTCAACAGTGAGACTAGAACTGCATTTTTCCTCGAGGAAGACTTTGCATTTGTGCTCTTTCATCATCTTATTATGTTTAGTTCCAGGTTTACTGACATAATGTTCGTTGATGTTGATACTGCAACTCACTGCCGAACCTTCGATGTTGATACTGCAACTCACTGCCGAACCTTCGATGTTGATACTGAAAGACTAGCAGATGCACGCACCCTCAGTATATAAATATTCAATTTTTTCGAAACCTGACAAATTAGCAGGATACCATTTGAGTTGAACTATCCTCTCATGGTAACAGGTTTTTTTTAAGAGTACAAAGATGCTAATGTAGCAGTACGGTATACTGCATCTCTGCAATGAGTTCCTATTAAGGGAGCTCATCACATTTTCTACTTGTCACAAAATAAGCTAGAACGAGAAGGGAATGAATGTCACATGTCCAAAAGAATCCTGAATCATGGCCAGCCAACTCAAGATACACATGCATGAGACACATCTCACTATATCGCCATATATGTATATGCACAAAGCTATAAACATGCTGATTTTTAAGCCAAATACATAGCTAAAGCTAAGATTTGAAGCAAACACAAGTCAAGCACGCGCGAAAATTCTATGCAGAGATGGAGAAAATGAATAAGGGGGTGAAAAAATATATAAGATAATTGGTAACTAAATTCAATCATAAGATGATAAATATAAAGATTCGATACAAGTATGTTATTATAATGCAGACATATGAAAGAGTATTAATTGAACATGCGTCAAACACACATTGATGCGTGATGCAAATAGGAAAACCATGAACAATGATCGAAAAGTAGAATATGAATGAATGAGAGATAGTTTCAGTTAAGCATATGTGAAGAGGTGCAACGCAAAGTGGATAATTATAAACTATATACAGAGCAATTGGTAGCTAAAATATATCACAATTGGATATTGATAGGGCAATACCTACATGAGTATTGCGTTACAATATGAACAACATAGAGAGAACAAAGATAAGCTATAGCAGCTTGCACCAAAAACCACAAGTTGGCAGGTTCAAATCATATATACAGGATGATATCAATCTACTTGAAATTAGAGTCCAAATGCCCTCATGTTTCAAGGAAATTATATCATTCTTGTTTTCAAGAAAATACACGACCCATCTCACAAAAGGAAATGGAAAAACATAGTTTACATACAAACTCTCATGGTCGTTTTCAAGGAAATACATGACCTAAGCTATTACAATGCACTTCACACAAAACAAGTCAAGATCACTCTAAAGGAAATATATGACCTATCTTATAAAAATAGAGACAAATATATATCACACATAAATTTAATCACTTGTGGTTCATCTGCCTTTTCAATGTGATCTTAGACTAAGAACCACAAATCCAACAAGGCTTGCAAATGCTTGTAATCATCTTGCTGAATGCGATTTGTCTCTTCAGACTTAAACAATCACATTTACCTGAAATATTATAGTAAATAAGTTGAAAAGCAAAGCATGGAGCAACCATGCACAGAAAAATGTAATCGCAGAATTTTTTTCAAGCAAATTATAATGAGATAAGGTGGTTTTGCCAAGGAACACACCTAATCCAAAACAATTCAATCTAATAAAAACACTAACACAAGATTAAAACATGATTTGCCATCTAGGTACATAATATATTTGTTCTCCATGGTGTGCTGATTAGATCATTACACTTAAGAATCTTACGACCTATCAGATCAATTAACCTGTTAACATTTATTTTTGAAATATTAGCACATTTTTTTATCAGGGCTGCCATAAGAAAGTTGATTTGATTAGCATATGTGGTGCGTTTCAGTTGGTTAGCTATTCGGCACAAGTAATCTATGAATCATCTTTTGTACCAAACCTTGATGTCAACAACTGAAATAAGAACAACCAAAGTAGCTTGGAAAATATTTAGAATCTTTGTTTAAAAGAAACGAACAAAATTGAGCATACATCCAATTTTCTTGAATGGCGATGCCTAAAATTTTCTTTTGGAGAATTTGAGGAGCATGTTCTTTTTCATTAAGGAGAAGCATGGGTTTAAGTTTAAAATAAAAAATGGCAAGTGAAAAAAAAAGAACACAACAAGAAACTAAAAAGAACCACCCCCTGATCAACAAGGATGATCAATGGCAAATAAGTACAGAGACGCCCTTTTAACCTACCATCATCTATGAGCTAGCATTGTCTGATCTAGGATGATTGGTGCCAAATCTACCGGCTGCCATCATCTTCTACAATGACGGTGCCTAAAATTACAAATTAATTTTCTTAGGAGCAAAAAGGAAGGGGTTAAGAGATGCACGTATTCATGCCTACACAATATATTAAAGTATTATTAGGACAGCAAAAGACAAACCAACCACTCATTGTATAAGATCATTGTTGGATAATGGATACCCATTTTTCTCTAGCATTGGGATTGTCTATGCAGCATTAGTTATGTAATCACTCAATCTAGTTTTTGGATCCCCTTACCTTCCATTTGCACATTCAGAGTTCCAACACAGAAAACATGTGTGAGGACATGCATGCACATGTAAAACACATCCTTGATAAATACTGACACACGTATACATGACAGTGAATCGTGATAACTGGGTAGAGTAATAAAATTTGGAGTGTTTGTACATGCAGATTGGTATGCACACGTACCTGCTAGGCTGGAAGGATTGGACAAACAGAGTTATCAATTCCTGCGCTGGAGTTTGCAACGAAAATTATCTAGTGAATCATCATGATCGCCGTCCGGCTTGAGGTTGGGGAAGGAAAAACAAGCGTGGGTAGTAAGTTATACAATCAAAGCTTAGGTTTCCATTAACTACTAAAAAAATTTAATCCAAGCAGCTACCTCTGTATCGGGATGTTTTTTAATGTGCTGCTGAAGCTGAGAATTGCAAGGAGCAGAATGCAGTATACAGCATACAGGTCAGTAAGTAGTACCCACGAACATATAATTAAGAGATCGTTTTTTAACAAACTGGAACAGAAATTAAAGCCTCACCAGAGCCTCCCAGTGTTCATCAGATAAGATATTTCCATCATATACTCGATCCATTTTCATGGTTGGATGGTTGGGATGATTTTCCACTGCACGTGTGACCATGGCCTCCACCTCCTGCACTTCCGAGGCAGTGGCACCCGTGCAGTTGACTCTGACCATGACTTTCTCAAGTGAAAGGAGATTATCCAGGCCCAATTCAAGATCTTCAATTACATCCTTTGTTGGGAACTGCTCCAATGGCACACCATTTTGTACCCAACTCCAATACCCTGCCAAGACTCCAAACCGCAGCTCTTCAAGCCTTGGCGTGGCACCCATATCAAACTTGAGCGCTGTGCCCACATAGCAGAACCTCAGATTCTTGAAGCCATCTGTAGCAACGGCATACCCTGGAGGCCAGCTGAAACCGCCTAGCTCGAGGTAGCTCAGCTCTGGCAATCTCACTAGGTTATCCAAGTCATGTACTTGAACAAAATACACGCTGAGGGATAAGAATGAGAGGCGTGGCAGGCAGGAGCATTGGATCCACCGAGGCAGCCTTGAGAAGGTGACACCTTGTATAAGCAGGCGTCGAAGCTGCCTAGGTGCCTCCCAGTCTTCCCACACAGTGACTCCCTGTTGGAATGATCCTGTAGAAAAAAGCTCTAGTTCCTGGAGTTCTAGTAGATTGCAAAGAGACTGCACCAATGCATTTTGCAAACTCTCATCTAGCACCTCAGAGAAGGTGATCGTGACCACCCTCAGCCTCGTCAGCTTGCCAAGCTCTGCCACTAGGCCCTCGGTGGCACTCCGGCCAACTACTGTCTTCAACTGTAGCTCCACTAGGGACGTTAGGTTCCCCATCCTGTCTGTTGGGAACTTTATGAACCCAACAGCTACCAGGCACATCAGCTGTGTAAGTGAACACATAGCCGCTGGTAGCTCGTCTAGGCCAATATCGATTAATACCAGTGTTAAAAGAGACTTGAGATGGCCGAGTTCCTTAGGAAGCTCATCAACAGCTGTGTAAGATATATCCAAGTACCTGAGATGCAACAACCTCCCTAGATGCTCTAGGCTGATTGGGACTTGGCAGTTCTGTAAATTTAGCACACGGCAAACTCTAAACCTATGAAGTGGGGCCATAATCTCAATCTTACTATCTTCAATGTGAAGTGACCTCAGCACCTCTGGCATGTGCATGGTGCCTTCAGGCAAGCGCTGCACATGGTGATTTCGGACAGACAGCCGGCGTACCTTGTTGTCCGAATGAGGCATGCCTGTTCTCTTTTTAGCATTTCTTAGACTGTCCGGAGTGTTGTCTAAAATAGTAATGAAGTTTTCAAGGCCCGACAACTTACGGATGAGATCAAGCACAATATCATGAATATGAAAATATTGTGTGAACCGATCAAATGTGTCATCCATTGGATGGATCATGCTTCTATTGACAAGCTCATTGAAGTATCTTTCTCCAACCTCAAATAGGCTACACTCCTCTTTCTCATCAAGATGGATAAAACCTTCACCTATCCACATCCAAATCACACTCTTTGTATCAATGCCGAAATCTTCCGGAAATTTGCTTAGATGCAATATACACGGCTTTAGATAACAAGGTAGATCATAGTAGCTATATGACATTATCTTCGTTGTATTATCTCCATTCCCAAAACCAATTGAGTCATACACCTTTGACCAGTCCTCACATGGTCTTTCAACCAATGAACTAGCTATTGCAATGATAGCCAATGGTATACCGCCACATTTATCTATGATTTTACTAGACAATTCACCTGATACACCATCAAGAATTTCTCCTTTCCGACTCTTCATTCTTTTGTAGAATAATTTCTTAGAGTTCACATCAGAAAGTGGTTTTAGTCTGTAAACCTCTTCTATTTTCGTGACAACCTCAAAGTTACGAGTAGTCATAATGATTCTACTTCCACAATTATTGTCCCTCAAGGCATATCTAATCGCTTCCCATGATCCAACATCCCATATGTCATCAACAACGATGAAGTACCTATAATTGACATAAGAGTGTAGAGCTAGCTATCAACAATTTGGAAAATCTGTATAGAGTATCCATATAAAGTACATGCACGACAACATCAATCAACACAATTCTAGCTAGGAAAAATTCCAACCCACTCCAAGGGATAGGACTATTTGTTAATTAACTTGTTAATATGTGCTATAACTTAAAGATCCATTCTATTAATTTTGGAAATTCCACAGATCTTTCACAGCAAATTTATTTGATTACATTTCACCAAAACTGAAATTCTTCATAATCATTTTCACCGAATGCCTAGGCCTACGGCTTGGTGTAGAAAATATATAGGAATGTATAAACCATTCATGCTCTACTAGTGAATAAAAACATTGAGCTGAACTAAACAGAGAATTACATCGACATACCTCTTGTGCTGTAAGAACTCATGCAGTTTGTGTCCGAACTGCTCTATATCCCATCTGGCCATGTCAACTTGGTTATACTTTCGATCGAGTTCCACTAGCATCTTCTCAAATGTCCTAGTTGGATTAGGAGTCCTACCAACAGAAATGAAAGCAGAACAGTCGAATTGTTTCTTGAGCGTATCATGCACTATTTTGGCTAGAGTAGTCTTGCCCAATCCTCCAACCCCAACTATAGACACTATCTTTAAGTCCCGATCAGACGCATGAGCATCATCTTTGGTCCCTATAGACATCATCCTGACGACTTTGTCCCTTGACTCCTTGATGCCAACGAGTTCTGACTCTTTCTTGTACAGATTAATGACACGGGGGTCGATACCGGTGCTTGCGGCGAGATGAGCACCCGCGCCCCTAACCGTGTACCTGGCATGGAGCCCAGCCAGCTCGTGGGAGAGCTTCTTTATGTGCTTGACCGTGTTGGAGAACTGATGGCGATGCTTGACCTCCTTCACCACAGCGTTGGCCTTTCCAAGGATCTTCTTGAAGATGTTGGCGTCAGTGGCGTCAGCTGCAGACTCGCAGCCGGACACACGCAGGATGAAGTCATCGACAGCATCCTCCATGTCGTACGACAGCTCCCGGACCTGCCGTGCCCAGAGCTTTTCCACCTCAGTGAGCTGGTCCGGTGGAACCTGAGACGCGTCGACGAGGGCGGCGTTCATCATCACAAGCTCCCTGGAGAGGGACTCGATGTCGGGCTTCAGGCCCTTCTGCACAACGTACTCCTCCAGGAGCAGCTCGCCCAGCTTGGGGGCGAGATTGGCCATGGCCCCTAAGGAGAGATCCATGGTTTTGAGCTCGATAATCTCCGTCACACTCGCTCTCTGTTTCTCTTGCTTGTTTGCTTACATTTGTAGATGCTCGTTGGGTGGATGGCAACAAATGGCGAAAAACAGCGTGTATATGTATGAGCCATGCATTCATGTACATAGAAGCACACTCTTTATACGTGAGTCCGATCGAGGTGAAACTCTTTGAATCATAAGAACTATCGTAGCGGCGAATCATGTTAACTAGACTAGATTGGTGGCATGCACTTACTGCTAATTTATTAAACTACATTGGTAGCGGATCGGAATGGAATGGAATGGAAGATGCTGTGTTTTTTTTTTTTTTTTTTTTTGACGAGGGAAGATGCTGTGTTGAGTAGGACAAGAGAGGAGGCGGTTTAATATTGGCCATTGTAAAGTGTGTTATGAAATGAACCATTGGCCAAGGTGCCTATATATAACAATGACGGTCTTAGAGATAGCAGTTGACTCAGACTAATTTCATGGAGAGTTTCATAGTGTTTTTTTTTCAAGACTGCCACCTCATGTCAATTGAAATGAAATATGGAAGGAACATATCCATCCTCAATGCATACTTTCATTACGTTTGAAAGACATTTAATTTTATGACACATAGAGTTGGTAATCATTGAAAGAAAATTTCACTTCTTCTCTCTTTTTAAAAACATTATCATGTCATAAAAAATACTTATATAATAGCCCATTAAATATACATATAAAACTCTCACTGAAACTAGCCTTAGATCTACGAACTCAACATATTAAGGCTAATGCCAAGAAATTACTTCTTGATGTTGTTTCTTCACGTTCAACCCACAAACAGCCCTCTATCTATAAGTTCTTGGAATGAACACAAACAACTAATAAACAGACATGATGTACGTACAATGAGTTGTTTGTTCACTGTCGATAAGTTATTTAATGCCCTTCAAATAATATAAGACAGGACTGATTCAGTTCGGCCATAGGAAAAAAAAATGACACATGCTCACATCAGCCATGTTCTTTATCTTGTCACTCTGAACCTCGCACAACACATCAAGTTGCCGTCATCATCTTTTTCAGCCAGGACAAAGCAAAATGCCGGGTGTTTGATGCTTTGTTCCTGCTAGTCTCCTGGCTACTGTGTGGAAGGAGCAAAACAGTTCCGTGGAACCCAAGACGAGCAGATCGGCCGTTCGGTGCTCTGTTTCTCTTACTTGAATTCAGCTGTAACGAATGCATGGCAACAAATGACGAAACTAGATATTATTGTTCTTGAATCCCGCTGTCTTCACGGACATATATCTCGATTTTATAAAATAGTGTGTAAAGCTGTAAGGATGAGGAAAGATAGTATTTCTCAAAATAGGCCTGTCGGTTTCTCAAAGTAAAGGAGGCCGGGATTAGAAAAAATTGTCCACGACAGGGTCCAATCACTACCGGATTCGCCTGCTTTGCCGAGTGCTTGGAGCCCTCGGCACAGGCTGAAAAGCTCTCGGCAAAGGCTTTGCCGAGACCTGTCGGCAAAAAAACGATCGGCAAATGATGTTTTGCCGAGAGCTATTCATCGGGCACTCGGCAAAACCTTTGCCGAGAGGTTTTCCGGCTCTCGGCAGAGAAAAGTAACGAGACAGCGCCGTCTGCCGTCCCTCCTCATGGGGTCATGTGCCGAGAGCCTTGAGGGCTCTCGGCAAAGGGAAAATTATTTTTTTTTCTTGAAATTCTTTGCCGAGAGCTCTCCGCCAACGCTCTCGGCTAAGGGAATTTATTTTTTTTTTTGTTTGAAATTCTTTGCCGAGAGCCATCTGACAGGGCTCTCGGCAAAGCATTTATGTTTATTTTTTTTGGAATTTCTATGCCGAGAGCCCTCCTCTAGGCTCTCGGCACACCTGGGAATTTGGCCACAGAATGGCCTCTGTTTGGCACCTGTGCCGAGAGGGACTCTCGGCAAAGCTTTTTTCCCAGCTATACCGAGAGGGGCTCTCGGCAAATGGGTCATTTTTCTTCTTTGTCGAGAGCTACCCTCGGCAAAGCGACCATAAACTCTATTTTTTCTGGTTTTTTCATTTTCCAATACAGTATATCACATATATCATATCCATCACATATACCTCATGTCCATCACATATATCACACATTCATCACATATACCACACATTCGTCATATATATCTCACATTCAACACTTATATCACAGACAACACAATATATATCACCTGCAAGTCCACAAGTCCATCCAAAGTCCATACACAAGTGCATAAGTCCATACGCAAGTCTAGAAGTCTATCCACAAGTTCACAAAAACATCCACAAGTTCATATCAAGTCCAACAAACGAACGACAGAGATAAAGACAACTACTGTCCACCTCCCCAACCACTCCAAGCACCCCTCTAAGACGGCGGCGTATTCTGACCTGCATCGTTCTGGGTTGCATCCCACGAAAGATGCGGATTATTCGAACCCGCCGATATAGGCTGCACAAATAAAAACACGTTGGATGTGTCAGACAAGGAATCCAATATAACTAGCTAAATTTTGAATGTCGGCTTGATCCTTAAGCAATCGTAGTCTACTTACAGTAGTGCCGAGACCGATCGGTGGAGGTAGAGGTAGAGGTGGCGATGGTGGCGGTGGAGAGGGCGGAGGACCGTAACCCGAGTGTTGCCCAAGCCCTTGCATGTACTTGAGCATAGATGCCATATGCTCCTGCGTCCTTTGCAGCTCCTGCTGCTGCCTAAGTAGAAGGGCCTCGCGCTCGGCGTCCTTAGCCTCCTGCATCTGCTGATCGGCCTCCCTCTGGGCGTCCATAGCCACAATCTGGGCCTGCAAATTTCTCCAATTGGTTAAATAATATAAAGGTAAGGTATGCAACAACTCAGAGGCTATACTAAGCTGAGAAAAAAATGAATCACCTAGAGTGAATGAATATGCTGATGTGAGGCTTCTGGCCATGGGCATATGGGAATGCTTGAGTCGTTGCTCCGAGCCTTGATCTGAGAGAGGAAGGGACTAGACGTCGGGTCGATGATGCTGTCGCCAAGATAGTACCGTCCATGCTTCTTGCCACCTCCAATCCTCATCACGATCTCTGGATCTAGGTCCTGAGAGCCCGGGTCGTAGTCCTATCTATACTTAGCCCTTGCCGCAGAGGTGTACTCGGTGATGCGGGCGTAGGCGGTAGGGCTGCAGTACGCAGAGGGCGGTGCATCCGCGCTATAGGAGATGTTGGATGTCAACATCCCCATTTTGGACAAAGCAAACACCTAGAAGGTGTTGCATGGCGCGCCCCCATGTGAATCCGACTGCGAGATAGACATTAGCAAGATTAGAAATCATATGGAATTGAATGTCAAAATTAAAATAATGAATTGAAGTACCCAAACTTTGCCGAATGAGGCGAGGTTGCGGTTGCCTTGATGGTGTGATGCCCTCCCATCTGTAAACGCCGCAACCGGGCAGCCTTGTGTGTTGCAACCTACTCGGCGAAGCACCACCTGTCCACAATCGCACGCCAACACTCGGGATAATTGGCGCACCACCAGGAACACATCTGCACATCATCGGTTATTTGCATATTACATGAAAAAAATATTAATATTGTTTATTTACCTTCGTGTACTGCTCATGTGTAAGCCTCTTGTCTCGTGCATCCATCTTTTTAAGAGCTTCTCTGAGCTCGGACCTATGGTAGTTGACAATGGCTTGGAGGCGTGACTTGTAATGGGTGTCCACTACGAGCTTTCTGCATGCTTTTGAAAGCACCGCATCCGCCCTGTCCTCATATCCCTCATCGCATTTGAAATAAAGCTGCATAGAGACACATATGTCTAGAGAATCATTTAAAGACAAAGGCAATGAATGTCATGTATTGAACAAAGTGGTCCGATGAACACTTACCCAAAAGTCATGCTTCACTCGCGCCTTCTTGTTTCCAGCTATGTTGTCGGGGGCGCTGGCGTAGTGCTCGAAGGTGTAGGCCGGCTCGTTCTTCCCGGCATAGTCAACCACGCGGGGTCTCACCACCTCCTCTCTTAAACGATTGCATTCATCATGGTATACCCACTGAGTATAATTCGGCGTAAATCCATTCAGCACTAGATGTTTACCCATGTCCACCTTGTTTTTCCTTTTTCTGTTTGCACATTTCTGGCACGGACACAAAACTAGAAATGCTCCTTTCCCAGATTGGTCAAATGCATGTTCTAAGAAAGCATTGGTTTTTATCATCCATTCATGGGTGAAATCATTCGGACTTGAGCGCCCCGTGTACATCCAATCACGGTCATATCAATTGCATATACATAACGTTCCTACTATCTAATAGGTGAGGATAGGTCCTAATCCCACCCGCAGATGCGTAGATGTGTTAGTTCCTATGACCTACTCCTATTCAAGACAAAATTTCAGCAGCACCTCCCCGCTGTTCTCTCTATACACGTCCTGGCAAGGAGAGTGTGTATGCAGAGAACAACAGGTTGGTGATGCCAAAACGTTGTCTCGAATCGGAGAAGGCCAAAGGAACTAACACATGTACGCATCCACAGGCTGTCCAAAAAACGTGGATAATTCAAAACAGATACGGATATACATAGGCATAATTCTGCATATGTCTAACCGTGCCTCTTTCGAACGGGAGACGCCTAACTGATTTACGTGACCTACGACCATAAGCGGGAAAGAAAAGTTATACCGTGGGTGGAGGTGGAGTCAGGCTAGCGGTGCCGTGGCGAGTCGGGGCTGTGGTGAGTCGATGCGGTGCAGGAAGACCCGCAACGACAAGGAATGCAAACAGGATCGCCGAGGTCCTCCGGATAAGCCTCGATGGGTTCTGCTGTTCAAAAAAACATTCTAAGCCAATTAAAAAATTCGACAACATCTCCCCTACATGGTGATATTAATAACCTACAAGAAATTAGCGGCTCGATGGCCGACAACCACATATATAACAAGTCTCCGCTGCCAACACCACCACCACCGGTACCCTAAATCCCCTGTGACAAGCATCCTAAATATCTAACTAATTTAGGACTAAAATCACTACCTTCACCATAACTACTAACCCTAAATCGAAACTAAATTGCATACCTAGGTGAGCCGATGACGGTGGATAGCTTGGCCGAAGATCGCGGGCGGACACCTCCTCCTCCTCCTCTTTCTTCTTCTTCTTCTCTTCTTCTTCTTCTTCTTCTTCTTCTTCTTCTTCTTCTTCTTCTTCTTCTCTTCTTCTTCTTCTCCTTCTTCTCCTCCTCCTTCTTCTCCCCCTCCTCTTCCTCCTTTTCCTCCGGCCTCCTCCTCCTCTGTATGGCGCGGCCCGGCGGCGGCGGAGCGGGGGGCACAGGGGAAGGGGGCCGCGGCGGCACCCGCGCTGGGGCGTGGGGGGAGGGGGCCGCGGCGGCGCGGTCGGGGGAGGGGGCGCAGGGGCGTGGGGGGAGGGGGCTGCGATGGCGCGGAGGGTCGGGCGGGGTGCGGTGGCGCGGCGGCGGTGCGGGGCGAGGGCTGAGGGAGACAGAGACAGTGAGAAAGAGAGTAAGTGAGAGAGTGAGCGCAACGGCCGAAAACGCCTAAGTCCTGGTTTCCCTCTTTGCCGAGAGCCCCCGATCCCGCTCTGGGCAAAGATTTTTTTTAATTTTTTTTATTCACATAATTTCATTGCCAAGAGCCACGCCTTAGGCTCTCGGCAACGAATCTTTGCCGAGAGCTTTAGAGTTACTCTCGGCAAAGCATTTGAATTTTTTTTCTTTTTTTCCACTTATTTTTTTTGCTTGCTTCTTACATTGCTAGTGACCTAATCTTAGAATTTGGTATATTTGTGAGTAGTTTTGCTATATTTCTTTGGTTTTTTTATTTAAATTGATATTCTTTAAAAAAACAACTTTGAACAGTAGGTGCATCGAATAATGGAATTTGATGACTGAAAAAATGATATTCGTGGTTTGTAGCGCACTTTGAGTCGGTATCCAAGGACAGACACGAAATTTTAAACATCTTATTCACCAAGCTTGACCAACAACTTGCGTGTGAATTGTTTTTAAATTATATAAAATACAAACGAATTCCAAAAATCACAAAACTTGTTGAGTGAACTTGATATCACATGTGTAGGCTTGGGAAAAGAATTGAGACGATTTCGAAACGTTGGTGACGTAGGATAGTCATCACATATGATATCCAGCACATATGATCATATGTGATGACATGAGATGTATAGTTTTTTTCAATCCTACGTCACCAACGTTTCAAAATCGTCTCAATTTTTTTCCAAGCCTACACATGTGATATCAAGTCCACTCAACAAGTTTTGTGATTTTTGGAATTCGTTTGTATTGTATACAATTTTAAAAACAAGTCACACGCAAGTTGTTGGTCAAGTTTGTTTAAAATTCCGCGCCAGTCCTTGGATACCGACTCAAAGTGCGCTACAAACCACTAATATCATTTTATCAGTAATCAAATTCCATTATTCGATGCACCTGCAGTTCAAAGTTGTTTTTTTAAAGAATATCAATTTAAATAAAAAAACCAAAGAAATATAGCAAAACTACTCACAAATATACCAAATTCTAAGATTAGGTCACTAGCAATGTAAGAAGCAAGCAAAAAAATGAGTGGAAAAAAGAAAAAAATTCAAATGCTTTGCCGAGAGTAACCCTAAAGCTCTCGGCAAAGATTCGTTGCCAAGAGCCTGAGGCGTGGCTCTCGGCAAAAAAATTGTATGGGAGAACGGCGACACGCCATTCAAAAGTTTTGCCGAGAGCTGGACGTTCGACTCTCGGCAAAGGATAACGGAGGAGGTTGCCGTTTCGTTTGCCGAGAGGAATTGTTTGCTGACGGCCTAGCTCTCGGCAAAGGAAATTCTTTGCCGAGAGTTTTCCTTTGCCGAGAGCCGGCTCTCGACACCGTGGTTTCTGTCGAGTACTGTATGGTGCCGAGAGCACCTCTCGGCAACGAATTCTGTGCTGAGTGCCCGATAAAAAGCTCTCGGCAAAGCTTCGGGCAATCGGCAAACGTCCTGTTTCCGGTAGTGAATGTGGGGCGTCAGCGTCAGTGATGCCGAGACCGCGCTATGACCAAACTGCCCCCCTAGTGCCGGCCTTTTCAGCGTTGCGTGGACATGCGCCAAGCCTTTGTTCACACATTGTCAAGATCTGGTTCACGAATTCAGCTGTCTTCACGCATGCATATGCCTACCAGCAAAGCATATCCGTGCTGTCGTTTATTCTCATCGTGCCTCCGATACTGCTCTTTGTAGTTTCCGGTGACCATATGCCTACGGCCTTCTTCTTCGCTGTCTAGGACTGGGTCTACATCATGGAATTCCAATGCACCCAGCAGAGACAGCTCTGGCGGACCTGTGATATCATATTTTTGTTCTTGTCCTAAAATAAACTCGAACTAATAAAAGGGAATGAATATTGTCACATGTCGAAAAGAATCCAGAGCCATGGCCAACCACCCAAACCCAATCTATTATGTTTCAACAACGACAGGTTCAGTATATATCCTCAATTACATACATAATTAAATAAAACTAGTACAGATCTATATAGCAATGATCTTTCGTTTTGGGATTGATGAGTAATTTATTGGCGATACTAAAGAAATTTTTTCTCAAGGTCATAAAAACACGTATTGCCACAGTCCATATTAATTCTCAAAAAATATGTTAGAAAAAAGGTAAATAATACAAATTTCCATAAAAAACAAAAACAGCTAGTCATTTATTCAGTATGCTATAATCATCATTAACAATAATAGCCAATATATGTATTTTTTTCTCTAAAAGAAACTCACATATGTCATTGTCATTTTAAAAATACTCCAAAGTAATCCTCTAAATCTTAATCTAAATAATCCACCGCTGCTATTATGCAAGATAAGTTAAAGTAACACTTTAGTTTTCATCTAAATTACTCGTGTGTGTGTGTATATATAAGTGCTATTATACACCTTTATACTAAACCTAACAGATTTACGTGACCTACGACCATAAGCGGGAAAGAAAAGTTATACCGTGGGTGGCGGTGGAGTCAGGCTAGCGGTGCCGTGGCGAGTCGGGGCTGTGGTGAGTCGATGCGGTGCAGGAAGACCCGCAACGACAAGGAATGCAAACGGGATCGCCGAGGTCCTCCGGATAAGCCTCGATGGGTTCTGCTGTTCAAAAAAAACATTCTAAGTCAATTAAAAGATTCGACAGCTTCTTCCCTACATGGTGATATTAATAACCTGCAAGAAATTAGCGGCTCGATGGCCGACAACCACATATATAACAAGTCTCCGCCGCCAACACCACCACCACCGGTACCCTAAATCCCCTGTGACAGCATCCTAAATATCTAACTAATTTAGGACTAAACTCACTACCTTCACCATAACTACTAACCCTGAATCGAAACTAAATTGCATACCTAGGTGAGCCGATGACGGTGGATAGCTTGGCCAAAGATCGCGGGCGGACACCTCCTCCTCCTCCTCTTTCTTCTTCTTCTTCTTCTTCTTCTTCTTCTTCTTCTTCTTCTTCTTCTTCTTCTTCTTCTTCTTCTTCTTCTCCTTCTTCTCCCCCTCCTTCTTCTCCTTTTCCTCCGGCCTCCTCCTCCTCTGTATGGCGCGGCCCGGCGGCGGCGGAGCGGGGGGCACGGGGGAAGGGGGCCGCGGAGGCGCCTACGCTGGGGCGTGGGGGGAGGGGGCCGCGGCGGCGCGGTCGGGGGAGGGGGCGCAGGGGGCGTCGGGGGAGGGGGCTGCGACGGCGCGGAGGGCCGGGCGGGGTGCGGTGGCGCGGCGGCGCGGGCGGCGGCGCGGCGGGCGGCGGCGGTGCGGGGTGAGGGCTGAGGGAGACAGAGACAGTGAGAAAGAGAGTGAGTGAGAGAGTGAGCGTAACGGCCGAAAACGCCTAAGTCCTGGTTGCCCTCTTTGCCGAGAGTCCCCGATCCCGCTCTCGGCAAAGATTTTTTTCAATTTTTTATTCACGTAATTTCTTTGCCAAGAGCCACCCCTGAGGCTCTCGGCAACGAATCTTTGCCGAAAGCTTTAGGGTTACTCTCGGCAAAGCATTTGAATTTTTTTTCTTTTTTTCCACTCATTTTTTTGCTTGCTTCTTACATTGCTAGTAACCTAATCTTAGAATTTGGTATATTTGTGAGTAGTTTTGCTATATTTCTTTGGTTTTTTTATTTAAATTGATATTCTTTAAAAAAACAACTTTGAACTGCAGGTGCATCGAATAATGGAATTTGATGACTGAAAAAATGATATTCGTGGTTTGTAGCGCACTTTGAGTCGGTATCCAAGGACAGACGCGGATTTTTAAACATCTTATTCACCAAACTTGACCAACAACTTGCGTGTGACTTGTTTTTAAATTGTATAAAATACAAACGAATTCCAAAAATTACAAAACTTGTTGAGTGAACTTGATATCACATGTGTAGGCTTGGGAAAAGAATTGAGACGATTTCGAAACGTTGGTGACGTAGGATAGTCATCACATATGATATCCAGCACATATGATCATATGTGATGACATGAGATGTATAGTTTTTTTCAATCCTACGTCACCAACGTTTCAAAATCGTCTCAATTTTTTTCCAAGCCTACACATGTGATATCAAGTCCACTCAACAAGTTTTGTGATTTTTGGAATTCGTTTGTATTTTATACAATTTTAAAAACAAGTCACACGCAAGTTGTTGGTCAAGTTTGTTTAAAATTCCGCGCCAGTCCTTGGATACCGACTCAAAGTGCGCTACAAACCACTAATATCATTTTATCAGTAATCAAATTCCATTATTCGATGCACCTGCAGTTCAAAGTTGTTTTTTAAAGAATATCAATTTAAATAAAAAAACCAAAGAAATATAGCAAAACTACTCACAAATATACCAAATTCTAAGATTAGGTCACGAGCAATGTAAGAAGCAAGCAAAAAAATGAGTGGAAAAAAAGAAAAAAAATTCAAATGCTTTGCCGAGAGTAACCCTAAAGCTCTCGGCAAAGATTCGTTGCCGAGAGCCTGAGGCGTGGCTCTCGGCAAAAAAATTGTATGGGAGAACGGCGACACGCCATTCAAAAGTTTTGCCGAGAGCTGGACGTTCGACTCTCGGCAAAGGATAACGGAGGAGGTTGCCGTTTCGTTTGCCGAGAGGAATTGTTTGCTGACGGCCTAGCTCTCGACAAAGGAAATTCTTTGCCGAGAGTTTTCCTTTGCCGAGAGCCGGCTCTCGACACCGTGGTTTCTGTCGAGTACTGTATGGTGCCGAGAGCAGCTCTCGGCAAAGCTTCGGGCAATCGGCAAACGTCCTGTTTCCGGTAGTGAATGTGGGGCGTCAGCGTCAGTGATGCCGAGACCGCGCTATGACCAAACTGCCCCCCTAGTGCCGGCCTTTTCAGCGTTGCGTGGACATGCCCCAAGCCTTTGTTCACGCATTGTCAAGATCTGGTTCACGAATTCACCTGTCTTCACGCATGCATATGCCTACCAGCAAAGCATATCCGTGCTGTCGTTTATTCTCATCGTGCCTCCGATACTGCTCTTTGTAGTTTCCGGTGACCATATGCCTACGGCCTTCTTCTTCGCTGTCTAGGACTGGGTCTACATCATGGAATTCCAATGCACCCAGCAGAGACAGCTCTGGCGGACCTGTGATATCATATTTTTGTTCTTGTCACAAAATAAACTCGAACTAATAAAAGGGAATGAATATTGTCACATGTCGAAAAGAATCCAGAGCCATGGCCAACCACCCAAACCCAATCTATTATGTTTCAACAACGACAGGTTCACTATATATCCTCAATTACATACATAATTAAATAAAACTAGTACAGATCTATATAGCAATGATCTTTCGTTTTGGGATTGATGAGTAATTTATTGGCGATACTAAAGAAATTTTTTCTCAAGGTCATAAAAACACGTATTGCCAGTCCATATTAATTCTCAAAAAATATGTTAGAAAAAGGTAAATAATACAAATTTCCATAAAAAACAAAAACAGCTAGTCATTTATTCAGTATGCTATAATCATCATTAACAATAATAGCCAATATATGTATTTTTTTTCTCTAAAAGAAACTCACATATGTCATTGTCATTTTAAAAATACTCCAAAGTAATCCTCTAAATCTTAATCTAAATAATCCACCGCTTCTATTATGCAAGATAAGTTAAAGTAACACTTTAGTTTTCATCTAAATTACTCGTGTGTGTATATATATAAGTGCTATTATACACCTTTATACTACACCAAGCTGTTATATTGAAAAAAAAATCGGTACAATCCAGTTGTTGCATGTCAATATTATTTAGTATTCATGATACACCGGTACACAGAAGCTCTACGCCAGCGGTGATATCTAATTTCTACTAGCGGTTTCAGTTATCCAGCGCCAGAAGAAATCAAACAGTTCCGAACCCCTACTAGAAATCGATTTGTACCGGCAGTTTTCTTAAAAAAATCTGCCACTAAAAATCATGTATTTCTTGTCACACCCAGTTTTAAAGACATAACAGGATGCATAAACCTTATGTGTGCCCAGAGATCAGTCACACACATAAGCCGACAAATCATCAAGAATGTACCATTACAAGTGTTTATTACATAGCGAATAAGTATCTAATTAATGTTTATTACATAACAGCGGAAATAAAAGATAACTCTCGCGAAGCTCCAAAGCACAGGGACGTCAACTGGTTGACCCCAAACCTAGTAGTCCTCTAGATACTCCTAATAACTCTGATAATCTGGTACCCATCCGGGATTTTTATCCAAATATTGAAAAGAATAAACAAGCGTAAGTACTTCTAGTACTCAACAAATATTCATGGGGTTCATGAGGCTCAAAAAGTATGACACTGGTTAAACTGCATCAGCTTTTATGTTGTCACAATTTTAGCAAATGGATAACATCAATGATATCAAAAGCCCAATAACCATATGATCAAGTAAACAAGTATAATGAATAGCAAACGAGTAAATGGTAGATTAAAGTCATTCTGTTCCATAAGAATTCCAGGCCGCTCGTATCCGTGAGCACGGCTAATATATCAGTTTTTAACACTCTGCAGAGGTTGTACACTTTACCCATGAGTCGTGTTACCCATATGCCCGGGTTTATAACTCCCAAAACACTGCCAAGGTGAGTGGGCAGGGTACACTATGAAGCCTTTCAGAGGGGCTCGCTGATATACAATAGACACTATGGATCCACGGGCAAGGGGTATACGGGGACCCCGAGATGGTACACACACGCAACGGTAGCCACTCCGGCCGTACCCGCAACCGCTCGGTAATGGCAACTTTCATGAACCATCACACGCGAGAAAGTAACCCCCTTACTTAACTAAAGCCAGAGCCATGTAGCTCTCATGGTTGTACTGTAAATCCCGGGTGATCGCTTACAGAGGTTCTAGAGCATCTCAAAAACTGTACTCTAGATCACCTTAATCCATGTTGCTAAAAAGCATATTTTACCGTTGTTGCATAAGTCATTAGTCAAGGTTACATGATCATAGTTATTTTCCAAGAGCACTAGCTTGATCTACCCAAATGCATAAATTCCCAGGGTAACAAGGTATAAGGTACAAATCTATGGTAAAACTATATAGGACTTCAAGGAAACACATGCGTGTCATGAATTAATGATTAATGTGATTTAGGACAACAAGGATGATCCCATGAATACTTGCCTTGCTCAAAAGATTCCTGCTGCTCCTGCTCAAAGAAAACCTCCTGGTCACCCACGTACTGCTCACCGTCTATACTCGATCACCACATCACATGCAATCATACCGAGGCATAACATGCAAACAAACAGAGACTATAGATTATAACAGTACACCATCCATAATAAAACAAGATTAAAAGTTTATAAAACTAATCTACGTCTCACTACGATCACATAGACGTTTGAAACACGAAAAACGGAGCTATAACGAAGAAGATATGAACTGATCAAGTTTTATAAATTAAACTAGAGATTAAAAGAGATTAAGTGATTAACTGTTTTTAGAAGTTGTCTAACATGAAATATGAACTAACTAACACGTATATTACGACGATATGAATCTAACGCAATTTGAATGGATCAAAACGGAGTTAAAATGGGCATTTTAGAAGCATTTGAAAAGGAGTGGCAAATCTGTAAAATAGGATTTTCTATTTAATTTTTGAATTAAAACAAAACCGAAAGGAAAATACGTCTTCCAGCAGAGAAGACGTGATCTCGGAATCCGCCAAGGGACGGCGGGTTCATACATTAAAAATAGAAGGGTTTCTTTTGCAAATATGCCATCCCAAAGGGTATCGGCCTCTGTGATCCACCCGATCCAGGATGGACGGCCGAGATTAGAAGGGAGGGAGGAAGCGGTGGCGCTCGGCGGCCGGAGACGAGGCAGGCGGCGGTGCCATGGCCGGACAGCGGCGGCACAACGCAATCTGACGATTCGGTGCACAAAACTCGACGCGGATTGGACCGGGAGAGAGAGAGAGCGATGGCGAACACGACTGCGGGGTCGGTTGCCCCAATTGCGCGCGAGGGCGAGGTGTCCGCGCGGTGCGGCGGCTCTGCACTGCCGGCGGATGCGAGCAGGGGTCATGTGGACGGGACAGAGGGGATGGAGGGGGATGGCGAGCTCCTGGGGGCTCCCTTACCGACACGCGGAGCTCAGGGAGTAGACGGACGACGCGGAGAAGACTCGGCAAGGGCAGAGTGACGGCGGCGGCTCGGTGCTCAACGCGCGGCAGCTCTGGTGGCGCTATGGTGCTCCGAGAGGGCGATGTGAGGGCAGTAGGGTGCGGTGCTAGGCTTTATATAGCCCCTGGCTGCGTCGGCTAAGGAAAGGGGGGATTCCCTGCTCGAATTCGCGATCGGCAGAGAAAGGAAGTCGCTGGCGCAGAGAAAGGGAGGGGAGGAGGAAGAAGGAAAGGGGAGGGGTGAAGCTGACGCGTGGGGTCTGCTTGTCAATGGGGGAGAGAGTGGTGCAGTGCGGGAGGGAGAGCTGGGCTGGCGTGATCGGGCCGGGGCGAAGCCCACTCGGCAAAGGAGAGAGGGAGGGGAGGAGGGGGCCTGCTGAGCTGGGAGCTGGGCCGAGGAAAGCCTGCGGGCCAGATAGGGGGAAGAGAGGGAGAGGGAAAAAGAAAGTGTTTTTCTTTTATTTCTAGAATTTCATAAAACCAAATCAAAGCACTTTTGAAATTTCAGTTTGAATTTTGAAAAAGCCAAGCACTACAAAACACTATGCAACAGCATGAATGCAACAAACATGTTTCTACTTGTGATATTTTTATTTCATGAAATCTTTATATATTTTCCCTAGGTTTTAATGTCCACCAAAATGCATTTAACTGTTTTTAATCTATTTTAAATAGTGCACATTTTTAGGGTGTTACATTTCTACAGGAGGATTTCTTAATAAAATCGTCTATAGAAATCTCATTTCTACGTGTGTTTCTAAATAAATCCGCCACTAGAAATAACTGGACACCGATTGTTTGAGTTTTTCAAACGACCTCGGATGGGAAAACGACAAAAATGAAAGTTGTAGATCTCGTAAAGTTATGAAACTTTGTAGTTGATAACTTTTTCATTTGAAAGCATCTTGTCATCGAAAATTATGTACGGATTTGTCAAATTTTAAATTTAAATTTTGTAAACGACCTCGCATGGAGAAACTACCAAAATAAAACTTGTAGATCTTGAAAATTTATGAAACTTTGTAGTTGACAACTTTTTCATTTTAATTTATTTATGGCCTCAAACAATCAATTTATAATGCCAAAATTCATTTACTATGATATGTGACGAACCAAAACAGTATTTGGACAAGTGTGTGATGAGTGAAGTGGTAAAGGAGGCTATGCGCGAGGTTGAGGTCTGAGTTTCAATCCCAACAAACACGTAGCGCTTGATTCTATGCGAAAATATGCGCTTACTAATGGGTCTCTCCTACAACTAAATTATTTTTTCCTATTTTAAAAACCTGATTTACACTTTTCTGGATAACCATTTCTACTAGCAGTTGTCTTAACTGAACTGCCTGTGAAAATCGATTTTCACTAGGAGTTCTTAAGTGACTCAAGTGACCGCATGTATATGTGGGTCCATTTCCACTGACCCCCAGTGCTAATGGTTCTGTAAAACGCCGATAAAAATAGGTTACTAACCGCCTCTATAGTACTTGTGTGTACTAGTGATACTAACACGTATTGTTAACTGATACTGAACATGGTTTAGTATTATTCAATATTTTCTAGTCAGTTTTAGAAAATATTGAATATGTATATTAATATATAGAAAAGAAAATATTAATAATTATGGTTCGTAATTAGTATCATTAGATGAATCACTGAATATATTTTCATAATCAACTTAGTTCAAGATATAAAATTTGATAATATTTTCTATAAACCAAGGCTAGCATCAACCCCATAGTGAAACTCTTTTAGAGATGAAGTGAGTACTTATGAAGCAATGATCATGTTGACTTTTAAGAAAAAGCATAGATAAAGCTAAGTTTTGAGCTAAACACATGTTGAGCACACGTGAATGTTCTATACAAAGATGGAACATGCTACAATTATCATTAACAATAGTTGCCAATAAGTCTATTCTGTTTTCTAAAAAAACTAACCTCGGCCATTTTAAAAATACAATAAAGTAATTCTATAAACTTTAATCTAAATAATCCACAATTGTTATTATATATGTGAAATAACTTAAAGTAACCCCTTAGTTTCATCCAAAACTCATATATGCCAATATGAGAAGTAATACAAAGTAACTCCCGAAAATTAGCAAATAAATTTCCCACCTCAACTATATGAAAATAACCTAATGTAACCACAAATCTAGATTACTTACATATGGCATTATAAAACAAAGATCCCAAAAGTCTGCCATAATATTTTTAAATTACTTGTTATGTCATTATTAATATCGAAAAAACAAACTCAAGATACCCATTCATTAGATAAAAGCTAAGATTTGAACTAAACACATGTTGAACACGCGCGTATGAGTGTTCCATAAAAAGATGGAAAGTATGAATAAGAGAGTGACAAAGTATTTAAGATAATTGGTAACTAAATTCAATATAACAGGTAAATATAACGAAGTGTTAATACAACTATACTATTAGAATGCAGACACATGAAAGCGTATTAATTGAACATACATCAAACATACAAGGATGTGTGATGCAAATAGGAAAACCGTGAACAATAATAAAAAAGTAAAATATGAACAAATGAGAGATAGTTTCAATTAAACATATGTGAACACACACTAAGGTGCGATGCAAAGTAGATAACTATAAACTATATACAGTGCAATTGGTAACTAAAATCTATCCCAATCGGATATTTATAAGAAAATACCTACATGAGTATTGTGTTACATTATGGACAACATAGGGAGAACAAAACAAGCTATAGCAGCTTGCACCATAAACCCACACATTCGCGTTGAGAATATAGGGTTTAGATCGTACATACAAGATGGTCACCTTATTTAAAAAAATAGAGTTCAAATGCTTCATGATTATTTAAAGGAAATTATAGCATTCTTGTCTTTCGAGCAAGTTGACAACTCATCTCAGAAAATGGAAAATATAGTTCACATACAAACTCTCATGGTCATTTCCAAGGAAGTACATGAGAAAATATATGACCCTTCTTTTAAAGATAAAGACTAATATAGATCACACATAAACTGCATCACTTGTGGTTCATCTGCTTCTTCAATGTGATTTTAGACTAAGAACCAAAAATCAGACATCATTAAATACTTGTGGTTCATCTGCCTCTTCAATGCGAATGCTTGTAACCATCTTGTTGAATGGAGCTTGTCTCTTTAGTACTTAAACAACTCTTATTTACCTGAAATTTTGATTTGCATATATAGTAAATTAGTTGAAATTCAAATGATGAAACAACCATGTAAAGGAAAATGTAATAGGAGAATTTCTTCAAGCAGGGCATAATGAGATAATGTGGTTTTGCCAAGGAACACAACTAATCCAAAACAATTCAATTTAGCAAAAGGTCTATTACAAGATTAAAACATGAACTACCATCTAAGTACATGATATAGTTGTTTCCCCTCAATTTATTGATCAATTCATTTCACTTAAAATCATCTTAGGACCTATCTAACCAATTAACATGTTAACAATTATTTTACAAATAATATTAACACTATTTTTATCAAAGCTGCCATAATGAAATCGATTTGATTAGAATAGGTTGCACGTTTCAGTGGGTTAGCTATTCAGCGCAAGTAATCTATGAATCAGTTTTTCTGCTTTTGTACAAAACTTTGATGTCTAGTAACTAAAATCAGAATAACCAAAGTGGCTTGAAAAGTATTTGGAGACTTTGTTTCAATAGAAAAAGAGAAGGAAACTGAGCGTATATCCTGTGACGACCGAAAACTCTGGGAGTCTACAAAAATGCTATTATATTGCTGATTATGTTCTAGAATGGTGGTGTCTAAAATTATGTGTTACCGAACTTGCTGAGCATGTTTTTCATTAAGGATAAGGAAAAGCATCTGCTACAGGAATCAGACGCTTTGCCGAGTGCAACACTCGCAAAAAAAAATTGTTAGCAAAGCCGTCTTTGCCGAGTGTCTTCTGTCAGCACTTGACAAAGCATTAGCTGAGAGCTCGACACTCACCAAAGTTCGATCCGAAAAAATTAGGAATTATTTTTCATCTGGATAATCGGCAAAGTCGTGGGATTTTTCGAGCAAAATTTGCAGCTACACGTTACCTTCTCTAACCACTGCACTGCATACTCACATGTGTTTGGTTATAGTTTTGGTTCCCCACTTATTATAATAAACCGAGTGTAAATTGCTTGTTTTAGGCCACAAACAATCCAAATCAAAAAGTTGTCAAGCACATAGTTTCATAACTTTTCAAGATCTAAATTTTTTTAGGAAGTTTTTCCATCCGAGGTTCTTTCCAAAATTTGAATTTTAAAATTTTGAAATTTAAACGCAGTTTTGCATGATAAGATAATTTCAAATAAAAAAATTGTCAACTATATTGTTTCATAACTTTTCGATATCCACAAAGTTTATTTCGGTTGTTTTGGTTTCCATTCGTGGTCGTTTGAAAAATCAAATTTAAAATTTTTGAACTACAAACACCGTTTTGCATGACAAGATGATTTCAAATTAAAAAGTTGTAAACTCCAAAGTTTCATAATTTTTCGATGTCTATAAAGTTTATTTTGGTTGTTTGATCATTTATTCATTCGACATGGTCGTTCTAACATTGTTTACTAATCTTATTTGAAACTACAAGAAAAATATGTAAGATTTGTGAATAAATTTATTTTCACTTTATCATATGAAGAAATGACCAAAATAAACATTGTATATCTTGATATAACTTTGTAGTTGAAAACCTTTTCATTTAAATTAATTTATTGCTTTAAATTATGTTTTGAAAGTTTCTTTGCCTAGTTTCAAAAAGTAAAAACACTCACAAAAAGCTCTTTGCCGAGTTGCAAAAACAAAAGAAATCTTTTCTGAGTGTAAAAAAAACACTCGGCAAAGAAGTTTATTTGCCGAGTGTTTTTCTTTTGTCACTTGGCCCCCCAAAAAAATACTCGACAAATTACTTGTCACTCGGCAAAGATCCGGATTCCGGTAGTGATCAGTTTAAGATACAACAAACACAAGTACAAAAGAGAACAAAATAAGTAAAACAAAACCCACCCTAGCTTAACCCACAAGGTGGGCAAATAAGTGCCGATCGAGGGGCCCTTGTACTAGCTGCCAATCATCTTGTACAATGGCAGTGCTTAAATTTACAAATCAATTTTCTTAAGAGCGTACAAACAAGGGGTTAAGAGATGCACATACTCATGCTTTCACAAACCACTCAGTGAGTCAGTGTATAAGATTATTGTTGGATACCCCATTGGGATTGTCTATGCAACATTATGTAATCACTCAATCTAGTATTTGGAACACAGAAAATATGTGTGAGGCAAAGCATGCAGCATGCACATGTAAAAACGCACCCTTTATACATACTGACACGTATACATGACAGTAAATCGTGATAACTAGATAGAGCAATAAAATTTGGAGTGTTTATACTTTATACATGCAGTTTGGCATGCACGTACGTACCATGCTGGGTTGGAAGGATTGCACATACAGAGTTATCAATTCCTGAGCTGGAGTTTGCAAAGCAAATTATCTGGTGAATCATCATGTTCGTCGTCCAACTGGAGTTTGGGAAGGAAAAATAAGGGATGGTGGTAAGCTATATATATAGTCAACAAAACTGAGGAATCCATTAACTATGGGAAAAAAATTAATCCTAAGTTTAGGGTTTAGGGTTTAGGGATGGTCTCCTCTGTTTCGGGATGGTCAGATGAGGAGACCATTTCGTGGGTGTTTCTTCTGATCAGTTGGATAGTCGGATGGTTACGATGAACCTCGGCTGCATTTCTAAAACCTGCTTCCACTTTCTCCACCTCACACGTGCTGGCACCTGCACAGTTGATGGAAATAACAGCTTTCTGAAGACGTCGGTACAACCGCAGGTGGCTGATGAAAGTAGCATCAGGTTCATCCTTCAACTTGAGCACTGGGAAACGCTGTTCAATGTGGCTCTGAAGCTGAGAATTGCACGGAGAAGAATACAATATACAGGTTGGTAAGTAGTACCCACGGACATATATGAATGAGTGATAGAAATTAAAACGTATTTTTCAACAGACTAGAAAAAACACAGAGAAGACAGCGCCTCACCAGTTCCTCCCGTTTTTCGTCAGATAAGATATTTCCTTCATGTACTCGATCCATTTTTATGGTTGGACGGTTGGGATGATTTTCCACTGCACGCTTGACCATGGCCTCCACCTCCTGCACTTCTGAGGCAGTAGCACCCCTGCAGTCGACTTTGACGGTGACTTGCTCAAGTGAAAGGAGATTATCCAGGCCCAAGTCAAGATCTTCGATTACATCCTTTGTTGGGAACTGCTCCAATGGCACACCATTTGCTTGCCAACTCCAATACCCTACATAAACTCGAAACTGCAGCTCTTCAAGCCTTGGCATGGCGCCCATATGAAACTTGAGCACTGTGCCCACATTGCAGAACCTCAGATTCCTGAAGCTGTTATTTTCAAAAAAAAAAAAAGATTCCTGAAGCTGTCCGTACCAACAGTATACACTGGAGGCCAACTGAAACCGCCTAGAACGAGGTAGCTCAGCTCTGGCAATCTCGCTAGGTTATCTAGGTCCTCAACTTCAACAATGTACACGCCCAAAGATAAGAAGCTTAGGCGTGCCAGATAGGAGCGATTGATCCACCCAGGCAGCCGTGAGAAGAGGATGCCATAAATAAGCAGGCGCCGGAGCTGCACAGGTGGCACCCAATCTTCCCACACAATGGCTTGTTGCAGGAATAATCTTGAAGAAGGAAACACTATTTCCTGGAGTTTCTGCAGATTGCACAGAGATCACACCAGAGGTTGTTGCAAGCTCTCATCTAGTTCCTCGGAGTAGGAGATCTTGACGATCTTCAATCTCGTAAGCTTGCCAAGCTCTACGAAAAGGTTCCCCGTGGCACTTCGCCCATCTACGGTCTTTAACCGTAGCTCCTCTAGGGATGTTAGGTTCCCCATCATGTCAGCTGGGAACCTTTTGAACCCCTGAGCTACCAGGCACATTAGCTGTGTAAGTGAACACACAGCCGGTGGTAGTTCATCTAGACCAATATTGATTAATACCAGTGCCTGTAGAGATTTCAGAAGCTCGAGTTCCTTAGGAAGCTCATCAACAACTATGAAAGATACATCTAACTACTTGAGATGCAACAACCTTCCTATATGCTTTAAGCTGATCGGGACATGGCACTTTTGGAAATGTAGCACACGGCAAACTCTAAACCTATGAAGTGGGTCCATAATCTCAATCTTACTATCTTCAATGTTAAGTGACCTCAGCACCTCTGGCATGTCTATGGTGTCTTCAGGGAAGCACTGCACATGGTTATTTTGGACAGCCAGCCGGCGTACCTTGCTGTCTGAATGAGGCATGCTTGTTTTCTTCTTATTTCTTAAGTTGTCCAGAGAAGCATGTTGCTCTTTGCTGTCCAAAATAGTAATAAAGTTTTCAATGCCCGATAACTTACGGATGAGATCAAATACAATATCATGAATACGGAAATATTGTGTGAACCCACTATATGTGTCGTCCAATGGTTGGATCATGCTTCTATTGACAAGCTCATTGAAGTATCTTTCTCCAACCTCAAATAGGCTACCCTTCTCTTTCTCGTCAAGATGGACAAAACCTTCAGCTATCCACATCCAAATCACACCCTTTGTATCAATGATAGAATCTTCTTTAAATCTGCTTAGATGCAATATGCAGGGCTTTAGATAAGAAGGCATATCATAGTAGCTGTATGACAATATCTTTGTTGTATTGTCTCCATTCCCAAAACCAATTGAGTCATAAACCTTTGACCAGTCCTCATATGGTCTTTCAACCAATAAACTAGCTATTGCAATGATAGCCAATGGTATGCCGCCACATTTATCTATGATTTTACTAGACAATTCACTTGATACACCATCAACACTTTCTCCTTCCTGACTTTGTATTCTTTTGTAGAATAATTTCTTAGAGTTTCCATCAGAAAGAGGTTTTAGTCTGTAAACCTCTTCTACTTTTGTGACAACCTCAAAATTACGAGTAGTCATGATGATTCTACTTCCACAATTATTGTCCCTCAAGGCATATCTGATCTGTTTCCATGATTCAACATCCCATATGTCATCAACAACAATGAAGTACCTATAATTGACACAAGAATGTAGAGTTATGAATAATTTGGTAAATCTGTATAGTCTATCCAAATAAACCTAGACGCACAATAACATCAACATGATTCTAGCAAGGAAAAATTGCAACTCACTCCAAAGGAGATGAGTACTTGTTAGTTAATTTATTTTGTGCCGCAACTTAAAGATCCAATCTATTAATTCGTTAAATTTCATAGATTTTTCTGGGTGTTTAGCAGAAAATTTAATTAACATTTTCACCAAAACTAAAACTTTTCATAACTGATTTGATCGAAAGAACCGAATGCCCAAGCCTAGGACTTAGTCTACAATAGAGTGTATAAACTGCTCATGTCCTGCTAGTGAATAAAAAAACACCAAACTAAATTGTTGAATAGAGAGAATGACATGGACATACCTCTTGTCCTGTAAGAATTCGTGCAGTTCGTTTCCGAATTGCTCGATATCCCATCTGGCCATGTCAACTTGCTTATACTTATTCTTATCGAGTTCCACTAGCATCTTCTCAAATGTCCTGGTCAGATTAGGAGTCCTACCAACAGAAATAAAAGCAGAACAACCGAATTGTTTCTTAAGCGTATCATGAACCGTTTTGGCAAGAGTAGTCTTACCCAATCCGCCAACCCCAACTATAGACACTATCTTTAGGTCCTGATCAGACGCATGAGCAGGAGCATCATCTTTGGTCCCTATAGACAACAGCCTGATGATCTTGTCCCTTGACTCCTCGATGCCAACGAGATCTGACTCTTTTTTGTACAAATTGAGGACTCGGGGGTCGATGCCAGTGCTCGCAGCAAGATCAGCTCCCAGACCTCTAACCGTGTACTTGGCACGGAGCTCAGCCAGCTCGTTGGAGAGCTTCTTGATGTCTTTGATCTTGTCCGAGATCTGATGGCGATGCTTGACCTTGTTCACCATGGTGGTGACCTTGCCAAGGATCTTCTTAAAGACATTGGCGTCGTCGGTGGTCAGAGTTGCAGAGTTGCCGCTGGCCACGCGCAGGATGAAGTCGTCAACAGCATCCTCCATGTCGTACGACAGCTCCCGGACATGGCGTGCCCAGAGCTTTTCCACCTACTGAGCTGGTCCGGTGGAACCCGAGACGCGTCGACGAGGGCGGCGTTCATCATCACAAGCTCCCTGGAGAGGGACTCGATGTCGGGCTTGAGGCCCTTCTGCACGACGTACTCCGCCATGAGCAGCTTGCCCAGCTTGGGGGCCAGGCCGGCCATGGCCCCCAAGGCGAGCTCCATGCTCAGCTCGACCGCTCAGTGGAGTGCTCACACTCTGTCTCGCCCTGTGTTGCTCTTGCTTGTTCGGTAGGGAGTACATCACAACAAATAGAAAGCTGTCTTCACGCACACCTCGATTTTCTAAAATAATGGAAAGTTTTTTGTTGGTGTTGCTTTTGGGGGTACGGTGTGTGTATGGGGGTAATGGAAAGCTGTCTTTTTGGGTGGAGAGCTCAATTATATTAATCTAACATGATTACAATCGTGAGCTAAAGCCGCCGAAAGCTGTAAATGAAAAATAGTAACATATTTAGCATGATTACGACAATCGTGAGCTCAATTATATTAATTTAACATGGCTCCCAAGGCGAGCTCCGGGCCTCCGGTGGTCAGCTCGACCGCTCACACTACTCGCTCTCTACTCTTGCTTGGTTGGTTGGTAGTACATGCTAGTTGGCTACAAATAAATGGCCAAAGTTGGTCCAAAGTCCAAACTATGATGAAAGTGTTGACACCGTTTTTTGGCACGGGTCAATATGAACCAAGGCTTGTGTCAATCGACAAAAAGATAGTTGCCGTTCTCTATTGGCATCGGGATATTACCAATCAGATTGCCGATGGGAGTAGAGAGAATGTTGCCAATGGGGACAAAAAGATGTTGCCGATTAAGGTTATTTGCTCGTAGGAGAAGGTTGCCGATGGGTTTGTTGCCGATTAAAACTATTTACTGACAAGAAAAGGTTGCTAATGGAAAGGATGCCGATGAGAAGACTGTTTGTCGATTGGGAGTGTTGCCGATAGATGCAGGGAGATATAGTGACGTCAGCAGATGGTTGCCGATGGCAATAGAAGAAAGTTGCGGATTGAAGGAATCTGCCGATAGGAAGTTTCATCGGAAAGGAGACGAATACGGAAGCTGGTGATTTCATGCCAGTATTTTTATTGTGATTTGAGTTTGACTCTTGCGAGTCATTTATTTCCTTAGAAATAGGCATTATTGTTATGGTTTGAGTCCGACTCTTACGCGAGTCGTTTTATTTCCTAAAAAATAGGAGTTTTGTTTAGGGAAGGTATGAGTCGTGTTTGTTTGCAACTCCTCCTACCGGAGTATAAATATGTACCTCGGGGTCGTGTGTAAAAAATATCCAATCATATCAAACAAATATATTATTTTTGTATCTACTTTTCAGCAATTCTACTTTTATCGCATTAGCTCTAGCTCACCTACGAGTTCTTACAAAGTCTCGACGGGCTGCATCTACAAGATCTCCGTCTACCTCGCGAGTTCCGCGTTTTGAGCAATCTGAGCCTTGACGTCCGGGCGCATCGCTGTCGTCTCATTCAGTTTTTGTTCTAGTTATCGTCCTTATCGATTAACTGGTCAAATCGACTGGCACACCTTGGATATCGAATTTGGGTATAAGCCCGAGGTGTTCGCAGATCCTGACGTTTTTTGTGTCAACACATCTTTTGGCACACCCGGTGGGACCAATTATACATCTGCTATGGGTGATAATACCGACATCAATCCAAGCAACGTCATAGAAGTCTCTGAAGCGAATCTGAGAGATGATCAGAGGCAGGTTATGGAGGAGTACAAGCAGTTATATCTGAAGTTCTTCAGCCTAAGCAGGAGCGGCGAAGCTATCCAGAAGCAAGATCCGCCGTTGCCGCGGCAGGTCACGTTCGATGTCAATCCTGGTAAATTACAAGAGATGGTTAATTCTGCATTAAATTATGCGTTAATTAGCCACTCTAGCGTGCTGTCCAATACTGTATACAATGTTGTCATGCAATATTTCAAGGAAGGACATGAACCCCATTATGTTGGTCCAGCGTATCATCAACCTGGATCGACATCTATTATAAATCCATCGGCGGCTCCAATGGCATCTTCACAACCTGTGGATCCATCTGCCGATGCGGTTACGCCGCCAAGATCGAGCCATGTAAGCGTCACTCGATTGAACATAGATCTGGTGGCATCGGCAATGTCAGGACCCGCTACTAAGAATCAGCCGACTCTCGTCAATTGGTGGGGATACGGTATGCCTCCAAATCCATCTGTTGATTCTAATTTAATCCAAGGAAATAATATAGCGTGGAAAGGTCCTTTGGCATCGGTAATGCCTTCGCAGCCGGTGATCCCTATGATGCATTATGCTACATCTTCCCCAGCTGTGCAATTGCCATCGGAAGATCTTCAGGTGGTAATACCCAAAATACCTCTTATGCCACCATCGGCAAGTCCTCTGCGGATACAACAAGGCCCCGCAAATACAAGTTAGCCTATAGTGGTGGCGAACCCTCAAGCCGGAGTACCAGCACATCAAGGTGGTCAATTTGTTGACTACCCCAAAGTACAGGAGCGACAGGCACCGGTCAGCTATCAGCCATCGGCGAGTTATACGCCGATGACTTATAATCCTGGGTGGACTGCTCTAGCACCAATTCAACAACAGGTAGTACAACCGGGATATCAATATTTGACGAACGTTCAGAATGAGGCATCGGCCTATAGACCGATGAATATGATGCCACAGTTCTCCCCCGTGAACGTTCAAAGTGCTCCATCGGCAAATCAACCGGTGCACAATATTCAGCAAGCTAGTGCTGCACCTGCGCCATTTGGTCTAGCCTATTTACCACAGAGGTATGAAGAGGCATATCAACCAGCTTAGCGTGTCAACATCCAGCCAGCTCATTGGCAAGATCAAGATGTATACTGGACCGATAAGATTGCCGAAGTGATGAAAGAACAATTCGGCATCAAACCTAAAGTTAATACGTACTCTTATCAGACGTCGTATCCTCCGGCATATGATTTGATTCCTCTTCCAAATCGGTACAAGGTGCCGGATTTCACAAAGTTTTCTGGCCAAGACGACACGTCAACGATGGAGCACATCAACCGCTTCATTATCCAATGTGGAGAAGCAGCCAGCAGAGACGAACTGAGGGTGAGATTGTTCTCGTCATCATTATCTGGATCGGCATTCACATGGTTCATTTCACTACCTCCAAATTCTGTGATCACTTGGGCCGATCTGGAGAAGCAGTTTCACAAATACTTCTTCGCTGGCGTGCATGAAAAGAAGATTACCTATTTGGTTAAGTTGAGGCAACGTAATGATGAATCGGTGGAGAGCTTCGTCCAAAGGCTGCGAGATGTAAAGAACAAGTGCTACAACTTGGTGCTTGATGATCGGCAATTGGCAGATTTGGCCTTCCAGGGATTGCTGCCGCACATCAAGGACAAATATGCATCTCAAGAGTTTGAAAGTTTGAGCCATCTTGTACAGAGAATTGCCGATCAAGATGTTAAAGCTTTTGAGCCTAGGAAGACTTAGAACAAAAAGGTGTCCTTCATTGGACAAGAAGAAGATTCTGAGTTAGATGAAGAGCTAAGTATCGGCGCTGCTGAATGGGTGAAAGATAAGAAGCCGGTATCTTGTCCGTTTGGCCAGAAAGAAGCTGAGAAGTTCACCTTTGACATCACCAAGACCGATAGGATGTTTGACCTATTGCTTCAAGAAGGGCGGATTAAGCTGGCGCCTAACCAGGTAATTCTGTCGGCCGAAGAGCTCAGAAGAATCAGGTATTGCAAGTGGCACAATGCGACTTCGCACAGTACCAATGATTGCAAAGTCTTTAGGCAGCAGTTGCAGTCAGAAATTGAGTCTGGGCGAATTAAATTTGAAAATTCTAAAGTACAGAAGCCGATGAAGATCGATCAGCACCCGTTTCCCAATAATATGGTGGAGACCAGTGGAAAGACTAAGGTGTTGACATCGGAAGCTGTCAAGAAAAGCGCATCGGTAGACCCTGAACATCAGATAGCTGCACATGAAGTAACAGGGAGGAAGTTTGCCGATGATAGAAAAGGCAAAAGAGTTGCCGATGAAAGCAGTGACGTTAGGAGGTCTCATGGCGTCGTGATCACGCATAGGCGGCCACGATAAGATTATCGGCAATCGCAGGAGGAGCGATATCGATAGCAGGAGGAAGAAAGGCACCAAGAATGGCTTCGGCATAAAGATCATTGGAAGTGTCCTTTCTTTGTTCATTGCTGGGAAGAAGGCATCGAACTACCCACTGCTGATAATTGCCCTGAATGTAATGGGTACTACCCTGCCGATCGGTCAGAAAAGAAACCTTGTTTTGACGATCGAGCATCAAACTATAGCAGTCCGATCGAAGGAAAACGGTCAGCACATGATCGGCTGGGGGGCAAGCTCAGCGCACATGACAAGCTTGGCAGGCGTGTTGGTCAAGAGGAGCTTGAGGAGATGGCCAATGCAAGAGTACCCGATGAGGAGATATTCTCTAGAGATCCAAACATAAAGAGTGGTGTCGATACAAGCGGTGAAAAACAGTACCAGCCTGTTTGGAAAACTAAGCTTCCTCAATGGTGCCCCAAAGGTCTGACAAAGACTCAGAAAAGAAGGATCCAGCGTGAAGGGAGATTTGTATCATGGTGAGAGCCCTTCAAGGGAGAAATCTCCAGTTAGGCGATGGAGGCCAAAGCGCAAGGATAGGGATCCATCGGCAGAAATCAATATGGTCGTCATATTGCCGATGGAATTCATGGCACCCGTTGATGCTAAGGAAGAAGCTGTTGAGATGGCGCAGTTGGTGTTGGATCCAATGGAAGCTGTTTTTGAGAAGCCCGCCGATGATGAAAGGCAGCACCTAAGAGCTCTGTTCGTCAAAGGCAAAGTAGATGGGCAGCCCGTGACAAAGATGTTGGTGGACGGTGGGGCGTCAATCAATATAATTCCATATGTCATGTTCAGGAAGCTTGGGAAAGGTGACCAAGACTTAGTCAAGACGGACATGAAGCTTAAAGATTTTGAAGGCAATGTATCACCAGTTATGAGAGCCGTATGCATCGAGTTGACCATCGGCAGCAAGACTTTGCCGACAACGTTATTCGTGATCAGTGGCAAAGGCACCTACAACTTGCTCTTAGGAAGGGATTGGATCCTTGCTAATTGCTGCATTCCTTCCACGATGCACCAAAGCCTTGTGCAGTCGGTTGGAGACAAGATTGAGGTCGTCCGAAGTGAAACCCCGTCGATTGTTGCGTCGGCAGAATCAGAGACCTATGAGCAAACCAGGTGCATATCAGGAGAAGCCTGGGATACAGAGTTCCTCAAGGTTGCCGATTACAGAATTACACCGATCCAAGCAGTCGGTCCTAAAGAAGAGTTTTGATGGATCGGTTCGCTGATAATGGAAAACTTGGGCAGGGGTTGTGACACCCTGTGTCAAGCTTGCATTAGGATCATCTTTAACCACTAAGCACAAGCATTTCATTGCATTCATGTTCGCATATGCTATCATTTCATGTGTGTGTTTGTAATGTTTTGAAACTAGAAGTTAATAGGTGTTTTGTGCTCCACCTTGTGATCAACCTGTATAGATAAACCTTGCTATGCTTAGAGTAAAGTGTGGTTTGCTTTATGTTTAATTACCCTGCTTAATTTGAGCCTAGTTTATCTGTTAAAGAATTAAAGTAATTCTTTTCTTAAATAGCTTTAATAAGTTTCTAATCCTCAACCCTTGAACTAATGGTTTTTAGAATTTATGACCTACATGAAAAAGGTAGAGAATAATATTCTGAACCGCTTTGGTTTAAGTGTCAAAACTTGGTTTGGAGTTTTTGAAACTATTTTGAAGCAAATTCAGTTTGAATCAAATAAAAGGAAATAGAAAAAGGAAATCAAACTGGAAATGGGCCGGCGCCGCGCTTTCGGCCCGCTTGGCCTTGCCCTCGGCCCGCGCACGCGCGCTCCCGCGCGCTCACCCGCGCGTCGCACAGCGCGCGTGCAACGCACGTGCCCGCACGCACGCCCCGCGCACGCATGCCGCACGCCCGCGCGCACCTGCCCGACCGCGACTGAGCCGTACGTCGGCGTCGCCTGCCGCGTGGCCGCCGATGCCTGACCGCGGATGTTGAACACGCCACGCCGCTCGCTGCCGCTCTGCGTCGTGCCACAGACGCGCTGCGTCACCGCGCTGCCTGCCCTGCGCCGTGCCGTCGCATCGCATTCACGCCGCCACAGCGCCTGCCGCCGGCCAGCTCCACGCCTCGTCTCGATCGCGTCTGAGAGAGAAACCGCGCTAACGGCGCTAGAACCGAGCCTGACCCGTGCTGCCGCCGCTGGCAACTCTGCTTCGCCGCCGCAGACCTGCCAGCCGCACTGCCGCGCGCAGCGCCGTCGCTTCGCAGTGACGCCGCTGCAGTACCGCGTCCGATCAACGCCTCGCCTCGTCGCACTCGCGATCGAATGCGGACCGCGCTAAACGGCGCTAGGACCCAGCCGCGCTCTGTCTCGTGCGCTGCCGCCCCTGCTCCCGCGCGCGCAGATACGCCAGCGCCGCTGCCACCGCCGCGCCATCGCGTCACGGCCTCCACCGGTCACTCCGGTCGGCCATGACCGTGTCAGCAGTCGCGCCTACACCTCCTACCCCTCTCCCACTCGAAATCAATCATCCGCACTCGCTCTCTCGCTCGCATTTCTCTGCCATCGCCGCGCCGAGAGCTCCGAGCACCGCAAGCGCCCCCTTTTCGAGCTCCTCTGCTCGATCCACCTCGCACGACAGTTCACCTAGGAGTGGCACACGCCCTGCTCGCCTCGCTTTCACCAGCCGAGCACTGTAGTCGCCGAAACGCCTCCGCCGTTCCTCGGCCCAGAGTCGCCACCGCACCGACCAAACGGTGTTCACCCCTCACCGTCTCGCCCCCGACGGCTCCATCTTCGTGGGAGCTTCACCGAAGCTAGCAGAGGTGAGAACACCTTTCCCCTAGCTCTAGTTCACCCTGAATCGGCACCGCACCGTTGGCCGAGCACCATTACCACCGCCGCGGAGCTCGCACGTGGCCAGGGTTCCACAGAGCCCCTCCAGCTCAACCAACCCTTGCACCGCACTCCCTACACCACCGCGGTGCTCAAGCAACCGTTAGCCTGGCTTAGCACCGCCGGTAATGGCTTGACCGCGTCACGCCGCCGCGCTGCCTCACCACCGCACGCCGCCGGTCACTTTCACAGTCGCGCCAGTTCAACCAACCCCACCAGTGGATGCACGTCATCGCCCCGAGCCTAGCACACCCAACCCCACCGCCGGAGACCTCACCGCCGGCGAAAACGCGCCGGTCAGCGCCGTCCTCTGCTCCCTGCTCACTGGCAGGTGGGCCAGAGTTGACCGCGGGCCCCGCTTGTCAGCTCTCTCCCGCCCGCGTCTATTGGGCCAGGCCCAGTACTGTTCCCCCACGGGCCGAATTCCGAAATGAAATTCATTTTTCCTATTTTCAGTAATATGTTAATGCTTGTTTACTTTATATCTAGAGTTTGGTAAATTCTGAAATGGTGAAATCAATTTTGTTAGACTCTATAAATAATGATCTTTCTGTTAAAAATATAAAAATGATTTTTGGAGAATGTCTTCAGTACTAATGTTTAAATAGTTCTTTTCTGCATTTATCAAAGTTAAATGTGTTCCTGCTTAAAATGGTCAAATAAAAATGTGAAGTTTTTATGTTAGCTCTGTTATCCTGTGTAGAAGCTAGGAAAAATATAACATGCCATGTTTCTGTGTAAGTTTCATTTATCACCTATTAAAATGTGTTTCTGCTGTTTTCTTAGATTAATTCCTGTGGTAAATATGTGAATGTATAAATCATGAAAAAAATTTTGGTGTCTCTGTATGTCATGCTCTGTTTGAGAAAAATATAATATGTGGTATGTTGTATAGCAGAAAAGATACTTGTAGCTCAAGTGCCCTTTTCTAGGGTTTTCTTGGAAAATTCATATAGAAAATAATCTAGTATTGTTGATCATGGAACTTTCTTGATAAATATGTTTCTAAGTATAGATTCTTCTAAAAATAAGTTATAGCATGTTTCACCCTGTTAGCTAGTAGCTCTAGTTCTAAGTGATTTTTCTGCATTTAATTTCATCTTTTTGTATCTGCTAGCTGGTAGCCGTGTTGTAGTTAATTTTTCTGCAGTAGCATCCAGTAGGCTTGCTCTGTTCCCTGTAATTTTGGTAGATTTTTCTGAGCATTTTATAATAGGGTTGCTGTGTAAAGTGGAATTAGAATAAACACTTAGAGCACTTCTAAAAGCCTTCTTTGAGTGTTATTTCCTGTTTATGCATCATCCCTGCACCACGAAGTTTACTTATATGCATTGCAAACATTTAGGACAAGTGGAGGAACACCAGGAGCCACCCCCAGAGACAGAAGTCCAGGAGGTGCAGGAGCTGAGCGAGGAGTACCACGAGCTCGACACTAACCTCCCCGAGTGCCCTGACCACCAGCCCTCCACCTTCACTCAAGGCAAGCCCCGGAGCATCCTTAAGCTTCCCAATATTTTACAATTAATCTACTTGAGTATTTTATACTGTGATTCATTAGGTGACAGGAGTTGTTTGAATCCCAAATTGATGCATTACCTTCCTTGATTATTGTTTTACCTACCTTGTTACCCTGTTAATAAAAGTAAAAGAAACCGCTTAGCCTGCTTAGCTCAATGGTTACCTTTATATATATAGTATTATCCCATGGGGGTAATACCGATCACGGTTGGCTATATTTTGCTATCGTGGAAAGAACCAATGGTAGTAATGAAATGCGGTCAACTGGAAGGCAAGGGCACCAAGTGGTTTAGACTTGGGGGTAGTCCGTCCGTTGGATCGTATAGGTTTGTATACAATGGTGGCCCTCTTACATCTTTGAATGCGCCCTTTCACATAGGGGCCGTTGTGAGTATCGACCCCGAAGCCGAGTAAACACTGTCCGGGCCAACTCTCAGCCTACTGTGAGCACCCTCTAGTTTGGAGATACGACCTGCCCCGTGGTGGCCAACTGATTTCTCCAATTGGGTGGACTACTCTGAGATCGCGGCGATACTACCTGGACTTTATTGAGCGGTAACCCAATGCATGGACCCGACAGGGAAAGTGTGGGCGTGTGTTAAAGGTAATCTTGCCAGCTGGTTGTATATCGATTCGAATTGCCGCCCCCCACTGGATATGGGGGATTATGCTGAACTTCACCACGGTACAACTCCATGTGACATCGTAATGGTTCTACTAAAATATTGATAAAAGAAATTGGATATATGTTATTATATTGTTTGAATAGTTCAAGTGAGTGCTCTAGTACAGGTGCAAACCTAGAGATAATAATAGGATGAAAAATGCTTGCTCTCTAATCTTTAGTTTCAACTTGTTCGCTTTTCCGCAAAATCAAGTTTACCCAGATCCACAAGAATAATCTTGCATATCTTTGGAGTCTTTATTTTCAGTTAGACGGGTAAGTCTAGCTGAGTACATTCCCGTACTCAGGGTTTATCCCGTTTGTTGCAGATGGCCAAGTATACTTTGGCTATTGTAAGCACTGTCTCTATCCTGTCGAAGGAGAAGAGGAGTAGGCCTTGGGCAAGGTCTTCTACGAGCTCATCTTTTGCTGTTGTCGGACATGACCTCGTGGGCACCCATATATTTTAATGATATTAGTGTGGAGTAAAACTTTTGGTTCAATTTCAAACAATGTTCTATTTGGCCACAGGTGTCGTGGCGTAAGTACTACTTTTATTTGGAGCAAAGTGTTGTAATAACTTTATTCGTACTTCAAGTACTTTCAGTTTAATTGTGGCTCGTTCGAATGTGCATACCTGAGTTTGCGGGATCTTGGTTGGATATACGATTGTTAGAAATCCTTCGAGATTTCCAGACTACCGGGATTATATGGGCTCAAGTGCTTTAAGTGGCAGTTAAATCAGCTACTTTGGTACTTGATCTCTTATAATTTGGACGGTTCTGTCACAGGGGTTCACATCGGCCGATGATTTATTATAAGTAGATATCGGCAATGGTAGTAAGCATAGGCCTACTTTTATTAGTGCTAAGTTAGATTCCCAATGTAAACAACAATTGGTTGACTTATTAAAAGAATATAAAGATTGTTTTGCTTGGGATTATACAGAGATGCCTAGTTTAGACCGATCAATAGTCGAACATCGGTTGCCTATTAAGTCTGGTTTCCAACCACATCGGCAACCTACGCGCCGATGCAATCCTATGGTATTAACTGACATTAAAGCTGAGATTACGAAGTTAATTGAGGCTGGGTTTATTCGGCAATGTCGGTATGCCGAATGGATTTCTAATGTGGTTCCTGTGTATAAGAAAAATGAGAAACTTCGTGTTTGCATTGATTTCAGGAATCTCAACAAGTCTACGCTGATGGATGGTTATCCGATGCTAGTTGTCGACCTATTAATTGATGCTACTGTTGGACATCAAATCATTAGTTTTATGGATGGTAATGCCGGATATAATCAAATATTCATGGCTGAAGAAGACATATCCAAGACTGCTTTTAGATGTTCAGGTCATGTCGGTTTATTTGAGTGGGTCATGATGACTTTTGGTTTGAAGAATGCCGGTGCTACTTATCAAAGAGCAATGAATTTTATTTTTCATAAATACATCGACACGATAGTTGAAATCTATATTGATGATGTGGTGGTCAAGTCCAGAAACTTTGAGAAGTACCCTGCCGATTTGCGGAAAATTCTAGAGTGCACAAGGGAATATGGGTTGAAAATGAATCCTAACAAGTGTGCGTTTGGTGTATCGGCAGGTCAGTTCTTGGGTTTCATGGTGCATCAAAGGGGCATTGAAATCGGCAGAAAGTCTATTGAAGCCATCAATAAGGTGGTTCCTCCTACAAACAAGACTGAGTTGCAATCATTGATCGGCAAGATTAATTTTATTAGAAGATTTATCTCTAATCTGTCTGGAAGGATTAAATCTTTTAGCCCACTGTTGAAGCTGAAGGTCGGTCAGGAGTTTGTATGGAAAGAGGAATAGCAATCAGCCTTAGAAGAGATTAAGAAATATTTAGTAAATCCTCCAGTCTTGGTTCCACCTCAACACGGGAAACCCTTCAGGTTGTATTTGTCTGCCGATGACAGCGTTATCGGATCAGCCTTAATCCAAGAGTTTGAAGGGAAGGAACGTGTGATTTATTATTTGAGTAGAAGATTAGTGGATGCTAAAACCAGATATTCGGCCATCGAGAAATTATGTCTATGTTTGTACTTCTCTTGTACTAAGTTAAGGCATTATTTGTTATCGGCCGAATGTACTGTCATATGCAAAGATGACATGGTTAAATATATGCTGTCGATGTCGATATTAAGCGGAAGGATCGGCAAGTGGATTCTGGCACTATCAGAATTTGATTTAAGGTATGAATCGGCTAAGGCGGTTAAAGGTCAAGTAATGGCCAATTTTGTTACTCAGCATTGTGGTGCAGTGGATTCCGTACAGATTGCTCCTTGGATTTTGTTCTTTGATGGATCCACGTGCAAGGAAGGAGAAGGTATCGATATTGTTTTAATTTCACCCAAAGGGCAAAAGTATAAAATCTCATTGCCGATTGTTGCTACTTCAACAAACAATCAGGCTGAATACCAAGCTTTGCTAAAGGGGTTGGAATTACTCAAGGAGGTGTGTGCCGATGCTGTTGAGATCATTGGTGATTCCATGTTGGTGATCAATCAGTTGATTGGAATTTATGAATGCCGAAGTGAAGTTTTATTGTGCACCATAAAAAGTGTTTGCAATTGTTGAGGGAATTTAAAGAATACCGCCTAGAGCATATTCCCAGATTGCATAATGAAGAGGCTAATCGGTTGGCGCAGTATGCTTCAGGGTATCAGCCGATTCAGGAAATAATGACATCAATGATGGTTGCCGATGACTGGAGAAAAGAGATTGCCAATTACTTAAGGGATCCATCTAGAAAAGTTGAAAGGCGTCTAAGGTTTCAGGCTACCAAGTATGTGCTCCTTGATGATGAGTTGTATTATCGGACGATTGATAGAGTTTTGCTCAGATGCCTTAGTAAAGAAGAATCGAAAGAGTTGATGGGTGAGATCCATGAAGGAGTGTGTGGGGCGCATCAATCGACATTCAAGATGAAGTGGATGATTAGGCGGAATGGATATTATTGGCCAACAATTCTTGAGGATTGTTTTGAATACTTCAAAGGGTGTCAAGACTTTCAGACGTTTGGTAATGTTCAGAGAGCACCTGCATCGGCAATGAATCATATAATCAAGCCTTGGCCATTTAGAGGATGGGCTATCGGTCTCATCGCCCAAATTTATCCGCCATCCAGTAAGGGGCATAAGTTTATACTTGTTGCTACCGATTATTTCACAAAGTGGGTTGAAGCTATTCCTTTGAAGGTGACATCGGCAAATATGATAGACTTTGTGAAAGAACATATTGTTTACTGGTTTGGTATCCCTCAAACTATTACGACTAATCAAGGAACGATGTTTACATCTGGAGAGTTTGATGAGTTTGCTGTCAGTATGGGGTTTAAAGTTTTAAACTCTTCTCCTTATTATGCTCAAGCTAATGGTCAGGCTAAAGCAACTAATAAAGGAGTTATTAAACTTATCAAGTGAAAGATTGAGGGAAATCCCAGAAGGTGGCATATAGTGTTAAATGAAGCACTATGATCGTATCGGATGGCGTGTCATGGTGCAACTAAAGTTTCGCCGTACCAATTGGTTTACGGGCATGATGTTGTCTTGCCTTGGGAAGTTAAAACTGGTTCTAGGCAATTATTTTCTCAAGATCAATTAACAACCGATGAGTATAACGTACTTATGAAGGATGAGTTAGAAGATCTAGCGGGTCATCGGTTGAGAGCTTTGATCAGCATAGAAGAAAACAAGAAGAGGGTGGCCAGATGGTATGACAAGAAAGTGAAAGTGAAAGAATTTGCCGATGGTGATTTGGTGTGGAAATTAATTTTACCGATCGGAACTAAGAGTTCAAAATTTGGTAAGTGGTCCCCTAATTGGGAGGGTCCGTTTCGGATAAGTCAATCAGTTCCTGGTAATGCCTATCTTTTGGAAACCCTCGAAGGGGTTGCATTTCCCAGAGCGATCAACGGTAAATATTTAAAGCGATATTATCCTAGTATCTGGGTAGATGCGTGAAACAATACAAAGTATAAGTGTCGATGGATAAGAGTCATGCAGATCATCGGCAAAAAGCACGTTATGTTACAAGCAAAATCAAGTGTCAGGTTCACGATTGCCGACACAGCAAAGTACAACAAATTACAGCAGGGATTGAATAGATGAGATCGCACGCAGGCGAACTTGATCTGCTTCTTCTATCTCCCTGGCGTCATCGTCGGCAGATCCTTCAATGGGCTTGATCTTTCTCTTCAGCAGAATGGCTTGCCGAGCGTCTGCATCTCTTTCTTGTTGCAGGGCTTTGACAGCATCGGGCAGTTGAGCTTTCTTTTGGTTGGCCACATCTAAGGCTTCATCGACTTTCTTCAGTTCCTCCAGCAGTTCTTCCCTTCTTGCCGATAAATGGGTGACTTCTTGCTCAAGATCAATGCCAGAGGCTTCTAGATGGCCGATGCCCTTGTGCTTTTCATCGGCAGCTTGTTTGAATTGGAGCATTTCCTCTTCTAGCTTTGATTGAGCGGTTCTATCGGCAATACAGCGTGAGGCCCATTGGTATTGAAGTTGTCGGCTCTCAAGGAATGCTGCTTGGAAGAGTGTTTCTTCGATATCGGCAGGCAGATGACCTTGAATCTCCTTGAAAGCCACTTTCGCTGCAGTGGAATCTTGAACTAGGAGAGATGTGCTTTGTTGTAGTGAAAGTAGCAATGCTTCGAGCTTAGACTTGATGTCTGCCGATATAGTGCCTGGAGCTGGAGCAGAGCTTTCTTCTTTGTCATCTTCATCGGGAACGATAACGTCGAAAGAGAATAAGCTATCAGGGGAGTCTTGGGCCTGAAAAGAAGAAAATTAGAGTTTGTCGATCATAAGTTTATATTGCAAGTTTTATGACAGTCGGCTTACCATCTTAAAATGGATTTCTTGCCTCGGACTCGGGAAAGCAGCTGGCGCAGTGGTGTCTTGAATATCGGCAATGGTTGTCGATGAGCTTGCTTCTGTAGGAGGCATAGTTGATTCTGGTGCCGATGTTGTTGCCGGTGTTGTTGCGGATGGACTCTGCGGAAGCGGTGCTGTTTCCTGATCAGGGACTTCCACCGATGATTGATCAGGGATAGGTGCAAGTGCTGGTTCCTGTGGTGGTGCATCAGTGTGAGCAGGAGAAGATGGAGCCGGTGGCATAGGCGGAGCCGATGATGGAGCTGATGGTGCAGGTGAAGTTGGTAATGAGGCTGGAGCCGATGGCATAACTGGAGTTGGTGGCACAGATGGAGTAGCTAGCCTCAGGCGTTTCTTCTTCCTTGGGGCAACGCTTGGTGAACCAGCGCATTTCGGCTGCGAAGCTTGGGGGCATCGGCAGCATGAGTCGGAGAAGCTTGTACATTTGGAGCAGCTGCCGATGAGCTCGTTCCCTGCAAAGGATGTTTGGTGCAAATTGAATAAAAATGAGTATTACCAATGAGAGTTTGTAATTGGCATGAGTAAACTAAGGATTATTACTGCGAAAGCTTGCGCCAAGATGGCGGCAGCGGCCGATCGAGTAGCAGTGGTCCTAGCTGGTCTCCGCTTAGGCTTGAGGGTAACCTTAGGTACCTTTTGAGGTGTGAAGGCAGCCAACGAAGGAGCCTTGCTGCCGATTATTGATATGGGATTCATCAATCACAGATTGAAGTGATTGCCGCTCTTGCTCTTTCGGGGGATTGGATCGTTGACCTGTTGGCAGAAAAGTTAGTACTGATGAATCCGGGAGAAGATAAGAATGAATGAAGTTGAAAGTAAGACTTACTGCGTCATCGGGAACAACGTGCTCATCGTCAATTAGATGTCGATAGTAGTGTGATGATGCGGCGAACAATTGATCTTCCCCTCTTACCACCAAGATTTGTATGACTCGGTGATGAAGGATGTTGGTGCCCAAGAGGATAAGTCAATGTTTGATACATCGGCATGAGGAGGGAGATTGACAATCTTGTTCTAGTCCATGGCACTAGAGATGGTTTCTCTTGGTTTGATCACGTTGGCGTAGCTGAATTTGATTGGCAATTGACCAAACGCTGGTTGTCTTGCTGCTACCGATGGATAGTAGAACTCATAAGATGGAGCATTCTTCCCTGTCCCGAAGATGTTAACTGGAATGGCCCGTGGAATGATAGTAGCTTTCATGATCATCTCATTCTGTGGTATATTCCCATCGGGGAGGTTGAAGGAGAGTGGGAATCGGTTATCCTGGTCAACGTAAGGCCACCAGACCCGTTCTACAGCATGGATTCCATAGTAAAATCTCTGAAAGAACAGACCGAATTGACCTTCATTGGCATCGGTTCCTGGCAGCACTATTATGGCCTCCCCAAAATTGAGTGGAGGACGGGTTGCCGATTCATCGTCGTCAAATTCATATTCCTCCGATATATCCCTTGGGAATTGTTGGCTGAATAGGTCAAATTGGAGGACCTTATGCATGTGTGCATTCAACCACATGTTCACAAACCACCAGGGGCCTCCAAGGTTACCGATGGGTTCACCTAGCAGTAGCTTTCTGGATACTTGGTGCACAAGATGATATACTGAACCAAGGAGATATAGGCCAAGAGGGAATCCTTCGTTGACCAAGAATTCTGTTGCAGAGAGAAATGTGGTTGTGGGTCCGACTGTCCTGCCACAGAAAATATACTTATCTAACCACATGTTCAGGAAGACGGCGTGTTCCCTCTGGCCTACCGATCCGGTCTTCTGGTTTTCTTAGATGTATCCAGTCCAACCACTGATGTTACGAGTGATCACCCGATGTTCAGACTTCCTGCGAAAAAGGGTGGAAGGATCGGCAGAAGAGATGTCGAGGCTGGTAAGTATGTGCACATCGGCAAGTGTGGGAGTGGCTGGTCCGTGTCTGAATAGAAACGCATTCATTGTATCGGACCAGAAGTAGGATGCAGCAATCATCATGTTTTAATTTTTGGCCATATCGGCAATTGACAATCTCATACATTGATCTATGTTACGTGCCGACCAGAGAGCCTGTTGCGTCCTAGTCATCCTGAGATACCAGTTTTTCCATCCTTTAGTAGGTTTGGGCCATGAGCGGAAGGCATCTCTCCATAACCCTAGATTGAAGCATTCAGATCTAAAGGGGATGCGGTTGGTTTCAGCATTGATGAGCGCGGAGGGATCGATGTTCCCCATTGGGCCCAGGCAATGAAAGTGTGATTGATTGATAGGGATTACTATTTTGCTGCGTAGTTCCTAGATTCAGAAAATGGAAAGAAAGCGAAAGGGAAATTATGGAACAATGCGAAAAGGGAAATCGCAAGGAGTAAAGCGAGAGGAAAAGAGATTTACTGCAGGGACGTTGAAATTGATCGCCATTGATTCCGGGAGATCCTTGCAGGAGGCCGCTGGTTGTCGCCGGAGTGTTCTTCAGGAGGCGCTGCCGAGATTAGAGGTGGAGGTGAATGAAGGTATGGGCTCAGGGTGAAGAAGAATTCGAGTGGTGGTAGTTTTTTATAAGCCCGGCCAAGGGTATTTTGGAATTTTCTTCACACTGAACAGGAATATGGAAGGGTATGGTAGTGGATTCACGCGGCAATCGAGGAATTTTGAGATTGGATTTGTATTGTTCGCACTACAGTTGCCGGGTTCTGTTGGTAACTTGCGGTTTTTACGCACGATAATCGAGGAGGTCGTGCAAATATCTTGGAGGGAAAGATTGCAGTAGAGAGAATTTTGGCACGTAAAATATTCTACACTCCGAAATTGGGGGGCATGTGTTGACACCGTTTTTTGGCACGGATCAATATGAACCAAGGCTTGTGTCAATCGGCAAAAAGATAGTTGTCGTTCTCTATTGGCATCGGGATATTACCAATCAGATTGCCGATGGGAGTAGAGAGAATGTTGCCAATGGGGGCAAGAAGATGTTGCCAATTAAGGTTATTTGCTCGCAGGAGAAGGTTGCCGATGGGTTTGTTGCCGATTAAAACTATTTACCGACAAGAAAAGGTTGCTAATGGAAAGGATGCCGATGAGAAGACTGTTTGCCAATTGGGAGTGCTGCCGATAGATGCAGGGAGATATAGTGACGTCAGCAGAAGGCTGCCGATGGCAATAAAAGGAAGTTGCGGATTGAAGGAATCTGCCGATGGGAAGTTTCATCGCAAAGGAGACGAATACGGAAGCTGGTGATTTCATGCCAGTATTTTTATTGTGATTTGAGTCTGACTCTTGCACGAGTCATTTATTTCCTTAGAAATAGGCATTATTGTTATGGTTTGAGTCCGACTTTTGCGCGAGTCGTTTTATTTCCTAAAAAATAGGAGTTTTGTTTAGGGAAGGTATGAGTCGTGTTTGTTTGCAACTCCTCCTACCAGAGTATAAATATGTACCTCGGGGTCGTGTGTAAAAAATATCCAATCATATCAAACAAATCTATTATTTTTTATCTACTTTTCCAGCAATTCTACTTTTATCGCATTAGCTCTAGCTTACCTACGAGTTCTTACGAAGTCTCGACGGGCTGCATCTACAAGATCTCCGTCTACCTCGCGAGTTCCGCGTTTTGAGCAATCTGAGCCTTGACGTCCGGGCGCATCGCTGTCGTCTCGTTCAGTTTTTGTTCTAGTTATCGTCCTTGTCGATTAACTGGTCAAATCGACTCGCACAACTTGGATATTGAATTTGGGTATAAGCCGGAGGTGTTCGCAGATCCTGACGTTTTTTGTGTCAACAGAAAGCTATAAAAAAAGCGGAGGATTTTCTATATAAAATAATAAAAAGCTATAAGTGGAGAAAGATAGTACTCGTACGTTGGAATCAAGTTTAGGTGCATGTTCTTTTAATCCTTCCCCGTACAGAGAATGGTCGTTCATGTTTTTTTTTGCAAGAGCAAACATATAGCTTGTATTTCATTAAGAAGAAGAGAGTGATCAATAGACCTACACATAGATGATACAAGAGGAATCACGAGTAATCCATGGATTACCAACGAAATCCTCAACACAAAGCACAAAGCAAGAAACATGAGGGGGTGGAGGACCTTCACCAACAACCCCAGCAACTAAGCCTAATACAAAAGATAACTCAACACATAGGTAACCAGTAGTGATAGGAGCCATAGAAGATAATAGCGGCAAAGCATCCGCTAGAGGTGAAGACAACGTCGGTGGCAAAGCATCCACCGGAAACTCCTCGGCGGCAAAACATCCACCGGAAACGAACGCGACCTCGGCGGCAAAGCATCCGCCGGAAACGCGACCTCTCTAAAAGCTCCTCCGAGTCACTCAAGGCAATATCCTCAGGACCACGGGCGAGGAGGGTCAGCCTGGAGAAGCAGCAGCGGCAAAGCATCCGCCCCAACATCTCCACGACAGAGCAACTACCGGAAACAACCTCGGCGGCAAAGCATCCGCCGGCAACAACGACCATGACTACGGCTACAACCAACACCTACCAGACAAACCAAGATGAAGAGAGACATGACGCCCAATTAGGTTCAGACGACAAGGAGACGCGGAGGGGGGAGCTCTAGGCAGGGAGGCAGGGGCCAGGGGGCGGCCACTGTAGTGCTCCAACGAAGCCTTCATGAAGGGGGTTGACATCCGCGGACGCCAACATTGTTGAAGAGCACAAAGGACTTTCATCCCAAAGCCCGCCACTCCCGGCGGAGACATGCTTCGACGACACCTTCGGGAAGGAGAATGACGTGGGAGCGCCACCGCCACCGGCCCGAGCAGAACGCTAGGCAGGGTATTTCACCCCCGCAGTGAGTCCTCACCGCGGGAAGTGGTGGTGGTGGCAAGCCACTGCAACCCAGCCAGCAGCAAAGGAGGTCGCCGGCGAGGATAATGGCCCACTTGCCGGCGCCAGTTAGCCCGTCGCTGCCACCACGGCAGGGCAAGGACCGGACCACACGTCGGCGCCGGGCAGCCCACCGCTACCACCACGGCAGGGGGGACCGGGACCCGGCAGCAGGCCACCGCCACCAGACGCCATCGCCGGCACAAGGGAGCCCAGACGAGCCGGCCAAGGGAGGCCCAGATCCGGCCGCCAGAAGGCCACCGACAGGAAACGCCGGCAGGGGTCGCCGCCGGCCACACCCCTGCCCGCCACCATCGCCGGAGGAGAGGATCCGCCGGGAGAGGGGGCGGATCTGGCCACCGGAGCCGGGATTCGGCCACCACCGCCGCTCGTCGCCATGGGGAGAGGTAGAGCCAGCCATCATCGCCAGAGGAGAGGATCCGCCCGGGGAGGGAGCGGATCTGGCCACCGGAGCCCGGGGTCCGGTCACCACCGTCGCTCGTCGCCATGGGGAGAGGTGGAGGGTGGTAGGGGAAGCGGTGCTGGGATGGGAGGCGGAGCGCGAGCGGCCGCCCCATTTTGGGAGCGCTGCCGCTGGCCGCCGCCGCCGCGCGCCGGATGGCGGCGACGGTGGCCGGAGAGGAGGCCGGAAGGGAGGGGGAGGTAGGCCGCCGGTGAGGTCGCCCCCGAGTCGCCTAAGGAAGGCGCTCGGGTGTCACGGGTTTTTTTTTCTCTAGAAGTCGTCGTTCATGTTGCATCGCATCCTGATCCTCTTCCCTCTACCATGTTAGTTCTGCTTTTGCCAAGTGCTACACAGCAGGCTGGGGAAAAGCTCCACTCCATACATAACATAATTGGCGGTGAACATTTTTAATTGAATCAAAATTGGTGGTGAACATTTTTAATTGAATCAAAATTGGTGGTGCACATTTGATCGATCGGAATTTCCGAACCTCGATAACTCGGCTGTTGTCTAGCCTTCTCCATCTCCAACAATTCAACAAGCAAAGCCCTACGTGCCACGCCGGATTTTAATTTCTTCTTCTTTCTTTATCCTATATATTTCCTATGATATATGAAATTCATATACAGACCTTGTGAGTTGTGACATACGGTACATTCAGACAAAGCGGGCCAAAGCGTTCGGGACCCCAACAGAGAAAAGAGAATGGAATTTGTATGTAGAAAGAAAAGTGACGACGTCTGTGCGTACGTGTGGCCAACTGCCGAACTGCTGCGGCGAGCAAATCCGCCGTGGAAATCTGGGAGGGTAAAAAGTGAAAAGGAAAGCAGCAACAGCAAGCGGCTGGCCGCCTGGAAATGGTGTATCTATTGGGCTGACCCAACATATGAGAGTAGTTAGTTACTGCCATTGTTTTTAGAGTCTTTTACTTGTATATCATTAAAAAATATGGTGTAATCGTCTATGTCCCTCAAAAGTTCGATCTATCGTCAGCGTTCAAGTTCAAAAAAAAAATCTCCCTCACGCCATTCCGTCCATTTGTAGCATTAACGGTGTGAAATGTGAGTGACAAAAGACATGAATGCCCCTAGAACTTTTGTTTCTCATGTGCCACTAGCTGGGAGTGTTTGATGACTATTTTTTTTATCATAATAAAAACCAGTTTCAAGAAGTTATAGCTTCAGCTATAGCTTGACAATAGCATTTTAGGATACTTGACAAGAGCATTTCAGGAAGTTCACAAATTTACTTAACAATAGATTCAATCAAACCAGTTTCAGGAAGTTATAGCTTCACAAGCCACCACAAACCAGTTCACAGAAACTAACAATAGCATTTACAGCTTGTTTAAGTTCACAAGCTATCCAGAAACAGGCCATCTAAGTTCAAAGGCCATTTAAGCCATTACAATATCAAAGTTCAAATGCCATTTAGGCCATTACAGCATCAAGGTTCACAAGCTACCCAGAAATAGACCATCTAGGTTCAAATGTCATTTAGGCCATTACAACATCAAGGTTCAAATGCCATTAGCCATTACAGATCAGGTCCAATGGTCATATAGGCCATTCAAAATAGGGTTACCTTTCAAAATAAGTTGCAGGTTCAAAATGCACTAAGTTGCAGGTGGATTACTACCATCATTCAGTGCTGGTGGAGCTGCAGCATTTTTCTTCGCTGGTGTTTTATTCTTCTTAACTGTCGTCTTCTTCTTAGCTGACTTCATCTTTTTCACTTGAGATGGTCTAGCTTCTTCTTCAGCCGGAGTTGAATCAATTATTTTTTATACCACTATGTAATTATTAGATAGAAAATGTAAATAGTACAAGTCTTACCTTTTATTTGGAGCAGCAGCAGTCTCGCCATCCAGTCTCATCTCAGGTTCTTTACATGTCTTGGCAAGTGTCCAAAACCACCACACCTATGACATTTCACTTTCTTCTTTGTACTATTTTTTCCAGGCAACCTCTTATCCTTACCACTTTAGGCCTGACTGGTCTTCTTCCAAGTACTGGTGGAAACAATTTGAATCCTAGCTTAAAATGAGTCCATTGGGACCAGTCTAGAATAGGTTCTAGTCTCCCTTCATAAGTTCATATGCAACTCTAAATTTTGCAACAGAGTAATACTCATGGACATAGTCAGAAATTTGGACTCCTCTGTTAGACAAAATCCATGCCAATGCATGCTTGCTGGGCTTAACTGTTATTTGCCATTCCATGCACGAACACTTGTGGTTTTCTAGATCCACTGTGTGCCTTCTCTGATTGTTCCAGTCATCTAGTATTGTGGCCTCTGCAATGCCATCATCACATACCACAACCTTGACCACTTTCAAATTGCTTCTAATGGCATTGAGTTCCTTGATTACACCTGGAATGATGCCATCCTCCCACTGCCTTCCAATCTTGTTCCTAATGTACCTCTTCTCCATTATCAGTTCCCTGAGCCTGTCAACCAACTCATGGAGGTGAAGACCCTTTAGGTTTTAAATCTGTGCATTAAAACTCTGAGACACATTATTAGTTAGGTAATCACACTTGCTAACCTATGAGAATGCACATTTGTACCAAATCCTACCATGGTACTCCTGAAGGTGCTAAATTGCATCAGGAGCAAACTCAAAAATTTTCTTCATGTGCCACTTAAACATACCCTCTGTGTAGCTCCTAGCAGCAGGATACAGTGAACACATCACTTGAGGAGTGCTTCATGAAGTTTTGGTACAAATGTCTCATGCACTCTCTATTCTCAGCATGTGGGAAGACAACTCCCATAGCTTTTCTAGGCCTTTACAAGCATATGAATATATCACCAATCCTAGAGGGTCCCCCATAGCTCTGTGCAAATTCTATATGAACCACTTCTAGTTATCTTTAGTATCTGTGTCAAAAACACCATAAGCAATATGGTACAACCAGTTATGGCCATCAACCCCAGTAGCTGAAACCAACTACCCAAGGTACTTCCCATGCAGACTAGTAACATCTAAGCCAATAAATGGTCTATAACTAGCTAAGAACCCATCAATGCATGGCTTGAGACAAACAAATATCCTTCTGAACCTATTATGTTCACCTACTTTCTCTAATTCTATTTCTACAATGCTACCAAGAGAACTTATTTCAATCTGTGCAGCCCAATTGAATAAAAGTTGAAAACTTTCCTCATAAGACCCATGAATCTTCTCTAGAGCAACCTGCAAACCTGACCAAGCTTTAGACTACTTCAGCCTAATTCCAAAGTCATCCTCCAACTTGTCTTTGGCATCCTTTGGGCCCTTGTTTGGATTCTTCTTCACCCAATCTGCTAGCCTGTCTGTACACCAGCCTTGACTTGCCATCTTTCCTTCTCTAAGCTTTGTGGTAGGACAATTGTGCTACGCAAGAAGCACTTTTATCTGCACAAACATGTCAAACAGGTCATAAACAGCAACAGTTTAACATATTACCTTTATTGTTTTTTATCATAAATAGTGGATGCATGTATGCACCAAGGACAACCCTTTGCAGCACAATGAGCTAAGAACCTAGTCTTGTCTGTTTTCAAAATAGCAAACTCAAAACTAGTCTTCACAGAATGGTGCTTAATTGCTTTCCTGAATGCAAGGATATTAGGAAATAGTGCCCCTTCACTATGTTTGGATTCTTAGGATCATGGAGTACTTGCACCTCAAGAGGGTCTACATCATCTACTTCACCATCAACAGCAAAAGCATTAGCATCAGCATCAGTAGGATCATATGCATTAGCAGTTTGATGTGCATATACTGATGATGTGCATTAGTAGGTTGAACTGAAATATAGATTTGTTCATCATCAACTCCAACATATTCTTCAAGATTATCAAAGATATCAGGCTCCCTTTCAAGCTCTACATCAACATCATCACCTTGTTCAAGCTCTAAATTACTAGTTGTCTCTGGATTGTTAGCAGCAACAGTACTAGATTCAAGAGCCTCTGGATTTTTAGGAGCAGCACAACTTGGTTCATTGGCAATAGAAAAATCATTGTTGGGTACCTCAAATCTAACTACAGGAGGAATCACACTTAAAGGGTCATCAAACTCAGCATCATCACAAAGTGACTTATCAAACACTCCCACACTACTAGTTGACAATCCATCCCTTCCTTATACATTTCAAAGACATCAAGCATCTGAATTTAACTACTTAATCTTACATCCTCATGCAATCTTTTGTCATAGAACCATATTGTGGGTAACTGGTTAGAGCGCACATTCAATTCATTTGCAATACTTGACAACAAAAGTTCAAGTGTTAAGGATGGAAACTCCACGTTCCACTTAATCATAGTGCCTTTGGTGTATGATTTCCTACCATCTGAGTCTTTCATAACGAAACCTTCGACTTTGACATCTATCATGAACATACCATTCCTACCAACCATCAAATTGAACCCCAAATCAAAGTGTAAATAGGCAACCACAAGTGAACTACACTACATGCTCAAACCGATAACAAGGGATGCGCACACATTACCTGCTATCGTAGTCCTCCATCTCTGCCACAGCACTACAGCGTAGATGCAGGAAGACCCCGTCCTTCGTCTTCATAGATCTTACATGTCCTTTGGTGGATGCATCGACCACAGACGCGACACCACCAGCCGCTACAACCACCATCGCACCCCCACAAATCACCTTCGCAGATCACGCCTCCAACAGCCATGGGATAAAGCAGGGATTAGGGTTTGTCAGATGGATGGATGAGACCGACCCTAGCTTCACTTTCTTATCCTCGTCTAGGGGCAATACGGGCCAATACGAAAATACGAGACCTACAGGTGCGACCAGGAGGCGAGAGACATAGATCAGGGCATGGATGTGGGGGATACATAATTGTAATGGCAAGTTTCCTATTAGGTCAATTGTAATGGCACTTCTCCAAACTCCAAAATTTGTAATGGCTTCAATCCAAAAAAACCCCAAAAAGAGAGGCTTTGAGAAAGAACCCCAAAGGGTTGGTGGGCCGCAATGATTTGTAGTAGTGGCTAAGGTTAGGTTGGCTTTTAGACCGGCCCATTATCCTATACATGCTCAACCCTTAGGCCATAGCCCGTATTGGCCTTTTGGACTGGCTCATTAGTAGGCTATTCGCAGCCCCCTACACACCGCTTAAAATAGAGACAAAGCCGATGCCGATCAATTCTGACAAAGCAGCAAGAAGCATGAGGCGGACGGCAGGCGGCGAGCATCGTGCAAGAAGCTCAGGACATTAGGAGAGAAGAAGCTGAGTCTAGCGCGGAGGAGACTCAAGGGCATCAGTAGCACTAGCACCCATATTCTTTTGCGATCTTGAGATGTATGTTGTCGTGGTTCTTCTTCTTCATCATCTTTTACCGCCATTTCTTGGCTCGTTGGAGCCCTTTATTGTATCGCCGGAGTTTTTGCAATCTTGGGTTGTTCATTGCCGCTGGCCCATCCCTATCTTGTTCCTCTTCTTCCCTCTTTTCTTGGATTCATTTCTTGGCTCGTCATAGTCCTTTCTTGTTTTGCTGGAGTTTTTATGATCTTGGGCTTTGCGTTGCCGTTGATTCTAATTGTTGTGTTACCGGTGTCCAAGTAGACATTTCCGATACCCTTCATTTCTTTTCTTGGTCCTTGTGATCCTTGTTTGTTTCCCAATTGATCTGTTAGCTTTGTTGGGTCCATTCTTGATTTGGTTTATTCTTTTGTTTCTGCAATGCAGCAAGAAGCATTGTGTGGGTTTGAGATTCCCGGACGGCCAGGTAAGCGGATTCTTTTGGATTTTCTAGTTTTTTCGTGTACAGTGCATGAAAGCCAGCGCCAGTAGCTGTGGCAACGGCAAGGGCAGGCAACTAGGCTCCAATGGAGGTGACAGAGGAGCACGACCAAGCTGTGATCAAACAAGTGAGGAGATTAGGATGAATTTGGTTGATTTGTCATCCTATTGCACGACAATTGTGGTGGTAGAATACCTGACCATCCTAGGAGCAAGAGGAGGAGGAGGAGGAGGAGCTGCAAGAGTGTTGGGACATGGTTCCTGATAGGGTGTGAGAGTGGGAAAGGGGTAAGCTCGCTGCAGCTTGACTCTCGGGGGTTGAAGCCTCCGCTCAATAGGGAGGCCTTCGACTAGCGGAGCCACTCGCTATAGCCTGACACTAAAAGGTTGAAGACTCCACTAGGGCGTAGGCCTTTGACTTGTGGAGGCACGTATACAAAAATGGAGTTCACATAGTTACCAAGACAATAGATTAGGGTTTCGAATTACACGTGCTCCTCTCCCTTTGGGGTGGCTCCCTACTCCTTTTATAGGGTACGGTTACATCATTTGTTGGTTACAAAAATGCCCCTAGGGCCATCGGGCATATCCTGGTATATTCCTATACATTGCATTCATACATCCGGGGCACTTGGGTCATTTTTTCCTTCCCACTGCCTTAGCCGATGGGCCGCTATCGAGCGCGGGCTCTTAGCCCATCACTTGTTGCGCCAAATCCTCTAAATAATTTCCATAGAGCCTCGGCCTTCAACTTTTTATCATGGCCTCCGACTAATCTCCTTGTGGTCGGACCTCCATCTTCATCCTTAGAGCCTCCGACTTATCTTCATTGTGTTCGGCCCACCATCTTTTCATCCAAGCCTTTGACTCGTCTTCATTGTGCAGTCCGAGCCTCCATCTTTTCATTAGAGCCTCTGACTCATCTTCACTGCGTCCGGGCCCTCTGCCTTCTCATCAGAGCCTCCAACTCATCTTCACTGCGCCCGGGCCTCCTCCTTTTCATCATAGCATCCGACTCATCTTTACTGCATCCGGGCCTCCACCTTCTCATCATAGCCTCCGACTTTTTATCAGATTCTCTGACTGATCTTCATTCCAACTACACTAAGTTTTGTTGGGCCTCTTCAATGGGGAGTTGGCCTATATTCTATACAGGACCCCTAACAAGGAGCACAAGTTAGGCCCCCTCCATTGCAGGTCATGCTATCCCTACCTGCGCAGAGGACCATTCACAACCTACTGGAAGGAGAAGGAGGGCTATTCAGTACGGGGTCAGGCATCACCGCTATGCACGGAGGCAAGCATAGCTTCTATATCTTTTTTCTATCTCTCTTTTTTGCATGTGTTTTTGTTCAGAGCTTATTAGCTTCCATCAGATGAGATGGGTCAGTCGGTCTTTTACAAATGTAGAGTGTGATGATCTTGCAATGCAATGCAGGGACCTTTCTAGCGGATCAGGGCAGTGGAATTGCATTGGTTAGCGCACAGGGGTACAAGGAAACAGCATAGTTCTTCGACCCGCATCAATGGGTAGCCCAGATGGACATGAACCTGCGCTAGTTGGCATCATGTATAAGAAGCTGGTTATTTCAAAATGTCCATCCAGTTTAGGTGACTGAAGTGGAGCACGACTTACTCAACATGATAGAGAACGAAGGCTGCAGAATGTGGGACGCCATTATAGATCATTCCTCTCTTGTACCACTCGTCAACAAGCCAGATCTGCTACTCAGATTGCATGATCATTTGGTTAATGTGGTGCTGTGTACCAACCTCAATGGGTATTGGGCAGTGCTTGGGATGTTGCAAGTCAATCCTGAATGGCTTGAGGCGGTCAACAGGAACACATCAGTTACTAGTCGATCTCTGGTCGCTTTCATTCAATTTCCCCTCCTACTTGCCAATTGTGAAGGGAATGTACTGCACACTATGATAACTAACTATTGACTGAACTAACTGACTCTTTCTTGTTCCAATCCCCTCAAGCAAAAGCCTGACGGCCTTCTACCGCGGAAGCTTCTACAACTCCATGACCCAAACGCCGCAGGTGCAGGCTTTCCAGTTGTTGCGGTTCTACCGCAACCCATCAGCTCACAGACTAGAGCACGTCGTCCCACTAGGACCCACTGACCCTAGCATGGTGCCGCCGGTGCCTCTCCTCTATTCTTGCAGATAATCCACCGTGCTCAATTTGTCGTCGGCGCTTTCTTTTGTGGTGTTGTTGTCATGATCCCATAAGTTTAGTTCATCCATCATCCATTGCATCAACGCTTGATGTATCGTCAAAAGATGATCAATTGACATAACTCTCGCTCCTTATCTTGTGTCCCTTTACGTTTTTAGATGAACTAATGTTGGAAATGTTTTGCCTTGCTACTATTTGCTGACACACCTCGATCTCCAGATGAATTCTGAATTCTATGCCTCAGATTTGTGTCAAAGATTGGAAATCAGGCAAAAGCTCCACAAAAGTTACGCCCCATGACTTCCTCTTTTTCCCCTTTTCTTCCCCCGAGTTCGATTTTCATGCAGATTTGTTATTGTCGTCTATAAAAAGAGTCGAGTACATACATGGCACTAGCTTTTTGTAATTATGAGTAGGGCCTCTAACACTTTAGATGTTATGTTGATGGTATTTTGAGATAACTAGGCTTTATATATGCTTTGCCAAGAGCTTGAGAGATTGAGGGAGACTAGAATTCTTTCTTCATTATTCCTAGCTTGCTTCCAAATGACAGGCATGCCTCTCTTTATATAGAGAGGGGATCAACCCTAAACCTAACTTGGTGGTTAAGCACCCTTGACCTAACTTGGCGGCTAAGCTATTGACTCTTGGGCCTATTGGGCCGGCGGTAGCCTGTTGGCTGCCCATGACATCTCCACCACCCTCGGAGACCCAGCTCACCCTCGAGCTGGATATCTTGATGGCACCGTCTTTTGTGTCGTAATGGAGCAGCACACCGGCCCATCGGATTGCCTTTCTCGCCTTGTCTTGGATCCTGAAATTGAATCCCAAAAATTTGCCTACACAATGTAGTGCATAGATATCATTGGCAGTGGGGCTTGAATTGTAGTAGCTTTGATCCTTCGGACTCTTGGCCATGTTGATGACAAAATTAGGTACCACTGACCTGCTTGTGGGTTTTAGGGCCCCTTCCTGTGGAACCGAGGTATGGAGCAACTTGTTGCCTTGGTCCACGGTTGGAAGGACTGCTCATGTAGTGGCCTCTGATGGTGGTAGCTCTATCAGGATGCTCCCTTGTGGAAGCAATTCTTCAAAAGTGATCGTGAAAGTCGACCACGGAACTCGTGCTATTGGAAGCCATGAACTCATCGAGAGGGATGGTACTGAGGGGCGGCTCAAAATGCAGTTTGAGCAGCTCTGAGAATCTGCGCCATCGTGGCGTACCATCGTCTTGCTGGACTTAGATATACCACATCTTGGCACTCTCCTCTAGATGGTGGCTAGCCATCCAGACCTTCTCCTCTTCCATGATACGATGTTGATGAAAGTAATACTCACAACGATTGATGAAAATCAGTGGATCAGACCTACCGTCAAACCGTGGAAAATCCATCTGCTGGAGCCTCAGTGGTCGGTGCTGGTGATGTTCGCCGCCGGCGGGTGCCTTGCTGGACGAGGACGACGAGTAGGGTTTGGAGGACAAGCACACGATGGCCTGGATGTTGGCCTCCACCGAGGCTTGCAAGGTCTTCATGGCGGTAGCCAAAGTGTCCAGTATCGCCTTGAGGTCGCTAGTGTCGCCCGTGTCGATGGTGGTGGAGGGTAGTGGATGAGCCTACGACAGATATGCGGCTGCCGGTGGTGGGGTAGGCGGCGCGATTGCTATTGTGGTGGAGAAATGGCTACTGGTGGTGGGGTAGGCAGCTGTGGTGGTAGATGGCTGGGGAGGATGGATTGGACGGCGATTGGCAGGGATCGATGGAGATCAGGTCTACGGCGGTGGTAATCGGAGGCGGTGAAGGCAGCGATTGACTGGATCGAACCGCTGGCTCTGGCGGCCGGAATTGATGATATGGATCGATGTTTTTTTTGTGGTGATGGGGATGATTGGCGGCTGTTGTGGAAGAATCGGCGATGCGCATGGCCAGGCCACCACTAGTGGCTAAGTTAGGAAAGTTAGAATTGTTATCTATTTGTAGTTCCTAGAATTAAGGAGGAATTACCTCCAGTCCGTTGGGCCTTAGGCCATATATATCCATGTACTCAGACTCGTGGAGATTTAAGAAAACTACTAGGCCCCGTTTGGATCCCTAGAATTGAATTCATTTTAATAATTATAATTTAGAGACATATTAATTAAACTAATATGTTTGTATATGGATTATAATTGCATATTATTGTTCACTATAAGAGAGACATACTTATTTGTTGTATTTTTATCGTAGGAGAGGCATTTTGAACAACATGTTATAAGCTGCAAATAGAAATATAGAATGGTGATCTATAGAATCAATTTCCATCTCTCACCCTATGAATTTGAGATGGGCTTAAATATGAACTTTGGAAAGTGGTGGAATGTCAAATTCCAAGCTAAATAGCTTAATTTATTAAAGTAGATTTCAATTCCTCCAAATGAAGGGATCCAAACAATCCCTTATCAATCTAATCTCTCTCTTTCCCAACCAAGTATAGCCAGCACGAGGGGTAAAACCTCAGCCTTAGAAGACAACTAAGCCTGCGGCGGAGCGAAAAACCTCGCTGGAGACGACGGCACACGGCTACGAACTTCGTAGAGGGCCAACTATCCTAAACCATGAGGATCATGACATCTGGTATCATATCGCTTTGGTTTTGATCCACTACCATGGCTTCCGCTATCGACGACGCCTTACACGCCCTTGTCGAGGGGCATCGTCTCATGTCTGAGCAGCTCCGTCATATGGACACAACGTTGGATCATCTAATGGCACTACTCGAGGCGCAGGCCCATGAGCGCCGGGCGGCAGTACACCTATAGGCAGCAGTGCGAGGATTCCTAGCACGACGGCGGGCGTAGGCTCTCTGTGGGGAGAAATATCGGAGGATCAGGCAGCAATGCGCATGCAAGAAGTCATGCGAGGCTTTCTTGTCCGGCGCATGGTGCGGTCGTGGCGCATGGCACTCACGACGGCGCGAGGGCAAATCACAACCTGCACGATTGACCACTCAAGCTCGCTTGTCCTTCCTGTAGAGTTCCAGGTATGGTGTTTCCCGGCAACGACCATGGCAACGCAGCAGTGGGCACCAGTGGTGGTTCAATCTGTGCCAAGAACTGCAGCAGTCGTCTCATCTGTTCTGGCGCCCAGCAGACTCGTTGGTTTCCACATCCTCCGATTTTCATGCCTCGTGAAGCTAGCTGTTGGGACATTCCCATGGGATCCAAGACGAGATGGTTATAGTTCAACTTTATTTCATATTTTCGTTGTCAGGTAAGCCGAGATGTAAAAGACTTAACCCTAGGTTACGCCGAGTAGGTCTGCAGCAGCTCGTGGGCGAGTTGCTCCGAAGGGAGGGAGAGATGTCATGTGGTACGGCGATGCGCAGGGCTCACCACCGGTGGCTAAGTTAGGAAAGTTAGAATTGTTATCTATTTGCAGTTCCTAGAATTAAGGAGGAATTACCTCCAGTCGGTTGGGCCTTAGGCCATATATATATCCCTGTACTTAGACTCGTGGAGATTTAAGAAAAGTATTATCAATCTAATCTCTCTCTTTCCCAACCAAGCCTAGCCGACATGAGAGCCTGCGGCGGGGGGGATAACCTCGCCGGAGATGACGGCACATGGCTACGAACTCCGTTTTTTTTAAACGACGCCCGGAGGACGCATTTCACATTAAGTAGATGAAAAACAAACAAAAGAGTTCAGCACACGGGACAGTAACACGAGGTTACCGACCCAGCTATCCTAAACCACGAGGATCATGACAGTAGAAGATGTGCTGGAGCAACGCAATTCAACACAGTCCTGACAAAATTTCTCAAGAAACAGTGTCCGACAAGAAACTGAAAATGTGGTGTTTCATGCTGTAGCTACAAATGGAGTAGCTTGTGCAGGATTTAGGATACTGGCAGCACTGTGCCACTGTAACCTTTTTTTCAGAGGAAATAAGGATTTCATCTGTTCATTGCAAAAATTTCTAGTCTGGTTGTGCTGTCTCTGTATACTGTCCAACGAAAAGCAGAACTGATATAGCTTCTAGTCCGAATAATGATTTCGATCGCCCCACTGGCCACTACTACTCCTTACATTAATAGTGCCTTTTCTACACATTTATTTAGCAGTGTCATTTGGGGCGGGCACAGTTTTGCGGGGAAAAAAATCTTCAAGAAACTTGGCGTCTGACAAGAAACTGAAAATGTGGCTGTTCATGCTGTACACCACAGCCTTCAAGTAGTGTAGTTGTTCAGGGTGTTGTCGGCAAGTTGCCACCTTGCTGGTGTTTGTTTGACGACAAGGAACTATTATTTCATCCATACACCATACTTAGCTAATTCCTGGTCTGACTAATGTTGCCAATTGCGGCACAACATCTGACGAATAAAATGAACTTGACTCATGCAGGAACACGAGGGTAAGCAAGGAATGGGTTGTCAATAAGAAGACTGTAGGATGCAGAGCAACACACCGTTGCCCTGTTTTCACTGAAGCTAATAGGATACTAGATCATGACAGAGTTCTGTATTGTGGCTAGCTTCAGCAACAATGAAATGAAACAACCTTCTCCCTGGACGCCGCCGTCATACAAGTAAAACACTTGCTATCATGTCCTCCTCCCTGAACAACTAAAATATCATATACAATAGCTCTTTAATTTATTGCTTCATCTGCTTGACTGGACTAAAAATTATCAGCGCCTCCAGCTTTTCAGCACAGAGACCCCTCCTTACATGACAGAACCCCTACGGAAGCCGTGATCGCCGGCACAAAAGAGGTCGCCTTGGCAAAGTTAGGGGCCTTAACGTCAGGTGTGGGAGTGCCAGATGATGTGAAGAATGCGCCGTTGAGCATCATATCATCTTCAGATATCCAGGTCCATTTACTCCACTCACTCTTTGGTGCTACCTCACGCTTGGTCACCAGAAGAAAATTTTCAGAGTTCAGACTAGTTTGATTCTGAAAATAATATTTAGCTCCTGGCCTGCTTTCTAAAATTGTGATGCGACAAGTACTCCTTTTAAATAGAAAATGGCAATGTTTTTTGTTGAACTTATTTGTAATGACTATCTTTTTTTTAGATAATGGATAAAAATATCCGGCTTCTACATCCAAGGATGTATACATCCCATTATTACAAAGTTTTGGATGATATAAAAAGAGAGAGCCATAGTCTTATAGATCGACCAGGACGCTAGTTCAAACAATATAAATGTTTCCATTCTTTATTGGATAATTCTAAAGCAATTACTTCCAATGTCTTGCTCATCGTTGAGAGCGCGTCCTTGGCTGTCTCATCACGCTGCAGCTGGGCCCAAGAGCGTAACCAGTACGCTCCCCTGAAAATTATGTTGGGGTTAGTCCCACATCGAGAAGTGATGGTGGGGGAGCACAACATATAAGGCGGGACGGTCCTCACCTATTAGACTAGTCTTTTGGGTTGAGTTAGGCTCAAGGCCTGTATATGTTGTGACTCCGGTGGATCTGGGCCGGAGCGGCGCCGCTCGTCGGTACGACGAGCCGGGTCGGCTCCAGGGAACCTAGGGGCGCCGGCTCAGCGAGCCGGGCCTGTTTCTAACAGTTGGTATCAGAGCCGGTCTAACGACCCGCAACAAATCTCGGTGGGTCACACAATGGCGGGGGGCAGCCCGTCTGGACAACGTCTTAGGGCCACACGGTTGTGTGAGTTAAAGAGTTGGGACCGATGTGTGACTACGGGGGAGATTGCTGGGGTTAGTCCCACATCGGAAATTGATGGTGTGGGAGCACAACATATAAGGTGGGGGAGCACAACATATAAGGCGGAGCGGTCCTCACCTATTAGGCTAGTCTTTTGGGTTTAGTTAGGCCCAAGGCCTGTATATGTTGTGACTCCGGTGGACCTGGGCCGGAGCGGCGCCGGTCGTCGGTACGATGAGCCGGGCCGGCTCTAGGGAACCTAGGGGCGCCGGCTTAGCGAGCCAAGTCTGGTTCTAACATTTGGTATCAGAGCCGGTCCAAGGACCCGTAGCAAATCTCGGTGGGTCACACACTAGCGGGGGCACCCCGTCTGGACAACGTCTTGGCCACACGGTTGTGTGAGTTGAAGAGTTGGGACCGATGTGTGACTACGGGGGAGATTGTTGGGGTTAGTCCCACATCGGGAATTGATGGTGGGGGAGCACAACATATAAGGCGGGGCAATCCTCACCTATCAGGCTAGTCTTTTGGATTGAGTTAGGCCCAAGGCTTGTATATTTTGTGACTCCGGTGGACCTAGACCGGAGCGGCGCCGCTCGTCGGTATGATGAGCCAGGTCGGCTCCAAGGAACCTAGGGGCGCCGGCTCAGCGAGCCGGGCCTGGTTCCAACAAATTATCTGCATAATAGAGTTAGATCTCATTTGATTAAAAACAACATCATTATGGGAGTAGTAACTTGACTCACTTTCCATTAATCATATGAGGGAATATATATAGATTACATGGGTATACGAGGAGGTATGAAACTGAAATAGAAAACAAAGGGACTGCAACCTTTGACATGCTAAAACTGAAAACTTAATATGTTAACACCCTCCCTCAGTTGGAGCGCCGACACTTCTTGAAGTGGAGACATTCAAACTGGAACGAAAATCTGTAAATAGAGAGGTAGGAAGGCCCTTTGTAAACACATCCGCATATTGGGAAGTGGATGGAACATGAAGAACACGAATTTCCCCTGTCGAAACCTTGTCTCGGACAAAATGTAAATCAATCTCAACATGTTTGGTACGTTGATGTTGTACCGGATTGGTTGAGAGATAAACTGCGCTGGCGTTGTCACAGAAAACCACGGAGGAACGTCGAGGACAAAAGAGGAGTTCCTGGAGGAGTTGGCGAAGCCAAGAAATTTCCGCAACGGCATTAGCAACAGCTCTATATTTCGCCTCAGCACTAGAGCGGGAAACTGTTTGCTGGCGCTTCGAGGACCAGGAAACCAAGTTGTCCCCGAAAAATACAGCATAGCCCGAAGTGGAGCGCCGAGTGTCGGGACAACCCGCCCAGTCAGCATCTGAATATGCAACAAGGTCAGAAGTAGAAGACCGGAGTATCTGGAGACCGTAGTCAAGAGTCCCCTTGATGTAGCGAAGAACACGCTTAATCAAGGCAAGATGAGGCTCACGAGGATCGTGCATATATAGACATATTTGCTGCACTGCATATGAGATGTCTGGACGAGTGAAGGTAAGATACTGTAAAGCCCCGGCAAGTGCCCGATGATCAGTGGCGTCAGCAACAGGTATTCCATCAGCAGAGAGTTTGGCATTAGTATCAATCGGAGTGGAGCATGGTTTGCAATCAGTCATACCAGCACGATCCAAGATCTCAAGCATGTAGTGGCGCTGGGAGAGGAACATGCCAGTGGAGCTTCGAGAGACAGCCATGCCAAGGAAATGATGCAAATGTCCAAGATCCTTCATGGAAAATTCTGCTGCAAGGGATCTTACAAGGTTGTGGAGTAAATGCCCAGAAGATGCAATCAATATAATATCATCAACATAAAGAAGTAAGTATGCTACATCGGAACCTCGCCGTAAAATAAAAAGAGAGGTGTCGGACTTGGCCTCTAGAAATCCAATAGAACGAATGAAGGAGGCAAATCTGTTGTACCAAGCTCGGGGTGCTTGTTTCAAGCCATAGAGAGACTTGTTAAGGTGACACACATAATCGGGCTTCGATGAATCAACAAACCCAGATGGTTGTGCACAATAGACTGTCTCTTCCAAAGTACCATGGAGGAAAGCATTCTTCACATCCAATTGATGGACAACCCAGTTCTGAGAGACAGCCAAAGAGAGCACTGTGCGTATCGTGGCTGGCTTAACAACAGGGCTGAAAGTTTCACCAAAATCAATACTAGGGCGTTGGGTAAAACCACGAAGGACCCATCGAGCTTTGTAACGATCGAGGGTGCCATCCGAAAGGAATTTGTGTCGAAAAACCCACTTGTCGGTAACAATATTAATGCCAGGTGGGGGAGGAACAAGATCCCAAGTTTGATTGGCTTGGAGAGAAGTGAATTCTTCCTGCATAGCATCACGCCAATTTGGATTTGCCAAAGCGCCACGGTAAGTCTTCGGAATAGGTAATAATGTGATGGCCTGCAAGTTCATAAGAGTCCTTGGTTGCCGAAATCCATGTTTGCCACGAGTCACCATGCCATGATCATTAGCCACTGGAGTAATTTGAACTGCCCCCTGTGGTATAGCATGACCAGAGGGAGGAGCAACAACAGGAGACGGTTCAGGGCTGGTGCTAGGACTCCCAAGCACGCCCCTCGAACTGGGCACTGCTTCTGCTCCTGGCGCAGAAGGCCCAAGCGCGCGCACTGGACTAGACTGGGCATCTGCCACTGGCTCAGCAGCCTGGAAGCCCCCGCTGGCAACAACCCAAGTGGAATTGGGGGCAGCGGGAGATGTACTAGCATCCGTGTCGCCAGAAATGTTAACACCAGTACCTGCAACACTTGCAACAAAAGGTGAAGGAACAGGGCTATTCTCATAGTCAAACTCCGACAAGAAATCAAGGTTGGATGAAGGGAGGGGAGCAGGAAGCTCGGCAAAAGGAAAGGATGATTCATCGAAGTTGACATGACGAGAAATAATTATGCGATTGGTGGCTAAGTCAAGACAACGGTATCCTTTGTGGTCGAAAGGATAGCCTAGAAAAACACAAGGAGTGGAGCGGGGAGCTAATTTATGGGACTAGTGGCAGATAGGTTAGGGTAGCATTTGCAACCGAAAACACAAAGATGATGATATGTTGGATGGACGTCGTACAAAGTGAAGTATGGAGTTTGGAAATTAAGGGTTTTGGTGGGATGACGGTTGAGAAGATAAGTGGCTGCATGAAGAGCCTCCACCCAGTAGGATGATGGTAAGGTGGCTTGGAACATAAGAGATCGCATGATATTATTAGTGGAGCGAATAAGTCGTTCCGCGCGACCGTTTTGAGGGGAAGTGTGGGGACAGGACATGCGAATAGCAGCACCATGAGCGTGAAGAAAAGCCCGAGTGGTAGAGTTATCGAACTCACGACCATTATCACATTGGACAGTCTTGATGGTGGTGCTAAACTGAGTGGAAACATATAAAAAAAAGTTAGAGAGAGTTGGAAAAGTGTCAGATTTAAGGCGTAAGGGAAAAGTCCATGAATAATGAGAACAATCATCAAGAATTATAAGATAATATTTATAGCCACTGACACTAGGAATGGGAGACGTCCACAAATCATAGTGTATTAATTCAAAATTCGCGGAAGCACGGGAAGAAGATGAAATAAAAGGTAGGCGCACGTGGCGGCCTAGCTGACAAGCATGGCATAAGGTTTCTAAATCACGTTTATGGCAGGCTGAATGCAACAAAGGAGACAAGCGAGATAGAGACTCATGTCCAAGATGACCAAGCCGACGATGCCAAAGAACCGGTGTAGATGTGACAGCAGCCAAGGAGTGATGGTGGGTCGGGGGCCGAAAAGAGTATAGCTCCCCAGAACTATTGCACCTGACGATCACGTTCCCCGTTGCCAGATCCTTCACAGAAAGACCAAAAGGATCAAATTCAACAAAACAATGATTATCAATAGTGAAACGACGGACAGAAATAAGATTTTTAATAATGTGTGGAGAAATAAGAATATTATGTAGATGTAATGAGTTGGTGGGTAAGTGAAAAGATGTGGAACCAATAGCGGTAACAGGCAAAGCGGAACCATTACCGACAATTATATTAGATGGGGTAAGAAAAGTAGAAGGATGAACTTGAGTTAGGAGGTTGGAGTTTGAAACCATATGAGAGGAAGCACCTGAATCCATATACCAATTGTCGGTCGGTGGAGGCGTGAGCGTCATGGTGTTGAAGTTACCAGCAGCGAGCTGTTGCTGCGGCACATACTGCTGCTTCTGTGGCACGTACTGCTGCTGTTGCTGAACAGGGGAACTCTGTGGCACGTACTGCTGCTGCTGAACAGGGGCACCAGCAACAAATGCCTGAGGACGAGGAGGCATCGGCAGTGGTGCGAGGGGAGGTGGGGACGTGCACCGTGCTGTCCTGGCCAAATAGCAAAGGTCCCTATGAGGGGATTCCAGTTTTGGGGCGCCCAGGCCCCCTGTTGGCGACCGGGCGGGTCACCACGCCAGCGACGCCGAGGTCGGCCGCGGCCCTGGCTGCCTTGGCTGTAGGTGCCGCCCTGGCCAGTGCCTTGGCCAGCTCCTTGGCCGGCGTGGCCAGCATGATGGCCATGGCCACCCTGGGCACCACCAGAGCGAGGTGCAGGTGGGCGCGATGGCGACGACGAAGATGTGATGAACGCCATTGGAGTAGAGACCTTGCTGGCTATCGTGACTTCTTCAATAAGCAAATCTGCACGAACGTCGGAGAAAGACGGAAACGGACGAGAGCGTGTAATCATGGCCACCAGGTGAGAGTACCGATCGTTGAGGCCGCGAAGAACATTGAGAACGAGAGTGCGGTCCAAGACTGGTTCACCCAAAGTGCCCAAAGCGTCGGCCATACGCTTCATTTTATTACAGTAATCTGTGATAGAAAGATCCCCTTGAATAAGCGTCTGAAACTCGGCATTGAGGATGATGGCACAGGTTTCTTTATTGTCGATAAACTGTTCTTCAAGACCAAGCCAAATAGAGCGCGATGTTGGAGAAATGCCGGTGGACACGACATCAATGAGATCAGGTGAGACTGTCGCAAAGAGCCATGATTTGATGGTGCAATCCATACGGTTCCAGTGAGGATCCGTGGAGAAGTCATCATCGGTGAGCACAAGACCATCAAGTGCATACTTGGTGACGGTGTTGAGGAAGATAGAGCGCCATCGACTGTAGAACGTGGACCACTGCTCGAGGACGAGAGGGAGCATGTTCTTGATGTTGACGACGGCGACGGCTTGAGCGTGAAGCTGAGCCTGCTCGGCATCCTTGTACTCGGCGACGCGCTGATCCGCTGCGTCGGCTCGAGCGCTAGCGGCCTCTGCGTGAGCAAGAGCGGCCTGAGCCTGGACGGTGGCGGCCTGGGCAGCAGCAGTGGCGTCCTCAGCTGCCCGCTGGGCTTCCTCGACAGCACGTTGAAGATCGGTGGAGGAGACCATGGCGCACGTCGGGCTGGAGGCCGATGGAACGTCGGGCTAGAGGCGTCGGTGGAAGACCGACAAGTTTAGGTGGAGCGGAAAGGAAAGGATCGTGACCTCTCTGATACCATATTGGAGTGGTAACTTGACTCACTTTCCATTAATCATATGAGGGAATATATATAGATTACATGGGTATACGAGGAGGTATGAAACTGAAATAGAAAACAAAGGGACTGCAACCTTTGACATGCTAAAACTGAAAACTTAATATGCTAACAATCATTACGGCATCTCCAGATAGCCCAAAACATGGCAGCCACCCCCACCCAAATCAAATTTCTAATCTTTTTATTTTGATTAGTTAGCCAAGTACCGAACATGTGGCTAATTGATCTTGGTGGGGTCAAACTAGTAGCAAAAAAGATAATCCTCCATATCATTTTGGTAAGGGGACAGACTAGGAATAAATGTTGGATAGTTTCATTCCTATTACAACAGATGCACTTCTGACTCCCTTTCCAATTTTTCCTAGCAAGGTTGTCTTTGGTTAGGACGACACCCCTTTGCAGGAACCAAAGAAATATTTTAATTTTTAGAGGAACTTTTATGTTCCAGATCTTCTTATGACGAAAAGGTGTTTGTGTATCTATAAGATAGAGATACATGGAGCGGACAGAGAATAATCTCGATTTGGTTAAACTCCATCTGAAATAATCTGAACCATCCACCAATTCGACACGGGAGATCCGTGCTACTAAACTAATTCATTCTGTAAGTTTATTATCCACCAGAGCCCTTCTAAAGGATATGTTTAGCGGGCTAGTAGTCATCACTTTTGAGACTATTGCGTGAGGATCCCTCACTATATTATATAAAGATGGATAGCTAACTTTCAGAGGCTTATCACCTACCCATATGTCGTCCCAAAACCTAGTGTTGGTTCCATCTTTAATATCGAATGAACCATTAGCCAGCACCTCATCCTTGATATGAATGAGGCCTCTCCAAAAATGAGAGTCATTGGGCTTGGCTGCCACCTGAGTTAGGCTCTTGGAGCTTAGGTATTTATTCCTTAAAAGAGATTGTCATATATCTTCTATGTTTAGCAGATTAACCAGCCATTTGGCTAGGAGGCATTTATTTTGCAATTGTAAATTTAGAATTCCTAATCCCCCTTGGTCCTTAGGACGACATAGGATGTCCCATTTGGCAAGTCGATATTTATGTTTATCCGAGGAACCTTGCCAAAAGAACCTTGATCTATAATGATCCAGGTTTTTAATGACCCCTTTAGGGATCTCAAAGAAGGACATCATAAACATAGGTAGGCTGCTTAAGACCGAATTCAGCAGAACTAGTCTACCCCATATGACAGGTATTTCGCTTTCCAACAAGAGAGCTTCTGTTTGAAACGATCTTCCACCTTTCTCCATTTAGAGTTCAGGAGTTGTCTATGGTGCATTGGGATCCCTAGATATCTGAAGGGATATTCACCTGTGTTGCAACCAAATAGACTGGTATAAAAGGATTCCATCTCCTTAGCTGCACCATAACAGAAGACTTCGCTCTTGTGGAAGTTGATCTTTAGCTCAGATAGTTGTTCAAAAGAGCAAAGCAACAGTTTCAGATTCTGTGCTTGTTCTGGGTCATGATCAATAAAGATAATGGTGTCATCTGCATATTGTAGTATAGACAGACCATCATCTATAAGGTGGGGACGACACCTCTTATTTGACCATCGGCTTTTGCTCTGTTAATAATAAGAGCTAGCATATATGCAACGATGTTAAATAAGATCGGTGACATGGGATCTCCCTGTCTGAGTCCTCGTTTGGTTTGGAAGTAAGGTCCTACATCATCATTGACTTTGATTCCCACACTTCCTCCAGTGACCATCGTTTCAACCCACCGACACCATTTGGGGGAGAAACCTTTCATTCGTAGTGTTTGTTGTAGGAAAGACCACTTCACCTTGTCGTATGCCTTTTCAAAGTCAATTTTGAAAATGACACCATCTCTCTTCTTGGTGTGAAGTTCATGGATGGTTTTGTGTAAGATGACGACCCCTTCCATTATTTTCCTACCCGGCATAAAGGCAGTCTGTGTTGGCCTCACCACAGTTTTAGCTACCATACTAAGCCTATTTGTGCCCACTTTAGTGAATATTTTAAAGCTCACATTAAGTACACAAATTGGCCTGTATTGCTGAATTTTTATGGCATTACTCACTTTTGGGATTAAGGTAATAATACCAAAATTCAGGCTGTAGAGATCAAGAGCCTCCCTCTGTAGCTCAGCGAATAAGGGTAGAAGAACATCCTTGATGACTCCCCAAAATACCTGATAGAATTCCGCAGGAAAACCATCAGGGCCCGAAGCTTTATTATGTTCCATTTGGAAGACTGCCTCCCTCACTTCAGATTCAGTGAACGGGCTGATGAGGATATCGTTTTCCTCCGGTGATACCTGTGGGATATCCAGGTTTTGGTCTTCCCTAAGGAAGATATCGCAATTTTCTGGTTGCCCAAAGAGGTCTTTATAATAAGTCGTAATGTGACTTTTGAGATGCTCATCACTGATTACAACACCTTGATCATTTTCAAGTTTATATATATGTTGCTTACGATGTTTCCCATTGGCAACTAGATGAAAGAAACGAGTGTTAGCATCCCCTTCTAGGAGGGTTTTAACTTTGGCTCTCTCATACCATTTTAGTTCCTCTTCTCTGAGGAGGTGAACTCAGCGTTCTTTTAGATAATGTTTCAAATTAATTTCTTGATCAGATAGGGGAGAGGTCTCCGCTTTTTTATCAAGATTATCTAAAAGAGCTAGCAGAGTCTTTTTTTTCTTTTCGATACGACCCCGCCGTGTGTTTCGCCCAACCGCGTAGATATTGTCGGAGTCTGCGGATCTTGAACTGCCAACGTTCAAGAGGGGTGGACCCAGAGCATGGAGATTGCCAAATATTTGCAATCATATCATAAAATCCATCTCGTATCAACCATCCCCTCTCAAATTTGAAAGGACAGTTGTAGGTTAGGTGGGTCGAAGCACCTGTGTTAAGCACTAGGGGAGTGTGGTCTGAGATATTCCTATCCCTAGGTTCTACTGTTGTCAATGGGAACATGATTTCCCATTCCGTGCTCACTAAAACTCTATCCAACTTTTCAAAAGTTGGATTATCTCCTGGGCCAGCCCATGTGTATTGGCGGCCTGCCATTGTAATCTCCTTAATATCCAAGGATTCAATGACAGCATTAAAAAGATCTGGCCATTTAGGGTCGAAGTCCCCAGAACTCTTATCTTCTGGGCCCCGCATTATGTTGAAGTCTCCTCCTATCATATATGGAAGGGTTTCTTTGGAGCATGTGTTAGCGAGTTCTACTAAGAAAGCACTCTTATCATGGAGTTGTGCTGGCCCATATACCGTATATAGCACAAATTTGAAGTCCTTTGATTTGACTCTTAGGGTGAATTTTACATAAAAATCTCCCTCCGCAATGGCTCCAATGTCAAATATATTCAAGTCCACACCTAGCAAAATGCCCCCTGATCTACCGTGGGGTGCCATGGTGTGCCAAAGAAAATCATGTCCCTCAAAAATATTTTTGAGAACATGATCCGGGAACGAAACCCGGCCTGTTTCGGAGAGAGCAATAAAATTAATTTGCTCTTCCTTAGCTAATTCAGCCAAAAACCTATGCTTAGCCAAGTCTCTCAGACCTCTGCTATTCTAGAAAACTCCCTTCATTTTATAATAATCTTTGAGGGGGTCTTTGGCTTCTTGGGAAGCTTGCCAATAGTTGTATTCTTGGCTTTATTATATTTTTTCTTCCGACGGAGTGGAGAGAGATCTATGATTTGATCCTTCCCCTCCTCCAGCAAATTCTCATTTAGATTTCCACAGGCGTGGCTGAGAATTGCATCAAGTTGGTTGTCCCGCTCATCATCACTCTCAAGATTGGAGAGTTTAGATTTAGCGACACCCTTCTTTCTATTAGCACATAAAACTAACCTATCTACCTCTAAGTTTTTTATTGTAACTATATCTGAGGTACTTAGGTTGATGCCTACTCTACCAAGGTTTGAAAAATTTTGGAATCTGGAAAGTTACAGAAGGAATTACCTGCGCATTCGAGATTCTTTTTCGCCGCCATCCGTTCGACCTTTTGCAGGGTGTGGACATCCGCCAACTCCACGTTCCTGGCCCTACGGCGCAGCTCATTGATGGGCTCGATTGGCCGCACCAAGGCAGGGAGCGACGCAGGAGTTGCGGTGGACGCGATAGTCGCCGAAGAGCCTCCACCACCAACCACAACAGGTAGATTCCCCTCGTCGATGCTGCCCCCCAGAGGCGAGGTAAGAGCCGAGCCTCCCCCACCGAACTCTGGGTTAGGGATGTCCCCCGTTGTCGGAGAAGTCAGAGCAGCGGCTGTCGGTGATAGTGTCGGGGTAGTGCCAAGTCCCAGCATGGAGGGCGAATAGCCCCCCAAACCTGCCTGTAGTGTCTCCTGGACCGGAGTCAAAGCAGACCCACCCGGTCCCGTCGAGGCGGACGCGGCGCTGCTGGCCTCAGCCTGCACGTGAGGTGCAGGGGCAGCAGCACCAGCCGAGGTAGCAGCACCGGCCGGGGTAGCAGTACCGGCCGGCTGGGTTGACAGGTCGCGCGGCGCCGATGGAGCGCTACTAGCAGCAACCCGTGCGTGAGCAGCGGGGGCAGCAGCGCTGGTCGTGGTAGGAGAGGAGTCGGTCACGCCATGTTGATCGACCAGGCCTGGAGTGTTGAGATCCTCCACCTCACAGCCCTGTATGATAACAGTATCTGCAGAGACGCCGCTAACCGAACCATCCGACGAAGAAACAACAAGGGAATTATATGTTGCAAGCTCTTCTTCCGTCAGAGGTGAGTATTTCTTCCCTACAGCCCCGTCGCCTGATTCAAGCACGACCTTGATACTGATCTCTTTTAGCAGCTGATCACATGCCATATCCAGGGCCTTTTCCACCAAGGATGCTTGTTGCTGAGAAGGCATGCCCTGAGTAGGTGCCTGGTCAGCGGAAATATTCTTATGAGGGTCATGGGGATTAATAGGATCCTCAGCATCCTTCATCTCACGGTCTCCCTCATCAAGACCATCCCTATCACCTCCCAATAAATCATAATCTTCTGGATCAGAGCCAACATTCTGAATAGATTGGTCAGGTTTGAAATAAAGGCGGTAAATACTGCTATTAACACAAACATCAGCCTGTTTAGGTAGCTTTGTGACATCGAGGACCGCAACTAGGATACGAACCTCACCAGTCGCCCGGAGGTGCACCATGTCCACCTTTTGTGTTGCCCCAACAATGGACCCAACTGCCCATAGAGGAAGAAAAGAGCGAAGCACCCAGGGCACCCCGTTGACTGTCACCCAAACTTGCTCCAACACTTTGATTGGTTGTACATCATCAACAAATTCTTCAAAGACAATGGTGCCCTCCTTGTTCTTCGTTGTGACTGTGCGGATTGCGATCATGCGTGCCAGTTCTTCCCTGCTCGGGAATGAGACAACAAAAGATTTAGCCCCTTGCTCCTGTACCTCCCAAACCCAGCGGACTGGTATGATCCTAGCCAGCTCCGCTTGAAGCAACTGAACCGAGACCACTCCCGCTTCGACAGTGATGAGTGCAGCAACTGACGACTGAACAGGATCCACGATTTGATTGACCCTTGCAGCCTGGATCTGGAAGAAGCCCATGCCATCATCAGCGGCGCTGCAATACGCAACCGTTGGTTTAGTGCCCCGAAGCTGCGGACACTGGTTTGTGTAATGTTCCTCGGTGCAGATTGTACACTCCAGCTTCACTGAATGATCCTTTCGTTTTCTCTTTTGTTTGCCTTGTTCCTCATCAAAACCCTTCGCAGAAGAAACGTCGAAGGTGATGGTGTTGTTGCCGGCCGAGCCCCCAGCACCGCCCTGTGGTCGTTGACCGTTCCCATCTCCTTGTGCCCCGGGTGCACCGACGCGACCCCGTGCACCTTCTGCAGCACCAGCAATCACCGCTCCACTGGCCGTGGGTTTTGGAGCACGCCCCCGACCACGTGTCTCTGTCCCGGCGCCACGACCGGCAGTACCAGCCGGGGGGGGAGGAGCCCCGCGTCCTCCACGGCCCCGGTCGTTCCCATCTTCTCTCCCGCGCCCCTGAACAGCAGCTGCAGGTCTGCCCCGACCACGGCGATAGTCGAATGGAGCCCCGCGGCCATGGGCAGCCCTGCCGCGGAAACTTCCATGATCTCCACCCGCCATCAGAGCGTCGGCGGCGTATCTGCGGCAGCGAGGGAGATCACAGGGTTGACCAGGCGGCAGTTAGGTCGGGAGATGTCGAATCCTGTTGCGTCGCCGGCTTGGGACGTCGACTTGTCTCGCGCTGGCCCGTCTGTGTGTTGAAACAGGGCCACCTCTCTGATTGGATGGACCGTGTTGGGCTTTGCCGGTCCAGGCACCTTCCCGAAATTCGAAAATTGAATTCGCGTGGATTTCGGATCGGCGCCCAGGACGCGACGCGTGCTGGACTGGAAAGCCGGCCAGATGTAGTCGCCGGTGAGTAACGGCGCGGTGGCAGCGGACCCTTCCATAGCCGCTGCCAAGGTGCTTTCCTTGTGGACGTCGAGGATGAAAGCGTCACTGCCGAGGACCGACGGTTCCGCCGAGTGGAATGCGTCGACGGCGGTGTCGGCCGAGGAGATGCAGCTGGGGTCGCCGTCGCTTGAAGAGGAGGCTGGATGAGGCGCCTAGAACTGGCATCGGCGTCCCCAAGATCCTCGCATTCCGAGTCGGAATCGGATCCGGGGTCCCAGAATTTGCCCGAAGCCATTGAAAGCTTACTGAAACTCTGATCGACGTCTCTCGAGTCTTTCGCAGTAATTCTCCGTAGTGCTTTCCGAATCGATGGCGCAATCGACACGGAAGGCATCCTCCATCATACGGACGAGTGGCCGACGGGGACGACTGCAGGGACCGCGGCGGCCGGGGTGGTGGTGACGACCTCCGAAGCGAGCCGCCGGCGGCGGACTGCCGCTTACGGGGTCGAGCTCCTGCGCGCAGACGACGGCGAGAGTGGACGCGGTACCAGCGCCGGCGGGAACGTGTCTGTAATGACTATCTGGAGTAAGAGAATAATGGAAACTTTAGCATCTTGACGAAAAATCACCGATAGAGTTTTAGTTGAGACTAGGACCCTCTTCAGAAACACAGCTTTGCAACAAAACAAAAATGAGAACAAAAGTTGCTCAAGGGAACAGGTGATAAAACATTAAACCTCTTTGGCCTTGTCGGCAAGGAATCGATTGCCATGGCTCAGAATTGTTGGCGAAGCACTGCCACCAATGCCATACATCTCCCAGTTTATGTAGTCGTTGTTGATAACGTGAAACAGTCCAAACCGGCACCTATATATATATCAAGCACAGTAGTACATACATTCATCATATTGCCTGATGATTAAACTATAATTAGTTAATGGAATACCAAATAAAATAGCTTTACTAGTTACTAATTAAACAAAGCAAAATGCATATGGGTTCTTGATCATGCAAATGCACCTTGGCATTCTTTGGACAGGACCCGGTCCGAATCGGTTAAACGCAACAGTGACCTTCATGTTCTTATCATCACTGAAATCATCGCTGTGCCCAAGCAACATCGTCTTGTTATGGTCCCTAAGGAGGTTGTTAGACAGGGTCACATTCGTGGAGGCACCCGTGACATCGATGAGGCCGTCGGCACAGGCCTCGAGCGTGCAGTGATCCACCCACACACGCGTGGAGCCAAAGACAGCGATGCCATCACCCACGTCTGCCGCCGACTCCGACGACGTCGTCGTTTGCGCAGCAGGCCTGCATCCGCGTATGGTAATCCCATGGATGATGACGTCGCTGACGTTTCGCACCACGAAGCAGGTACCACCGTCGCCGACGACCACGTCGGCGCCGCGGCCGTCGACGGTCTTGCGCGAGGCGACGAGCAGCTCCTGCTTCGGCCTGATGGTCATGTCGCGCGCGAACGTGATCCATAGCGGCTCTTCCTGGACGAGGCCGTACCGGGGCGTGCCTGGCGAATGGCGACGGGCTCGCCGGGTCGGTGGCATCGTCGCTGGGGTCAGTCACCACGTACGTCTTGCCGTTCTTGCCACCGATAGTGCCGCTGCCAAAGCCGATATATCGTGCAGTCCGCGAGAAGCTGCCGGTTGTCTGCCCAGCTGGTATCGCAGCGCCAGCAGTCGTCGATCGGGTTGCCGCTGTTGTTGCTGCATTCGCCTGCCATCCGTCGTCGTCCGTGTAGCGGCGAGATGTTAACCATGCTGCTGCTTCTGTATTGTTGCATTGCAAGGGACACGACGAAGCTCAAAGGATTAAGAGCTAGGCTCCATTATATGATCATGCTTAGCTTTAAACAAAAAATGTCAGAATGTATGCACCATTTGCCTGAATTTGATTTAGTTACATAACCTGACGACATCTTGCACGACCTGATGTTGATCAGGGTCTTACCTAGATGTGGTGGAGGCGTCGATTGGCGACGGCGAAGCGATGGGCATGTGCAGGACTGAACCTTGACACAATTAGTTAGGATTGCATCTTTATCTTTGGATTGTTTTGCATGCGCGCACGAGGGCCGATTTCTGTGGTTGCCGTGCGCATGTATAGGAATAGGATGTCGTACGTGGCCGAGAATAGCTCGCCATCTACTTGGGCGACCGGCCGTGGAAACTGCGACAGACAGCCGAGCAGCTTTGCCTTTGTAATTTGTGTGTATAAACAAGAAGTAGAACACAAGAAAAGCTACGGTCATTGGCTCTTTGGGCAGCACCAATTACAGACATTGTCAAGCATGGCGTGACGAGTTCGACTCCACTGCACTGGAAGCAAACTGCAGCGCGGTTCCACCGAACATGGTCGCCCCGCTCATGACGAATGAGACGGCGAAGGATGGCTAGGAAGCCATCAAGACCCTGCATATATATCGGCGACGATCGCGTATATAAGGCGACGACGCTAAACCTTCCTGCTGAGTACGAGGCGATCGTGCTCCGAGACGGCGAGCCGGTTGACCTTTGCACGTGACGGGATCGTCCAACGTTTGGTGACGCTGTTGTCAAAAAAAAAAAACAGTTTGGTGACGCTTGGCGATCCAGAGGCCATCGTCCGTCCGAGGTCCATCTCAAATTATAAGATATATATATATATATATTCCAAAAAAAAATTAGAGATTCAAAGCATCTCGAATGTAACCGATAATTATAGAAAAATATAAAGATTTTTGACATCAAATAAGCATACTATATATGAAAATATAATTGATAAAAAATCTAATGAATAATACTTAGTTAGCATCGTAAATATTATTATATATTGTTATATAAGTTTAATCAAACTTAATATAGTTTGACTCTTTAAAATTCTTAGAAAATATCTTATTATAATTTGAGATGGAGGAAGCATCTCCTAGCATTTTTCGAGATTCTTGGAATGTCTTATTATAATTTGAGCTCTCGATCAAAGAGGTCACTGAAAGATTGAAGACTGTGGACGATGTTGAGCCCTCCTCGCCTCGCCTCAGACTGCCGGCGGCAAGCTACCCTGTCCTTCACGGTGGTGCAGTGGCTGGAGCAGTATAAGGAGAAGGAACCGAGTCCGGCCGCAGCAATTCGAGCTCTAGTGTCTAGTCCAGCCCACTAAGGCTCATGGACAGGTCAAAACTCAGTGGGCTCAGGCCAGGCCCACAAGGCTTCCGCTGTCGTGGAAAGAGGAGAGGGAGCACTGACGTGACGGATCCGGAAGGATGCGTTGTCGCTAGACCCGGCGCACGTTGGGGTCGGTATTTGCGGGAGACCGAGGGAGGGGGATGAGCACGAGTAGAAAACATTTTTCGCAACACCATTTTTACCATCAGCTTTCTAGAAACCGTGGTAAATAAGAATATTTCACTGCTGTGCTGGCCCATAATGGTAACCGTTGGAGTATGTTTTATTTTTTTTTCTAATTACTTCGAATCTTTTTGATTGGCCACGATTTGTATCTTTAATTTTGTTCACCAAAAATAGTATCCGATATTTTTTTCATTAATAGGATCTTGTCACCTTGAGCATGCAGAGACGGATCTAGGAAAATAAGCAAGGAGAGGCTTATCTCATAATCTTTTATCCCTAGCCTCTCCTTTCAAGCTTGATTAGGTACAAATTTGTAGAAGGGGCCTAGGAGGGGGCTCCATTGTCCGAGCAGCAGTAGCGAGGGCTTGAGCCCACCCCGCCCCCGGTGCTGGATCCGTCCCTGACCTTGAGGATAGTGGTGTCTAAGTGAATATAAGTGGATAGAAGAAATTCCCTTAGTGGACTAAAGCCATACTCCCTCCGTCCCACTATATCTGTCGTTGGACAAGTATCTGAGATACCAATGTGGATGGCTAAAGACCCTGTCACCCCTATATACCAGTGGTTTCGCATATGCATTTTTTGGATGGACATGCCATTAATGATAGTGACAGCATCATTCCTCTTTCAATAAACAACTCGGTGCTCACATGCACCTTTTCACAATTAAACATGCAGTATAGTATTTTTGCCGTAAACAAATCAAAGAGGACAATACAAAAAGCATTTCCCTCGGCTGCAAATACCACTTAGCGCCAATTTTACACAGAAAAAGCAAACTGAAATTTCAAACTATTGTCCCTAGCGCCAGTTCTCGAAAATGTAGGAGATAAAGCCCGGTAACCTTCGCGTTGCCTTCATTTGAACCATTGACCTTTCGTCCACCTTCCATGGCGATAGACTTGAACACGCTACCAGAAGAGGGAGGGGAGGAGGTGCCTGATCTCAACAACAGTTCTGTCGAACATGAAGAGGATCATGATGTACTGGCCGCAGATAGAGGTGGAGGAGCTCATCACTTTGGTCTCCATCCTGATCACAATGATGAACAAGCAGAAATTCATCAAGGTACGTAAGCAGCACATCTGTTTGTATCCAAAACTAGTTCTAACCTCTCTCTCTCCTAAAATTACAATGCTGGTTTTTTTCTCCCTTCTAAAATGACAAGCAACATTAGGGAACTCTTTTGTCAAAAAGTTTGATAATCTTCTGTGAAACAGTTCTTTGAAGCCTCACTCTACCTCCTCAATTATTATGTGCTCCATTTAGTTAGCTAGAGTTTCTTTTGTTTTTACCTTTTGAATCCTGTACTGAACCTTTTTTCAGCTTTCAGTAAATTCCAGTAGGGGTGTGACCCTCCTGTTTACTTTCAAAAAATATATTTTGTGCTAGTTTGCTTCCTCCCAACTAAAATCACTAGCATCATCTAGGAAATTTTAGTGTTTATCTCACCTAAAACTCTTTTGCAGTAGGACTCCTTTGTATCCTCTCTGTCCTAAACTAGTATGAAAAAACTAGTATGAACTGTTGTACTGAAAGGGGAGAATAACTCACATGTGTGGGTGACAATGCGTTCTTATAATGATCAGCTTGCTTCTATACCAGGTGACAATGCCGGCCATGCATTTGATTTAAATGATCCACAGGAAGAACAAGAAAACCAACATGCAGGTGATTATTTCCCTTAGGTTCCTGTCATGTTTGCAACAATAATTGTCCATGTCAAAAAGTTTCATAATCTATTTAGTGACAATCAGCACACCATCTACATTTTTTTTGTAGGAGATACCTTGGATGATGTCATACACGACTTTGGCGTGTACACAGATGATGTTGACATCATATTTGATGAAGAGGAGTTGTTCGACTCGGATGACGAAGACGATCAGAAAAACCTACAACAACAAACAAATATGCTCAGGAATTTGACAAAAAGAGAAAGGGAAGACATATATGCAGATTTGCTACGGTTAAGCACTAATGGGACATTACAAAGAAATAGCACAACACTTGTTGCTGCAAAGTACAATGTCCATGTGCGTACAATACAACGAGTATGGCAGAGAGCAAAAATTTGCTTGGCAGAAGGCATACCAGTAGATGCCAACTCTTTGAGACCTAAGAATTGTGGTCGTAAAAGAAATCAAGTGGACCTCACTAGGGTTGTTGATATTCCCTTAAACAGAAGGGGAACCATAAGGTCACTGGCAAATGCTCTTGAAATCAGTAAAAGCACTCTACATAGGTTGTTCAAAGAAGGCTTGCTACGACGACACTCCAACGCACTAAGACCTTATTTGAAGGAAGAAAACAAAAGGACAAGGTTGCGATGGGTTCTCTCTATGCTAGAATCAAGCACTCTGCCAAACAATCCAAAGTTCAAGGAAATGAAAAATATTATTCACTCAGATGAGAAGTGGTTCAATGGGACACAAAAGAATAAGACCATGTACATGCATCCAGAAGAAGAAGACCCACATAGGACAGAGCAAAACAAGAATTCCATTCACAAAGTCATGTTTTATTCTGTTGTGGGAAAGCCTAGGTTTGATGATGAAGGGAGATGCTATTTTGATGGGAAGATAGGCATATGGCCTTTTGTGCGTGAGGTATTAATCATTATCAAAATAGTACTTGTAATCCATCTTTGACTATTTTTGTTGTTGAGGAAACATCTCTTCCTATTTGGCTAAACAATCTTTATGATTTCAGGAACCAGCAAAAAGAAAAAGTGGCAACAGACCAAGGGGCACACTTATCACAAAGATCATGAGGGTTGATAGACAAAATATCAAATCTTATATGATCACAAAACTAATACCAGCTATACAAGCTTGTTGGCCTAGAGAAGCTAGGCATGAGACAATATGGATACAACAAAACAATGCTCCTTCTCATCTACCAGTAAATGATGCAGATTTTACTACATCAGTAGCCCAAACAGGCCTCGATATACGCCTAATGAACCAACCTGCTAATTCACCTGATATGAACTGCCTTGACCTTGGGTTCTTTGCTTCTCTTCAGTCATTAACGGATAGAACAACATCTAGAAACATGGATGAGCTCATCCAGAATGTGTTCATAGAATATGGAAACTACAACCCCGTCATTCTGAATAGGGTATTCCTCACACTACAAGGATGCATGATTGAAGTTCTAAAAGATAGTGGAGGCAACAGGTACAAGATCCCTCACATGAACAAAGAAAGGCTAGAGGCACTAGGCATGCTCCCTGAATCTCTAAGTTGTGATAGCCAGCTTGTTCAAAGTGCTCTTGATTTGTTGAACAATTAATGTTCACGTTCATGTTCATGTAAAAATCGCTTATGATGCTTTTGCTGTTCAGCAAGTACTGCTGTTGTAAATATAAACAAGTTTCAGGTTGCTTTGTTCCTATTTAACACCCATGTGGTTGTATGAACTGCTGTTGTAAATATAAACAAGTTTCAGGTTGCTTTGTTCCTATTTAACACCCATGTGGTTGTATGAACTGTTGTTGTATTAATTCAACTATTATGTGGCTGAGGCAAACTAACTCCTTAGTCTACTTCACATTGCAAATCACAAATTAAAACAAGCATACCATATAGATACGTGCAAACACCACAAATTACAAACTGGTTGAACATAAACCATCAGTACGTGCAAGCAACCAACAGACCATTAGTACTATCAGTACACATTCTCTTCTACAGGTTCGTTCCATCATGGTTAAACAACAAAAACAGCACTACATATTCCCTTCTACAGGTTCGTTCCATCATGGTTAAACCACAAAAGCAGCACTACGGTAGAGTTCGAGTTACGGCCAAAATACTTCCATTACCTGTTCATTAAAGTCGTCATCGTCCACCTGCGAATGGCCTCGCAAGTCCACACCATCCTCCAACCACCATGGCTCGTCATCGGTTTCAATATCAGAGAAGCTGGCCTTATGGCCGTTGGCCTTATGGTCCATCTCCTCCTTGGCAGTAGCCATCTCCACCTTGACATTGTCCATGCCCCCTTGACAGTCTGCTCTAAATTGACACTGTCCATCCCCAACTTGATAGTCTCCTTCTCCAACCTGATAGTCTCCTTCTCCAACTTGATAGTCTCCTTCTCCAACTTGGCAGTGTCCATTTGCACCTTGGCACAGATCTCCAACTCGTCGCTCTCCATCTCCACTTTGGCACCCTCCATCTCGAACTTGACAGTACCCATCTTCATCTATACCTTGGCACAATTCTCAATCTTGTTGTTCTCCATCTCCACCTTGGCCCTCTCCTTGTCAGCCTTGCCGCTCTCATTCTCCAAGTCAGAAATAATCCGATGCCACTCATGAAGAAGCATAGTACTGCACATAATTTATACACAAAATTAGCAAGCTACAACAATGACAACCATATTGGAAGGCAATGTTAAGATGGCAACCCCAAATGCTGACGACCTTGGTTGGGCCCAACAATTTTGCTCGCTGTAACGACATCTTGTGGCTCCGTCTCAGGCACATACTCATTGTCATCACCAAGCAAAGATGAACCCTTAGCACCTCGTTCGTCGTCTGAATCAGGTATGAACTCAAACTGATCTGCATCCCCTTCCTGTGTATCCTGAGCAAAATCCTGTCCTTCAATGGCGATGCAGTTTAGCTTCCGGTCCCACCAAGTTCCACGACGATGATCCCGGCCGCGCATCTGCCTAGCAGGCCACATCCTATGGCTCAATGGGATCCCCAAGGCACGCTTCATCCGCAAGTAACGAATGAACCGGCTACCCCCATGTGGCCCCTTGCCGCCTACCATCGACGTCTGCAACACAAGAAGCCAGTCTTGTTAATCAAAACATCACCATTTCAACAATAGGTTTCCGAGCACAATAGAAGCTGAGAAACTATTGTCGTAAATGTTAGATGCAGATGTTACTCTGATACTACGTACTACTAAACATAAAATTTTTATTTTATATATCATTCATACCATATCTTAAAACTAATCTTGGACTGGTAGTACTAATAACTTCTTAGCAATCCGCCCACACAAAAATAATACATTATGAAGCTAGCATCTACTGGTACAGGCACGTAGTAGTATTAAGCTAGCACCTCAGCTTGATTTCTCGTTTTTGTATGAACTGAGAGTAGTAGTATTCCAAAAGGCATCTACTATAGTATACAGACTATACACAATATAAAATGCATAGATCTGAGAAAAGGCTGTCATGCTTGGTAGTAGTAGAACCCAGGTTCTAGATCTCAGTACGTAAACTAGAGGAATTCACCAGAAAACTAAACAATGCGTGCATGTGTGCGGGGTATACAAGTAGCAAGTACGCACCCAATATAATCCGGTATGCTGATAGCACGGGCGACGAGCCGGCGAGCCTCTGCGGGTCGGATCGAACGCCGTGCTTGCCCCCTTTGCTTTCCGCTGCTCCCCGGCGGTGTCGCGTGGAGGAGGGGCCCGCGCTCCTAGCTCCCTTGGGCTGGCGCAGGATGCAAGGGAGAGGTCCGGGGGAGGCGGACGTCGTGCGCCGCCGGAGAGCCTTGGCGGCGTCATGCGGAGTAGTCCGTGTTAACATACAGGATCCGTAGATCTAGCATCTAGCGGGGATTACAGTTGCATTTGTGATGAACAAGAGAGAGATCTGAGAGGTAGAGAGAAGGGTGAGTTCACTGACCATCCGAGGGCGTCATGGTGGACGAGCTGGCCATCGCAGGTTCGGTGGTGAAGCTCTGCGCACGGGCAGCGACGTGCGGTGTAGGTGGCGCTGTCGATGTAGGTCGGGGAAGTCCGGCGAGGAAGTCCGGCGACGGCGGTGGCGGAACTTCCCGTCACTGGCTGCGCCCCTCTGTAGATCGGATCTAGGGTTTGTCGGTGGGTACTGTAGCTCGGTGTGAAACCTCGTACCTCGAGCCACCCTCCCCCACCTCTTAATATAGCGCAGTGTGACAGGGGCCCACCAACCATGTAGGGTTGGGCGCCTCCGATCAGGGCGCGAGTCCAAGGCCCATAAGGCCGTTGGGCCAAATGGATGAGGAGATCAATCTAACATTCTCCCCCTTGATCTCACCATATACATTCAACTTTATTCACAATTACATTTCCATATTCCTTCACAGATATATACATAGAGCATGTCTCATCATCACGGTCAATCGCCGATGGACTTAACAGGTACAATGTACATCTCTGATAAGAATAGATACATTAACCTTTGGGCCCTTTAATTGTCCGGGAATCATAGCCTTTCCCTTAAACCCATGCCGGCTACGTGTTCTCTAAACACGCTGGGTGGTAAGCCTTTTGTAAGCGGATCCGCGAGCATATTTTCAGTTCGTATGTGCTCAAGACTTATAATATGATCCCGGATTTTATCTTTCACAACATAATACTTTATGTCAATGTGTTTGGCAGCACCACTTGACCTATTGTTGTGAGCATACTGTACTGCTGGATCGTTGTCGCAGTATAACTTTAGTGGTCTATGGATGTCGTCTACCACCTTTAAACCAGGTATGAACTTTTTCAGCCAGTTCACCTGCCCTGATGCCTCATAACATGCTACAAAGTCGGCATACATTGTGGACGATGTAGTGATGGTTTGTTTTGATCTTTTCCACGATATAGCTCCACCTGCGAGAGTGAACACATATCCAGACGTGGATTTTCTTTCATCTCCCGCATAATCAGAATCCGAATACCCCACTATATGGAGTGATTTTGATCTTCTATACGTTAACATGAGGCCTTTTGTTCCTTGCAAATAACGCAAGACTTTCTTAACCAATTTCCAGTGCTCTAATCCTAGATTGCTTTGATATCTGCCAAGTAACCCGGTAACAAATGCTATGTCAGGGCGTGTACATACTTGAGCATATTGTAAGCTTCCGACAGCTGAAGCATATGGAACCGCATTCATTTGGTTGAGCTCATAATGGTTCCTGGGACATTGGTATCCCCCATATCTATCGCCCTTGACTATTGGAGCAGGTGAGGGTGAACATTTATGCATACTAAACTTCTTTAATACTTTCTCTATGTATGCATTTTGCGATAATCCCAATACCCCTTTACTTCTATCTCGATGAATTTTGATCCCCAGAACAAATGAGGCTTCACCAAGATCTTTCATATCAAACATTGAGGACAAAAACTTCTTTGTTTCCAGTAGTAGACTGACATCACTACTAGCAAGTAAGATATCATCTACATACAGGATAAGGAAGATGTACATCCCATTTTTAAACTTTGCATAAACACAATTGTCCTCTACATTTGCTTTAAACCCAAAATTCTTTATCATTTTATCAAACTTTAAGTACCACTGTCTTGAAGCTTGCTTTAAACCATAAATGGATTTCTTTAAATGGCATCCCATACTTTTTTTCCTTTCACGACAAAGCCTTTCGGTTGTGCCATGTAAACATTCTCCTCCAAATCCCCATTAAGGAATGTTGTCTTCACATCCATTTGATGCAATTCTAAATCATAATGCGCCACCAAGGCCATTGTGATTCTGAAGGAATCTTTACAAGAGACTGGAGAAAAGGTATCGTTGTAATCAACCCCATCAACTTGTGTATAACCTTTTGGCACAATCGTGCTTTATACCTTTCGATATTCCCTTGGGAGTCATGTTTGGTTTTGTAGACCCATCTACAACCTACTGTTTTGGCTCCTTTAGGAATTGTTTTCATGTCCCAAACATTATTGGTACTCATTGATTTCATTTCATCTTCCATGGCCTCAATCCACTTTGATGATTCATCGCTTCTCATGGCTTCTTCAAATGAGGTGGGATCACCCTCCATTTGAAATTCCTCAATATTGTACAATTCATAGTCATCAGGAATATCACACCTTTCTGACTCTTTGAGACCTCCGAGGGGCCTCTTCATTTGGTACATTTTCATTTTGAGGTTGTTGTTGCTCCCCCTCATCTATGACAGCATGTTCTAGTGGTTCCTGAAGAACAGGTTCCTCATTTTCATCCATTGCTGCCACAGGAGGAATAACAACAGGTGCTGGCATTGCTGGTGCAGCAACAACAGACAACTCAAAAAATGGCTCCTGAGTCATTGGAGCAGGCACAACAACCCGCTTCTCCTCGAGATCAATCTTTCAAGCTACCACGCTCCCCCTCATCATTTCACTTTCTAGGAAGACAGCGTGTCTCGTTTCCACAAACTTTGTAAATCTGTCTGGACAGTAGAAACGAAAACCTTTTAACTTTTCAGGGTAACCAATAAAATGGCAACTAACTATTTTGGGATCCAGGTCCCAATATTTGGGTTAAACATTTTAGCTTCTGCAGGGCTCCCCCACACCCTTAAGTGATTCAATGAGGGAACTCTGCCTATCCACAATTCATACGGTGTTTTAGGCACCGATTTACTTGGTACCCTATTGAGAATGTGGATAGCAGTTTTTAATGCCTCCATCCACAAGCTCAATGGCAATTTAGAGTAACTGATCATGCTACGCACCATATCCATTAGTGTACGGTTACGCCTTTCAGCAACTCCATTTTGTTGCAGTTTGCCCGGTGTGGAATACTGGGCTACTATACCATGTTCCTGCAAAAACCTTGCAAAAGGTCCAGGAACCTGTCCATACGGGGTATGCCAACCATAGTACTCTCCACCACGGTCGGATCGGACTATCTTTATCTTTAAATTGTGTTGGTTTTCAACTTCAGCTTTAAAGATCTTAAATTTGTCCAACGCTTCTGTTCTTTCTCTAATTGGATAAATATAGCCATAACGAGAGTAATCATCTGTGAATGTTATGAACGAGTCAAAACCATCCACACTTTTAACAGGAAAAGGACCACAAATGTCTGTGTGAATTATTTGTAGAATTCCTGCACTTCGTTTGGCATCTTTCTTTATTTTCTTTACATATTTGCCTTTAATGCATTCGATGCATTGTTCTAAATCCGAGAACTCTAATGGAGGAAGAATATCATTCTTTACTAGTCTTTCTATTCTCCCCCTCGAAATGTGGCCTAAACGACAATGCCATAATTTCGACGATTCATTCTGAGTTCTCTGTCGTTTGCCATTTACTTTCGTTGACGAGAACACATCATTCACATTATCGCATACAACATTCACATTATCATCACATAGCAATAACAAATAAAGCTCATTATGTAAGATAGCATTACCAACGCAAGCATTATTAAATGTTATCTTACATTGGCCATTTCCAAAATGGCAACCATAACCATCATGGTCCAAACGAGACACACTAATCAAATTCCTCTTTATAGAGGGAACATAAAAGACATCTCTAAGTAAAAGCGAAAAGCCATTAGCAAGCTCTAGAGCAAGATCGCCAATAGCTTCAACATCTGCTTGTACTCCATTCGCCACACTAATGAAACTTTCTTCTTTTGCCATAGTTCTCGTCAAACGGAATCCCTGTAAACAATTAGCAACATGAATTGTTGCACCATAGTCAATCCACCATGTAGATTTAGAATACTGTATATACAAGGATTCATTTACAAATGTAATAATGTTCTCACCTTTCTTTTCCATTATCATCTTCAAGAATTCTGGACAATCTTTCTTGAAATGTCCCTTCTTGAAACAATGCCTACACTGATCATTTTCCACTTGAGCCCTGGGCTGCTGTGGCTGATGTGCCTGTGACTGGGGTTGCTTTTGCTGAGGTGACATGGGAGCTTTCCCTCTATAGTTAGGATTAAAGTTCTTCTTTTTCACATAGCTAATGGAACCTCCATTAGAAACTTTAATCATTTCCTCCACTTGCACACACATTGCAATGAACTTCTCTAAGTCCCATTTCTCGGGTTGCACATTGTAGTTGACAACAAAAGTGTCAAACTCCTTTGGCAAGGAAGTAAACACCAAGTGAACTAGGAACGCATCCTTGAGCCCCAGATCCATTAGCTTCAGCTTAGATGCCAAATTGCTCATTCTCAATATGTGGTCTCTAATACCACCTCCAGAGTACCTTTCTGTCACCAGCTGCTTAATCAGCTGGGTTGCATAAGTCTTTGAAGAACCAGTGAACTGATTCTTTATCTTTTCAAGATACTCTGTAGCACTATCACATTCAGGTATTGAGCCTACAATTGTAAGCTCAATCGTATTCTTTATCACTGCCAAACACTTCTTGTTGGCAGTGACCCATTTCCTATGCTCAAGGTCATAGGACATCTGTAGGAGAGCAAAGTCCCTCTCTCTGATCTGCCATGCAGCATCAGTCTCATCAGTTCTCCTCACCGGTGCCTCAGGTGCAACTGGACACGATGTGGAGACTACCCAGTCCACCTCAGCCAACACAAAGGCCAGGTCAATATTTTTCTTCCATTCAATGTAGTTATCTCCTTTGAGGGGTGGAATCGCACTGATAAATCCCATCAAAGAAGATCCTCCTGAAATCACAATCCATAATTGCATATAAAGTGAGAACAAAAATGTAACAACAATTGCATGCTTAAATATTAACGTTGTTCAAAGATTTAAACATACAACTGTTTTTATACAAAAATTCTAAATCACCGTTGGGCAGAAAATAGAATTAATGCATAAACAAGACCTCAAATTATAACATTATTATTAACAACGATGGTCAGAAAATAATAACATCATAATTCAGCATTTAAACATAACAATTATATCTCAAAATTAAAATCTCCCGTTGGTTCGAAATTAATCATGAGATAAAAAACCAATACTTTCACAGCGGAAACATGTATAAACTGTTCATTTTCCTTAACCAGAAACAGTACCATTCAAATCTTTATTCCCTAAACAATATGCCAGAACTTTTGCAAAATTGAAATAGGGAAAACAGTACATAATACAATTAAATTACTGTTTCTGGAAAAAGAAAAAATAAAACGAAAATGCGTTGCTGTTCAGAATGCCCGAAGGCCCGTGCCGCTCACAGGCGGCCCAGCTCACGCGCGCATGCGCGTGGCCCAGCCGGCCACTCGCTCGGCCTCCCCCGCGCCCGGGCCGCAACCTGGGCTTGGGCCGGGAAAGCGCCGCCCCGCCTAGGCTTCATCTGGTCCGGCCAGCACCGGCTGCCGGCAGTCGTTGGATCGAATTCGACGGTCGTCCTTGACGATCGGGGCATCAAAACCCCAGCCGACCGTCACCCCCAGAACCTTAACCTCCATTCCACTCCTCTCCTCCTTTCTCGCGCGGCGGCCGGAGCAGGAGGGAAAAACCGCCATCGGCGGCTAGAGAGGGAGGCGCCGCCGGCGAGCCGGCCAACCCGCTCTCCCCCCTCTCTTTCTGTTCTTTTTCTTTCTCCAGCAAGCACGAGTGAGGAGCCGCCCATGGCGTCCATGGCCGCCGACTGGTGTGGCTTGTGAAGACGACGGACGACACCGCTGTGGGCCCCTTCGCCGGCGCGCGCTCGCCTTCGGCTGAGCGCGCCGCCATCGAACGGCTCTGTGCCGGTGCCCGACGGCCCAAAACACGCACGGCCGGTGCGGGTATCCTACCCGCTCACGGCTGTGTCGACGGTAGGTGGTAACCGTGGGTCCATCCTCCCTTCCTGTCTGATTCAGTTCTTTTGCGGTTAGGGTTTGCAATCCCTCGATCTAGATCGGGCTAGGGTTAGGGTTCATAACCCGAAAACCATCTGTTTGGTTCTTTGATTCTCCCAGATCGCATCGATCCAGCGAGATCCGATTTCCCCGACTCTAGATCTAGATCTAGAGGCGTCTGATACCATTGCTAACATACAGGATCCGTAGATCTAGCATCTAGCGGGGATTACAGTTGCATTTGTGATGAACAAGAGAGAGATCTGAGAGGTAGAGAGAAGGTGAGTTCACTGACCATCCGAGGGCGTCTTGGTGGACGAGCTGGCCATCGCAGGTTCGGTGGTGAAGCTCTGCGCACGGGCAGCGACGTGCGGTGTAGGTGGCGCTGTCGATGTAGGTCGGGGAAGTCCGGCGAGGAAGTCTGGCGACGGCGGTGGCGGAACTTCCCGTCACTGGCTGCGCCCCTCTGTAGATTGGATCTAGGGTTTGTCGGTGGGTACTGTAGCTCGGCGTGAAACCTCGTACCTCGAGCCACCGCCCCCCACCTCTTAATATAGCGCAGTGTGACAGGGGCCCACCAACCATGTAGGGTTGGGCGCCCCCGATCAGGGCGCGAGTCCAAGGCCCATAAGGAGATCAATCTAACAGTCTGTGCTCCCTGCTCCCGTGGTCCGGCGGTAGACGATGTCGACAGAGGGGAGCCGCCTGAGGGCGTCCGCGACGGTGAGGTCGCGGATTCACCCGAAGGGACAGCCGCCAAGGTTGGGACGAGGCCGGCAAGGTTGAAGATGGTGGGATTTTTTTTTTTGCCGAGGATTTTGCGTGCTATGCGAGGCTGGGGGGAGGGGAAGGGATAAGACCGCGGCAGCGTGTGGTGCGGTACAGCTAGGCCTACTCGTACTGGCTTAATAGGCGACGACGATTATTTTGGGACGCCCTACTGTTGCTTGGACGACAGTTATAATGGGACGGAGGGAGTATGGTTTTTTCAACCCAATCCAAACAAGCATGTCTCCTCGAGGTTCCTATCCGCCACCGCGTATCCAACCTCCTTGACTTCATCCTCCACGTCATCGTCTTCTCGTCCTCGTCCCGCCGCTACGGGCGCTCTTAACATCTTGTCCCTAACATCTTGTCCCTAGTTGCCATCGCCGTCGTCGTCTTAGATGGGGGTGCCTCTGTAGCGAAGTGCGGCGTCGTGGGCGGTCATCGCCGACGGGTTTGGATGGAGGCAATGGCCATGGATGCAGGGATCTCCTCCAATATGACAGGTTTATGGGGATGATGGATGATATTAGGGTTGGGGATGCAAGCACGCTGGCAATTAGATATCATACCGAATAACTAAAGAAACTTTGCTTTGCAACAACCCAACAATGGATCGAAAGACAAAGGTTATATACAAGTAATAAACTTGCTATCATGTCCTCCTCGCTAAACAACTAAAAATGTCATGATATACAATAGTTGTTTATTATTGCTTCATCTGCTTCACAAGGAGACTGGACTAAAAAATTCTCATCGCCTCCAGCTTTTCAGCACGGAGACCCCTCCTTGCATGACAGAACCCCTACGGAGGCTGTGATTGCCACCACAGAAGAGGACGGTTTGGCAAAGCCAGGGGCCTTAACTTCAGGTCCAGGAGTACCAGATGATGTGAAGAATGCGCCGTTGAGCATCGTATCATCTTCAGATATCCAAGTCCACTTACTCCACTCACTCTCTGGTGCCTCACGCTTGGTCACCTGAAGAAAATTTTCAAATACAGTTCATACTAGTATATGCTTTGGAAGTTCTAATCATCAGAAAAATGACATGCAGCTCCAGGTTTGCTTTTAAAGGTAGTGTTGTGAGCCTGCGACATTCTCATTATGAATAGAAAATAGGAATACTTTTTTGTTGAACTTAAATATAATGACAAGACACTACGTCAAAAAAGAACAACAGTGGCGGGCGAAATCAGTTTTCTGCAGCGGGCAAACGCGTCCGCTGCGATGGTAAGGTCACGGTAAATAGTGGCTTTCCCGCGGCGGGCACGTTTGCCCGCTGCGGTAAATTAATTTACCGCACCGGGCACATTAGAACGTCCGCTGCGGTAAATATTTCAAAAAAACAAAAAAAAAAGAGAAAAGCCCATATGGGCTTCGATCTAGGCCTGGATCTCGCCGAAACCCTAGCGCCGCCGAAACCCTAGCACGCGAGCCAGGCCCGCACACGCGCAGGCGCCGCCTCCGGCCCGCGCAAGCGCCGCCGCGCCAGGAGGCTGCGAGCCCGAGCCGCGCCGCCGCGACCCCGTGACGCTCCGAGTAGGCCCGCGGCGGCGCGGGGTGAGGCGTGGGGAGGGAGGCAACGTGGGGAGGGGAGGGAGAGGGAGCGCCGCGCGCCAGCGCCTCCGTCTCGCGCGTCGCGAGCCCACGCCGCCGTCCCTCGCGCTGGGGTAGGGGAGGGGGAGAGGTTGCACTGCCGTCCCAGGCGCCGCCGTCCCGCGCGCCCGCCGGGTTAGGGGAGGTGGAGGAGCGCCGCGCGACCCGTGCATCCGCTCCGCGCCGCCCCGCGGGAGTTCGCGTGCCCGCGCCAGCCCCGCGACCCCGCTGCGCCGCCGCGCTAAGGGGGGAGAGAGAGCGGCTGAGGGGGGGAGAGAGAGGGGATGCGGCTGGCTGTGGGAGAGAGAGATAGAGAGGGGATTGCCTGGCTGTTGGAATGAAACCCTAAGTGCCGTTTTTATACGTGGTGCGGCTATTGGGCCTCGCCTTGGGCTAATGGGCTTCGGCCTTAACCGTGGCGGGCCTTATAAGAGGCCCATTGCGGTAAATTGATTTACCGCAGCGGACATGTTAAGACGTCCGTTGCGGTAAATCAATTTACTGCAGCGGACAAAAAAAGTCCGTCACGGTAAATAAAAAATGCCCGACACGATAAAACATGTGATTTTCTGCGGCGGGCAAAACAAGTGTCCGTCACGGAAGGCTTTTAGGCAATGTCGCGGAAGCTCGATTTTGACGTAGTGAGAGTACCACTAGAATTATGGATTCTTCTTGAAAGAAAGGTCATGGATAGAGTTTCAGGCTAGGGCCGTTCTTCAGAAACACATCTTTGCAAAAACAAAAACAATAATAATAACAGAAGACGCTGGCAGGAACAGATGATAAAACACAAACCTCTTTCTCCTTGTCGGCAAGGAATCGATTGCCATGGCTCAGAATTGTTGGCGAAGCACTTCCACCAATGGCATATATCTCCCAGTTTATGTAGTCGTTGTTGATGACATGAAACAGTCCGAACCGGCACCTATATATATCAAGTATAGTACAGTACATACAATCATTTCTTCATGCTCAAATCACTTAAAATAAAAACAGAATAAAATGCTATGCCTTCTTGATCATGCATATGCACCTTGGCATTCTCTGAATAAGACCAGGTCCGAAGCGGTTGAACGCAACAGTGACCTTCATGTTCTTGTCAACAGTGAAATCGTCACTATGCCCAAGCAGCATCGTCTTGTTATGGTTCCTAAGGAGATTGTTGGACAGGGTCACATTCGTGGAGGCATCCGTGACGTCGATGAGGCCATCGGCGCAGGCCTCCAGCGTGCAGTGATCCACCCACACGTTGGTGGACTGGAACACGGTGACGCCGTCGCCCTGCGATGGCGACTCCGGCGACGCCTCCTGCGCGGGCTTGCAGCCACGTATGGTGAGCCCGTGGATGATGACGTTGCTCACCTTGTACAACACGAAGCAGGCACCGCCATCGCCGACCACCACGTCGGCGCCGCGGCCGTCGACGGTCTTGTCGGAGGCGACGAGGAGGTCATGCTTCGGCCTGATGGTCATGTCGTGCGCGAACGTGATCCACAGCGGCTCCTGCTGCACGAGGCCGTAGCGGAGCGTGCCCTGCGCCGGGCTCTTTGGGTCCGCGGCATCATCGCTGGGATCGTCACCACATAGGTCTTGCCGTTCTTGCCGCCGATGGAGCCGCGGCCAAAGCCGACCGCGCAGTCCGCAAGGCGCTGCCGGTTGTCCGCCCAACTAGGGTCACAGCGCCAGCAGTCATCGATCGGGTTGCCGCTGCTGCTGCTGCATTCGCCTACCATCTGTCGCCGGTGCAGCGACGACATGTTCACGCTGCTTCTGTATTGTTAATTTTTATAAGGGACACGCTCAAAGGATTAAGGCTCCATCATATTCTGTATTATGATCGTGTTTAACTATATATATGTGTGCAAAAGAACGAAAGATCAAAAGAACTAAAGTAAGTGTGCAGTAATAAACAAAAAATGACAGAATGCGCGCAGCAATATTGCCTGAATGTGATTTGGTTACCTGACTACATCTTGCGCGACCTGTTCATGGTGTTGCCCAGATGCCGTCGAGGAGTCAATTTGCAATGGAGAAGTGATTGGCAGGTGCAAAAGGGATGCGAAGCATAACATAAGAAACATCATTATTGTTGATGACAATGAGAACTGCTCCATTTGAAGATACAAATTGCAACAGTTGTTCATCTGTGAACTTTATATATACGGATTTTTTTTTTCATAGCTAACTATTAATGTGACACAAATCCATTCATTTAAAAAATGTTGCATGAATCCATATATAATAATGTATTGATAAAGGGTATAATGATTTACTTCAATTGCCTGATTCTCTTTTGATTAAGGTTTCTATATGCATGAGCTATTAATACACTGCGTTTCTTACAGCAAAATTGCACTAAACTGTTGCCAATTTGGTTATGAGAAGTGTCAAACTCACCAATACTGAAATTGCACTAAACCGATGCCAATTTGGTTATGAGAAGTGTCAAACTCACCAATACTGACCAGACACGGTAGATAGATATTAAACGAGAACAATTAGGCATGAGATCAATAATTCCATGTACGCTATGTCTTGTCACCAAAAAAACAAGGTAGATCGTAATGAGAAATTTGAAGACAACGTAAGAATTATTTGATACAAATATTAATTGCTAACATTTCAATTAAAAATAGAAAAGAAGGATGTGAAATGGGTATCTTGATCATGGAATGCACTGACCAATTCAATCTAAAAACATACTTCCTCCGTCCCAAAATATCTGTCTTTCTCACTTCCCGAGAAATAACTTGGATTAATTTTATATAAAAAATTATTAATAGTTATAATACATAGTTGATATCATTAGATAGATCTTTTGATCTATTTTTTTAATAAATTTATTTGGAGACACAAATGTTGCACATATTTTATATAAATCTAGTCAAAATTGTGACATGAAAATCCAAAACGACAGTTAATTTAGGACGGAGGGAGTAAGCTGATAGGGAGAGGTGGACCAATCACTTATTCATCCTCTTATATAAAAACTTGACTAAATTACATGGCCAGTCCTTAAACTATTAGTGAAATTTCATCTCGGTCCTCAAAATATCAAAATGGTTATTTAGGTACCTAAATTATTGTTGAGGTTTCATTGCGGTCCCTAAACTCTCAAAACAATCATTTAGGTCCATAAACTATCGTTGAGGTATCATCCCGGTCCCAGCTACAATGACAGCAATAACAATTGCTTTGTTTTTCTTTTTTATTTATTTGGGCTGATTTTAAAAAAAATTATAGTAAATCACATAAAATCATAAAAATATAAAATCCAATTTTTTTGTACTCCACATGAGTAGATATACCCAATGAACATATAATATGGTATTATTTAGTACAAAGTTTTTGCTATGAAGGTTTTATCTTTTTATTTTTTATTTATTTGGGTTGAATATTTAAAAAATCATAGTAAATCAAAGAAAAATTATAAAATAGAAAATCAAATTTTATTAGACTCCACCTGAGTAGATCTACCCCGTGAACATATAATATGATATTCTTTAGTCTAACAAAAAATTATAGAAGTTGTAGCTATGAATTATTTTAATTAATTACATAAAAAATAGATCTAAAGCTACAACAAAAAATTTATACTAAGCATACTATATTATATATTCATTGTATAGATCTACTTATATGGAGTCCAACAAAATTGATTTTTCATTTATAATTTCTCAGTAATTTACTATGATTTTCTAGAGATTTAGCCTAAATAAGTAAAAAAGAAAAACAAAGCAATTGTTACCATCATCACTGTAGTTGGGACCGGGATGAACCTCAACAATAGTTTAGGAACTTAAATAACTATTTTAATAGTTTGGGACTGTGATGAAACCTCACTGATAGTTTAGGGACCAGCCATGTAATTTACTCTAAAAACTTCTTTAGACCTCAGACCTGAAATAAAAGCGAGCAATAATTACTTTATTTAATTGTGTTGGCTAGGATTTGAACTCCAGACCTCAAACTTCAATAAATAAATGGTTGAATTCTGCTACACACTCGAGAAGCTTTCCATTGATCTGAGGTGATTGCATCTACATCAAAGGAGTCACAAAGTAGTAGATTTTCCCAGACAGATGAAGGAGTTTACAAAGATGGGAAGGTCCTTGTTAATACGGCAGCACAACGCCCGCCAGCATAAATCGAATTAAAATAGTACAGTAAAAAAAAAGCAACCGAATCGGACACCGAGCTCAAAGACCTCAGATCATACATCTTTCTCGGATTAGTTGTGTACAGTAAAAAAAAGCAACCCAGTCCGACACAAAGCTCATACAGGGCCCGAGGTCGAGCCCAACAAAGCACCCTAGCCTAATACATCTTTCTCGGATTAGTTGTTGTTGTTGGACAGGGTCATGAAACAACATATACAATAGCAAAGTGCCCACGATCGCCCGATCATGAAAAACAAGCTAATGCCTCATCAGAGCTACAGGCTATCAATTCGGCACAAGATAGTAAAGTGACACGATCGCCAGATCATGCAACAGGGCAATGCATCGTCTGGTAGCAAGTAAGCAAGCGAAGCCAGAAAATTACATCGTGTGTTGAGGAAATACCAAAATGGCATGTTCTGTACACATCAGAGCCTCAGCCGCCAATGTTAAGTTTCACAGCTTCAAAGGGCTACATTATTGTGTTCAATGGTTTGACGATACTGAAATATGACAAGATACCTAGATGTTGCAGCACAGTTGCAACATCACGGGTAAGTGAAAAGTAAATATAAATCAATCAATAAATCTAATATATGTGCAAAACAGATTTAAAAACACCTAGACCTATCTGTTTTCAGATTCCTTGTGTATGTTCAAACAATCTGCTATCAGGTTTCTGACTAAGATGGCAGCCTGCAAAAATCAGCTCCACCTTGTTCGCCAAAAGAAACTATTCTTCTTGCTCACCAAAATCAGCTCCCTTGTTTGTCATGTCACTATCTCCTATATGTTCCCTTCCTTGAAGCACAGTACTCCTGAGCAAGAATGACATTGCATCTGTAAGGTGTAGAATCATGATAACATAAAGTTGCGGTTTGACTCAATTCATTATAATGTCAAAAACAGAATAACAATGCATTAAAAAAAACAGAAGAACAAAGAAAACAACAAAAACAGAGCCCTACAGAGAGTAATTGGGGCAGAGGTTCGGTGAAAGTCTTCTTCCTAAACACAGTGCCCGGGGCTGTCTAACCCGTCCAGGTCGAGTTTTTTTTATATGATTTTCTCAACGATATGTAGATAATGGTGGAGTATGTTATGCTCTTCGGTAACTTTTGGCTGTCATAAAAAAATTTGCACACTGCTAGAGATGTGAATGTTTTGTTTAGGACTTTACTACAAAAACTCAGCGCGGCGCGCTCTCATTTGAATTCACCAGCTTAGTGTTTCGTTTACAATTACTGCAAAAGGTTTAGCAGTTGTGCTACGAGATTAGAGTTATAATGATTTCGAAGTTGAACTAAGTCACTGTTGGCAGAATGGCAGAGAATAATACAATAGTATCTTGAACATTACTGAGACCATGGTCACATCATAGCAATCCGGTTTCTTGAGTCTCCTGATGCGATCTGATCATCAGATTAGTGATGGTAAGTGTAATGACATTCAATTTGGATTTCCTTGTATGGATTCCTACGCATTGCTCTCACTAAATTGTGCAACTTCATAGCTGTATGTCAACTCTACACTGCTGTAAAGATACAATGAAGAAATATTTAGCATATCTAACTTTTGGAATAGTCGAGCGCTACAAAAGGAAATATTTTTCTAATAGAATATAACTTGATAGAACGCTGGATGTTCATAAATGGCTGGATTACTAAAGATGATTTACATTTCAGAATACAGAACAGGTAGGTACTCTGTTAAGATCTTATTGAGATGTGCATGTGAATTAATCACTTGGTGGCATAGAACACTATACAAATAATCAGATTTTGTTCTAATATTAGTGCTTACAGAATATATATAGTTATCCTAAATATTAATGCTTGCATGTGAGCCTAGTACCTTGGTACAGATGGTTGTCTCTTGTAAAAAAATTAGAACGGCTATAGGGTAAACACCTGATATTCTCACATGGATGCAAATTTCAAGAAATATGATAGCCTTACATTTTCAGTCACAAAGCAGTATATGAAGCTGGATTGAATTAACTATCATCAACACCATAAGCATCATAGAAGCCACGTTGATTAAATATCATATCAGAACTTTAGCCCTGCAAAATTACCAGCCATAGTCAATGGGTCTCAGTCTCACAAAACTAAGGAAGGTAGAAGGATATTCATGGGTGATGGATGATATCAAATTGCCTACTTTTACAGATATAACTATTTATTAGCTTGTTTAGTGTTTATATCACAGAGTATCTATTGTGGCAAATATAATTTGGATGAGTGTGTACTGTGTAGCCGAAGACTCTATTATGGAAAATTGGACTCCAAGTGAAGTGAATATGAGAGAGAGAGAGAGAGAGAGAGAGAGAAGAGTTGATGCCTTTAGCCATTTCATCGGATAGCTGGTAATGCATACACATGACGACATATAAAAAATACTGAAATTCATTTGAGTATGTATAATACATGCCTGAGCTTCCATCCATACAGCTACAGGGTTGAGTCCTCCCTCACTGCTCCGTATCTTGCGAATGGCCAGTTGCCAATGGACAGGCAAGACATGATATGTGGGAGATGGAGGCTGTGCTTGAAAGGGAGATGCTCTGTAATTATTAATCACCTGTCCAATGAGGCAGTGAATCAAACAAGCGAGAAATGGACATGATTTCTATTGAAGCAAACACCTGCAACTCTACCTTTTTCTAGGACAGGATGTGTGTTTGCCTATGTTCCCGAGATTACCGGGTAGCAGAAACAAAATATTGAAAGGAAGGAAAAAAAACACCTTGTGTTATTTCATCGAACACCTTCAGGGCATCATCATGGAGGTATCAATAACTGCATTGAGGTCGATAGTAGCCGGCAGCACACGGGAGCATGGAGACCGGAGATGTCCTTGCCGTCAGCTTTCATACCTCGGCGGCCCTTTCCACATGAGCGCTTGCCCAACACCAGCTCCAGCACAAGGGGTGGTAGCGGCATAAGGCCCGTGCGAGGAGGTGGCGTGCTGGCGGCTGCTCCCTTTCAGGAATTAGGAGATGGACAGAGTTCAGTGATGAGGCCGGTGGTGGTGTGGCCGTCGTCAGAGTAAAGTAGTCCCGCCAGACTCGGACAGCAAACGGAACCATAGGCTGCCCGAAGGAAAGGGGACAAGCTGTCTGCCAGCGCTAAGCGGGTTCGCGAGGATTCGAAAGGTAGAGATTTGCCCTGCCTTTTTAAGTGTGGCATCTAGTGAAGATTGTTGAGCAACTTGATTGAGATAGAAGTATCAGAAGTGTACTGAGCACACAGTGATATATGCCGCTGCGCTGCAAGAACAATCCCTTAGTTGTGTTATGTACTTATGTATAGTTCAATTGCCAAAACATTGATATATCAAAAGAAAAGAAAAACTGACTCTTTATACCTTGTATAACCACAAGCTCAGGTTTCACAACCAGAACCAGAAGCAGTATCATCTTCTGTGCAAGAGTTTAAAACACTTTCCATTTCATTCTGAAGACTTGACGCTTCCTCCATGTTCCCCAATTTCTGGTATTTTCTTATCAGACAGTTGTAAACAGTCTTATCAGGAGTAATGCCAGTCCCAATCATTTCTGAAAGAGCTCCTCTAGCTTCTTGCATCATATTCATATTACAGAAACCCCAGATAAAACAAGTGTAGCAATAGAGATCGAGTTGCAAACCACTTTCGATCATCTTGGCCTTGAGTGCAAAGGCATCCTGGAGATTTCCCTGCTTGATGTACCCATCAATAAGAGATGTGTACACAGCTTTGTCAAGAGACATACCCATGTCAACCATTTCATTCATCAAGAGCACAGCCTTATTCAAGGAACCAATCTTGCAAAAACCATCAATTAAGGCGGTGTAAGCTTGTACATTTGGATCCAGACCTAACTCTCTCATTTTATTAAAATGGGAGATGGCCTCAGATATTGATCCTGCTTTGCACAATCCATCAATTAATGCACAATAAGTAACAACATTAGGTTGGAACCCAGAATCCAGAATTTTGTGGAATAAGGCAACGGCCTCTGACTCTTTTCCTGCTTTAAAGAAGGCATCCATTATTGTCGTATAAATGACATTATTAGGTCTCAAACCACAGCCATCCATTTTATGTAACAGACTCTTAGCTTCATCCACCTTTTGAACTTCACAGAGACCCCAAATGAGAGTGCCATAGAGAGAGACATCCAGTTCCATTCCTTTATCCTTCATCTCATTCAGCAAATTAAGAGCCCTCTCACTGTTCTTATTCATGAAGTGTCCATGGATAAGTGTAGTGTAGAGCAACTCGTTAGCTTTAACACCAGCTCTCTCCATCAGACTCAAAACCTCATCTGCTTCAGCAACCTTACCCTCTTTGCAAAGGCCATCGACCACAACAGTGTACGTCACCACATTTGGCACCAACCCCTGATGCACCATTTCATCAAGCAATACAATGGCGTCATCTAGCCTCCCTGCCTTACATGTGCCATCAACCAATGAAGTATAAGTGAACTCATTTGGCATCAGCCCCCTCACCCTCATCTGTGCAAACAGCTTCATTGCCTCCCGGACCAACCCTTCTTTGCAAAATGCATCGACAAAAGTGCTAAATGTAACCACATTTGCCATCACTCCCTGCCTCTTCATCTCCCCAAAGTAGCTGTACGCCTTCTCCATCCTCCCGAATTTGGAAAAGCAATTGATCAATGCATTGTACGTCACAACATCAGCTGCACATCCAGACTTCCTCATCTCTGACACCAACAGCTCCACCTCCTCCAGCTCCCCGCACTTGCCGTACCCGTCAATCAAAGAATTGTAAGTGACAACGTCCGGCGAGCAGCCCATCGCCTTCATCCTCACAAACAGTGCCCTCGCTTCCACAAGCTCTCCCTCCTTGCACAGAAAATCAATCACGATATTAAACGTGAACACGTTGGGCGCAGGCAGCTGGTTGAAGAGCCGCCTGACGAGCCCGCCTTGGCGGTTGCGGGCGAGGCGCAGGAGAATGTGGTTGCAGGTACGGGTGTTCGGGGGCACGCGCAGCTGCCGCACGCGAGCAAGGGCGCGGACGGCGTCGTCGAGGAGGCCGTAGTCGGCGAGCAGGGAGAGGAGGATGTCGGCGACGGACGGTAGCGCGCTGCGGCGGGGCCCCAGCGCGAGGGCCGCGCGGTGGAGAAGGTCGACGAGGGAGGCGGCGAGGTGGGGCCGGTGGCCAGCACCAAGCAAGCGGGAGAGGAGGCGGCGGGAGTGCGAGAATAGGCGGGCGCGGGCAGTGAGGTGGGCGGCGATGCAGACGTGGGCGGAGGAGGGGAGTGGGTGGGAGAGGAGGTGGTCAGGGGCGACGGCGTGGAGGGAGCGGAGGACGCGTAGGCGGTCGGAAATGGGAGTGGCGGCGGCGGAGGCGACGGTAGGGGCGGTGGAGAGGGCAGCCGCGGCGATGGCGAGGCGCAGGAAGGTAGGGTTCCGGCGAGCGCAGAGGCGGAGGAGATGGCGGCGGCGTAGGGGGAGGAATAGCATCGTTTGACCGCCTCCCTCCGGCGGCGGCGAGGGGGAGGGAATCAAGCCATGGAGAGTGTAGGGTTTTGAGTTGAGGGGTTTTGTTTCCCCAAATTTTTTAAAAAAATGCATTTGGTGTGTTCTTTTGAAATGGAATTACATTTCGTGTTGCAATGGGGGCCATGGACAGAATGTTAATGCTGATACTATTATAAAAGAACTAATTGTGTTAGTTAACTTATCTATTTTGAAACACAATTAGAGACAAATAATTCTTCACTGTTGATTAATTGTGTTAGTTAACTCTCTCTAATCTCTATTACTTCAGTGTTGATAGCGCCACTCGTTTCTTATCGCCGTACTTCAGCTTATTTTCTCACAGAATATTACTAAACTAGCTAAAATCAGTCAGGTTGTAGATCAAAAGAACCGCTCAAATTCACAATATAGGCTTGGAAGTTGGATGGAGGCTTTCATTGGTCAAAGCAAATTTAGGAGTAGGGCTAGTTACTTCCTACTACTCCGTTCATTTGTAAATGTACAACGTTTTGGACATAAAAAACGTTTTGGAGTAGATGCAAATTTTACCACTACCAGTTGTATTTATGAAGACAAACTGATAGAGGTTATAAAATATAGTTGTTAACAAGGCCGATGCGATGCACCGCTCCAAGTAGCTATGTCACTATTCACTCAACCAACACAGCACAAGAAAAATGGAGCATAATGCATCCTTAAAAACCTACCGTCACAAGTCATCATCTGGCTGTGGCTGGCGTTCAACTCGAAAATCAGACCCAGGCATGGAGCCAACCCGATAGAAACCGTACCAAGTTTTATCAAAAGTACGTACACAACAATTTCAGTTACGAAGTGTGCAGCCTCAGCCTCACGGGTGCACACACTTTTTTGAAAGAACTCACGGGTGCACACACCAGTGAAACCTTTGCAACAGAGTGTGCCCAAAGCATCTCTCAGACTACTCGCAATTGAGTGATCAAATGTCTCCAGACAAAAGGGCAGTGGAGAACCGACTAGAGTACACAACTGAAAATAAGGACAGAAACGTCTCCCAATGGACATTCAGCGCCATCACCGAAACCAAGCAATTGTCATGTCCGGTTAATTTGTAGGAGTATATATATAGTGCCAGTCTGAATGATTTCGCCAACGTGTAGGCTGCGGCTCCAGCTGAGCCAAGCCACCTGCAAAAGTTAAAAGAGCGAATCATGGTAAAGCAATGCAGCTATAACAGAACTTTTACTAGAGCCTGTATGCATTTAGTTCAAGAACTCTGCAGTGGCGAATGGGTGAAAAAATCAGTGCACGGTTCTAGGCCAAAGTCTATAATAGTCAGGGTCATCAGGGACGAAAGGAGCAGTAAAACAATGTCAAGGAAACAATAGCATGTAATTGACAGATAAGGATCAACCTGAAGCACTAGAATTTTGTGTCGTGCCACTGACCAAGCAAACTTGTAACGACAAAAGAAAATGATAATCCATCGGTGGAAATGATAGAATATTACCATTATACTGCCATTTTCATCTCTATCTTCTGGTGAGGATCATAGCCAACCAGCTTGAAGTCTGATGCCATGAAAGAATCTATATCCTTCTTTGAAGGGTTTATCTTCAAAATCTGCACATAGCGTCCATATAGAACTTAGCAGATACATATGCACAGAATGTACACAAAAAGAAACATCAAACCATCTAGTTTCAACCAGAAGATCATCTTTTTCAATAAAACAGTTCTGTTAGGAATGGCTCACTGGAAATGGTTTAGGCATCTTCTGAATTTGCTCCTCCAGAGCTCGAACATGAGTTCTATAGACATGAGCATCCCCTATAACATGGACAAAATCTCCAGGAGAAAGATCTTGCAACATTAAGACAATGGGTTAGAGTTGCAAGACAGCCAACTCTAGCTTCTATCAGTGATACAAAAGACAATAAGACATCAAAAAAGAAACAAGGGGACAATATACAAGACGGCATCACAGCCTACTCTAGCTTCTATCAGTTACATACAAACATCAAGAACAGGAGAACAGACAAGATGGCATCATAAATCCTTGCATCATATAAATTATTCAGAGTTACAAAAACATCTAGAATATAGACCCATCGCGTGTGTTGTTGCTACAAGTAAAAGGGAAAATCAAAGTGCACAATAAATGCATCCAAATGAAACTATTCTAAACTATAATGCTGTTATAAAGTATAGTGGACAACAAGTTTAGTTGAATATTACGGCTAAGGCATACAAGGACGTACCACAAACTTGAGCAATCATGCACGTGAGCAGAGAATATGATGCAATGTTGAATGGAACACCAAGCCCCATATCTGCAGAGCGTTGATACATCTGGCAGGATAGCTCCCCATTGTCCACATAGAACTGGATGATGTTGTAAGAGGTTCAATGCAAATGTTGTTAGTTGGCAGAGCTATCAAAAATAAATATGCAAGTAATATGCTCTGACTCTTACAAATGTGTTAACAAGACACAGTTTATGTTCGCCAATCTACTATAATTAAAAGTACAACTAATTTTCAACTTACAATGGACTACTACAAGTGTGCACATCACCGACAGTCAAGACAGAGCTAATAGTTAAAAAATAAAACTAAAATCAAGCAGACAAATTACACTAACTTGTGCAAACATGTGGCAAGGAGGAAGAGCCATTTTCTTAAGATCTGAAGGATTCCATGCCGACAAAATTATTCGGCGATCATCAGGATTTTTCTTGATCTTGTCAATCACATCCATTAGCTGATCAAAACCTTTTCCAGTATAGTTTGCATGCATATCCGTGTATCTGTCAAATAACTATTTTTTAGCAGAAAGATGGCAGAGAGCGAAAGATCAGAGAGCAAGAGAAGCAGAGGAAGGAGGGAGTGGAATGCACGATTACTCGGCACCAAAGTGTCGCCATTGAAATCCATAAACTGGACCTAGATCGCCTTCCTCCCTGTGTGCCAAGCCAATACTAGAAAAGATGGCCAAGTGAATTAGGCATCAAGAACCAAAATATTTGCAGCCTATATCCAAGAGGTACCTGTCAAGATACTCTCTTGAAGCATTGCCATCCCAGATATGAATACCTTTCTCTTGCAAAACCTATGAATTGAAGGGCAAGGTTAGAAAACAAGAACTTTCAAGAAACAATTTTTAAGTGTCCTATTGCAACAAAATTGAAGAGGTTAGGATGAATGCCCCACAAATGTAAGTCATTTGAGCCTCTTTTGTTGCATGAAGTCGTACAATTTCGAGAGAAAAAATTCTTCCTACTTCAACATTGCATAAATGGTAGTTTAATCAAGGCATGGGCTCTCTTCCACGTCTACTCTTATCATATCAAATTAATACGCGTGTTCAAGGAAAATATCAAATTAATACAATAAGAAACATAGCACACACAAAATGAACAGCTTGTCTTACACTATTAATGGGTTAGGCTACAGTAATATGATGTAAAAGAAGATAAATGGGGAAGAGAAGGCATTTGGTGATCAAATTAGTATTCAGGCAAGGGTGCAAAAGGAAGAAGAGATGAAAGTACCCAGAATTGTTTCCTGCAAAGTTAAAAAAACTAAACAGTCTTGTGTTTTTAGTTGAAAGGAAAAACAAAAAACTCTATAAAGGTGCAGGTATCAACATAGCATTGTATTTGTTTGTACGGTTGTAGCTAGACATAAGTTGCAGAAAAGGATAAGTACATTTCGTAAAATCCAACAGTGTTATAAGCATCATAGCATGTAAGCTGCAGGTGTACATTAAGGCATAAATACCTACATTAAATTAAAATAATGGATAAATTTGGCTAAAGATAGCACTAGATCTGCTAAAATGATATGATCATGTGCACCTTTGAATTCGTTGAGCCACTGATGAACCACAGGAGTTCTTCGACAACACCACGCCAAAATACCCTCTGTTAAAGAGCACATGTTATTGCATTAGTCATCAATAGTAACTAAATATAGTAACATAGTTACTCAAACTCTTCCTTTTGGACCTTAAACTCTTGATGTTTATTGTTTAACAACTGGCGGTGGCCTTAAGGCTCTCTATCACATGTTGAGGGAATGTTTACAAGTAGTCAGGTTCAGGTATCACAAAAAGGAGTTATAAAATGATAGAATGATTGAACAGAGCAATCTACTTATATTGATAACAACAAATAACGTGCACTAGAGCTCCATTAACACTACACACTGCAGGATTGAATTTAGAAACTCATTGTCACCCATCTTAATAAGATAAGTAAGGGCTATAGCAATCTCATATAAATAATAATTAAATTATAGCAGATGATTCAATAAAAATGACAATTCAGAACCTTAGTTAAAATCTCGGAACGTATGTGGAGATCATAAAAGAAGAAAACTAAAGCAGCATCAACTTGATTGCCAATAATTGTAAACACTATAAAAAAGGCACAGTCCAAACTTGATAAACATACATACCAGAAGTAACAAGCACAAAGCATCAAAGAAACACAATTTTATACACAGTTACACACTGATTTGCCTGTGTTTCTTCTCACAAATCATTAAAAACTAAAGAAGTTTTTGACATATTTGCAAATGCTGACTCAAGACTAGATCTGAAAAATAAAAGAATATATTTGCGTACCTTTGTTGTCAGCAATGGGAAATTTTTCCTTAAGTTGAACCGCATCTAATAAGAAAATGCAAAAAAAAAAAAATATGATTCTACTGGTTGATAAAAATGAATATTCAAAGTTAAGGAGAAATACCTGACACCCAAATTTTGACAACGTTCCAGTTCCTGTCCTGTCATTTTTCTGAGCACCATACCTTATAATGTCTTCAACAAGATTGAGATAGTGATACTCCTCATGGCAGTCAAATATCATCTTGGGGAGAAAAAAGAAATTCTCTGTTTCAAACTTGTCATTCTTGGTATTAACCTCAGCTGATTCCTTGCCATTTGAGTCATGGGTTTCTACCACTGTTTTTCTAACACGAACAAAAGTCACAAAAGAATGCCTGATGTCGTTCTCTACCACAGGGAAAGATGAATACCAAGGCTGAAACACAGAGAAGTCAACTGGAGGGATGAAAGTGTCACACTCGATGCTCGACTGAATGTCAGTTAGATGGATGGCCTCACATGCAGGTCCATTAAGATTTTCCCTACATAAAATGATAAAAACATTGCAGAAGGGTGAACCGAATTGCAACACAATTACCACGACAACAGAGTGCAAGTACAATCTTTTGTTTCAAAAGATAAGAACTCACCTCAGTACCTGCCCACCTCCTATGACAAAAACTTTCTCAATCGATAAGCAATATGGAGTTGATGCTAGCAGTTCTAAGGCAGATTTCATACTTCCACAGATAACAACATTCTCTGCTGTTGCAAAATCAAAACTACCGGATCGAGTAAGTATGACGTTCAAACGACCAGGCAATGGCCTTGACTTAACTGGAATGCTCTCCCATGTTTTCCTTCCCATTATAACTGCATTCTTCTTGGCAAGGTCAGATGTAGTTAGTGTAAGCTGTTTAAAGAATTTAAGATCGCCAGCAAGCTTCCATGGCAAAACCCCATCCTTCCCAATGCCCATGTCATGAGTGGCAGCCACAACAACCTGATAGTTCCTCTGAGGACCACTCTCTGAATAAACATTGGTTGGAGGTGCAGCCATTGCCATGAGTCTGGACTGACTAAAGTGGTAAGAACTTGTTTTACTGATCAGGTCCAGAACTGGAGGCTTTCTAAATCGAGAAGCGCGTGAATAACCAATGCTGGAAGACCTTACAGCCTGAATTTGAGGGAGCATTATATAAGCTAGCAGTTTGATTAAACATTAAAAAAAACAAATTGCATAGAAATGTAATCAGAATCGAAACGGCTAAGGACCCAAGATTTCTCATTGTTCAACAGTGCAAGCAACTATATGGAGATAAATTAACCTACAAAGGCCCCAGTATTTTCCCAGATTTAATAGAGGCAACTGTATGTATAAGCGTTTTCTAAAACTCTACCGAGTGTTTTTAGAGAAAAAAAAAGGTACAGAAGTATCAACAGAACAAGTATGCAGTAAGTTTGTACCACATGCAACAGCTTGTTCAACAAAGTACAGTCCACAACCTCAGTTAAAGCAAGAATATGTATTCTGCTATACAACACAAAAGCATGTTACATGTAAAACGCTAGGATTATATACTTTGCATGCATGTCGAGAAAACCTAGAGATGTAAGCTCCAACTCTGAGCACCTCTGCGACTAACATCTGGACCCTGAACTACAAATAAAAAAAATCACCATGGTTCATTGTGCTATCAAAGCAAACAGAAGCATATAAAAAAGAACTGTTTAAAGAAACAGGAGACAAAAGCACAGCACGATTTGTGGTTCCCAACACAAAATGCTGAAACTATTATTAACATGTGGTACAATGAGTTCAAACTAAAGTAGTGCACAAGATTGCAAGCTTTTAGAGAATTGGGGGAAGGAGTCGGATTTCATAAAGGCCAAGTTACAACCAAATGCATACAATGTATCGCATTGCAGTACACAACTCTGATTAACATAAGAGCACCATATGCACGACGCTTCACCCAGCACCTTCACAAATTGACAGTGAAGTATCAACGGCAGAAGCAGCAACTACAAACATTGGTTGGTGTGGACTAACAACAAAAGAACGGCTAGAACTGTTGGTGCAGCTGCTTGTACAATCAAAATGGCAGGAAGACGAAAAGGACCGAACCGACCATAGAAACTTGTGGATTTCTAAAATGCAGGAGTATCTACTCCTGTGCGAGGCAACGGCGGGCCTACACTAGTGACTACTCGTAGAATAAGATGCGAATACAAGTAGTGCTTGGGCGCTCGGTTTCGCGAAGCAGGAAGGGAATAGAAAGGGGTGGATGGGGTACCTGGTGGGTGCTCGTCGCCGGCAAAGGCGTAGGGGCGCGGCGGCGGGGTGCGGGGTGCCCAGTGCCCAGTCGTCGCAGTGAGACTGGGGGGAACGAACGACGGAACCAGAGAGAGAGAGAGAGCCCAGTTGGAGCTGTTTGCCTGGGCCTTTAACAGGCCTGATTTCTACATTGATAACCCAGCCCACTTGGAATGCGAGCCGTGGGCCGTGTACTTGCCGCTGCCGCGGAAAAGCCCTTGCATACGATTTATATACAGTTTGCTCAAAAGAAAAACATATACTCCCGTACAATTTACAAAGCTGTGAAAATACGGTGGAAAAAGTTCGTCTCGTGTAATAAGGATTTTTTTTCCTGGACACCTGCAAAAATTTCCGATTCTCAAAGGGAGTGTTAGATGGAGTCACCGACGCTTTAAACATTTCTTTAGATAATAAACACGCTTTAAACACAGCAACATGAATGGGACTTCTCTTTATTATTCCTTCCATTCCAAATTAAATAGCTAGATGTTGCCTGGTGAAGACCCGTGCTTATGGTGAACCACTTGAAATATTGTGAAAGCCTCGACTTCGTCTCCACACGACGGCCACACGGGTGAAGTTAATTAAATAGTAAATCGAGGAAAATGGCCGCGAGAAATCTCCTTTAAACAATCGGGAAAAAAAAATAGTTTGAGGTTGACCTTTTGATCAATCACGATTATGGCTTCCTCACCATAGATACAAGTCTTTCTTAGGCCGTGTTTGGTGTGGCACCAAAACCACTCCTGCTCTCTCATTTCACGGTATAAGAACTCCTCCGACCTGTGGTGTTTAGTGTGGCTCCGCTGCCGGAGCTAGAGCTGGAGCGGTATGGAAGCATACCAAATATGCCCTTATAGGAAAGAACCAATATTTCATGTCAATTGACAGGTGATTTCAATAGGTATTGAAGATAAATCTACAATTGTTATCTCCTACATAGCTGAGGTCACTAGCTAATACATCAGAACCACTTGACATAATGATTCGTAGATGTACCCTCAATGCTAGTTTTATTAGGCTAATCTCAATAGAGTTCATGAAAGTTTTATAGGAATAAAACTTGTAGTATACACTGTTTCCAACATATGAAAGTCTTGAAAATTGTGACTTAAAGTTCTCAAGAGTGACCTTACCAATAGATAAAGTGCTGACAAATTTCAGGACATAACACTAGAGTTGTGAGGAAAGACATGAGGCTTCAAACAAATAAAATACAACCAATAAAATATGGGTATAAATTGTTATGACCTCTATAAGACTTTTGAAGTATGAGTCTCATTGCATCAAAACGGCCGCTAATTCATGCATCACAATTAAATATTACACACCCCTACATAATACAAGCCCTAAAAAAGGACTTGTTCACTAGAGGGCCGTTTCATTCACCGAAACGAAACGTTTAGGAGGATAGCATTCTAGATTTGTCACAAGTTAACTATCTCAAATTTCAAAACGTGACAAAATTTAGATGAAAAAAAATAAGTCACATAGATTCATCATGGAAGATAAGTTTCATGATGATGTAGCTATTTGTTGTAATAAATATTAATAACCTTCTCTAAAGTTTGACCAAAAATTAAAATAATTCAATTTAAAATAAATCTAGTGTATATCATTTTGTGACGGAGGAAATAACAAAAAAAAATTAAGATTGGCCTTATATAAGGATGAAACGTTGAAAAAAAAAAGGTAGATCAAGGTGTCCTTTTGTTTGACTTGGCTTCACACTTGAGCTTGAGCAAAAAAACGGGAGCAAAGCAAGGCCTCACCGCCATCCCCACTGCCGGCCCTCCTCCTCCTCTACCACCACCAGTCCACCACCATGTCCATGTGGCGCGCGGCCGCCTCCCGCCTCCTCCTGACCCGCCGCTCGCCGACCCCTCCCTCCGCTCTCCTCCTCCACGCGCGCCCCTTCTCCCCGCCGCCGCCGCCGCCGCCGCGACCGTCGCAGCCCGAGCCGGAGGTGACGCCGGCCGAGGCGCGGCGCCTGGTGCGCCTCGTGGGCGTCGTGGCGCTGAAGCGGCGCCTGGAGGACGGCACGGACGAGGTGGTCGGGTACGACCAGCTCCTCGACGCCTGCATCGAGGCCGGCGCCGCGCGCACGCACGCCGAGGCCGATGCGCTCGCCCGGGCCTTGGATCACGCCGGCGTCGTGCTCCTCTTCCGCGACAAGGCCTACCTCCACCCCGAGAAGGTCCGCATTTCTTTCTTAAGCGTTACTACATCACTTTTTTTAATTGTAACTGCATCGTCATAGGTTCTTTGTCTGCAGTCGAAACTGCTTGATGCTCTCGTAACGGTGGAGTATTCCGGATTCTGATCCCCTTTTGGTATCTTGTCTTGTTTCAAATTGGCTCTACCTCCTTGCTAATCAGTTAAAAATCTTGAACTCATTTCATAGAAATCCCTCTTTCTGTCTTTCATGAAAAGAAACCCCATCAAATTTTCAGAGTAATAATGCCTTGTTTCAGGCCTCCTACATTATTGGAGACTAACTGCCAAAAATCCTCATTTTTAAAAAGTTTTTTTCTTTCTTGCGAGTGCTTAAAAGTTGGGTTCGTTACATGAAATATTCCTATGTGTGAAACGGGGTTTTAGCATCAGTTACCAGATGCCTGAGCAAAATAGTAACATTGGGAATAGTCAATAGGTCAAGATGCACACATGGAATCCTCAGTAACCTAAGGATGCAGTTGGGAATCTTCAGTAACGTGAGGATGCAGTTAGCTGAAAAGCATCAGGATGTAGTACATGGAATTGGAGCCATGTACAGGTTCACATTACTGCTAGATAGATCACATGTTCTTTGATTTGGTACCTTCCGGTCCTCCTCCACTACTGTCTGTTCTTCACCTACCCTGAACAAAGACCATAGTATCCCCTGTGGAAAAAGTGGAATCTTGTTAATTTCTTCTTTCCACCTAAGCATCAAAGCATCCACGTGGAATTCAGTACTGTTAATTTATCTTTGAAGTGTGGACAACACATTGACAAAGGCTAAAATTTATCTGAAAAGGATTGCCTCATCAGCCTGAGATTTTCTTTTTCTTCCCTGTTGCTTTCAGCTGTTGCCTGTAGGAAGGTCTCACTTTCACTATTATCGACAGTGAAATAATGAATATCTAGCCAATTTGCTTGCAGTCAAAGGTTTTTTTCTCAGTTACGTTACGATTACGTGCAAAACGAGCAAAAGGAGTCATGATGTAATCTCTCTGACTGAATCTTACATTTTGATTCATAATTGACCGTTTTCAGGTGGTGGATCTGGTTAGAAAGGCTGTGCCACTTGCACTATCACCAGAGAATGACCCAAGAAAAGAAGAGTTCGAGCAGCTCAAGGAAAAGAAGGAAGAGATCGACAAGCTAGCGCACAAGCAAGTGCGGCGCATCCTGTGGTCAGGCTTAGGGTTCTTCATGTGCCAAGTCGGGCTCTTCTTCCGTCTCACGTTCTGGGAGTTCTCCTGGGACGTGATGGAGCCGATCGCCTTCTTCACCACCGCATCTGGCCTGCTCGTCGGCTACGCCTATTTCCTCATCACCTCAAGAGATCCGACGTATCAGGACTTCATGGAGAGGCTGTTCTTGTCAAGGCAGAAAAAGCTTTGTGCAGCTCAGAAGTTTGATATGGAGAGGTACCTGGAGTTGCAGAAGCACTGTAGGTGTCCCCTGGAAGGCCATCGCCCTCATGGTCCTAAGCTTCATGACTTGTAACACCGCAGGAGCTAAACTTTCTCCTCTGTTACCTGCTGCATTGCAGTGCAGGATACTAGGATAGCCACTACTTATTTACACGACCTGCATTTGAGACTATCGTTCGAGACAGAAATGTGGTCCTGACAGACAAAGATCATATAGGAGTTACCTTTTGGCTATATATCAAAAGGCGAACTGAATGTTCGAACCTTGCTGATATAACCTATATGTGTTTTGACAGATTGTTTTGAGGACCCTGACATGCTGAACAATGCCGGAATCTGTTCCATGCATGGCGTCAACTCAATACTAGATGACCATGTGCCAAACTATGCAAGTATCAAAGAATACAGTTCCTTCTTTTTTCTTCATTTGGTGTGCTTGGTAGCAGGACCGACATCCAAATTATGCTAGACTACTATCTGAATTCTCATTCATTCTGAGATTTGCACTACAAAAATATCCTATAATTTTCTTTAAAAAAATAAAAAGAAAGTCAAAGAATGCCATGGAGCAGAACAAAGAACCATTTGTTATGCCGTCAATGGGATATCAACATCTAACAATAACAAATGCAAGCCTTGCTGCAAAGAATCACAAGAAAAATACTTGCTAATTCAGGCATCATTTGTTGTTCCTGTACATGCTCTGCTGCAGTTAACATTGGACTCCCTCAGTATTGCTCTTGCATAATGAGCAAAAAGAATAGCACCAAAGATTTTATACTAAAAATGAGCAGCAAGGAACTGCACTTTTGCAGTGCCCAGCTGCATATAAAAAAAACGCATCAAACCGTAACGAAAGTGTGAAATAATCTACATTATGTCTTGGTATTCCGCAATATAACTCAGGCTTCATGCTGGAGTCCTCCAGACATCGTAGATGCTGTATGGCAGTTTTATGCAGAAAGCATTTTATTCTATTCCCCTTTTGGTATTTGAGCACTGCCTTGTCAGGGATGTATTTGAGTCATCATTGATATTGCAGGCCAGGAGCGATTCTGTTTATTTTCATGATAACCTCATCATTTAAGCAAAGCCCATGAAGTCGGTGGTTCAAATGCTCAAAAATGAGTGTTGGTGCATCTCATGTCCTATATTAATCAGTGAATATTGCATTCTGTCATGAACTTCTCTCCATTAGTCATGTACCTCCTCCAGTAGCTCTTATAATCATGTATTCCCAAGTCAAGCCAAGGTTTCATCACACCATTATAGTGCAGAGTAGCAGCCTTTTCTATATCAACATGACTAATTCCATAATCATGTCCAAGGCCTGATTGAACCCATGAATCTTCCAAAGGATATACCAGATCTTGAAAGGCAAGTAAACTTGCAGGGAGTGCGTGCAGTCGCTCTGATTTCAGGTTGTTCTTTCGCAACTGCAAAAAAAAGCAAACTTAATATATCGTATGGTAGCTTCCGTCTAGACATAAGAGAAGGAAGTTATGGCAAAAGGATAGGACTAGAGCTACCACATGTAAACCACAAATTTTTGTAAGATAACAACTGATAATATAATGTGAATGGTGAGTTCTACTTACCTTTTGGAACGACTGATCATACAAACTGGTAATGCCCATGTCCCTCCATTTATCCAATTCAATGACATTCAAGCCAGACAACCACACACATGAATTAGCATTGACAGTATGGTCTGCCATATAAGGTTTCAACTGGCCTAATCTCACTTCACAGAACTGAACAGCGCCGATAACTTTACCACCCATATCGAGGTGCCACAGAGATGACAAGTCTTTCTGGACAATCAAATCATCATCCAGAACAATTACTCTGTTCAAGTTAGGAAGAAGGTCGGGCAAGAGGAAATGTGAATGGCCGAAAATAGATATGTACTCAGTTTTCATCTGCCTCTGGGAAGGTTCAGAATGATTACGAATCGTGACACGAAATTCCTCTGCAGGCCATAACTGTTGCATCTCAAGGGAATATATATCCTTAGAGAGCTTCTGGTTGTCCTCAATGTTAGTTACATGAACAGTTGCCTCCCAGTATGAATTTCTATGAAACCAATGCTTCATCGCATAAAAGTTTTGCGCATCAGCGAACAAATGGAAAACAATGTGGTCCGAGCTCTGAAATGTGTTATTCAGCATAAGTTAGTGATCAAGATAATTCCACACAATAGTTTAGATTATTTGAAAATAATGGTATACCTGGGAGTTCATAACTGTTGAATTGATAGTGGTGGAAGCTGCAAGTACATTCCTGGAAAATATTACATAGTGATGCAAGGTAGGACTTTCAAGCTCCTGCTCATTTAACTGTTCCATATGACTTGATCTGGATTTGAAATATTCTACTGTCAATCTCATGTTCAAGCAATGGTGAGTTTTAGGCGTAGTCTGGACCCCAAGATGGTATAGAAATGCACTCTGCCTTGTATGAAAATAAGCTTCATCTTCAGTTATATCAAGTAGCTGCCTAAGTTTCCGTTCAACATTCGAGCATCCTACTTCGCAAGACTTGGCTCTCCCAATTGTGTGATCCATCTTCTCCAGCTTCTTTGCAAATCTGAAAAGAGTAACCAGTCATTGCCACCAGAAATATTTTGATAATAGAACAAAAAAAGACATTGCAGTGCATTATTTTATCAAAATTAAGTCACAAGCATCATAATTGTGAATGCCCATCCTTTATTTCTTGAAGAAATGCAGACACAGAACTAAGACAAGGAGCAAAGCCATGTTAATGGATTGCACTAGCCACATATAATTCAATTACTTATTGCAAAAGGTTATATGAAAAATAAAGAAACACATGATTTTAAAGCTAAGGGGAGACTAACAATGGTGGAAGATCGGCATCTGTGATGGTGTCACTCAGCATGCGTTCATGCTCTTGGATGTTTTGCTTCAGTTCACGTGTAAATCTTTCCTGTTGTTTCAATTTTGCAATGCTAGGATAATGAGCTCTTGCCAAAAAAAGTTGATCTTTAAGCCTCTTGATAATGGCATCCTTCATTACTTCCCTATGTTCAGTAGACCAGAGGCAGTAACTCCCATATTCATGTTCACAGGACTTGGTATTGTCCTCATGCACTGTCTCTTCACCATAGTTCTCTTTCACATCAACAGTCGTATCCTGTCACAAAACCAATTAAGTTTCCTGTGGTAGCAAAGTAAAAAGGATTTTGAAGGATTCACTTGTAAAAACAAAACTGGCAGCCCTGTTCTTAGAGCACAGATCCTCATAAGAGCACAGGAGTCATATCCTGCACCAACAACCCAAAAACTGTTGTGGCAATATGTGAACCAATTACATTCGGCCTTCACAACAAGAAGTTTTCTAAAGAACTAGGTTATGTCTAACTGATAAATATTGTAAAACAGTATATGCAACACTAATTCCACCAAGAAGGAATACTTGATCGATACATCCTTTTGTACATATCCCAGGACCTAAAGAGCTCAGAGTATATACAACATTCTTCAGTAACTTTTTTCACCATGGAATCATGGGTAAATTTTACACAAGGTGAAACAAAAACATATAGTATGTTTAAGGGAACACAATTGAACATTGCATTGCTAAGGAAACACAATTGTACATTGCATTGTACCACAATATATATTGTGGTCTGATTTAAAGTACTTACTACTTAGAAAACCATCTTACTAGCAGATGTGAATGTGCAAAATGTAGCCTATCAACTTTATTTGTAAAATCTCACTGAAAGTTCGATCCAGAGAAACAATGTACAAGAATACAAGATTATTACTGATGCCAAACTGATGGACAACAATGTTCCTATCATCGCATTTGTAATTACTGTATATATTCATGAAAATTCTTGACTGTGAAGCTCCCGTGATTAAAATGGTCATGTCAACAGAAGCGCAACAAACTGAGCCCACCATTTTGTGCATGGTAAGCCGATGAGGCTACTCAATCATTTTCCAAATATGAAAAATGAAGAGCTGCAGACTACTGAATCCTAAAATGTAGGGAAATAAAATAAGAGATCGCAGTTACCTTTGATCTCCAGGACAAGTCCTTCAATTGATACCTTTTGGGGGTACGAGGTCCTGAAACACGACTGACTACAGTAAGACAGATGATAGCAACACATCTTGCTGTTTGTACTCTCCTATCGCTTACGTACCTTTACTTTTGAAGGTGTCATTATTTAGTTCAATTAAAGAGAAAGCGCCCTTGAGCTTTGCTTTTGATTTGATAGCATGATCCTTGTTAGACTTTGATCTAGTAGATCTCTCCGCCGAAATCCCATTAGATCCGGACACCTTTTTGGAAACATCCTGGATACACACAGTCAGAAAAGAGAGGAGGTCAGTCAAGATTGAAAACAAAACATCAGACATTTAGGTACAGCAGTCACTTGATGATGGTTTTGGGTGAGCCAGGAAACTTCAGTGTGGCAAAGCGATCCATCTAGCTAGATATATAGTTGTGCAGCAGTTTTGCAGATTTGAGCAAAGTTTAATCACCAGCATTGGGCCACACTGCGCACAAGTCCAATTGATCTATTTTGGCTTCAGTAGTTACTACTACTGAAGAAAAAAAATATGTTTAGTGAATCACTGTTCACTCAGAGGATATGTAAGAATCTTTCATGCCCACTCTTCAATTTCAGCTATGGATTGACACAAATGTGGTAACAGAAAATTGATAACAAGGCAAACCAAATTTGGCTCTTGTTTGAAAATGAAGAAGAATATAGGAAGGTACAGCAAGAGGGCATCTTGCCAGCACCAGCAGTTTTGTTCACATATTTTTTTATCAGAGGCATGGCATGTCAAGGCATGATGAAAGAAACAATTTTGGGTTGCCACCAACCTATTCCAAGAATAGCAAACTGAGGGATGGGCATGTCAAGGCATGACGAGAGAAGCAATTTCGGGTTGCCACCCCACCTACGCCTGCTCCAGGAATAGCGACTTGAGAATGGAGACAGAGGCGGTAGGTTGTTAAGCGTCACAGCAGCACGGCAGCTCGCACGCACGCAGCGGCGGACGACGTCCGCACGACACGCGCGCGCACGCACGCGAGGCGCATGAACGGACTAGAATCAGCAGAGGTGGCGAGTGGCGAGTGGTGAGTGGCTTATTAGTTTCTCTTTCTCTCCTCCCCGAACAGAATGCTGGCCGGCAAAAAGAATTCAGCTTGATTACTGTCTCTCTCTGACATACTGTATAAAACACAAGCAAAAATGCTAGAGAGAGGAATGTGAAGCCATGGCAGGCAGGGATTGTAATTGTAACCTTGAGCAGCTTGTGCTTCATGGCGCCCCCATTCTCCAGATGCCGCTTGCCACGCGCCCCGACGCCGGCCAGCTCCTGGTAAAGAAAGCAACCCGAAGCACAACCAAGGTGTGAGAATTTCAGAAGCTGGGAGAGTGGGAGTTTACTAATCTTCTGAGAGGAGGAGGCTGTAGTGGTAATTAATTAATTAAAAAACAAAACAAATTATGCACGGGGAGAGTGGAGAAAGCTTACGGTGCTGATGACCACGGCGGCGCGGTCGTCCGATCCATATCCCGCTGCAAGCAAAGCAAGCAAGCAACAACACGGAGCACGGAGGGTTAGAGGTTGAGCGAGGAAAAGGGAGAGAGGGGGGAGACGACAGATCCGAGGCGCGGACCGACGCACCGGCAGCAGGGCGGTGGAGGAGAAGGAGGTAGACGAGCGGGAGGAGCGTGGAGCAGACGACGAGCGCCGGCACGGCCGCTGCTAGCCCGCTGCAACGGCGCTTGCTGGACGGCGGTGGCGGTAGCAGCGGAGACGACGCGTGCTGGTGCCCCTTCATGCCGTTGCCGTCCCTGGCGGTAGTGGGCACTATTGGGCAGCTCTGCTTTTGCTCCAGTGCTGCTCAACGGAGCGCTGCCGCCAGCCGGGAGGTCAGTGGTGGGTCTGGTGGCTGGTGGTGAGGCAGTTGCTTGCTTCCCGCATTAAGCTGCCAGAAACAAGCTAAGCTAAAGCTTCCTCGGTCCTCGCGCGTTTAAGCCAGCAGCGGCGTTGTCTGGAACCAGAGACTGGAGAGTGGAGAACTGGAGAGTGGTGTGGAGGAGGAGCCCGTGCCGTGGAGAGGGAGAAGCTAGCGGAGAGGAGGAGCGGCCGGAGTGGAGTGGAGCCCGCCGGCCGACCGTCCGGGACCCCCGTCTCTGCCTTTGCAGTTTTGCTTTGGACGCGTCTCTCCCTCCCTCCTCTTTATCACCCCAATCTCTGCCGTCCTTTTCCATCTTTTTCGTACCGACGGGAACCAACAAAAAAAAATATACATACATAGTACAGGGGCAGCTCGTCAAACTCTCCTCGTTTAAACTTTCTTCTTCTTCTTCTTCTTCTGTTTATTGTTTTGTTTATTACTCACTCTTTAAGGGGAAAAAAATATGTTTTAGAGCTACCAGGAATTAATTATTTCTAAAGTTAAATAATTTTTTTATAGAAAAAATAATATTATTACTTCTTCTTGTGTTTTGTTTTGTTTATTACTTCCTCTTCTCGAAAAAAAAATCTGTTTTAGAACTACCAGTAATTAAATATTTCTAAAGTTGATTAAATTTATTTATAGAAAAAAACATGAAGATTTATGACACCAAATTAGTACCATTAAGTAAGTTAGAGACATTATAAAATATATTTTCGTGATATACTCTATAAATATTTATGCTCCTTTTTTATAAACTTAATTATACATAAAAGAAATATACTCCCTCCATTCCAAACTGTAAGTCATTCCAAGAATCTTGGAGAGTCAAATCATTTTAAGTTTGACCAATGATTATAGAGAGAAACAGATTTATGACATCAAATAGGTATAGTATGAAAATATAACTAATAAAGAATTTAATGATACTTAGCTGGTATCAAATATGTTATTATCCTATAATATAAATTTGGTCAAACTTTATAAACTTTGACTCTCCAAGATTCTTGGAATGATTTACAATTTGGAATGGAGGGAGTATAATGTAAGATAGACTTTGAACGCAAACTTGAGAAAAAAGTATATAAATTGATTTTTGTCAAACTTGAAATGTTTTTATTCTTCAATTAGAATGACTTATAATTTGAAGGAGGGGGTATTTATTTATCAACACAAGTTGATTCTTGACGAGTTCTATGAAATCCCTGCCCATTTTGAAGTGCCCAAAAGTCCAAAAATCCATAACTATTAAGAGGACAACTGTAAAAGTCACCATCCATCTAGTATAGCCTGCTGCGGTTTTACTGCATGCATGCCGTGTTTCATAGTACTGTAATTGTTTTGTGGATCTATACTTGACCTGATTTGCCATTGGATATGATGGTCCTTGTTCACGTGCACATGCATTGCTGCCAATGTAGCCGTCTCTCTCAAACTCTGTCTCTATCTCTCTCTATCTTGCAGTTTCACGGTTTCAGCCATGACGACCCATGCAATGGATGCGCATTTCCCCATCTACCAACCGTGCTCCGTGGGTTCCTTTCTCTACTGCACAACCGCCGCGTCCGTCCCCAACAGGGTTTACAAACGGCTGCCTGGCGTGAAGCCTAAAAATATAAGTTTAAAAAAACAAAACAAAAGGTAGACAGTGACAAACACGTCAAAGACTTCATTTTTAGAGACGTACATCCTCTCTTCTTACATGTTTATCGTCACGATATGTACATGCTGATAAATTTGATTCGATTTATAAAAAATATATACAACATTTATATATCTAAATAAATTTATTAAAAACTCAAATTCAAACATTTATGTACCATAAATAATAATATTTTAATATATATTTTATCAAAGTTGTTTTTCGAAACGAAGGAAGTAGGAACTAAGCTCTTGCACGCTCGCTAGCGCGGTAAATGTTCTCATTCTCTAAGCTCTTGCATACTCGCTAGCGCGGTAAGCTTTCTCATTCTCTCTCTTTCTGATAGGGTAAATGCTCCTCTGAGCTGGACAACAGTTGGGGACACCCTTAGGTATCTCTATATCTCACCCAAGTACAAATGTTGTATTGAATCATGTCTTTATTAAATAAGAGCAATGTTAATTTTTCAATGCTAAAATTGTATGACATGAACTACAGAAAATACGGTGTCTATGTGTTGAATCAAAAAAATAAATAATAATGAGCATGGCTACGAGGAATAAAAGAAAAGCAACACAAGAGAAACTATGCATAGATCATAAACCTGTCGATAACAATTTTAGAGAAAAAATGGTACTGTTTCATTTTTCTGATTTTAAATAAAGTTATCAGTGAATATTTAGATAGCAAACAAGATTGTTTTTATTTTAATAAAATAAAAAAGGCACCTTTGAAACCAACAAGAGAACTAATTTTGTCGATTTTTGATAGTTGGGGAGGGCGTCCGTTATCTAGTTTTGTAGTTTTAAAATTGAAAAAACAAAAATCGGACTGATTGTTTAAAAATAGACTTTACCCTTAAAATAAATAAGGTTAAAATCCAGTTTATATATAATATATGTGGAAACTTATGTTAGAAGCTCTGCACGCGTGCATATAATCGTCAACAAAGATTCATCAGCATGCCATTCACAAAAAAAAAAAAAAAAAAAAAAAAAGATTCATCAGCATGCCAACACGCTTGATTCAAGGCCAGTGTCTGTCAGCCCGTCGTGTCGATCTGCATCAAACACGAGAGCGTCTAATAAAATATACTAATGCTAGGGTCAGTAGCATCAGCATTCTAATAGGGGGGGGGGGGGGTGCGCATGCATGACAGTGGCAGTTGCTCATTCCTTCCCTAAATACCGGTCGATTTCATTCCTCGAAAAAAACAATTTTAACAAAAATGTATATTAAACAATATTAATATTATGTTGCATAAATAGTACTCGCTCCGACCTAAACTATAAGTCATTCTAAAATTTTTAAAGACTTAAAGTTTTTTAAGTTTAATTAAATTTATATAATAAAATAATAATATTTAAGATACCAATTAAATATTATTAGTTTTGTCATTAGTTATATTTTTATAGTATACTTATTAATCTTTGTATTTTTTGAAGTGGAGGGGTATCGTTGAAAATTTGTAGCACGAAAACTAAAAGTTTGGGACATATGAGAGGGAGTATACAAGTTGTATAAGGGTAGGTGATATGGTTGGATTCGTGGCATGCGACTGAACCAACATCCGTCCTGCATTTGCGCTTCAAGCACGTGCCTGTTTATATACTAGTCATTCATCCATGTCCATTTGGAGGGCATTTGTTTGCTGTATTTGGAATATTCTGGAAGTAAATTAGGTTATATGTTCATCGGTACTACTTTACCAGTATTTTTTAGCAAACATACTATATTTTCTCATAATGAATTATCATACCCATTTAGTGTAAACTAAATTTCAACACAATGAGAGGACCTTACGTCTTGTTTCTTGGCTTATGAGCCAGATTTTCTCTCACAACAAAACGGTCAAAACCAGCATCAGTTGATTTTTCAGCCGCAGAAACGATCAGCCAAATAAATTTCTTTGCTATGCGATGCAACCTGATCTTATACGGTCTATATATAGTTTGCGTCGTCGTCAGAGTGATTGAGCCGCGAGGTAGGTAGGTAGCTAGTGTCGCCCCACTAAAAGCATTGTATTGGCCGCAAATACAGTGTCCAAAGATCGCACTAGCAGGAGTATTGCATGCTCCAGTGGAAAGCTAGCTGGGATCATGTTTCATGTGGGCTGTGGGCATGCATGCAATGCAATGCAGCAACTCGTTTTCGCCCCGGCGCCGGCCTCTAGTTAGTAAGTGTTCTTGCTATCTAAGATCGATATGATCGCCATGGTTGGAGGTTGCTGCCAGCACATTCAGAATCAACACAAGCATATCACCTGCACACTGTACCTGCTGCCTCTCCCCCACCCTGTTGTCCAACTGCGTTGCATTGCATTTCATTTCCAGGCCGCATTTGAACGCAAGGATTTCGCATGAATCTGTTCATATATTACACGAAACAGGGTGGGGGGAGGTCCCATGTTCAAAGAGAGCCTTGAAAACAGAGCAGCAGAACGCTGGCTTGGGGATTGAATTGAAGTGCACACCAACAATCAGGAAATCTGTAATCGTGTCCATTCATGCGCAGGATATGAATGAATGAATATAATAATGATTTTTGGCATCCACAATTCTGTGGCGAGCAACGCGGCCACGGCGTCGCAAACATGTCCCGTTCCTGAAATTTTATAGAAATGGCACAGATCAGATTCGATGCGCACAAACGTCAGAAACAAACGCTGCTTTACATAGGAATCGAATTTGCAGTTGCAGGCCCTCCACTACCACTATATATGTATCTATATATATACATATATATATGCATCTTACGCGGGGCACTGGGTGGAATGCAAATTCCAGTTTCATCACTTCAGCCTTGCAAGACACCTATATGCACATCATGTAGCAACAAAGTCACTCACACATATTCCTACGAGTATCTGGCAGCATGGATGCATTGGTACAAATCCACTGTGAATGAATGCATGTATGATGATCAAATGAAGTGAGCGTGCAAACCACTTCAACTCCTCCCACTACATATGCATGCATGCATGACAACTAGGGTTCCACTTCCACCAAAACAAGCTACAGTGAATCATACATACATCAAGAAGCCTTCATTTGAGAGAGAGAGAGAGAGAGAGAGAGAGAGAGAGAGAGAGAGAGAGAGAGAGAGGCAACAAACAAAAAAGAAAGGCATCATGTGTCAGTATCCAAAGCTCTTCTTCATCAGGCCGGCCTGGGCCCAACAAAAATGCTGTCTTCAAAGGGTTCCAAAGCACATAACAGGGAAAATGCAGGTAAAAGCACCATCAAAGCAAAGATATGGGCAGCTACTTTATCTTCCCACTTCACTAGCCATCATAGCCTATCCACATTCTCCTTTGACACAGGAATACTTTTCTTTCATCTTCAGAGTTGCAGCAAACATGATAAAATTATTATAATTCGATTCCCTGTGCACATTAAATCGAAGGGCTGTATGTTATATTGGTGCCAGGAATGAACATTGCACATTATACATAGGCAGAGGGCTAGATTACGCCAACAGTCGTTTAGGATGTTCTAAAAATTCCAGTGCAAATACAAATGCCCTTATACCATGTGTACAAAAAATACAAATTGATGGCAGTGGATAGATATATTTGGCCTAACCGAGCCAATAAAAAGAAAAATCAGAGTAGCGTCAACTATCAACACGGAAAAAGAAAAGGTAAACATGTTTCTGATTAGGGGAGGAGCACACACTATTTGCTCCATCGGCTACACATCTACTAAAACCAAACGTTCTGAGAGCATGAAGATCACCATTGCCACCAGCATCTGGTTTTGTTCAAATCTTATAGCCATGTCAATGGATCAGTGATGAATCTGGACGGAGAATAAACAAGGGAGATGTGATGTCCAAGCAGCACTTCTAAACACATAATTGTACGCTGAAACTCATGGACTGCCTAGTTTACATTACCTCTTACCATGAGTTCATGACTCAGTGGAGGCATCTGGTTTCTCATCTAAAGGGAAACTGTGATCTTCAAGATTTTCAGATGTTTCCATCTTGCTTTCCTTACTGCCATCAGCTGAGAACAGAATAACAATGTTGTGATTTCTAGTGTCCGAAAAATTAATTGATTTCATGCAACTGGGAGAATACTCTAAAGATTAAACAACACTCCTCATATATCCTCGTAAAAGAACTAAGTTCAGCATCTGAAGAGGAATGGAAACTAACCAGATGTTTTATCAGTCTCGGTCTTTTTGGATTTGGAACCTTTCTTTCGATCATTTCGAGATGGTTTGTTGTATAAATCCTTGTATTTATCAAGCAACGCTTTTTTCTCTTCCAGTAATCCAAGCATTTCGTATGCATCTTCAACTTTCCGTACAATATCTTTGCTTGGAGCTTTACGACCACAAGCTTCTAGTTCTTTGAAGAGCTAAATCATCAGAAGAGGTAGGTAAAGTAATTCATATAAGCCGTGTTATCAAATAAAAATAGTTTATATCAGAAAGTTACAAAGTTTAGGTCCAAACCTTCACGAGCCTGTCTAGCCTATTGTTTCGATAGTAGATAGCCAACATAAGACGGCAGAAACGCCAAGGAACCGAATGCAGATCATGGCCTATTTTCTTCTCCCAGATTCTGTGTGCTTCCTCAGCTCTATTGTCCTTCTCAAGTGCACACGCTAATAGCTCATATGTTCTCATTGTATTTCCTTGCCCTTTGCTCAGCATCCATTTGACCACCTGAGTATGTAGTCACAGACATTTACTTCACAGTGTATTGATGACAAATACAAATGAAAGCAGCTGATACTATACGATACCTGGACAATTCTATGCCACTGTTCCTCCTTCTCAAGAACTGAAAGTGCTTGCTTAAGTGAAGCCAAAGGAAACTCCTGCTCAAAGGCAACCCAAGCATCAAGGGTACCATAAACAGCTTCTCTTGATTCTTCGAGGCTAAGGAGCTGCAGTTAGAGAATGCAGTATTTAGTAATTTTGTTGCACTAAGCAGTAGCAGCTAAATGGCTGCAATAAACTGACAAATTTCAATATGCACAAGTGGCATAATTTTATCCACACTGAACAAGGATGAAGGTTATAATATGTGCACTCAGGTGGCCGGCCAGGTCAATACCAGAAGATTAATGCACTGTTTTGTTCCACTAATAGATATTACTTATTCAAAGAAGAGCTGACAGGTGTTCATGCAATCTACTTTCATAGGACAACAATTCATCATATAATGAATTAGCTGTAATCAATCTTCTACCGAAAACGAGAAAATCCTGTGAAATGGAAACTCACTAATATGTTATATCTGTTATCATGCAAGTGAAATGAAACTGTCTATAAAATGTTTTGTACAATTTGTATCTAGTAAGCAGAACATGGAATTACACAGAATATGCTGTCAGTGTTTCTTTCACTGTCACTTAAAATTTCCGAAATATTCGTAAACACAGTATTAGCATGTGTACCATGATCATTTGAAATGTACTAGAATACTTTCCGTACATGGAAAACGAATCATATCAATACTATCTGTACATACAGTGCTGACAAGAAATTTCCTTTTCTCCGCTGAAGACAGATTTTTTCCAACAGGGCCTTCCTCCAATTTTCTTGTGCTCTTTCGTATGCGATCAACTATTATGTTAGTATCCTGTTTATAAGAAAAATAAACTCTGTAATCCCCACCTTATATAATGCCTGCCATGGTTCTGAAGCTAAACAAATCAACCAAACTAAAGAATCATAAATGCTTGTATGAAAGCAATCCAGAATTGTGCAAGAAACTATCCAATGCATCCAGAGAATGGCATGTATTTTGAATACCAATTAGGCTGTTTGACATGGTGAGCATATAAAAATAATAATATAGGATTTCTGAATAGCGATCAAGCACAAAGGAAAGAAGGCCAACACAAAGGTAAACAGCAACATTTCAGTACAAAACAAAGAGTGATATATGTTGTTGGTACCTTCACAGGCGTAGTTGGTTGTAACTCATTCTGCTGATATACTGGATCTCTTGTAACTCTTTTGGAAGTAGAGAAATCTCTGGTAGCATGCTTGTTACACGAACCAGATATGGGCTAGACAGATGAGCCAGAGGTGCAACTAGTTCAGGACTAATAAACAGAATTAAGGAAGAGCAACTTGTTGCTTAGGATGCAGACGCGTGTACCTCTATATGCGAATCCCAGAACCTGCACAATGTAAGTAAAATGGAAAAGTTCATTAAACACTCTTCGTAAGGGACTATAAACTATGAAGCTAATAAAGAGGGAGTGCATGAGTTAGGAGCTTGCAATATATAGTTGACAATCAAATTATTCAGAAATGCGATCTCCCACCATCACGATTCACAGATATAGACGCTTGCCTAATCACCGGAAATACTTTAGTTTCAGAGTTCAGAAAACATAGCTCGGTTTCCTCAAAACAAAATCCAAGTAAAGGGAAGCAAGGTGATTTTAAAAGGATAAAGTCAATGGTAGGGGACTGGGTGACGGAACTCACGGTGGAAGGAAGCGAGGTTGCAGGCGGCGTGGCCGGTGGCGGGTAGACAGTGAATAGCGCGGAGGGATCGCTGGAGATGCCGAAGCATGGTGGCGGCGGGCGGAAGCTGAAAGCTCCCCACGGCTGCCTCTCGGTCTCGGATTGGGAGGGAAGCGGCGCGGGCGGTCGGCGAAGGCAGAGCGCCGCCACGACGGCACGAGCGGCGGGCGGCGGCGTCGCGCTCTGCCTGTGCGAGTGCGAGACTGCGACTGCGATCCGCCGTGTAGTCAGTGCTGGCCCATGGGCTGTGTCGCAGTGTCCCAAGCCCATATTTCTATAATACGCAGACCAACCGATGTCCTTTTGTTCTTCAGTGTAACTTTTGGTAGCAGACGCTGCTCCTGATCATGTTGGTGCAGATGCATTAGGATACATACGATTTAGTACGGTGATATCAAACATGATAGCATACTCCTGGACAATAATTTCTTTCTGTTGAGATTGAGAGCAATTTGCAGTTCTAACACTTGTGGAAGCACGTTACGCGGGCGGTGGCAAACGGCCGCACAACGTCCCTCACTGACATCTGTGTCCTGCCACCCGAGCCTGTTTTGCCTCCAGAGAGGCAGAGACTAACTAGCGAAATGTTTGGTTCCCCACAATGTAAGGGAATCAGATTGCAGAGGGGGATATGATGGCGATACGGCTGCTTACCCCGCAACCAAATGACGGACTGTTCAATCCCCGCAGCGCCGTCGAACAACGGCACAAGTCATCGTAGTAGTAGCCCGCTGCCTTTGTAATCTTTCATTATAAATATTTTTTTCATACACTGTACTCTTAATTAAGTATTACAATGTCATATACAATCATTTAAAACTGGCAACTGTAGAGCTTGATGTGAGATCTACAATGGCATAACAGTGCTAATCTCAAACATATATTAATATCTATGTCGTATAATGGTTTTTGACTCTAAATAAATGCCAGAGGCTGTCATATGTGGTATGTACCAACCTCTCTTACTTTTCAAGGTGTTTTATGTTCGAATTTGTTTTCAGGAAATTATATTTGTGTTGGGAGTTCCTCTTGTCATGATCTGGCATTTCTTAAGGGTACAGTGCCATGGGGGAATTCATTGACTACTCGAGAGGTGGGAAAGCTCTAGGGATGAACAAAGCTATAGGAGGATGAGTCTAATATGGTTTTACCTTCTTTGTATGAAAGGACCATCATGTTCGTTTTATGGAAAGGCTATGCCTAAGATCTTTCTAAGAAAAGAGGGTCACCGCGGTCCACCGGCTGTAACCCCGATACTACAAATAAAGAAACCGGTCTTGCCTCCCCTATTTCACTTGTGCCTGCGACACTTGTTCACTCTTAACCGGTTATATTATCAATGTAGATATATTGTATATTTTACAACATCATGCGAGCTCTACTCGGGTGTCGTGGGCTCGCGAGCGCGCCTAGTGCTGCCGCCCCACCGCCAGCAAGCAGGCCGGAGCCACCCCCGCCCCGCCCCCCGGTCGAACCCCTTTCTGGTGGCGGAGCAGGACAACGAGTTGTGGAAGGCCATGTAGGCTCAATTCTATTCTAGCGTTCGTTCATTGTCGTTCACTGGATTTTATTCAATGAATGATCGGCTGCTCCCATGATTTAAAAAAATAATTCGTAATTTTCTATTTTTGAAAGTAACTAAGTTATACTATCTTTATCCGGAAAAAAAATGTAAATATGGTATGCATGTGAATAAAAGTGTTTCATGTTTGATGATTTTCAATTTATAAGTTACTAGCAAATATGCTCGTGCCTTGCAACGAGAGAAAAATAATTAAATTTTAATTAAGAATGCAGTATTCACATTTTATTTTTTTTCTATATCTCTTTGAACCTATTTTTTGATTATCAACTCACTGTATTGTTATTTTTGAAGCTAAATACATAGTCTTTTCATAATCGAATCAGAGGAGTCAATGATGGAGTCGATTGCTATTTATTTTTTATTTTTTTTTCTCTCTATAATATGAGTAATAGCTTTTTTCCCTACAAACCTAAAAATATGAAGCAGGTGTCGTAAACATAATAAGAAATAAAAAAATTATATTACACATCATAATTTATATAAATAAAATTGGATGAATTTATCCGGTCAGTAATACCCTGTCCTCGTGGAGTCCGCCCATCCAATGACCCAACAGCTGTTCAAAGCCGGTGAGGCCATATTCTTTTTTTACTTTGCTGAGCGGCTGAGCCACACGTTCGCCTCCCTTCTTCTCCTTTCTCTCACATTCTTCTCACGAACGACCGCTCCTGTACCGGCTAGAGAAGTCGGCTCAGTGCCAAAGGAAAAAAAAAATAGGGAGACTATTAGATTCGGAGGATGCTTTCCAAGCCATGAACCTACTGTTCGTCGAGTCCGCCTCCGGCAGCGGCTGATTTTTAGCGAGACTGAGATCCGGAGGATGCTTTCCAGGCCCTGAACCTGCTGTTCGTCAAGTCTGCCTCCGGCAGCGGATGCCGGGACACCGAGCCAGCGGCCGCGGCAGTGCTCTGCGCATGAGCAGCTGTAGGTCCACCTCTTCCTTAGTCTGTCTCGCTTCCTTCTCACCAACAAGGTACTACTACTTGTGCTGGACCAGTTCTTCTTCTTCTTCTTCTTCTCCTGTCCGTTGAAATTTTGCGAACGCTGGTTTCTTCCACTCTTTTTCCTCCTGTTTTTTTTTCCTCAGATCCGGTGATGCAGTCCTTGATTTCTTCATTAGATCCTACGATGTGGGGCCAGGCTCTCGCGTTTTGTTATAGAATAGAAGAAGAAATCATGAATTTATTGGTTTGATTTGAGTAGGGATGAAAACGGTACGGATATTTATTCCGACCGAATTGGTTTAGAGGAATTTAGACATGTTCGTATTCGACTTCGAAGATTAACATCCAATACCGTATTCGTATCGAATACTTTATAACGTCGATATCTAATCGTATCATATCCGACATTTCTGACACTATTCGAATCCGAACAGAAATATAAAAACAAATACAATATCAGCGATATCCGTTCGTATCAGATCCGTTTTCATCCTTAGATTTGAGGAGATTTGAGGAGTCGTGGTCTTGCCTTATTGAGGGAGTTTGATTTGGATTCCTATCCTATTTGGGATTTGTGATAGGAAACCCGACGGAGCCCACATATGTGGACAGGGGAGAGTTCAGATGAAATTTGCAGAGGGCGACGGCTTCCGTAACGATTGGTAGATGAGTCCTGAGTCAATTTGGATTGTGGTGTGTCTATATCCAAGACACGACCTCCGTATTGGATGCAACTTTAGCTCTGCACTCCGTTCGATTTTGTTTGCTGTCTGCGACGTGTGCGGGAGAATGGGCCGGACCAAAATTAGGGTGGAGGAGAGAAATTTTGTTTGCTGTCAAAGAATTTTAGGTATGACCACTAGGACGACGGCGGCTCCACCCCTTTTGTTTTGCAATGCATTATTGTTTTGCCCCACCGTGCACTGTCGCGACCGGATCGAAGGAAGGTATCGGTTCTTGTGCAGCAGATCGGAGAAGAATATTGGTAGCAGTAGTACCTTTCTTGGAAGGCCGGGCGGTAGCTGTGACAGGACCAGATTCCGTCTTCTCTTTCTCGTGGTTGTCGGTGGAGTGCCTGATTGGGACTGCCATCCCCATTCCACATAGTACTCTTCCAGCTGCTTCTCCCGCTCGCCTTCTTCTGCATCTGTTTGCGTTGCGACCTCTGGGATGTAACTGGATTGGCTCACAAGCCCATATATAAACATAATTTTGTGTACGAGTTCACGGGCTAACCTACTTGTATCCCTGCTTCTCAGGCATCGATCCTTGGACGCCTAAGAAGGACGCTCTCACGCCAAGCGAGAATGCCTGGGATGCAAAGCAAACACAAACATGCCCAGCTGCAGATAACCATTTGGTCAGTCCATTTATTCTAGTCTTCTCTATCTCATCTGTTGATGAGCCTGGTGTGGTAGCTTTAAACCACTCAGTGAGTGTATCTTCCCCACAACTCATCCCTCTACCTTTCCCACGATATAGAGATAGAAATTATAGAGAGGAGCGAGTTGTTGGTGCATGTGGAGGATTGAAGATGGCGTTCATGGTGGGCCTTTCGGAGGCCAGCATGGGGTCGCTGCTCCAGAAATTGGGAGTTTTGCTTGCGAGGGAGTACGCCCTGATCAAAGGCATCAATGGTGATATCCAGGAGATCAACGATGAGCTCTCCAGCATGCAGGCCTTCCTCGTCCTCTTAGACAAGGAGGGCTCTACGAATGAGGGCGACATGGGCGTGAAGAACTGGGTGAGGCAGATCCGGGATGCCACCTATGACATCGAGGACACCGTTGACGAGTTCACCCACCGCATTGGGCGCCGCCAGCGCCGGCGCGACGACGGCTTCATCTCATCCGTGGTTACGAGGTTGCAAGAGCTGGCCACATGGTACCCTCGCCGAAACATCGTCTTGGACATTAAGGAGCTCAGTGCTAGGGCGCAACGCATCAGCGAGCGGCGCCTCAGATACGGCGTGCGCAATCCGGAGGGGCACCTCGATTCCAGAGTAGCGGCGAGGGCATCTGGTGGATGGCTTAGTGAGATTCAGCGCGACAGCGTCCTTGTTAGGCAGCTCGTCGGCGTGAAGGATCCCATTGGCATGGCAGACGACATGGAGGTGCTAGGAGGTTGGCTTTCAGACGCAGAGAAGAAGCAAGGGGTGCTTGCCCTGGTAGGCACCAGCGGCGTCGGGAAGACCACACTGGCCATGGCACTCTTCAGGAACTTCCAGGATCAGTTTGACCGGCGAGCGATGGTGACCGTTTCTCAGAAGTTCAACCTCCAAGGGGTGCTTAGGAGCATCTGCAGGCAAATCATGCTCCTTAGCACAAACCTTGACATCGACGAAATGAACGAAAATCAACTCCGGGATCTCCTGTGCCAGCAACTGAGTGGAAAGAGGTATGCACATAAATAACCTTGCCTCTTTTTTTTCTCATCTCTCTCCACCGTGATCCAGCAGCTAGGAAAAGAAAAGGAGTGAAACACGTTACGGTGGTCCTTAAAAATTTTATCATATTCTTATCTAGGCCCATAAACTGTAGCGATCATGTGCATCTTTTAATTTTTAAATAATTTATCCAAAGCGTGAATTCAGGTTCGTAATTAGGCCTAGGCCTAGAGTTGAATTTAGAATGAATCACCTCAAAATTAAAGAACCCAGATGATCAGTTTAAGAGTTTATAGAACTAGATGAGCTACACTTAGGGCTTGGGGATTATTTGAATGTACTCGTATCTATCTCAATTTGTAGTGTAGTGTATCGGGTGAAAATTAGTTTTTTTTTTACCATGTCTAGGCACATATTACACTGAGAGGATGTAGAAGTAGAACAAATTACAAGCTAAACACTCAATGATAAGCACCGAACTTACAGTTCAACAGATAGATGGATAAGGAGTAACTAAGCTTCATCCCTGTTGTTTTACTGGCGCCAGGTTCTTCCTCTTAATTGATGACTTATGGTCTCCAACAGCATGGATTACAATCAGAAAATTCCTGCCTTCCAATGAGAATGGGAGCAAGATAGTAGTCACCACGCGGTTTGAGGTAGTCGCCAGGACATGCTTCGGTGCAGATGAAACCGATATTCTGCACAGAGTCGATCGTCTTTCATATTCTGACTCTATAGATCTATTTGTGGAAAGCTCATACCACAAGAATCTATTTGTGGAAAGCTCATACCACAAGATATTCAGAAAGGACCGCCTATATAACAACGTAGTTGAAGGTGAATGCGCTGGGTTGCCCCTGGCCATAGTGCTGATGGCTGGGATCTTTGCTACTACCACTGCAGCTGGTAGAATGGCAAATAGAATACATTCCTACATCACAGTGGAAATAATAATAAGGATGTCTTATGAGAATCTGTCCACTGAATTCCAAAGTTGCATGCTGTATTTGGGGACATTTCCAAAGTCTTACAAGATTAGCAGGAAGCGTTTGACCAGGAGATGGATAGCAGAAGGACTGTTAGGTGCAAAACCTGGTCATACTACCGAAGAAGTTGCAGAGAGATGCTTCAGCTACCTCCTCCAAACGAATATCATACGACCTACAGATCACTGCACAGATGGGACGGTGAAGACATGCCAAGTCCATGACATGATCCATGAGTTCATCGTGCGCAAGTCAAGCGAGGAGTCTTTCATCAATGTGGTCGGTGGCCACTGGCTCATGCCAAAGGTGATAAGCAAGGTCCGCAGGCTGTCCGTCCACACCACTGATCATGTACGAGAAGAAATTGAGGACATGAACCTATCTCGTGTCCGATCCCTGGCTGTCTTTGGTACCTCCCACAAATTCCCTTTCCATTTCTTCAAGTTTCAGATAGTTCAGGTGCTGGATCTTGAAAGTTGTCGGGGACTGAAGAAGCACACATGAAGCGGGTATCAGAAATGATTCTGCTGAGGTACTTGAGCCTCCGGAAGACAGACATCGACAGGCTTCCCTCCAAGATCGGCAGACTCACCTACCTGGAGACTCTTGACATCAGAGAGACCAATGTCTCGGTGCTGCCAAAATCCATCGCTGGCCTACAACAACTGCGCAACCTGCTTGGTGGGAATAAGAAGACAAGGCAGTCGCTGAAGCTACCGAAGGAGATGGCAACCAGGCCGATGGTCACCTTACACATACTGTCAGGAATACAGATTGTTGAAGGACCGTTTGCTCTGACAGATCTTCATAACTACACCGCACTAAGGAAGCTTCTGATTTACAAACTAAATCTGCAAAAGGGCAGCTTGGCCTTCCAAGATTTGATGTCCTCCATCGAGTACCTTGGTAGTGGTCATCTCCAGTCTTTGGAAATTGACGATGAATCCTCTGAGTTCATCAATTCACTGGACTCTATGGCAAGCCCTCCCAAGCATCTCACTGCTCTGCATCTGCATGGGAAGTTGCTTAAAGTTCCAGAGTGGATCACCTACCTGGGAGATCTTGTTAAGCTAACCCTTTCTGTGACAGTTTTCAGGACACATACTTTCGAGCTCCTTGCGTCAATGTCATCACTGTTTTGCCTTACCTTCTCATTCAGTGCTCAAAAGCAGGATTCAGAAACAGTGGCTATTATCGAGGAGAACAAAGTAAGCTCTGGGGGTAGAATCTCGGTTCCAAGCGGTGGATACAAGAGTCTCAAGCTTCTTTGTTTCACCTTACCTCATCTGCCATTGCTGACCTTCTCAGAAGGGGCCATGCCCGAGCTCCAAAGGATTGACCTGAAGTTCACAAGGCTGGAAGGTCTGAGCAATATGGACAGCCTTGCAAGTCTCCTAGAGGTGCATTTGACCATGGATAAACAAGCAGATGAAGCTACCAGGCAGATAGTGAGTGGACTAGCAACGGCGGCAAGGGGGAGTAGTGACAAGAAAGTAAAAGTTATCGTCGATGCTAGGTGAAACTGAGCTTCCAAACTTTTGTTAAGTTTGTCGGCCTGTACTGGGAACCCTCTCCATGTTCAGGTTCAGTTTGCAATAATGTTGTTTGTTTGATCTGGATGTTGTTTCCTCACAGTGTGCTTTCTTCTTTCACCGCTGTACTATTAAATAAAGATGACTCTGAAACTACAGCTTATTCTCACTGCAATTCTCTAGTGGACATTTGTAAAAGAAACGTGATTACTGAAATTCTGTTGTCAAGACTGCTAGTGCCCAGTGATTCGTCGCTTAGTTTCTTCTTCTTCCTTTTCTTCCGTGAGTGGTTTTCTACCGTGAAAACCCTAAGGGTCCATTTGGATGTAGATATTGATGACTCTTGAATTGAATTGGTACCAATACCAAATCAGCTAGTATTGGAAATGGATTGAATACCAAATCTGATGTTTGGATGTAGATAGAATTTTCTAGCTGAATCGAATGACCTATCAAATATCATTTCCTGTTTGGATGTACACCTCGAGGAATTCATTGTCTTCTTCCCCAATCAGTCACAATCCCCACCGCTAGCACTAGCACGACAACCTGGGCACAGACGGAGGTGGCCTCGGCCTCGAGCGCAGTCGCCGGACTGCAGTGGGAGGCGGAGGCGGCCCTGGCCCCGACCCCGGCCCCGGCTTCAACCGCGCAAGGGGAGGCGGAGGCGGCCCCAGCTGCGACGAACCCGTGCGCAGAGGGGTGGGCTGAGGCGGCACCGACCTCGACTGCGGCGAGCTCGGGCGCGAGCGCGGAGGAGTGGGCAGAGGCGGAGTCGGCCCCGGCCTCTGCCGCGACAAGCTCCAGCGTGGAGGCGGCCCCGGCCCTAGCCTCGTCTCGGGCGCTGACCACGGGGAAGAGGAAGGGGAGATTCGTCGCCGGCCATGGGGAAGAAGACGAGGAGATCCGACGCCGGCCATGGATGGGCTCGGGCCGCCGGGAGGAGAGGAGCAGCAGGGCGACAATAGGGAAGAAGGGGAGGTGCACTGCCGGCCATGGAGAAGAAGATGGGGAGGTCCGCTGCCGGCCATGGATGGGCTTGCGGCACCGGGAGGAGTGGAGCAGCAGGCCGACCGAGTCGGAGGAGTCTTGAGGATGAGTTAATTCCAGTCAATACAGGAGGGGAGAGCTTCGTATTGGAGATGAGAGAGCACAGGCTTATTGAATACCGGTTGGCATTGAAGATGAATACCAATTCCCAATTCCAAACCATCCAAACAGCTGTATTCGGTAACAGTACATGTGCCATTCCTGGTGGTCCGGGCTGGATTGGGCCAGTGGAGTGGGAGTGGGGCCCCAGGCCCATTCATATCTTTGTGCCTGCCCTCTGTTGCCGAGGAAATGTTTGTTGATCACATTTTCACCGACAGTAGTAGTGTCCAGGAACTGTAGTAAAAAGAGATGGAGAGGTTAGGTCCATTTGGCAACCAGGCCTGACAAGTACTCCTACACTCCTACTCCCTCCGTCCCAAAATAAGTGACGTTTTCGTTTCCCGAGAAACAACTACCGATAATTATATATTAGAATATATAAATATTTATGTTAAGTAATTAGTATCATCGGAAATATCTTTAAGTCTAGTTTTTTAATAAATTTATTTGGAGATATAAATGTTGCACGTATTTTATACAAATCGAGTCAAACTTGTGGCACGAAAACTCAAAATGTCACTTATTTTGGGACGGAGGGAGTAGTGTGGTGGTAGCACATGCACATTGGCCTGTGATTCAGTTGTACAGAGCAGGCTTCAAGTTGTCAACTCTACTGTTAGCATCACAAGTAATTTTAGCAGATCATGTTCCTCCTTAATTGGTCCTTCTGTTTGGTTGTTTATTTACTATAGCAGAAGCAGCAGCATCGTCATCTAGAACCTTGACCATCTTTATAGTGACAGCGCGAGAATCTTCCTAAAGGTTAGGTTTCCTCAAAATCCAAGAATAGAAGGAAAGGGAAGCATGGCGATTTCAAAGGATAAAGACTGATGGTAGGGGACTTGAGCAAGCAGGCTGCCTGTTGGGCCATCAAAATTCTTTTAGGCCAAAAATCTATGGTACTTCTGGGCCCGTATCTCTTCACTTTCGAAACCTGAGTCCAAGCTCGACCATATTATGGGCCACGTCATCAATAAAATCTTGTCCGTTGGATCCATATGCTGCCTTTGATCAAGCCGTCATTCTGGGTCTTCGGTGATAATGTTGTGGACCCTTCGTGAAATCGCGGCATCGGGCTTTGGCATGCGCCACCACCGCCCACCGGCACCACGCACCAGCCTGCAGTCCTGCACCTTCTCGCGGTTTTGGGCGTTGTGTGCGCCGCCGCCGGCACCATCCTCCACCTTCTGTTGCCGGTTCCTCTCTCCATGACCCTATCTTCTCCTTCCATCTACCTCAGGCCTCAGCTGTATTCAGCGAGCCCGTGCCCCTCACGACCTCACCCGCTGCGAGGTGGCTGAGGCGGCCACACCCGCGCCAGGCCGAGACCGCTGCGCCGTGCGCTCGCGCCGGGGTGATAAGCTCCGACTCTGTTGTACTCATGTGTGTTAAGGACAAGGAGTAGGTACGATAGCTTCTTCCGGCGATCATAGTAGACGACAGGGAGCGCGACGATGCGGCTCCATTGGGCTGGCCGGCCGGTGGAGCAAGACTACGACGAAGCCCATCTAGCAGCTGTCGACCATCAACTGGAGTTGTAAGCACTCCCAAGGTTCGTCTTTGCCATTGCTGCGCGCCTGCTGCTTTGCTTGTACTGCTCTGGCCTAATAAACGATTGCTTGCAAGGTGTTTGATAAAATGCCAATCTTGACTCTGGATCCAAATTTAGTGTGATCCAGGTATCGGCAACTGTGGTGAGTTCCGGTTGATTAATGAAAATCATACTTCTCACTGTTCTGTATGAATAGACAAATATAAATGGTTTGTATTGGCCTCATCAATTTACTGGTTCTTCAAATACCTAGATATTAATGTGTTTTCAATAAATTTTATATTTCATACCTGTTGTCTTGGAGGATATAATTGATAATGTATCAGTTTATCTGTTATGAAAACCTTCCATTGCTAAAGAATGTGAATTCAAATTTCATAGTAAATACATGTGTTCTTTGAGGATTATTTCTATTAACGCCCTTATTGTCCAAAGGGCTTTTGCAGTCGAGTGCTTACATAGACCATACGAAATGTGGCTTCACAAGTTCTGAACACAGTGATGACTGCTGATTATAATAGCCCAATCTAGAGTAGTTGCTCCAAGAAGGGCACCTGTTATATTAAGGAGTGACTGTTATATTAAGGAGTGACTGCCTATTATACTAGCAATCACTGATAACCCATGGACAGTGCACAGATCTGAGTGTAGTGACTCGCTATTGATCGGATTTGAGCTGAAATTGAGCATGAGGTATTGCTTGCAGATTAATGGCGGCAAAATAAACTTGTGTGACCGGAGCAATGCCTACTGTTGTGCACAAGTAGACTCACCACCACCACTAGGCCTCAACAACATCCTGCTTGTTAGCCACATCGCGTAGGGATGCATCAACAAGCCTGAGATAGAACTAGAAGCAAAGCCAGTGATCAAATCGGGTATATGAATCTAAAAAATTGAACCTTGTTGTTGGCTCAAAAGCTAGGAGACGTATCTTCCTGATTGGAATCCATGAGTATAGCTGATTTTGCTTAGCTGAAAAAATGCTTCTTCACTTAGTGTTAAAATTATCGAAGTAGGGGAAATATATCCGTTGACAAAAAAGCGTCAGGATCTGCGAACACCTCGGGCTTATACCCGAATTCGATATTCAAAGGTGTGCCAGTCAATTTGACCAGTTAATCGACAAGGACGGTAACTAAAACAAGATCTGGACGAGACAACGGCAATGCGTCCGGATATCAAGGCTCAAACTTGATCAGGATAACTAGAGTAGAGCTGAACGAGTCGACAGCGATGCGCCCGGACGTCAAGGCTCAGGTTGCTCAAACGCGGAACTTGCAAGGGTTGACGGAGATCGAAGAGATGCAGCCCGTCGAAGCTTGAAGAACTCGTAGGTAAGCTAGATCTAATGTGATAAAAGTAGAATTGCTGGAAAAGTAAATAAGAGTAATAGATTTGTTTTGATATATGATTGTTCTTCTTACGACCTCTAGGTACATATTTATACTCTAGCAAAAGGAGTTGTAGACAGACACGACTCGTATTTTTCCTAAAAAAAACTCCTACTTTTAAGGAAACAACTGACCCGCGCAGGAGTCGGACCCAAATAACAATAATCTTTCCCTAAACAAAAACTCCTATCTTTAAGGAAATAAACGACTCGTACAAGAGTCAGACTCAAATGATAAAATAACACTGGCATAAAAACACCGGTTTCCATATCAAGCCCCTCCACGATGAACCCTTTCATCGGCATACTTCTAGTCTGCAACCTTCTTCCATCGCCATTTGTAATTTTCTGCTGACATCAGCCGCCACGTCATCCAACGCCCATCGACAATATTTCTTATCGGTAATCTCCTCCAATCGGCAACACCTTTACTTCTCATTAGCAACTTGCTTTTATCAATCAACCCTTATCGGCAACAAACCTGCTTTATCGCCTAGCTTCCATCGGCAACATCCCTTACCCTTATTGGCAGTATTTATCCTCATCGGCAATCTTAACCGATGACCTTCCAATGCCGATAGAAAATGGCTACCGATCAATGCGAGTCTTAGCCCATTTGACATGTCGAAAAACGGTGTCAACACATGCCCCTCAATTTCGGATTGTAGAATATTTTATGCGCCGAAATTCTCTCTACTGTAACCTTTCCCTCCAAGATACTTGCACGACCTCCTCGATCACCGCACGTAAAAATCGCAAATTTCCAAAAGAACTCCGCAACTGTAGCGCGAACAATCACAAATCCAACCTCAAAATCCCTCGATTGCCGCGCGAATCCACTACCATACTCTTCCATATTCCTACTCAGTGCAAAGAAAATTCCAAAATACCCCCGACTGGGCCTATAAAAGTTACCGCTCAACCTCTTTTACCCTGAGCTTACATTACCATTCCCTCATTTCACTGGCGCCCTTGAAGAACACTCCGGCGATCTTCAGTTGGGGATTCCTTTCCTCCGGCAAAGCGCAACCTGCAAGAACTCTCTTAGTCCAATGACGATCAGTTTCAACGTCCCTGCTGTTAGTTTATCCTTCTCACTTCATCTACTGTGTTCTTCCTTTTTCGCATTGTTCCATAATTCCCCTTTTGCTTTCTTTTCATCTTCCGAATCTAGGAACTACGCAACAAAATAGCAATCTCTATCGATCAATCACACTTTCATTGCCTGGGCCCAATGGGGAATACCGATCCTACTGCGCTCATCAATGCAAAGACCAACCGCATCCCCTTTAGATCCGAGTGTTTCAATCTAGGGTTGTGGAGGGATGCTTTCCGCTCATGGCCCAAACCCACTAAAGGTTGGAAGAATTGGTACCTTAGGATGTCCAGAACACAGCAAGTCTATTGGGCAGAACGCAATATAGACCAGTGCATCAAATTGTCACTTGCCGACATGGCCAAGAATGAAAACATGATGATCGCTGCATCTTATTTTTGTCCGATACAATGAACGCGTTTCTATTCAGACACGGACCAGCCACTCCTACGCTTGCCGATGTATATATGCTCATCGGCCTTGACGTCTCTTCTGCCGATCCTTCCACCCTCTTCCGTAGGAAGTCTGAACATCGGGTGAACACCCGTAACATCGGCGGTTGGACTAGATACATCCCAGAAAACCAGAAGACCGGATCGGTAGGCCAGAGGGAACACGCCATCTTCCTGAACATGTGGCTGGATAAGTATATCTTCTGTGGCAGGACAGTCGGACCCACAACCACATATCTCCCTGCAGCAGAATTCTTGGTCAACGAAAGATTCCCTCTTGGCCGATATCTCCTTGATTCTGTATATCATCTTCTGCACCAAGTATCCAGAAAGCTACTGCTAGGTGAACCCATCGGCAACCTTGGAGGCCCCTGGTGGTTTGTGAATATGTGGCTGAATGCACACATGCATAAGGTCCTCCAGTGTGACCTATTCAGTCAACAATTCCCAAGAGATATATCGGAGGAACATGAATTTGACGACGATGAATCGGCAACCCGTCCTCCACTCAATTTCGGAGAGGCCATAATAGTGCTGCCAGAGACCGATGCCAATGAAAGTCAATTCGACCTATTCTTTCAGAGATTTTACTGTGGAATCCCTGCTGCAGAACGGGTTTGGTGGCCTTACGTTGACTAGGACAACCAATTTCCACTCTCCTTCAACCTTACCGATGAGAATATACCACATAATGAGATGATCATGAAAGCTACTATCATTCCACGGGCCATTCCAGTTAACATCTTTGGGACCGGGAAGAATGCTCCATCTTATGAGTTCTATTATCCATCGGCAGCAGCAAGACAACTAGCGTTTGATCAGTTGCCGATCAAATTCAGCTACCAAATTCAGCTACGCCAACGTGATCAAACCAAGAAAAACTATCTCCACTGCCATGGATTGGAACAAGATTGACAATCTCCCTCCTCATGCCGATGTATCAAACATTGACTTATCCTTTTGGGCACCAACATCCTTCATCACCGAATCATACAAATCTTGGTGGCAAGAGTGAAAAAATCAACTGTTCGCCGCATCATCACACTACTATCGGCATTTAATTGACGATGAGCACGTTGTTCCCGATAACACAGTAAGTCTTACTTTTAACTTCATTCACTCTTATTTTCTCCCGGATTCATCGGTACTAACTTTTCTGTCAACAGGTCAACAATCCAATTCCCCGAAAGAGCAAGAGTGGCAAACATTTCAACTTACGAACAATGAACCCCACATCGGTAATCGGCAGCAAGGCTTCTTCGTTGGCCGCCTTCACACCTCAAAAGGTACCCAAGGTTACCTTCAAACCTAAGCCGACACCAGCTAGGACCACTGCTACTCCATCGGCCGTTGCCGCCATCTTGGCGCAAGCTTTCGCGGTAATAATCTTCATTTCACTTATGTCGATTACAAATTTTTATCGGCAATGTTCACTTTATTTACCGTGCATCAAATATCCTTTGCAGGCAACGAGCTCATCGGTAGCTGCTCCAACTATACAAGCTTCTCCAACTCATGTCGCCGATGCCCCCAAGCTTCATAGCCGAAACGCGCTGGTTCACCAAGCGCTACCCCAAGGAAGAAGAAACGCCTGAGGCTAGCTACTCCATCTGCGCCACCAACTCCAGTTACGCCATCGGTTCCAGCTTTGCCTGCTCCATCAGCTACACCATCGGCTCCACCTGTGCCATCGGCTCCATCTTCTACTGCCTCTGCCGATATACCATTACAGGAACCAGCACCTGCACTCATCCCTGATCAACCATCGGTCGAGATTCCCGACCAGGGAGCAGTACCATCGCCACATGAATTAGGTGCAACAACAGAAACAGTATCGGCATCGGCACCAGCACCAACACCATCACCAGATGAAACTCCCAGCCAGAGGATGGCACCATCGCCACAGAGGTCAGTCCCAATAGCGGAAACAACACCGGCAACAACATCACCAGCACCAACTGTCCCTCCCACAGAGGCAAGTTCATCGGCAACCATTGCCGATCCTCAAGCTAATGCTACGCCAGCTGTCTTCCCAAGTCCGAGTCAAGAGATCCGTTTCAAGATGGTAAGCCAACCGTCATAAAACTTGCAACACAAACTTATGATCGGTAAGCCCTAATCTTCTTCTTTTTTAGGCTCAAGACTCCCCAAACAGCCTATTCTATTTCGCTATCAACCATCCAGAGGATGCTGATGAAGAAGAAAGCTTCGCCCAACCAGCAAACACTATATCGGCAGAAGTGAAGGACAAACTTGAAGCACTGTTATCTTTACTACAACAAAGCACATCCGAACTAGTCCAAGACTCCAACGCAGTAAGGATAACCTTCAAGGAAATTCAAAACCAGCTGCCTGCCGATGTCGAGGAGATACTTTTCCAAGCAACATTTCTCGAGAGTAGACAGCTTCAATACCGAAAGGCTTCACGCCGCATCGCCGATAGAACTGCTCAGGCGGAACTCGAAGAGGAAATACTCAAGTTCAAACAAGTTGTGGACGAGAAGCACAAAGACATCGGCCGTCTAGAAGCTTCCAGCGTCGAGCTCGAACAAGAGATCACACGTTTATTGGCACAAAAGGAAAAGCTGCTAGCCGAGTTGAAAGAAGTCGATGAAGCTTTAAACTCGGCCAACCAGAAGAAATTTCAACTTCCCAGTGTCATCAAAGCCCTACAACAAGAGAGGGACACCGCCGCCCGCGAAGCCCCGATACTGAGGAAGAAGACCAAGCCGATTGAAGGCTCTGCCGATGATGATGCTAGGGAAATAGAGGAAGCAAACCAAATTCACCTGTGTGCGATTTCATCTATTCAATCCCTGCTGTAATTTATACTTTGCTATGTCGGCAACTGTGAGCTGTAACATAACGTTGATACGTTTTCTACCGATATTTTGCATGATCTCTCCATCGGCATTTAACTCTGTATTACCTTACGCATCTACCCAGATACTGGGATAATATTTCTTTAAATATTTACCATTGATTGCTCTGGGAAACGTAACCTCTTCGAAGGTTTCCAAAATATAAGCATTGCCAGGAGCAGACTGTTTTATCCGATAAGGACCTTCCCAATTATGAGACCACTTTCCAAACTTTGAACTTTTAGTTCCAATCGATAAAATCAGTTTCCACACCAAATCACCATCGGCAAACTCTTTTACCTTGATTTTCTTGTCATACCATCTGGCAACCCTCTTCTTGTTCTCCTCAATGCTGATTAGAGCCCTCAACTGATGACTCGCTAAATCTTTCAACTCATCCTTCATAAGGACATCATATTCATCGGCTGTTAACTGATCCTGGGAAAACAATCTCCTAGACCCAGTTTTAATCTCCCAAGGTAAAACAGCGTTGTGCCCATACATCAATTGGTAAGGTGACACTTTAGTAGTGCCATGGCATGCCATCCGATATGACCATAAAGCTTCGTTCAACACAATATGCCACCTTCTAGGGTTTTCTTCGATCTTGCGCTTGATAAGTTTAATAATCCCTTTGTTGGTTGCTTCGGCTTGACCATTAGCTTGAGCATAATAAGGAGAAGAGTTTAAAACATTAAATCCCATACCGATAGCAAATTCATCAAACTCTCCTGATGTAAACATCGTCCCTTGATCAGTGGTAATAGTCTGAGGAATACCAAATCGGTAAACAATATACTCTTTTACAAAGTCTATCATATTAGCCGATGTTACCTTCTTCAAAGGAATAGCCTCAACCCATTTCGTAAAGTAATCGGTGGCAACAAGTATAAATTTATGCCCCTTACTTGATGGCGGATAAATTTGATCGATGAGATCAATAGCTCATCCTCTAAACAGCCAAGGCTTGATTATATGATTCATCGCCGATGCAGACACCCTCTGAACATTATCGAATTTCTGACAATCTTGACACCCCTTAAAGTATTTGAAGCAATCCTCAAGAATTGTCGGCCAGTAATACTCATTCCGTCTAATCACCCACTTCATCTTGAATGCCGATTGATGCGCTCCACATACCCCTTTATGAATTTCACCCATCAATTCTTCTGACTCTTCTCTAGCAAGGCATCTGAGCAAAACTCCATCGATTGTCCGATAATACAATTCATTATCAAAGAGCACATACTTGGTAGCTTGAAACCTTAGACGCCTTTCAACCTTTTTAGACGGATCTCTTAAGTAATCGGCAATTTCTTTTCTCCAGTCATCGGCAACCATCACCGATGTCATGACTTCTTGAATTGGTTGATACCCTGAAGCGTTTCGATTAGCCTCTTCATTATGCAACCTGGGAATATGCTCAAGGCAGTATTCTTTGAATTCTTTTAATAACTGTAAACACCTCTCATGGTGTGCAATTAACACTTCACTTCGGCATTCATATACCCCAATCAATTAATTGATCACCAACATAGAGTCGCCAAAGACTTCGACGGCATCGGTACGCACTTTCCTGAGTAATTCTAACCCTTTTATTAAAGTCTAATACTCAGCCTGGTTGTTTGTCGACGTAGCAACAATCGGCAACGAAACTTCATATTTTTGTCCCCGGAGTGAAATTAACAGAACACCGATACCTGCCCCTTCTTTGCATGTAGACCCATCAAAGAACAAAGTCCAAGGAGCAATCTCTACAGAACTTATCACATTGCAATGCTGAGTAACAAAATCGGCCATCACCTGACCCTTAACTGCCTTAGCCGATTCATACCTTAGATCAAATTCTGAAAGTGCTAGAATTCATTTGCCGATTCTCCCACTTAATATCAGCATCGACAGCATATACTTAACTACATCATCTTTGCAGATAACAGTACATTCGGGCGACAATAAATAATGCCTTAATTTTATGCAAGAGAAATATAAGCATAAACATAATCTTTCTATGGCCGAATACCTGGTTTCAGCATCTATCAGCCTTCTGCTCAAATAATATATCACACGTTTTTCCCTTCAAATTCTTAGATTAAGACTGATCCGATAACGCCGTCATCGACAGACAAATACAACCTGAAAGACTTCTCGTGTTGAGGTGGAACTAAGACCGGAGGGTTTACTAAATATTTCTTGATCTCTTCCAAGGCTAACTGTTGTTCCTCTTTCCATGTAAACTCTTGATCAGCTTTCAGCTTTAACAATGGACTAAAAGACTTAATTTTACCAGATAAGTTGGATATGAATCTCCTGATAAAATTAATTTTGCCGATCAAAGATTGCAGCTCAGTCTTATTGGTAGGAGCAACTACTTTGTTTATTGCATCAATAGATTTTCTACCGATCTCTATACCTCTCTGATGTACCATGAAACCCAGAAATTGACCTGCCGATACCCTAAACGCACACTTATTAGGATTCATCTTTAACCCATGTTTTCTTGTGCATTCCAGGATCCTTCGTAAATCGGCAAGATGCTTCTCAAAATTTCCAGACTTGACCACCACATCATCAATATAGATTTCAACTATCATGTCGATGTACTTATGAAAAATAAAATTCATTGCTCTCTGGTAAGTAGCACCGACATTCTTCAAGCCAAAAGTCATTACAACCCACTTAAATAGACCGACATGACCTGGACATCTAAAAACAGTCTTGGATATGTCTTCTTCAGCCATGAATATTTGATTATATCCAACATTACCATCCATGAAACTAATGATTTGATGTCCAGCAACAGCATCAACCAGCAGATCGGCAAGGGCATCGGATAACCATCCATCGGCGTGGTCTTATTGAGATTCCTGAAATCAATGCAAACACGTAGTTTTCCATTTTTCTTATACACAGGAACCACATTAGAAATCCATTCGGTATATCGTCATTGTCGAATAAATCCAGCTTCAATTAACTTTGTAATCTCAGCTTTAATGTCGGGTAAGATAATAGGGTTGCATCGGCGTGCTGGTTGCTGATAAGGTTGGAAATTAGAATTAATAGGTAACCGATGTTCAACTATTGATCGGTCCAAACCAGACATCTCTGTATAATCCTAAGCAAAACAATCTTTGTATTTCTTTAATAAATCACTCAACTGTTGTTTACATTGGGAATCCAACTTAGCACTAATGAAAGTTGGCCTGGACCTACTGCCATCGCCGATATCTATCTCTAGTAAATCATCGGCGGATGTGAATCTCTGCCCCAGTTTTCCATCATCGGTGAATCGATGCATTAAAACTCTTCTTCAGGACCGACTGCTTGGATTGGTGTAATGGGGTAATCGACAACTTTGAGAAACTCCGTGTCCCAAGCTTCACCTGATATGCATCTGGTTTGCTCATAAGTTTCCGATTCTGCCGATGCAACAATTGACGGAGTTTCACTCCAGACGACTTCAATCTTGTCTCCAACCCATTGCACGAGGTTTTGGTGCATTGTAGAAGGAATGCAGCAATTAGCATGGATCCAATTCCTTTCTAGGAGCAAGTTCTAGGTGCCTTTGCCACTGATCACGAAAAACGTTATCGGCAAAGTTTTACTGCCGATGGTTAATTCAACACATACGACTCACATAGCTGACGACACATTGCCTTCAAAATCTTTAAGCTTCATGTCCGTCTTGACTAAGTCTTGATCATCTTTCCCAAGTTTCCTGAACATAACATATGGCATTATATTGATTGATGCCCCACCGTCCACTAGCATCTTCGTCACGGGCTCCCCATGTACTTTACCTTTGACGAATAAAGCTCTTAAGTGTTGCCTTTCATCATCTGCAGGCTTCTCAAAGACAACTGTCATCGGATCTAACACCAACCGTGCCATCTCAGCAGCTTCTTCCTCAGCATCGACAGGTGCCATGAATTCCATCGGTAATATGACGAGCATATTGATTTCTGCCGATGGATCTCTATCCTTGCGTTTTGGCTTCCATTGCCTAATCGGAGACTTCTCTCTTGAAGGGTTTTCATCGTGACACAGATCATTTTGGCGTTCGCGCTGGATCCTCCTTTTCTGAGTCTTCGTCAGACCTTTGAGGCACCATTGAGGAAGCTTCGTTTTCCAAACAGGCTGGCGCTGCTTCTCACCGCTTGTATCGGCATCACTCCTTATGTTTGGATCTCTAGAGAATATCTCCTCATCGGGTACTCTTGCATTGGTCATCTTCTCAAGCTCTTCTTGACCAACACGCCTGCCAACTCTGTCATGTGCACTGAGCTTGCCCCCCAGCCGATCATGTGCCGGCCCTTTTCCTCTGATCGATCTGCCATAGTTTAATGCTCGATTGTCAAAACAAGGTTTCTTTTCTGACCGATCGGCAGGGTAATACCCATTACATTCAGGGCAATTATCAGCAGTGGGTAGATTGATGCCTTCTTCCCAGCAATGAACAAACAAGGGACACCTCCAATGATCTTTATGCCGAAGCCATTCTTGGCGCCTTTCTTCCTCCTGTCGCCAATATCGCTCCTCCTGTGATTGCCAATACTCTTGTCGTGGCCGCCTATGCGTGATCACGACGTCATGAGATCTCCTGGTGTTATTGCTTTCATCGGCAACCTTCTTGTCTTTCCTATCATCGGCAAACTTGTTCCCTGTTACTTCATGCGCAGTTATCTGATGTTCAGGGTCTACCGTTGCACTTTTCTTGGCAACTTCCGATGTCAGCACCTTAGTTTTTCTACTAGTCTCCACTATATTATTTGGAAACGGGTGTTGGTCAATCTTCATCGGCTTCTGGGCTTTGGAGTTTTCAAACTTGATTCGCCTAGATTCAATTTCCGATTGCAACTGCTGCCTAAAGACTTTGCAATCATTAGTATTATGTGAAGTTGCATTGTGGCACTTGCAGTACTTGATCCTTCTGAGCTCTTCGACCGATAGAATTACCTGGTTAGGCACCAGCTTGATCCACCCTTTTTGAAGCAATAGATCAAACATCCTATCGTTCTTAGTGATATCAAAGGTGAACCTTTTGGTCTCTTTCTGGCCAAATGAACAAGATACCGGCTTCTTATCTTTTACCCATGCAGCAGCGCCGATACTCAGCTCTTCATCTGACTCAGAATCTTTTTCTTGTCCGACGAAATACACCTTTTTATTCCAAGTTTTTTTGGGCTCGAAAGGTTTAACATCTTGATCGGCAATCCGCTGCACAAGATGACTTAGACTTTCAAACTCCTGAGATGCATATTTATCCTTGATATGCGACAGCAACCCCTGGAAGGCCAAATCTGCCAACTGCCAATCATCAAGTACCAAGCTGTAGCACTTGTTCTTCACCTCTCGTAGCCTTTGGACGAAGCTCTCTATCGATTCGTCATTACGCTGCCTCATCTTGACCAAATCGGTAATCTTTTTCTCATATACGCCAGCGAAGAAGTATTTATGAAACTGCCTTTCTAGATCGGCCCATGTAATCACAGAATTTGGAGGTAGTGAAATAAATCATGTAAATGCCGATCTAGACAATGACGATGAGAACAATCTCACCCTCAGTTCATCACTACTGGCTGCTTCCCCACACTGGATAATGAAGCGGTTGATATGCTCCATCATTGATGTATCATCTTGGCCTGAGAATTTTGTGAAATCTGGTACTGTACCGATTTGGGAGAGGAATCAAATCGTATCCCGGAGGATATGGCGTCCGATAAGAATAGGTATTAACTTTAGTCTTGATGTCGAACTGTTCTTTCATCACTTCGGCAATCTTATCGGCCCAATATGCATCCTGATCTTGCCGATGCATTGGCTAGATGTTGATAGGTTGAGCAGGCTGATATGCTTCTTCATATCTCTGTGGTAAGTAAGTCGGAGCAGCTGGTGCAGGCGCAACATTAGTCCGCTGAATATTATGCATCGGCTGATTAGCTGATAGACCACTTTGAACGCTTATTGGGAAATACTGTGGCATCATACTCATCGGTTGATACGCCGATGCTCCACTCTGAGCGTTTTCTAGGTACTGATACCAGGGTTGCACCACCTGTTGTTGAATTGGTGCTGGAGCAGTCCATCCAGGATTGTAAGTCATCGGCATGTAATTCGCCGATGGCTGATAACTAACTGGAGCCTGTTGCTCCCGTATTCTGGAGTAATCAACAAATTGATCACCTTGAGGTGTCGGTACTCCATCTTGAGGATTAGCCACTACTATAGGCTGACTTGTATTTGCAGGGCCTTGCTGCATCGATAAAGGGCTTATCGATGGTGGCATAAGAGGCACTTTAGGTATCACCATCTAAAGATCTTCTGACGGCAATTGCACATTTGGACTAGATGTAGCATAATGCATCATAGGGATCATCGACTGCGAAGACATTGCCGATGCTATAGGACCCTTCCACGCTGTACTGTCACCTTGGATCAGATTAGAATCAACAGATGGATTTGGAGGCATACCGTATCCCCACCAGTTGACGGGAGTTGGCTGACTCTTAGTTGCGGGTCCTGACATTGCTGACGCCGCCAGATCTATGTTCAATCGAATAATACTTGTAGGGCTCGATCTTGGCGGTGTAGCCGCATCGGCAGTCGGATCCACAGGTTGGGAAACCATCATAGGAGCCGCCAATGGGGTTATAGTAGATGCCGATACAGGTTGATGATAAGCTGGACCAACATACTGGGGTGCATGTCCTTCTTTGAAAGATTGCATAACAATATTGTATACGGTATTGGACAACACGTTGGAATGGCTAACTAATGCATGATTTAATGCAGAATTAACCATCTCTTGTAATTTACCAGGATTGACGTCAAACGTGACCTGCCGTGGCAATGACGGATCTTGCTTCTGGATAGCCTCGCCACTCCTTCTTAGGCTGAAGGACTTCAGATATAACTGCTTGTAATCCTCCATAGCCTGCCTCTGATCATCTCTCAGATTCGCTTCAGAGACTTCTATGACGTTACTTGGATTGACATCGGTATTATCACCCATTGCTGATGTATAATTTGTCCCACCGGGTGTGCCAAAAGAGGTGTTGACACAAAAAGCGTCAGGATCTGCGAACACCTCGGGCTTATACCCGAATTCGATATCCAAAGGTGTGCCAGTCAATTTGACCAGTTAATCGACAAGGACGGTAACTAGAACAAGATCTGGACGAGACAACGGCAATGCGTCCGGATATCAAGGCTCAAACTTGATCAGGATAACTAGAGTAGAGCTGAACGAGTCGACAGCGATGCGCCCGGACGTCAAGGCTCAGGTTGCTCAAACGCGGAACTTACAAGGGTTGACGGAGATCGAAGAGATGCAGCCCGTCGAAGCTTGAAGAACTCGTAGGTAAGCTAGATCTAATGCGATAAAAGTAGAATTGCTGGAAAAGTAAATAAGAGTAATAGATTTGTTTTGATATATGATTGTTCTTCTTACGACCTCTAGGTACATATTTATACTCTAGCAAAAGGAGTTGTAGACAGACACGACTCGTATCTTTCCTAAAAAAACTCCTACTTTTAAGGAAACAACTGACCCGCGCAGGAGTCGGACCCAAATAACAATAATCTTTCCCTAAACAAAAACTTCTATCTTTAAGGAAATAAACGACTCGTACAAGAGTCAGACTCAAATGATAAAATAACACTGGCATAAAAACACCGGTTTCCATATCAAGCCCCTCCACGATGAACCCTTTCATCGGCATACTTCTAGTCTGCAACCTTCTTCCATCGCCATCTGTAATTTTCTGCTGACATCAGCCGCCACGTCATCCTACGCCCATCGACAATATTTCTTATCGGTAATCTCCTCCAATCGGCAACACCTTTACTTCTCATTAGCAACTTGCTTTTATCAATCAACCCTTATCGGCAACAAACCTGCTTTATCGCCTAGCTTCCATCGGCAACATCTCTTACCCTTATTGGTAGTATTTATCCTCATCGGCAATCTTAACCGATGACCTTTCAATGCCGATAGAAAACGGCTACCGATCAATGTGAGTCTTAGCCCATTTGACATGTCGAAAAACGGTGTCAACAATATCGCAAGGTATATGAAATGATTTTACCTGATCAAACATCCATTTCAATTCATTTTTCTCTGAAATCATTTGTAAACTAAACATGTTAACTTGTACTTTCAGTTTGTCAATCTTTTGACTATCCACCGTGGTAGATGGTGATTTGACTAGTGTGAATAATGTTTTTAGCAATAACAGGTAAGCATTTTTTTAAAAAAAATTTACCAATTGTAAAATCTCAGTCCAATTTCTGCAATGTTTGATTTGTAATGACCTTAAAATTGGGAAATGCTGAAATATCTACATGTTTTAACCTATTTTCAAGTTGCAGAACTCAATACCTCAATAGTACTTGGTTTAATAAGTTTGTACACCATTTACTAATTTAATACACTTGAGGGGCAAAGTATATTAAGTATTAACTGAAAGTTCTAACTGGAAATTCCAACACTGCTGGCCAACGGCTCCTTGCTTCTCTAAATTATTTTTTGAATTTATCAGCTCCAGTTTGCGTTCACTTTGATATAGTTTATTCTTTTGTTGTCAATAACAACACAACTTTACCTTTATTGGTGATTCTCTCCACTATCAAGTGCTGGGAACATACATGGAAGACTATTTTTTTTACGCTTAGTATACCTTGGTTACCAACTACAATAATACTTTATTATGAAAAAAATTTGTGATATCAGTTCATGACTTGCCTTCCTATCTTTTACACAGCTTCAAGCTAATTTAATGCCTTCAAGCTAAGCTTGCACCTTATCCCTTTGAGTTGAGTACTAAGAAATCCATATATGTTACAGTATTGAGATGTGGGTCCTCCAAAATCTTTTTATAGTTTTGTTAAAATCAGACATAATTCTGCTCTTCCCTTTCTGTAACCATCGCTGCTGCCAAAAAAAATTGTGTGTAACATCTGTTTTTTCAATGTTGAACTTTCATAATTGATATTTCAGTTTCTTTTATATTGACTTAATACTAATAACAACATAACTGGACAACGATAATCTTAGCAAAAGAGGAGAACAAAATTCTCAAAAAATATTTGTATATTAACAATATCTGAAGTATTCACTCCCATGAAAAATATTACCCTACTACCCAACCAATCAGAGCAGCTTATTCGTAGTCATCATACAACCAAGCTTAAATACTATTTCTCCACCAAATTCTAAAGCTCTTGGATTTCACACAAAAATTACCAACCCAACTTTGTTGTTTTCACTAACATTTTTTCAGCTCTAAATATTCATATCTCATTCAATGTTATTCTTCGGTACAAAATATATGAACATGCACGTATACTGGGAGGTTTCTATTTTTTTTATTTCTAACCATCTAGACTTCAGGTGCCCTTATTGTGCTACCTGAATATAGCGTCTGAAATAATATCCAAGCCATAGGAATCCAGAGTAAGATGCAAGCAGTAACAATTAATGTCCGAAGCTACTGACAACTCATTTTGAAGATGCACAAATCTTTTGGTGAGTTCCACGTTATCTTTTGGAAAAAGGATGCATCCTATGGTGTAGATATAGGCAACAAACTTCTGATATACTCCGTACTTTACCAAGATCGAGTAGAATTAATTAAGAGCTCAATCAAAAGCTTTTGATCAATAGAGCTCCTCAATAGAGTATACTTCACTTAAGAAGATACTCCCTCCGTATCCTAATTAGATGACGTTTTGGACAGTGACACGGTCTCCTAAACACAACTATGACCTCTTGTTTTTATAAAAATATTTATGGAATAATGATATATGTATACTTTTATGAAAATATTTTTCAAGACAAATCTATTCATATAACTTTCACATTTGGAATCTCAATAATTTAAAAGTTATTGATGATTTATATTCCCAATGTTTAACTCAAAGCTTGTCCAAAACGTCATCTAATTATGATACGAAGGGAGTACTAGAATTGCTTCTATCGAACCTCGATATATAGAATGGCAATTAACATAGTGTTGTACCTAGCAATCAAAACCTTGTCTCTATTCTTATTGCCACTGACCCAATCAAAAGGGAAGGCGCGGCAAAGCCGCTTTACCTTTCGAATCCCGGGTCCAAGCTCGGACACCCGATAGCGCCACATCACCCGTTAGCCCGAAAGCCATTGGATCAGGCGAGCAAGCGAGATGGTCCGTCCGATGCTGGATTATTTGGATCTCTGCCCGTTTTATGAGGGACCCGCAACCTCTCGAGCCTTCTTGGCGCTTCGATGAGCAGAGCGGCAGCGCAGGTCAACCCGCTTGTCCCCTCCGTCTCTTTGCCTTCCCTGCTGTGTCGCGCTCTAGCCTCCGGCGCTCCGCCCACACCCATGCCGACCTCGGCCGCCACCCTTGCTCATAACCGCCGGAGAGATGCCCGCCCCACCCTGCCCTGTTCCTGCCGAAGAGTCGGTCACCATCTTCATGCCGGTGGAAATGCACACGCCGTGCCCGCGCTTTCACTCCCGCAACAGCGGCAAGTTGGCGTTGACCGTCTACCTAGCCGTCGTAGCTAGGAACGGGCAGTCTGATTGTGTGCCCATGGCAGCGGAGGTGTCGCGTGTGGCCCTGCCAACGCCCCTAGGCTGAAGGAACAACTGTTCCAACATCCCGACCACCTACGCCACCTGCACAGGCTCACAACCGCGACCACCATCATCTCAAATGCGGTGGTAGATGTAAACATGGAGGCCGTACACAACATATTTGATGAAATGCCCGTGAGGTATATCCTGGCAATGCTGATTAATGCAAACAATGCTTGTTTCTTCTTCTATTTGTCTTTTATTAAATGCAAGTAACCAAGACGTGTTCATTTGTGCAAGGCTCTGAATATTCATACATTGATTCGACATTGGGTTAGAATTTTTACCAGACGTCCACACCCCTATTGGAAGTGTAAGAAGAGTTCAAGCTTAGGATATCATGGCACATGTTTGCAGTGTTATCTAAGCACTTTTTATTTTACTCCCTTGTTGATTTGGTTTGGTCCAAATCCAATGCTCGTTCTGTACTACTCTCTCATTGTTACTGGAATCTATCCAGACGAAGAAGAAAGCTCCTACACCATGATAGTTCCATGAGTAGGGCTTCCAGAGTTTAGCTGAAGACCTATACTGCTGCAACAAGGTGCACCAAAATTACTTCTTCCTTTGTTTTAAATGCGAAGCTAAAAGCACAATGAAGACATTCATGCATTCCTATTGCAAGATATGTTTGTATGCTTTATGATTCAGGGTCTTCTGTATGCCATTTGAGAACTACACTTATTTTAGGTGATCAACCATCAAATTGCTTCTCTCATTGACGGTTCTGAATTAATCAATCAGAATGGCAGAATTTGAACATATGCATATTTATATATAAAAAAAATCTATTAACATGGTCCGGACCAAGAACCAAGCAAAGTTGCAATACAAGATTCATGGAATGTTTTCATAGACTCACCTACCATCAGGACACCCTAAATATGTCCTTTTGAGCTTAAAATTTTCTATATAGCTGCTTTGTTAGCAACAAAGTCTATTTGTTTTATCTAACATAGGATAGCGATTGCCAAGACCTTACATTCATTCGGCATATCTCATGCAAGTCTATTGGTGGATCAGTTATCAGTATATATATATTAAACATCCATTTTTATGGTCACTTTTCTTAAATACATTGTGCTAATATACAAAGGTAGCTATGCTTTAACTGAACTGCAAATTTCTCTTTTTATATTATCAAAGTGTGTCTTACCCCCGCAGGTCAAGTTTTTTTTTTATATTATCAAAGTGTGATATCAGTTCTTTTTTGTTATATTCTTACAAGTCAAACCAATCATTAATCCATAAACATGTTAGAAAGATACGGGCGCGCTGCGCTCTCCTTTTGTTGTCCTATGTGAACTCTGAATTCTGTATATGTTAAGTACCTAATTTAGATCCTGATCATGAATAGGTAACATTATTAGCAGTAAATAACTACAGACGACATAAACATTCAAAGGCCCTAAATAGTCCTCTTGCTCCAGTTGTGTTACAGGCTTTCAAAGTCCCAACATAGAAGGATTCTGCATCTCCAGATACTTTCCAACACATTGTGTACCGTCTGATCCTGAGATGCTCAAGGTCTTATATCATACTAAATTGAAGGAATACGAGTTCAGATTTCCAGATTATGGCATAGTAAATGGTAGAAACAGAAGTTCAGAGTTTGAGATAGTATAATAATTTCAGCTGGTATGTACTGGAGGAAACCACGTTCTCAGCTTTGAAGTGCTTTTGACTCCATTGTCTAAAACTTTCTGTTCAATTCAATACATGTGCTTACCGAAACCATATCGATATATCAGCATCTTTGCCAAGTAGCCATAAATAAAATACCTGAATGATCTATTAGTTTCAACATATTCTAATTTTAATAGAATTTACTTTATCTTATTGATGGCACACTACTACTTTAGTTTGCTATTGAATGAGTGCCATTTAACGATTCACATTGTTGGAATATATAAACTCACAGTGGTATTACAACGAGTTCATATCTAGCTTCTGGCGCGGCAACGCCGCGCCCAAGATTTTCTAGTGTAGGGATGAAATCGATCGTAAAAACCCTTAATAAAAGGGAGTGCAAGAGTTAGGAGCTTGCAATTTATAGGTCGAAAATCAAATCATTCAGAAATTCAATTTCCACCATCACAATTCACTCGCTTGCCAACGGTGGAGGAAAAAAAACGAACTAGTTTTTATCTATAATAACCAGAAATACTTTAGTCTCGGAGTTGAGAAAACATTGCTCAGTTTCCTCAAATCCAAAAAAAAAAAGTACAAGGAAAGGGAAACACGGTGATTTGAATGGATAAAGACTAATTAGTGGAGGGGGATGGGGTTGCAGGCGGCGTGGCCGGTGGCGGGTAGGCATTGAATAGATCGGAGGGATCGATGGAGATGACGGAGCATGTTGGCGGCGGGTGGCAGCTGAAAGCCCCGGTCTCCTCGGATTGGGAGCGGCGGTGGCGTGGAGAATAGGCGCGGGACGTGTGGGCAAGTCAGGATCGAGATGGCTCCATGCGACCATGGTGGCTGCGTTGGGGTTGAGATTGAGAATCGGGCGGGTACGCGGCTGGCGGTGCTGTGGCGCCGTCGCGCGAGTTGATCGGGGATCTACAGGGAATACAAAAGGCAGCGAATTGGAATTTGGGGATTGTCTCCAGGAAGTTGTGCGAGCTATTAATTCAGAGGCTTATAACTAGTAATGTTTATATGTTGTGGGCCATCTGATTGAGGAGATCAAATTCTTGTCGAGTTCAAATTTTATACACCTTGTGCGGTTAGCTTATCAGCTTGATTTATCAGATATAGTATAATATTTTTCTCTCACAACAAAATAGTTAAAAATAACATCAGGTGACTTTTATGGATAGAATATGTAATCAAACCGCTCATGAGCTGGCTAGGTTGGGTAATATGTGCAACGAGGGTAAGGAGATACTTTCAGACATCTATAACTAGGTGGATACCCCGCGCTTTGCTGTGGGTATTTCAAAGCCACGGCGGGCCACGGGCCAACTACGACGGCCGGGGGAGTGACCGACTTTCGGTGGAGCCTAGTTAGAGGGTTATCGTAAATTTTAGTGGTTTTGAAGCATTTCACCCCGAGGTTTCACTCAAACGAACCCTCTTCCCATAATATATCCGAGGGGCATCTCCCCTCCCAAGGGTTCTAGTAGTTTTATGTATGGTTCCTTGAGGCGTTTTGGAGGACCTCAGAAAATCCATGTGATATGTAGTTTTACCACATTTTTCTCAGAAACACGGGTTTCGGCCCTAGAAGCGCACCAGAGAGTTATCGAAATATATCCATGTGGGGTCTTGTTTTGAAGAGTTTCTTGCGAGGAACACCATGGTGCAATTGGATTTTAATTATAATACTTGGTTTAGATGTTATGGTTTTTTTCCTATTTCAAAATGAAATAACTAGTGGGAAGATAAATGAGGGTTGGTGGGCTGATGACATCACCTGATGTAAGATGACATCACTTTTTCAAAATATTCAAACTTGATTGAAAGGGACCCTTTGAGTGGGTCTTTGCAATATAGGAGTATAGAGATTGTTGCTAATGATTTGTTAGCCAATGAACATACCCGAGTTTTTAAAAAAAACATTTAAAATGCCTCATTGATTAAAGTGGTTTAAAGATGGTTATATATATATATATATATATTAAAAAAGTAGTAAATAAATAGGAGTACTTCATAAGGTTTTTAAACCATAAAAAATGTCTCTATGCTTTTCAAAGTTCTAAAAAATCTAGATGTAGATTATGCACAGGACAAATTCAAATAAACTACTTCGAGCTTATGAAAATGTCATGTTTGGAAAATAATTTATCTCTATAAATGAAAAATATCTAGAAAAATCTCAAATCATTCTAATTGACATGTAATTGTGTTTTAAAAACATTTTGCATCAAATCACCAGGTAAAGAATAATTTAAAAGAAATTTGGCTTAACAAAAATGCATAATCATAGTTTTTTAAAGACAGGAAAATTTTCAGGGATGTGTACAATGTTTATACAGAACGGTCTATCAGTTGCAGTGTGTAAATTAAATGGTGAAATAATCATAGACAACTAGTACACGGGAATAGAATAGTAAATACTACAAGTGTACCTATAGATGGCCGTCGTGCCGTGCCGTGTCGTGCCAGTTCGTGCCGTGCCTCCTCGGGCCGTCGTGCCTGTCGTGCCATGCCTAGTCATGCTTCGTACCTGGCTGTCGGCCCACGGGCCGTTTTGCCGTGTCGTGCCGCCCATGGTGCCGTGCCGGCCCATAGCTTGTCAGACGAGAAACACTTCAAAATTTTCGTAAGTGTTTATATTTTCAGTTTTTGATAAGTGTTCATCATTTTTAACATGTCACAATTCAATTATTAGTTATCATAAATCATTTTAACAACTTATTTTAACTGAATAAGCCGTTGGAATCACAATCTTCGTGTCGCTCCCGTACCGCCTCTTAGATCGGACCGTGCCCGTGTCGTGCCACGTGCCTAGGTGGCGGCCCAGGCACGGCCCATCTACCGTGCCGTGCCGTGCTCGGGCCGAGCCAAAACACCGTGCCATGGGCCGTGTCGTCGAGCCTCGTGCCTTATAGACAAGTATAAGTGTACCCACGTTGCTACGGAATTACAGATGATTTTGAATAAAATTAGACTACATATAATTAATATTATAAATTGATGTTAGTCGATGATACAGTAGGACAACTCAATGCATATTAGTGGGTAATGTTTAAATTGAGTACATGTGCTAGTGACTTAGTGAGTTGTAATAATTACAAATGCTAGTGAATTGAAATAATTATTCGTGCTATTAGACTGTCGAAGATAAAATGCTACTTAACTTTACCATTAAGTGACTGTCATGAGGAGTTGACCAACATTTTTTTTTGGAAAAAAAAAATTATGACCCACATTTCTTCTCCCCCCCAGTGCCTCGACTGTTCCTCAGCCTCACGCGCCCGCCGCCACCATCTACCAAGACTTGACCCAGCGAAGGTCGCAGGTCGCCGCCCGGCAGTCGTGAGCCGGAGTTCACCTAGAGTTCTCGGATCTCACCTCTAGCCATTTCTGCACAGGATCAGTCTGCCCTGCCCATTTCGATTGCCTTCATACGGTACGTGTGTGTGCTTAGCTCCCTTCTTTTTTCCCCCTTCTCCACTAGCCATTGTTACTACTGTAGTTCTTAGCTGGATCTTTTTATTTTCTCGGCAATCGACACCGACGGCTCCGACGTTGGTGCTGCAGCCATCCTATCTCGGTTTATTTACTGTTTTATTAGAGTTCCACATTTGTTATAGGCAGCAAGAAGGTACCTATCTGTAGCTTGCTGTACTGTAAGCCAAGCTTCTGAATTCTGAACTGTTCCAATCCGACTCAAATCAGACAAGCAAACTATGATGCATAAGCCTCGTGCTCGGCAACACTTATCCTTCTTTTTTGCACTTTATTTTCCTTGGCTTTTAAGGGTCTGTTTGGTTCTCACCTCCTAAACTAAAATTTACTAAAATGTTTTAGTCATCTTTAGTACCTCTTGAGAGACTTAGAAAAACTAAAGTGTTTTAGTCACCTTTTAGTCAGTCTGTTTGACACTTTATTAGTCCCTAAAGTGACCAAAATTTAGTTCATTTTTGTTTTAGTCATGGGAATCAAACACGCCCTAAGTCAGACATAGAAATATGTTCAGCATGCTAGAGCCGTTAATGTAACGCAAGCAGTAGCAGGACCTTCTTGTAAGATAAGCTATTGCACTTTCCAATTCCAATAACTGAACAAAACCAAATTGTCATCTAGCTTTCCTTGATCCGATCTGAATCTGAGATTCATCTCGTGGTTCCAAAGGGCCAACAAACTAGGCATCTAATACTCCGCCAAAGGGTTTTAAATGGGGAAAATATGGCATCTGATCCATCTTGGAGACCATATTACTAGTTCACACACAGTTTTTTGTTAGTATCATCAGACATGAGTCCATTAATTTATCTTGCTTATATATGGCTATTTCAATGTGTACAACCGCAATACCTTCCCCCCCACAAAGATTAAATATATTGATGTCATGGTTGCTTGTATAGTATGGTTCATATAAAACTCCAACCGTTCAATGTATTCCTTTACAAAAAAAAATGAAATGAAATGAAAGACTTAAATGTCTTCAGTGAGAGTTTCATACACAAATTTACCTGCTTGTTCGTTTGCACAGGCAGGTTCAAGAGACTTTTATCCTATAAAATCTTTGCTGGTGACCTTTAATGGAACTCCCTGAAAACAAGCTTACTGACTTCATCAAAGGCAGTGAAAAGGCAAAATGGATACCAGTCAACAATCACAATGTGAAGAACTTCACAGAAGATGACATTAAAAGGATAACTAACAATTATAGCACTCCCATTGGCCAAGGTGGCTTTGGACAAGTTTACCGAGGTTCTCTTGATGATGGTACTACAGTTGCAGTAAAGAAATACATCTGCCAGAATGTGAAAGATGAATTCGCTAAGGAGATAATCGTCCATTGTCAAATCAACCACAGGAATGTAGTCAGACTCTTGGGCTTTTGTTCTGAGGATGATGCGTTAACGATTGTCACTGAGTATGTTCCTGGGGGAAACCTCAAAGATATCCTTCATGGCAAGTATGCTCCCATTTCTCTGGATGCAAGGTTGCGTATTGCTATAGAATGTGCAGATGCATTAGGATACATGCATTCATCCATGTACCAACCGATGTTCACGGTGATATCAAACCTGATAACATACTTCTGGACATTAATTTGGGTGCAAAATTGTCTGACTTTGGATTATCGAGGTTGCTTTCCATGGACCAAGCTCAACAGACCAAGACTGTAACAGGCAGCATAGGTTACATGGATCCAGAGTATATTGAGACTGGGCTCCTTGACCCAAAGAGTGATGTTTACAGTTTTGGGGTTGTTCTTTTGGAGCTAATTACCAGATCCACGGCAAGCAAAAATGGGTTTAGCACTGGCCTCAAAAGAAGGTTCACTGGTGCTATAGGAAAAGGGAAGCAAGAGGCACGAGAGATGTTTGATACTGAGATAGCAAACGAGAGAGACATTGAGATTCTTGACGAAGTCGGAAATCTGGCAGCACAGTGCTTCACAAAGGATATCAAGGAACGCCCTGAAATGAAAGAGGTTCTGGGGAGTCTGCAGATGCTTAGAAGATCCCTTCGATGTGAGAAATCTCAAGAAAAAAAGGGTCAGCGCTCATCATCAGGAACGCAGGCAATAACACAAATGGTCGACGATCATGGCTCGAGCATTCTAAGTTCCAGCTCCATCTCAACCGTAACTTACAGGTTCAGCATCCTAGACATATTCAGTAGGAAAGCACGCAGGTTTGAGAGTTATGGTGGTTCAATAATGAAAGCTCTCAACGTAACTGTTTTCACCTCAAAAGAACTCAGAAAGATTACCTGTGACTATTCAACTGCAATTGGCCACGGTCATTTTACTGGTAGCATCTACATGGGACATATCGAAGGCCAAGTTGTTGTGGTGAAGTGTTCGGTGTTAGAAATAAACCTGACCAGTGTGTGTGCTCTGGTTCAGAACGCGTGCGTGCGTGTGTGTGTGTCAAGTTGTGTTCGCGTGTCAGCTTGTGTTGGAATCCATTGGACGATGTACGTGCACGCCCAGTTAGTGGAGTCTAGGATCGTTGAGTCTAGCTGTGACCGAGTAATCAGGAGATGGCGCTGGAGGTAGTAGGCATCGCACGGTGCATGCGTGGCCGTGGCTGGTGGTCAGTTCGAGCGACCAAGTCCTGCGGAGGAGCAAGTTGCGCTGGTGCCTGCAGCAAAGAAGTCTGGCCTGTTCGTGCGGATTATGGGCGTCCGTGGCTCGCGTACGTGCGCGGTGATGGCCAGGTCGTGGCTTAGGCTCAGAGGCTATTTAGCCGATGTATTGCGTCCGCTCCATTGTGCTCTCGGGTGGTGTGTTTTCCAGTTAATAAACAGCCAACATACAGGCCGTCTGTCCGGCCGGGGCGTTCGTCGCCGGTCACAACTTGTATCCACTGTTCATCTTCCACCTCTGTATCCTCTCGTGTGTGTGCGCGTGACTGCAGTTCGTTGCTGCTCGGGGCCAACATTCGGTACATAGCTACGAAACATTTGATAAATACAGTTTTGTTAGAGCCATGGTATCTGGATCCGCGATTCGCCATATGAATGTCATCAGGCTATTGGGATGTTGCTTGGAGACTGAGCCTCCTCGATTGGTATATGAGTATGCCTCAAATGGGAGTCTGCGCGACCTTCTGCGTTGTAATAATGGTCTCCGTTCTCTCACACTTGATTTACGCCTTGGTATTGCAATTGGGTCTGCACAGGCATTAGAACACTTGCACTCCACCCAAATCCTGTTTGGCAATGTCACATCGTCAAAAATACTGCTGGATCACGATTTTGTGCCAAAGATCTCGGATATTTTTCCTGGGCTCCTGATGAAAAGTAGTGGATCATGTAACCCAGCCTGCGACATAAGATACGCTGACCCAGTTTACATGAAGACTGACCAATTCACATCAAAGAGTGATGTTTACTCTTTCGGAATTGTGCTTTTGGAACTAATCACCAGAAAACAACCAAGAGATGATGAAAACTTTAGCCTCCCGAATGAATATGTCAGAGCTTACAGGAATGAAAATAGTGGGAAAGCGATGTTTGACGAGGAGATTGCAGTCGAAGGGAACATGCTTATCCTGGAAGAGATGGGCAAAGTGGCAGTGGATTGTCTCAGTGAAGATGCATACGAGCGACCGGAAATGGTGGAGGTGGTGGAACGCCTTCAGAAGCTAAGAAGAGACTTGAAGCACGCCGAAAAGGGGTTGCAGGAAGCCACAGCCTCTCATGCCGGCGATGAGTAGATAACAGGAGAGACCATTGATTGATGCAGCAAATATTTCTCTATAGTATTATTGTGAGCAGTGAAAGAAAGAATATGCTACTGTTTCTAGAACATCCAGCCGATAGTGTGATAATAAAATAACTAATAAATTCTCTCAAGAATATTCTAGTTAACTGAGGTGCTGAAGGGAAGGGATCAGGCTATACTGGAAGGTGAGTCTGATTTGCTGAAGGCTGCGGCACTAAGGTAGTAAGGTTCTCTTCGTCCATATATAAGCTCAGCAAGAGGACCCTGATCGGTGTTTCTGCACTGAAGTCATGGACGGATCATGGATGATCAACAGTGGTATCGGAAGGAAAGCCCGTCTTTCCAGTTCCAAGACCGGGGCGTCTAGACCACGGACTTCCATATTTTGCCTTTGCTTTCAGTTTTGTCCGCAGTAGCTCTCAGTGATGTAATTGTTCTATCTTTGATGAGTTTTGTTTACATGTCTCTCAGTGATGTAATTGCTCTAAGGAAGCTTCTGATTTACCTCGGAGTGGTCATCTCCAGTCTCTGGGAATTGACTATGAGTCCTGACTTTTATCAATTCACTGGATTTTATGGCATTTCGTTGCTCTGCATCTGCATCTGCATGGGAAGTTGCTTAAGGTTCCAGAGTGGATCCAAGTCATGGAAAATCTCGTTACCGATTTCTGTGACAGTTCTCAAGGCTGATAATTTCGAGCTCCTTGCTCCAATACCATCACTGTTTTGCCTTACATTCTCATTCAGTGCTGAAAAGCAGGATTCAGAAACAGTGGCTATTATCGAGGAGAACAAACTGAAACACTGCGTGAAGCATCTCGGTTCCAGTTCCAGGCGGAGGATAGAAGAGTCTCAAGCCTCTTCGCTTCATTTCACCTCTTCTGCCATTGTTGACCTTTTCAGAGGGGGGCAATGCCCAAGCTTCAAATGATTGATCTGCAGTTCAGAAGGCTACAAGGTACGTCTGAGCAATATGGAGAGCCTTGCAAGTCTCCTAGAGGTGCATCTGACCATGGATAAACAAGCAGATGAAGCTACCAGGGAGATAGTGAGTGGTCTAGCAACGGCGGCAAGGGGGAGTAGTGCCAAGAAAGTAAAAGTTATCGTCGATGCTAGGTGAAACCGAGCTTCCAAATTTTTTGTCAAGTTGGTCAGCCTGCACTCGGAACCCTCTCCATGTTCAGGCTTCAGTTTGCAATAATATTATTTGATCTGGATGTTGTTTCCTCACAATGTGCTTTTTTTTCCCACTGCTATACTTTTGAATAAAGATGACTGTGAAACTGTTCTGAGAAACTACAGCGTATTCTCACTGCAATTCTGAACTGAACATTTGTAAAGCAAACGAGATTACTGAAATTCTGTAATATCAATACTGCCAGTACCCAATAATTCGGAATTATGAGACTGGGCTCCTCGACCCAAAGAATGATGTTTATAGTTTTGGGGTTGTTCTTTTGGAGCTAATTACCAGAGCCAAGGCAATTGAAAAAGGGGTTAGCACTGGCCTCAAAAGAAGCTTCACTGCTGCTCTAGTAAAAGGAAAGCAAGTGGCACGGGAGATGTTTGATACTGAGATAGCAAACAAGAGAGACATTAAGATTCTTGACAAAATCGGAAATCTGGCAGCAGTGTTTCACAAAGAATATCAAGGAACGCCCTGAAATGAAAGAGGTTTTGGGGAGTCTGCAGATGCTTAGAAGATCCCTTCGTTGTGAGCAAGCTCAAGAAAAAGTAGGTCAGCACTCATCATCAGGAACGCAGGCGATGACACAAATGGTCGACGATCATGGCTCAAGCATTCTCAGTTCCAGCTCCATCTCAACTGTAACTTACAGGTTCAGCATCCTAGCCATGTTCAGTAGGAAAGCACGCAGGTTCGAGAGTTATGGTGGTTCAATAATGAAAGCTCTCAACGTAACTGTTTTCACCTCAACTGAACTCGCAAAGATTATCTGTGTCTATTCAACTGTAATGGCCCACTATAGTTTTACTGGTTGCATCGGACTTATCGAAGACCAACTTGTTCTGGTGAAGCGTTCGGTACATAGGGACCAAACATTTGATAAAGACAGTTTTGTTAGAGCCATGGTATCTGGATCCGCGATTCGCCATATGAATATCAGCAGGCTATTGGGATGTTGCTTGGAGACTGAGCCTCCTCTATTGGTATATGAGTATGCCTCAAATGGGACTCTGCACGACCTTCTGCATCATTATAATGGTCGTCGTTCTCTCACACTTGATTTACGCCTTGGTATTGCATTTGGGTCTGCACAGGCATTAGAATACTTGCACTCCACCCAAATCCTGTTTGGCGATGTCACATCGTCAAAAGTAGTGCTGGATCACGATTTTGTGCCAAAGATCTGGGATATTTTTCCTGGGCTCCTGATGAAAAGTAGTGGATCGTGTAGCCCATCCTGCGACATGAGCTACATTGATCCAGTTTACATGAAGACTGGGTACTACACATCAAAGAGTGATGTTTACTCTTTCGGAATTGTGCTCTTCGAACTAATAACCAGAAAACAACCAAAAACTGTGCATGAAAAATTAACCCTCCCGATTGAATATCTCAAAGCTTGCAGGAATGAAAATAGTGGGAAAGCAATGTTTGACAAGGAGATTGCAGTCGAAGGGAACATGCTTATCCTGGAAGAGATGGGCAAAGTGGCAGAGGATTGTCTCAGGCTAGATACAGATGAGCGACTGGAAATGGTGGAGGTGGTGGAACGCCTTCAGAAGATAAGAAGAGACTTGAAGCACTCCGAAGAGGGGCTGCAGGAAGCCACAGCCTCTCATGCTGAAACCATTGATTGATGCAGCAAATATTTCTCCATAGTATTACTGTGAGTAGTGAAAGAAAAAATATGCTGCTGTTTCTAGAACATCCACCCGATAGTATTTACTGAGGTGCTGAAAGGAAGGGATCAGACTATACTGGAAGGCTATTTAGAATACATGGCAGTGATGCTCCCATTTCTCTGGATGCAAGGTTGCGTATTGCTATAGAATGTGCAGATGCATTAGGATACATGCATTCATCCATGTACCAACCGATGATTCACGGTGATATCAAACCTGATAACATACTCCTGGACAATAATTTGGGTTCAAAATTGTCTGACTTCGGATTGTCGAGCTTGCTTTCGATGCACCAAACTAAATACACCAAGACTGTAAGAGGCAGCATAGGTTACATGGATCCAGCATATTTTGAGACTGGGCTCGTTGACCCAAAGAGTGATGTTTACAGTTTTGGGGTTATTCTTTTGGAGCTAATTACCAGAACCAAGGCAAGTGAAAATGGGTTTAGCACTGGCCTCAAAAGAAACTTCACTAGTGCTCTAGTAAAAGGAAAGCAAGAGGCACGGGAGATGTTTGATACTGATATAGCAAACGAGAGAGACATTAAGATTCTTGACGAAATCGGAAATCTGGCATTACAATTCTTCACAGAGGATATCGAAGAACGCCCTGAAATGAAAGAGGTTTCTGGGAGTCTGCAGATGCTTAGAAGATCCCTTCGTTGTGAGCAAGCTCAAGAAAAAGTAGGTCAACGCTCATCGTCGGCTTACAAGTTCAGCATCCTAGACATCTTTAATAGGAAATCACGCATGGTCGAGAATAATGGTGGTTCAATGCTGAAAGCTAGTGGTATAAATATTTTCACCTTAAAAGAAATCAAAACGATTACCTGCAACTATTCAACTGTAATTAGGCAGGATCATACTGGTTTCGTCTACATGGGACATATCGACGGCCAAGCAGTTGCAGCGAAGAGGCCAGTTTGTGGGGACAGAACATTTGATATGGATGGTTTTGTTGACGACATGTTATGTGCGTTTAAGGTTCGCCATATGAATATCATCGGTCTAGTGGGATGTTGCTTGGAGACGGAATTTCCTCTGTTGGTATGTGAGTTTGCCCCTCGTCGGAGTCTGCAAGAGCTTCTTCATAATAATGGTAATCAGTCTCTCTCACTTGAGTTACACCTAGGTATTGCAATTGGATCCGCACAGGCATTGGTATACTTGCACTCCTTGGAAAGGCACCATGGCAATGTCACATCTACATGTATTCTGCTAGGACACGATTTTGTGCCAAAGGTCTCGGTCTTTTTTCCGACACACCTGATGAGCAGTAGTGGAAGTGGACATTTCGATTGGAATGACATGGCATACATTGACCCAGTTTATCTGAAGACTTGTCACTTTACATCAAAGAGTGATGTTTACTCTTTCGGAATTGTGCTCTTGGAACTAATCATCACCAGAAAACAACTAGTAATAAATGTGGATGAAACCGGCCTCCCGATTGAATATATCAAAGCTCGCTGGAAGGGAAATAGTGGGAAAGGCATGTTTGACGAGGATATTACAGTCAAAGGGAACATGCTTATCCTGGAAGAGATGGGCAAGGTGGTAGTGGATTGTCTCAGGGAAGATGCAGATGAGCGACCAGAAATGGTGGAGGTGGTGGAACGCCTTCAGAAGCTAAGAGACTTGAAGCACACCGAAGAGGGGCTGCAGGAAGCCACAGCCTCTCATGCTGGCGATGAGTAGATAACAGGAGAGACCATTGATTGGTGCAGCAAATATTTCTCTATAGTATTATTGTGAGTAGTGAAAGAAAGAATATGCTACTGTTTCAAGAACATCCAGCCGATAGTATTTACTGAGGTGCTGAAAGGAAGGGATCAGACTATACTGGAAGCCTATTTAGAATAACTAGTGCCTGCTGTGTTCATGCGGTGGCCATCCGTGTCTTTTGTTTCCATTCATGCGTAGTGGAGGTACTCGGCATGGTTCTCGACCGTGGGATGGCGCGGTCCAGTCGGAGGTCATGGAGAGTGCAGCGTCTTGGCACTAAGTGGGTGTGCAGTTAGTGTGTTCGGCTCTGTCCATATTTTGCCTTTGCTTTCAGTTTTGTACGTAGTAGCTCTCAGTGATGTAATTGTTCTATCTTTGATGAGTTTTGCTTACATGTCTGACACGGGTCAACGGCGCGGAAAGATTGAAAGGTTCAAGCCTTGCCTATTGCACCTGCTGCTCTAAGGAAGCTTCTGATTTAGAGTACCTCGGAGTAGTCATCTCCAGTCTCTGGAAATTGACGATGAGTCCTGACTTTTATCATCAATTCACTGGATTTCATGGCATCTCACTGCTCTGCATCTGCATGGGAAGTTGCTTAAGGTTCAGAGTAGATCCAAGTCCTGGAAAACCTCGTTACCGATTTCTGTGACAGTTCTCAAGACATATAATTTTGAGCTCCTTGTGCCAATACCATCACTGTTTTGCCTTGCATTCTCATTCAGTGCTGAAAAAGCAGGATTCAGAAACAGTGGCTTATTATCAAGGAGAACAAACTGAAACACTGGGTGTAGCATCTTGGTTCCAGACGGAGGATACAAGAGTCTCAAGCTTCTTCTTCGCTTCATTTCACCTCTTCTGCCATTGCTGACCTTTTCAGAGCTCCAAAGGATTGATCTTCAGTTCAGAAGGCTGCAAGGTCTGAGCAATATGGAGAGCCTTGCAAATCTCCTAGAGGTGCATCTGACCATGGATAAACAAGCAGATGAAGCTACCAGGGAGATAGTGAGTGGTCTTGCAACGCCACCGAGGGGAAGTCCTCCTGCAAAGAAATTAAAATTTATCGTCGATGCTAGGTGAAACCGAGCTTCCAAAATTTTTGTCAAGTTCGTCAGCCTGCAGTCGGAACCCTCTCCATGTTCAGGCTCAGTTTGCAATAATGTTGTTTCCTCACAATGTGCTTTCTTTTTTTCACCGCTGTACTTTTGAATAAAGATGACTCTGAAACTGTTCTGAGAAACCACAGCGTATTCTCACTGCAATTCTGAACGGAACATTTGTGAAGGAAACGACATTGCTGAAATTCTGTAATATCAATACTGCCAATACCCAGTGATTCGTCGCCTGCATTTTTCTTCTTTTACTTCGGCGAGTGATTTTGTACCGTCAACCGTGCAAATTACAGCGAGTGATCTTGTTTTACCCGTTGGTACAGTCACAAGAGCAAGTTACAGTTACAGTAGTACACTACACTACCTGGTGGTTCGGGCTGAATTGGGCCGGTGGAGTGGCAGTGGGAGTGGGGGACCCAGGCCCATTAATATCGCTGTGCCTGCACTCTGTTGCTGTAGAGGAAATGTTCATTGACCAGATTTTTCACCGACACCGGTGTCCAGAAGACCAGAACTGTAGTAAAAAGAGATGGAGCGCTTAGGTTTGACACCATCAAGTAGTCCACGATGTGGCTGTGATTCCGTTGTTTACCGCAGGCTTCAAGTTTTTACCATGAAGAGTTATCTTAGCACATCATGTTCCTCATTAATTAGCCCTTTTGTGTTTATCAGCTGATGAACAATTGCCATATAGCAGAAGGAGTAGCATTGATCATCTGGAACCTTGACTAGATCATGCTTAGATTTTTTTTAATAATGGTCGATTTGGATAATGTTGGGCCCATTACTAAAAAAAAGGACTCCTAATATGATAAGACAAATCTCTTAAGTTATGGTTTCAAGTGTTTACATACTGTACTATTCTTGACAGCGACACACCCTCACTAGGTAAGGTCTTTGGCACAACTTCAGCTTCTTATTACAGGTGTAAGCTGAATAAGCTAGCAAAATTAAAAAAAAAATACTAATTTCATCCACTTTTATTGTACTTCCTCCGTTTCTAGATATTTTTTTCAGGATCTAGCTGTAACATAATTTATATATTCAGAAAAAAATATTATAAAAACAAATTCAAACATCTAACTAATTAATGATATTAATTAAGTATGTATCATAAATATTAATGTAATTTTTAATATATTTATTAAAATTGTTTTTCGAGAAGCGAGAACTCTACTTATTTATTTAGAGAAGGAGAAATCGGTCGTTTATTACCAGTACCGTACACGCCGGCGAGAGTCCCACCGGTCATCAAGCAACGAACACATTTTAAAATGCCATGTTCGTTGACCAAGGCCGAGGGTGTCCAACTGTCCACCCAGTGCAACAAAATATCTTGGCTGCTGCGGCGGCGACGGCGATCACCGTCCTTAACAACGAACAAGACACCTGCACTGTTTTTCTCACTGATGTCTGATGGCATGCATATGCATATGCCCCACATCAACACTTTGGTGTTCAATCCGGCCGGTGGCGGCTACAATGTGCCTGCCGACACTCCAGATCTGCAAGGTTTGTTCACTCTGATAGTACTAGTAATCGTCTCCTGCTCAGCACAAACAAACAAACAACTTGTTCTGCATTGCACTGCAGTGTTTCTGTTTCCCATGGGAATCGGAGAACCAAAGAAAGAAACAAGTGCATGCTTGCTGCGTGCTGCGTGCACGAAGCTCACAAGTTGGTCGTCCCATCGTCGTACCGAAAGGGCGCGGCGCGTGAGCTGTTTCCCCTTTCCCCGCCTGCAGGTCTCTCCACTCGCACACACATGACACATCACTCGCACACCTCACTGCACCGGGTTCTCCCATTCCCTGCTTCCTTTCCAGTTGCCCTAAAATTCGGCAAATGGGAACAGACCACCACCACCGCCAAACACTTTTTCAGAACTCGACGTGCAAGCCATCCGCTGAGGCACCGTTTAGTTCAATCAGAAATCCATAATCCAAAATTTCAACCATTTTGGATTTCAAAATGCAGAATAAAAAATATATCAGTGGAGTATTTAATTCTAACCAAAATTTTGGGTGATGTTTAGTTCCATTTTTATAAAATGATGAGCTAAAACCTAAAATATTTTAGATTTTATGGAAAACTAAACAAGACCTGAATGATATTTCATGAAATGAAATGTATCCTAAAACTACCCTAAGCCCTTGTATTATTATCTACCGAGGATCTAGCCATCTAGGCCAACCTAGTCCTCCACGTATAAAACTTTCTTCCCTGTTTCGTTCGGCTGATCTAATTTAGGCTGATTGAAATAGTATTATGTACGAGAAAATAAGCTTCCATCTCCTTATTCAACTCCACTCTCTCAAACCTTCTAACTCTACACCACCCCCACACACCCGGTTAGTCTCTATTATCATTCATGAATGTTTTGATGACGCGAACTAACTATAACTCGGTGGATTATGTAGCCGTAAGTTCTTGACTTTGATATAGATACTCGCAATTTTATAAATTTAACGTCACTATATTTTAGTGGTTGCCAATGTGTCCATCGACATCGAGACGTTTGTGGTGACTTTGTCACTATCTTTTTATGCAGCTATAAACTTGACAAATCCCCCAAAAAATATGTTAGCAAATGTGTAGCAACTCACCATTTCTTAATTTACAAATTGAATCAAATTCTTCATTTCAGATATGAACCTATTATGACTTATTTTTCAGAATGTTAGAGCCGATAAATTTGATTTATGAATTATATGACTACATGCTTTCTACATGTGAGATGAATGAATCTAAGTGTTGTTCGGTTGATCTTGTCAAATGTGTGTTCATATAATGTCGAATTAGCAGTGGGGAAACTGTCATTGTTCCAGTTTCATGGTTTTAGGACTATAGACCTATAGTGGTATGTTCAACTAAGGGGGTGCGAGGGGTTAACTTGGATGCAAGTGACCGCCAAAATGATGAGTATATACACTATATGTTATGAACGATGTATAGGAATATAAAGTAAAGAATCAAACCACAGAGGAGACACACGATTTAACGTAGAAAACCTCTTCGATGTGAAGAGGAAAAACCACGGGCACCAGCCAGCAACAATCTCACTATCTCAAGAGTTTGGGTTACACGCCTATAGTGGCTTACAAGAGAATCTAAGTCTCCACGAAACCCTAGCAAGGGTATATATACCGTACCGTACTGCGGGGGGCTCCGCCCCCCGCACCCCTCCGGCCCAAGCCTCCGGCGACGGGCCTCCGCTCCGCTCCGTCAGAAGCCTGGCCTATATCCTGGAGTGAATTTGGAACAACTCCAACAAACTCCACCTTAAGACAAATTCATCTTGTATCATAAATCAACCCTTCATCCTGAACATAACAAAGATAGAAAACCACTGGTGCCAACAATAGTTTCTTGGACTATCCAATTAAACCAACTAACGTTGAGAACAGCTCAAACTTAGCAACAGGAACAGGCTTTGTCATCATATCAGCAGGATTATCATGAGTACTAATCTTGCATACCTTCAGCTTACCTTCTTCAATCACATCACGCACAAAATGATACTTGATATATATGTGCTTAGTTCTCTCATGGAACATCTGATCTTTAGTGAGGTAAATTGCACTCTAACTGTCACAGTACAAACTTATGCAAAATTTAACTCCACAAAGCTCAGCGTACAAACCTTTCAACCAAATTAATTCTTTACACGCTTCACAAATAGCCATATATTCTGCTTCACTAGTAGACAAAGCAACAACTGACTGTAAAGTAGCCATCCAACTCACAGCACAACTGCCAACAGTAAACACATAACCTGTAAGTGATCTTCGCCTATCCAGATCAGCAGCATAATCAGAATCCACATAGCCAATAAGACCCTTATCAGTTCTTTGCCCTCCAATGTTCTTTGCCAGGATTAGACATATATCTACTAACAAGACTCATAGCATATGATAAATCTGAACGAGAGCAAACCATAGCATACATCAAAGACCCAACAACACTAGAATAAGGAACCCTTGACATGTATTCAATCTCTGCATCTGTACTAGGACACTGAGCAGCTGACAACTTAAAGTGAGGTGCAATAGGGGTACTAACAGCCTTAGCATTTTGCATGTTGAAACACTGAAGAACTTTCTTGATATAATTTTGTTGACTAAGAAATAGCAAACCAGATTCTCTGTCTCTACTAATTTCCATACCAAGAATTTTCTTAGCACTACCAAGATCTTTCATATCAAAACCACTACTCAATAGCTTCTTTAACTTAGTGATTTCAATCTTACTCTTGGCAGCAATCAGCATATCATCAACATATAACAGCAAATATATAGGTGATCCATTAACATGCTTGATGTAAACACAGCTATCATACTTAGATCTTTTAAAACTGTGTGCTAACATAAATGAATCAAACCTCTTGTTCCACTGACGAGAGGACTGTTTCAAACCATACAAGGATCTCTTCAACTTGCACACATATTTTTCCTTGTCAGGCACTATGAACCCTTCTGGTTGGTCCATGTATATGTCCTCCTCAAGCTCTCCATGCAAAAACGCAGTCTTCACATCTAACTGCTCAGCTCGAGATCATGTGAAGCAACAATACTAAGGAAAGTACGAATTGAACTGTGTTTTACCACTGGAGAGAACACATCATTGTAGTCAACACCCGGAATTTAACTGTAGCCTTTAGCCACTAACCTTTCCTTATACTTTGGAGGCTCGCTTGGAGATAAACCCTCCTTTCGCTTGAAGATCCATTTGCAGCTGATGGTCTTCTTATTCTTAGGCAAAGGTACAATCTCCCATGTACTGTTCTTCTCAAGAGACTGTATCTCCTCATGCATAGCAGAAATCCAATTCTCAGTATCACCACAACGAATAGCTTCTTTATAGGTTGCTGGCTCATGAACATTCTCCACCTGTTCAGCACAACTCAAAGCATAGTAAGACAAATTACACTCTTCAATAAGACGCTTAGGAGGTGCAATTGTCCTTTTTTACTTGCGTTGAGCAATAGGTAAATCCTCCTCTAACTGCAAAATGGGAGGAGTTTGCTGAACATCATCATGAGCATCATCCTCAGCAACATCATTATCACGGTCACCATGCTCATCAACAGGCTCCACCTGCACACCTGTATCATCATCAACATGCTCCACCTGTATGCGCATACGTTGCAGCTCTTTTTCTGGAACATGATCTGAGGGCAAACTGTCAGTAAACATCACAGATTCATTGAAAACAATACTCCTGCTCATAAAAGTCTTTCCTGTTTCAGGATTCCACAATTTATAGCCTGACTCCCGAACTATAACCAAGGAAAAGACACTTAACAGCTCTAGGCTCTAATTTTTCATTATCAACATGAGCATAGGCAGTGCGTCCAAAAAATTTCAACTGTGAATAATCAGCAGGCGTACTATACCATACCTCAATGGGAGTTCTTTTATTTAGTGGAATAGAAGGCGACCTGTTTATCAAGTAACAGGCAGTATTAGCAACTTCAGCCCAAAAATGCTTGCTCATCCTGGCATTAGACAGCATGCAACGGACCTTGGATATGATGGTTCTGTTCATGCGTTCGGCCACACCATTCTGTTGTGGAGTATGGGGTATGGTGTGATGTCTAACGATGCCTTCCGATCTGCAATAATCATTAAATTCACGCGAACAAAATTCTCCACCATTATCAGTACGAAGCAATTTTACCTTCCTTTCAGTTTGCCTTTCTATCATTACTTTCCAGTCCTTAAAAGCAGTAAAAGTATCATCTTTCTGTTTCAGAAAATAAGGCCAAACCCTTCTAGAGTAATCATCAATAATTGTAAGCATGTAACGAGCACCACCAAGTGAGGACTTACGGGAAGGGCCCCATAAATCAGCATGAACATAATCAAGAGTACCTTTAGTAGTGTGAACAAAAGTGTTGAACTGTACCCTTTTATGCTTCCCGAAAATATAATGCTCACAAAACTTTATTTTACTCGAAGTGCAGCCATCCAGCAGATTTCTTTCATCAATTCTACCATACCATGGTGACTCATATGTCCCAAACGCATATGTCAAAGGTTAGTTTTACTAGGTTCATCATTAGTAACAGTGGAATCAGAACCAGGTAAAGTACACCCTTTAAGGACATATAACTTTGCAGAATTAAGATCACCTTTCAAGCAAACAAGAGAACCTTTTGATACCTTCAGAACGTCATTTGAACCGGAATATTTGTAACCTTCTGCATCAAGCGTGCTCAATGAGATAAGATTTCTAGACATCCCTGGTATATACCTGACGTTTTTCAGCGTGCGTGTCATGCCATCATCAGTCTTGATCCCCACAATGTCACACGGGTTATCATCTCCCATCTGTACAACATCCCCTTTCTGCACAAGCTTATACGAGCTAAACCAATTTCTGTTAGTGCAAATATGAAATGAACATGCGGAATCGAGAATCCATTCATCATGACCAGCAACACAACCAGCAAATGCTACGAGACAATCTCCAGAATCATCATCAGACGCAGCAGCAGCAACAGAGACCTTACCAGCCGACTTGTTTTTTCTCTTCTCCTTATTCTATACTTTTCTGCAATCCTCAACATTATGATTTGTCAGCTTGCAATAAACACAGAACTTTTTATTACCATGCGGCTTGGACTTTGAACAGCCTCTCCTTTCATAGTTCTTTCTTCCATCATTGCCATCATTGGAGGATCTATTTTCAGTTCTGCCTCTCACATGCAAAGCATCGCCCTTGGAGGACGAGGTCCCGTCATTCTGCACCATGTCTCTCATCTTCTCCCTAGACTGGAGAGCCTCATAAACTTCCTTTAGGGTTAGTTCATCACGGCTCAAAAGTATGGTGTCACGAAAATTTGCATACGAATTTGGCAAAGAACATAGCAGTAAAAGACCTAAGTCCTCAACATCATACTTCATCTCCATCGACACTAGGTCGGCGACGATCTTCTTGAATTCAGCGATGTGGCTCATCACTGAATCCTCCTCCTTCATCTTCAGGGTGAACAGCTTCATCTTCATCTGCATCTTACTGGTTAGATCCTTGGACATACAGATCGATTCCAGTTTCAGCCATAGTTCTGCAGCAGTTTTCTCTTTCAGACACTCCTGCAAAATATCATTATGAAGATGCAACTGAATTAGGGCGAGCGCCTTCTGATCCTTGCGGGTCTCTTCTGGAGTCCACTCGGCCTTCCTCTTTCCGAAACTATCCAGCGCCTCATCATAGTCATGAGTCTGCGTCAGAATCCCCCGCATCTTGACTTGCCATAGCGAGAACCGCGTGTCGTAGTTCAGCAGCGGAAGATCGAACTTCATCGACGTCGTCATGAACCCTAACAGCAACCAAAGCTCTGATACCACTTGTTATGAACGACGTATAGGAATATGAAGTAAAGAATCAAGCCACAGAGAAGACACACGATTTAACGTGGAAAACTCCTTCGATGTGAAGGGGAAAAACCACGGGCACCAGCCAGCAACAATCTCACTATCTCAAGAGTTTGGGTTACACGTCTATGGCGGCTTACAAGAGAATCAAGTCTCCACGAAACCCTAACAAGGTATATATACCGTACCGTACCGCGGGGGGCTCGCCCCCCCCCTCCGGCCCAAGCCTCCGGCGAGGGGCCTCCGCTCCGCTCCGTCAGAAGCCCGGCCTATATCCTGGAGTGAATTTGGAACAACTCCAACACTATATATGTTTTCAAATTACAAAAGTATTTTTTAAAACTACGTTCCATTTGTAGTTGGTTTTCACCCTACATTTTCCCAGATGAAAACGGTTGACTTTTAATAATAACGAGGCATCACTTCTTTGTAACGTGAGCCAGCATTCTCAAGATGTTCTTGCATTCTTTACTGCCTTACCTCTAGTAACACATTTTCTATTTGCCTTTACACTCATCTCGCCATGTTGCTGTGTACACACATGCGGTCAAAAAAAAAATCATATAACGCTGCACGAACACTTCCGGATCTGGTGTCCCACTTTTTATTGGTTCTGAATCAAAGCAAACTTCAACCATGAACTTTAGAATCAGTAGTTCAGAATAAGCAGTTCTGTCAAAGTAAATCCAAATCAAACGTAGGGCCTCCAGTATCTTAAATTCGACAACTTTACAGAAAAAGACAACATGCATGTCTCCAGATAAGCACTCTGTCCATCCTTAAATAACTAGTGATTTAGATTTCCAAGCAAAATTTGACTAGATTTATAGAAAACACATGTAATATTTAAATCTCTAAATAAATTTATTACAAAAATAAATTCAATGATCTATGTAATGATATTAATCATGTACCATAAGTACTAATATTTTTATATAAAAATAGTTGAAGACATTTTTCAAGAAACTAGAATAGATGAGTAAAACACATTTCATTGTGTATCTAAGGGCACTCCAATACAAGACTCTATCATAGAATACAAGACTATATATTACTATTTATTTATGTTATTTTGCTAACGTGACAATATATTTATTGAAGAGAGAAAGTGAAAAAACAAAACTCTAAGTCTTATTTAGACTTCAAGTCCACAACAAATAGATTTAGACTCTACATTGAGAGTGCCCTAATAATACTAATTTGATGCCATAAATTTTGGTGCTCTTCTATAAAGCTGGTCAAACTAACTCAAAATGGTTTGAGTTAAGAAACTCTAAAAGTTAACTTAATTCAGAACAGAGTGGCAAGAATAAGAACCAAGCAAAACATAAAGCATGGACCAAGATAAATGACTGATAATTACTTTTCCATTTCTTTGTCTACTACCTCCTGCTGTTTTCTACTACAAGGGTGAAAAGAAGAGCAAAAGGTGGATGCACACACAGACAAAGGACAAGGAGTACTGCATGCAAACATGACAAGAGCATGGGCAAAATAGTACAAAGATTAGGGGTGAAGGTGATTCTCTGCGCCCGTGAATGCTTTGGTCCCAGCAGTAACCTGCCTGGTCTCGTCTCATCACTTTTCCTTGTGCAGCTGCAGCAGCACCATGTCTGTCTGGTCTGGCTTTTGTCCACTCCCCTACCTCTCTACTACCCTCTGTTTTCCTTTGGATGTCTGTATGCAGCCATGTCACTTCACTACAACTGGCTGCCAGGACTATTAGTACTAGCACTACACCATCTACTACGGTTTAATTACCTGTATCAAACTGAGATCCAACTACAAATGAGCATAAGAGATGGACCAGTGATTTGATCTTGTTCTTTTGATGAATCTTGATACCGGCAGCAGCTACTAAACGACTACTATTATTTATGTAGGGCTACTATCATATCATATACTTAGGCCTAGAGCTAAAACAACCTAGACTTGTCTCTCTTTTTTTGTTGCTGTTGTTGATGTCTCTCTCTGACTGAAGATACACCTAGTAGTATTTGTTAATTCAAGCTTTCTACTCTTTCCTCCACTTGATGGGGTCACTGATAGTCCCTGCAGGTACAACAGAAATAAACAATGACACAACCATTAGGGTGTGGAGGCCAATTTTATATGCATCATGATTGAGCAGCTGATTGATACTTACTCCCAGATTAGAGGAAAGGAGACCCCTTTTGCTCTGTATTCACAGCCCAATGGCTTCATGCCCAGGAGAAAACCTGATGAAAAACAAAGGAAAATAGTTTCTTACTACCTACTGTAAATAAACAACTGTGTCATTTTTACAAAACAGAAACTGTAAACAACTGTGCTGCTGTCCAACAATACATACACATATACTACTCTGTAAACAGCAATGAAGAAGTTGGCTGAATTTTTTCTACCTGGGCGCCTGAAAGAAGCAGGAGTTGTATGGGGCAGCTCAATGGTGGATGCAGGTGGGAAGAGGGATGAAGCCACATGGTGAGGGCTGCCATTGCTGATGTTCCCATTTGGAGTTGTATCAGTGGAGGAGGCCTTGGTGGGGGATGCAAAGGGGCTGTCAGGCAAAATGTGGTCCGCCAGGCCACTGTAATCCAAGTAAACAAGGAACATACATATCAATCCTGGAAAGATCAAGACCAAACCCAAAAGAAAGGGAACAAGTTGCGCCAAGATACAGCTTAACAATAGCCCATTAGCTACGGCCACACTTGTTTTTTTTTTCTCCTTTCCGTCCCAAACCTTTCGCCACTGCATTCCTTTTCCCCTTTTTGTTGGGTTCAATCAAGATTCAAAACTACCAATGAACGATCAGCACACACAGCCTATGTACCTAACCTGACTCTTTTGTATACATACAATTGCTTATTGACAACAAACTTGCTGGATTTGCCATCTGATCATCACACGTCTTTGCCAAACTTATAAACCAATTAACTAACTAAACATGCATAAGGTGCTGCAGGACATTTTTTTTATGGCAAGAAAGATGCCTAACATTGTTTGGTAAGGCTGTGTTTAGATCCTGGAAATGGGGTGAAAAAAAATCTTGTAGCACTTGTCACGTCACATTGTAGCAATTTTGTTTTTATTTGGTAATAATTGTCCAAACATTGATTAATTAGGCTTAAAATATTCGTCTCGCAAAGTACAACAAAACTGTGCAATTAGTTTTTTATTTCATCTATATATTTTGATGGGACGGAGAATAGGAATTCGATGCGATTGGGATGTGATGGAAAGTTAGGATCTAAACACCCCATGATGCCCAAAGAAAGAAAGGGAAAGTAATGCAGTCTGCTTTGTTCCTCTATACTACGGCCTTTCCTCCCATACCTTTCCCCTAAAAAGAAACACACTACTAGCCATTGCCCATTTGGTATGGTAGATATTTTAAAATCCTCCACAACAACAACGTTACCTTTCTTGGAATCCACAAGCAACAATGGGCGTAGTAATAGCTGTGACAGGACCAGATTCCGTCTTCTCTTCCCCAGGGTTGACTGCATGCTGCTTGGTGGGACTGCCATTCCCAACCCCATCCTCCTCTCCCTGCTGCTCCTCGTGCTCGCCTCCTGCATCGGCAGCTGCAGGCGCACTCATTGCAAGGCTGTTACTGTTCATCATCTTTGTAGTAGTGGTAGTATCTGCTACAGCCACAAACCACGGATTCGATTCGATGTCATCACAACCTCCGAACAATAGATTCAATTCATTCAAAGCGGGCACTCAAGAACTTTGTCAGGGACAAGAAGCGGACCTTGGATCTTGACATCCTCCAGATGGACGCCGGCATTGACATTGCCTTTGCCGCCTTCGCCTTGCCCCATGGTGGCGGCGGTCATGGCAGGGGAGGAGCCAAGGTGGTGGCCCCTGCTCTTGAGGTCGAGGAGATGCAGACCCATGAAACGGCGCCCCTCCATCTCGATGGCCTGCTGCAGCTCCGCCGCCTGCTGCTGCTCCAGCTTCCTCCTCAGGAACGCCTCGTGGTTTGCAATGTTCCCGTACATCATCCTTGGTCCTATAATACCAGTTGCCAAACCAGCATCTCAAAGTGACTCCATCATCCACAACAGAAGAAATGGCCGAAGAAATGCTGCAAGAAAAGAAAAGTGGAATGCGTGCGTGCAAACTACTCACCAATCTGCGGCTGCTGGAGGTCGAAGGGGTCCCTGGAATCCAGCAATCCAGTGGGCGACGTGCATCCGGCGAAGTCGCCGTGGTGCGGGTGCTGCAGCTTCCTGCAGTAGCAAACAACAAAACAAAAACAAAAAAAGATGACCAATGTTTCCGTTTAATTACTACTACGAACAGAAACTGTCAAAACGAACGAGCAATGTGCAATGCATGATGCATTTTGGAAGAAGAGAAGCAGGCGAACGGACCTGAACCTGTCGGGGACCTTGCCCTTCTCCTTGTAAGGCTTGACGAGGACGCGTGCGTCGCAGACGAAGTGCGGGTTGCCCTTGGCGAGGATGATCTTCACGGTCTCGGCGTAGACGAAGGTGACGAAGCCGAACATGCGCTTCTGCTGGTACGGGATGCGCACGTCCTGCACCGGCCCGTACATGCTGCAAAACAAACAGCCAAACAGACGGGGCGTGTCGCCATCTATGGATCAATCACTCGACTTTGGTTTCGTTCCTTCGCCCATTATTGGACTGGGCTACTAGGAAAAAAAAGGGAGGCAAGAGAGAGACAGACAGCAGTCGAAACAAGACAGGACCCCGGCCCCCAATAATGGCGGCGTGCGTGGCCGGGCGGTACCTGAAGTAGTTGGAGACGTCCTCCTCGCTGAAGGTGGAGTCGGCCGGGAAGGTGAGGTAGATCTGCCGCGCGGCGGGCTACACATGAGCTCGCCGCGGTCCATCCGGGGAGACCGCACCGGGAACCTGCCGCCGCCGTGCATGTCGTCGCCACCGCCCTGAAGCAGCATGGCCGCCGCAGCAGCAGCCGCCGCCCTGAATAACCAAGCGAGATCACTCACATACCAGATTAGCGAGGCTGGCGGCCACGAGAGACTGGAACAAAAATGCAAACTTTGGTGGTGACGAGGAAGAAGTAAAAATGGCACCTTTGAGGCTCGTTCTGCTGCTGCTGCTGCTGCTGCTGTGGTGCTGGAGCAGGAAGTTGAGGTTGACGCTCCCTTTAGGCGGCGACGGCGAGAACGGGAATGCGGACGCCATGAGCTGCTGCTGCTGGTGCTGATGCTGGGGACGAGCAGCAGCGGCGAGGGCCTTAGCGCGCAAGACGAGCATCTCCCTTTCCACAGCGGCGTCATCGTCTTCAGGCAAGCCATGGAGGAAGCGGCAGGACGAGCCGTTCTTGCAGAACCCACGCGCGAAGTACATGCAAGGCCTCCACGCGCCGCCGCCGCCGCCAACGCCGGCGGCGGCGGCGAGCTCGGCGTCGCTGAGGGAGAAGCTACGGCGGTGGGTTGTGGTGCCGGCGGCAGGTGACCAGCAGTCGTAGTCGTCGGGGAAGAACGAATCAGCAGCGTTGGCGCCGTCGTAGTCGTACCCGAGCGCGTGGTCGGAGAAGGGGTGGTGGTCGGTGGCGCCGGCGCCGGCGGGGCTTGAGAGGGAGGAGCCCCAGGGTGAGGAGGGCTGGTGGAGTGGGCCCAGCACGGGCGGGGAGGGAGGGGAAGTAGCGGAGAGGTCGGAGCGCGCGGCGGCGACGAAGGCGTGGAGGAGGTGGTCGGGGCCGAAGGCGAGGCGGATGAGCTCCTTGTCGCTGTTGTCTTGGATGAGGAGAAGACCCATGATCTTGGACGCGTTGTCTGGGTCTAGTACTCGTACCCTGTCGAACACCGCCTTCGTTGCCTCCCAGGCGTCCATGGCGTTCCTCGCGGCGGGAGCGGGATGCCCCCTTCTGCCTTCTTATCAGGTGGTGGTGTGTGAGGAGGTGGTTTCCTTCTTCCCCCTTTGTCTTGTTGAGAGGAGCACGGGAGGGGAGGGGAAGAAGGGAGGCGGCCTGGGATTGGAAGGGGAGGTGAAAAGCGAGCGAGCGAGGAGCGGGGGTGGTGTGGGGCCGGGGCACGGTTGGAGTAAAAAGCAGAGAGTGGTAGTGTGGTGAATTAAATTAAATAGGGGGGTGCTTCGGGTTGGACACCAAAAACCGGGAGGGCGGGGCCGGGCCGTTCCGTTTCCCTCCATCATCAATGTTTCGGGGGAAATTTTGGTGGGGGGTGATTTGAATTCGGCGGTTGTTTTGGCTTTCCTTCCTTGCGTGCAAAAGAGTCAACAACCCAAGAACACAGTGGTCCTTCAGGTCTCAGGTCGACTGATATTATATTACTGTAGAATAGAAATACTCTGTACTAAGTATAATCGATAAATAGAGCCGATAAATCTAAATGAACAGAGTTACTTCTGATTTAAATTTTGAAGGTCGACAAAGTAACAAATCAACTTATTAAGATAAGTTCAAAAGTTTTGGTGCTAGCAGTTGCATTACATGGCAAATTTGATTTTGATCCAGTTTCATGATACTCGAGTTTGAAATGTGCATATGGAAAATATGCATGCATATGTGAATGTTTGGTTTGAAGTTCGGCGATACAAAATTTAGTCATATATCCATCTTATACTATAAATTTCCAAAATATATTATCTTGGGTTATTGCCTTGGCCACCTTCGAACCAAACAGGGTGTTTGGAATTTGAACCGATGGCGGACAATCCGGGGCGTAATGTTTTCATTCTTCTAAATTTGGCATGTATAATGATCTAGTGTTGGCGTATATGGCTTAGTTGTAAACAATGTACAACGCTTATGTGAATTACTATTTGTCGTTAGTGTATATGAACAATATAATAATTAGACAGCTAGCAAACTAGCTAGGGATGAGGTTGGTAAAAACATATGTGCTTTTGATTTGTTGAATTTAGGTCGACTAGCACTTGCCTGTACAACTTGGCTATGAACAATCTACACATTTGTGTACATTGTTGTTCATTAGCGTATATGACATAAATTGAGTAGATTATACTCTTTCTTGTGCAGATATAGATGGTATGTAAGTGAACAGTACAATAATTAGTCAGTTGGCAAACTAGGATATGAGGTAGGACAAAAATAGCTTGTTGGGTTTAGGTTGAGTGGCACTTATGTGCATTGTTGTTCTTTGGCATATATGGCCTAAATTAAGTAGCTGGTATCCTTTTTCGTGAATAATGCAATAACTAGACAGTTGGTAAACTAAGATCCGTAGTACAAAAAACACAAGACTTTGTGCCCCGACTCATTTGTCCAAGCTCCACAAAATGCCCTGATTCGGTGTAGGATCCAGGAGGAGGATGTTCAGAGGCGGGCGTCGGAGCTCGAGGGCGGGACACTAGCAACAACATCAAACTGGACAACGACAAAGCTTAGAGTGGGGCGCAAACGCCAAAGCTTAGGAGTGGGACGATTGTGGCAGCATCGAGCGAGACAAACATGTAGGGCTTTAGGGAGAGGCTCGTACAAGGAGCTTGGTGGCAAGGCGCTAATGGTAGCATCAGGGGTGGATGATGCTAGAGAGATGGAATGTGGTTTTTTTCCCAAGCGAATAGTTGATAAGGATTAGGGAGATAGGGAGAGTAAATAAATAGAAGAGGAAGAAAAATAAAGGGAACATAGAAAAAAAGTGATATAGCCATTTCGTTCTTTTCATTGTTTTACCAAATGATTTATGAGTTCAAAGAAAAAAATGCTTCACCAGCAAGGTAGAGTTGTGCCAAAAGAAAAGCACTAAAATGTAGTCTATAACTTGTTTTGTCGTGATGTGATTCAATTTTGTTTCTACTCTCGGCATTTCAAATTATAAATTATTTTACATTTTCTAGACTGCTAGGTTGTACTTACGTACGTAAACATAGTGTATATCAAGTGTACAGAAAAAAATTTTATGTACCTAAAAAATACAAAAAACTAGTTGTATAATTTTGAATGTAGAGGGTATTGGATTCTTTGGAATCCGCCTAGATCCAATCCAAATAAAAGGGTAGATCGACGAGGACTCCGATCAAGGACTGGTCGATCAAATCACTGCTCCGAGTGTGACTGTGTGAGTACGCCCAAGCTGTTGAGTGATTGACCCCATGGCCATGCATGTTTCTCTTCTCCGGCCCCTGTGTTGTGTGTTTGCCTAGCTTTGTGCGAAAGCAAGCATGCGTCGACAATATCTTTCCTCTACTACAGTCCACACTAGCTAGTGCTGGTAGTATGGTACCACTACCACTACCACAGCAATTGCTCTAGTACGCCGTACTACTATACACATACACCTTGTATCATGAAAACTCTAGTCAAATGCCAATGTGCCATGCCAGCACGTCGTCGTAGGAGTAGTATGTATACCATGGCCGGCATCGAGTTGTTCCTCACTTTCTCCCCTCCCCGGTTGCACGCAGCTCTCATCTTTACTTGATGAAGACTTGAACTGTAGTACTGTATTATTATTATTAGGCCAAGCTCAATGGAGGTGTCATTTGAGTTTTATTCGCATTAAATATGTTGTCACATAGGCACTTTTGATGACATGACAATGTATTTAAGAAGAGAGAGAAGAAATGAGTGTCATATGGATGACACTCTATTGGCACGAATACCAACTCTTTATGAGTCATGGAATTAAATGTCTATGGAATTATAAAATGAAACTCTCCATTAAGAATGAGTGTTTCGTCTGAGTTTTATTTCAATTTGTATGACATGACAGTCTTGGAAACAACGTCATGAAACTATCCATTGAGACTGCCCTTAGGAGTACGTACATTTACTCTGCAAGATCTTTGCCGGTAGTAAAACGCCAGGACTTCCATTAGTGTCACTAACTAAGTAAGTAAGTAATGGTGAACATCGAGAAATGAAATAGAGCACGACATTGGGAACATGAGGGCACTCCCTATGCAAGACTCTATTATAGAGTTCAAGACTATTTATTATCACTTATTTATGACATTTTGCTGATGTGGACAAGTGGCAGTATTGTCGGGTACGAAGGTAAGGGGTACCCTAAACCCTTCGATAAATTAACGCTAAACATAGCAACCATTTTAAGGCAAGGATTAGCCTACTGTTCGGTAAGACGCGGCTCATCAATCGAGGGCCCCCGCTACACCGACTGCGGAAACCAGCCACTCGCCCGGCTCTACCTCGACGACGGACGAGGGGTCGGACGAACGACCCCCCGGCTCTACCTCGACGACGGACGAGGGGTCGGACGAACGACCCCCCCGGCTCTACCTCGACGACGGACGAGGGGACGGACGAACGACCCCCCGGCCTCTACCTCGACGTCGACCCCCTCAACCCGTCGACGCCTCGACCTTCCAGGCACCGTCGGCGGACGAGGGCTCGATTAACCCAACCACTCCGGCATGGGTAAAAGTAAACCCACCTGACGACATGGGCGCCCGCGTCCACTGTCAAATCCGCCAACTCCCCGTCCAGTCCCCGACTCCCGTCAACTGTGCCGCCACTACGCAAGTACGGACTTCTACTGTACCCCTCGGAAAGTGAACAGTGCGACCCTCGACGACGACTTCGGGAACGTGCCGGAGTCATACGGGGCTCGACCCCCCCCCTCGACCGGGGCTCGACCCCCTCCTCTTCAACAACTCCGGTACAGAAGACGTCCCGTCCGCCCCGTCCCGCTTCGGCCATGGGACTCGTGCCCGCCTGCGGACACTGTACTGCGACGACTTCTACTGATGCCACGACCGGGGACGCCTGAAGGACGGGAAGACCACGCCGCCACAGTGCTCGATGTCTCTTCGCCAACACTGTGCCGTGGATGCGCCGCCCATACTTCTACTGTCAGGACCCTGTACCCTCGAGTCTCCCCCTTGGACTATAAAAGGGAGACGCCGAGGTAGAGTGGGGGGACGGCTTTTTCGGGACTTCTCTTTCGGGGGTTCTTCTTTTTCCCGATTTCAAGAGGAGGTTGGAGTCTCCCTCGGTCGGTTCCCACTTCATCTAGGACTCAGATCCGACTTTGGTTCTCAGGGACCCTAGACCACGCCACGCACACACACCGCGCCGCTCGATCGACCCCTCGGGTGGCCGACTCCGTGTAACACAGCTTGTACCCCCCCTGTACGAGCACGCTTTGGGTGCGAGATAATACAAGTCATCCTCCCCCCGCTGGACGTAGGGTCTTCTTCGCCCGAACCAGGATAAATCTTGTGTCCATCTTGCATCACGTCTGAGGGAGGGAGCACGCGATATACAAATTTACTCGTTGGTGGTCTTGACCCCCGGGTCATAACATCGACAAGTATATTTATTGAAGAGAGATGATGAAAAAATAAGATTCCAAGTTTTATTTAGACTTCAAGTCCATAATATTCGAGGTAATGAATAGTTTTAGACTTGATGATAGAGTCTGCATTGTGTGAGTGCCATGAGTCACGCCAACAGAGGCGGAAGTGCAAGTCATGTCGCTAGGCTGAGTCGATGCCTTACCTTAGTTGTCTATTATTTGTGTAATATCATAAATGCCTATCTTTTCCATAGGAAGGTCTAGACCATTACTATAACCTAGTAGAGTTACTTAGGTGCTTGCCACAAACACGCTGATAGATTGTACAAAACATTCATTTCTTAATTAATTACAAGAATGGGCAAATCTTTGAAAGGGAAAAAAAGCAATGACATGTTACGACACATTTGCATCGGGTGCTTGACTGCCTGCTTTCGGTTTCAGGCCTGATGGGTCGCAAAGAGACGAGGAAGTGTCCTTCGCGGCTTGTCCTCGATCAACTTGGACCGTCATGCGATGCGGTCGTGCATGCCTCGATGGCCTCCCCATGTTCTTGGTCCGCCCTGCATGCCCCGCCCCCGTTTTGTTTTGCTTTGCTTTCCTTGCTCACAGTTCGATGATGGACAGTAGTGCTGAGGTCACACGAAACGGCGGCACTCGTGTGCGTGCGTCACTACCGCACAGCTAGCCTGCCCATGCCGCTGCCGCCGGTGAGGGCGAGAGAGACAAGCTAGCACACTGCAGACCACCCGGCCGGCTCCTCCTCCGTTCGATCGCCACGAAATTGTTCTATAGCATGTGTACACGTCACTATGTGCTGCTGCATGCGGATGTCGCTCCCGTACGTTGTCAAAAAAAATCTTATACGAATTTCGTTCATGTACATTTTCCCAACGAAAAACACACACACAGAAATCAGGGGGATTTATTTTGACAAGTACAGTAGTAGTACTAACAAGTGGGACCGAGTTTGCTCGAGACGCGACAAGAAATGGCTGCATGCGTGAATTATTAAACCAGCTGGGGAAAGAAAAAAAAAAGGAGAGAGGCGAGCTTTGGAGCGAGGTGAGGTCGAGTACTACACGCTGAGGAGATCGAGAGCGGTGTGCATGGTGGGAGTGACACTCACGGGTGGACTAGCAGCAGCAGGCATTGGGAGTTTTCGACTCCAAAAGCCGGACGACCGCAGCAGCACAGCGCCTTGCATCTTTTGCCTTTCCAGTTTGGTTTGCTGTGAGCTTGGATTGCATCTACATGAACAATCCAATCCAATCCAATCCAAAACCTCGATCGATGGATCGATCGGAGCACCCCGTGCCCTATACTATATACTACGTGTTGTGTTGCTCGCCATAGTATAATGACATTGTGGTCCTTATGAAATGTTGTACTGTACTAGCTAGTACGTAGTACTGCATATCCATCGTCGTGGAGTACTAGGATCGATGGCTATGGGAATAGTAATAGTAATGGGTATCAGCAAGCTAGCAAGTCCGGCCATGAGCTACCCTCCAACAATTCTTATTATGACCTTTGCACAATCGCGTGTACTATATCATATCAGCATGTTCCGCGATCGATTCTGTTGTTGATAAATCGAATCATATTGTCTTTTTAGTTGGTTTGTTGTGAAACTGTACCATATGACTGATAATGTCATACCCACCAGTTTCCATGCCTCGAAATTTCTGCACTCCAAAAGGGTGCTTAGTTATATTAATCACTAGTGGTATTTTTGTTTTGACTTTGTCAAATTTTGAAGGAGCTTCGGATGAAATCAATTTTCGGCCCTGCATGCATCGTTTATTTGGGTCTACTTGCGCTCGCCTCCCAACGCAAGTCGGTGTCGGTCACTCTGCATGCATGCAAGGCTCTCGCAGATGCAATGGGTGGTGGTAGGCAGGCAGCAGTTGAAGCTAGCTGAGCTCACGCACGGAAACAGCTCCGCTGGACGTGCACGTCGTCCATCCCAATCCCATCACCACCACTGTGCCATGCATATGCGCGCATCACGGTACTCGGCAACGTACGTACGTACGCAGGTGATGGCCATGGAGGTGGTTGACTGCTAGCTGGTTGTTGATCGAGCCTGAGCTGTTTCTTCGATGCGTACCAAAAAGCTCTCGGTTTCGCGGCGCGGCATCGTGGAACATTGCGTGCAAAGTATTTTTTTAATAAAAAAATACTAGAGAAATACTACTATAGTTTTACCAAAATACTTTGGTTTTTAAAAAGGCGCCGAGGGGTTTGGATTCAAAACATGCATCATCTAAGGCCCTATCCATATTTTTATGATACTATAGTTTTCAAAGCAAGGCTCTAAACTGAAATAAATGCGTGAATTCAGAAAAATAATCTTATCCATTTAAACTTATGGAGCTTATTTATCAATTATTTTTATCCTCCTAACAAAACATCACCGCCATCCTATGGGCCACAGAAACAGATAACAATAAAAAAAAAGAGAAACTTTCACAGCAGATTGCCGCTTCAGTGCACCTTTGGGTTTTGGACTGCAGTAGTGTCCCGTTGACTTTGTTTTTTCGGCTGTGTTTAGATGCTGAAAAATTGCTGAAAAAAAATCTTGTAATACTTTTTGTTTGTATTTAGCAATTAGTGTCAATCATAAACTAATTAGGTTTAAAAGATTTGTCTCGTAAAGTTTGTAACACTTTTTATTTGTATTTAGTAATTAGTATCAATCATAAACTAATTAGGCTTAAAAGATTTATCTCGCAAAGTTAAAGCAAGTTGTGCAATTAGTTTTTAAAAAGATGACAAGCATTCGTGCATGCAAACATTGGGCCAGCTGCCCTCACACTATTCTATAGTTAGCTTTCGCATGTTTGGAGCTTTCAGCTTTGGTAGAATAAAATCAGAATCGATCAAGTGTATCAGAGTACTCCACTGTATCGATCAAGTCCAGCCAAGACCGTAAATGTCGCTTGCCTTTGTGCTCCTCAGGCCACTCAATACAGATAAGTACGATTAGTTTCTACTCTCTCCGTCTATAAAAGAATCAATTCATAGAATCCGTGTCAGTCAAATTTTTTTAACTTTGACTAACTTTATAGAAAAATACAACAACACCTATGACTTAAAATGAGCACCATACAAAAATATATTATTAGATAAATCTAATGATACTAGTTTGATACCATAATATTTAATATTTTATTCTAGAAATTTTGTCAAATTTCAAAAAGTTTAACTTAGGACAAACCTAGAAATCTATTCTTTCGTAGACGGAGGGAGTAAAACCTAGGACATATATTATAGTAAAAACTACGTATGAAGTCTGTTTACTGAAGAAAAAACCATCTATTACGTGAGAGAATAAGATGACCAAATAATGTTCAATCAGAGCGGAGAAGCTAAAACAAGCTGATAGAGAGTAGTGCTCCTCAAGACACTCACGATATAAAAAAACCTATTAGCAGTTTTTATATACTAAAATGTTGTACCAAGAAATAATTCTTTTCAGTGTGAGGTTTTCTATAACGTATGATATAGGTACGTACTGATAAAAACCATGTTTACTCTCGCCAATATAGTTATAGCAGTCTCTTGTTCATCGATAATCGTGAAGATCTAGTTTTTTAGTTAGATTTAGTTTCTTAAATTTTTGCTTTCTTTTTATTAAATCAATTATCACATCAGCAAATTATCTATATCTACTATGGCATTATCAGCCTGTTATGTAATGTAACTCTAACCTATGATGTCGGGTGCGCTGGGAGGCTAAACTCTACTAGTTCATTCTAGCGCTTCCTCCTCTTTTCTGTTTTTTTTCTTCTATTTGTGGACAATCTAAACTGCTCGGAGTATGTCCATTGCTCTGGTAATGGAAACAGCTAGGGATGTCCTCGCTTCATCAAAATACTACAGTAGCAGTAAATGTTTCTCTGACTCCCGGCTACCGTGCGTAAACCAGCAGCTAGCAGAAACGGCACAAACCGCGCTGTAACAAGCAACAGGGATGCTGGTAAAATTGAACCGTACAGTACAGTAGCAGTGGTTGCCGACATTGAGCGCTGTAATACTACTGTTAGCAATCTTATTAACCTACTACTCCCTTCATTTTAAATTACAACGATCATTTTAATAATTTTAAAGAATCAAATCATCTTAAGTAGATATACAGATTTATAATATTAAATAAATACACTATAAAAATATAATTAATAAAGAACTTTGATATTATAATTATATTATTATATAAATTTAGTTAAACTTTTTTTTTAACTCTTTGAGATTTTTAAAACGACTTTAAAGGAACTACTAGGGAACAGTACCGTTCTAGCGCCTCTGTGTCTATGTTTCCCCCAGTTCTACGGTCCGTTATTGCGATTGCCCGTGCTGCGGTGTTGGTCCTCAGTGTACCCATAAACAAAAGCCGTCCGGTGGGGCCCAGCCCAGCGCTCGCTCAGCTCAGAAAATCATCGTGGGCGCGTGGGGACACGGCATGTCAGTCCGCCTCACATGCATGGTCGCCCCTCCAGGCCCACGCGACGACAGTACGGCTCCTACCCAAAACCAGACCCAAGAAAGTCTCCACTGACGTCCGGGCCCAGCTGTACGTGAGGCGTCCTAGCCAGCCGGGGTGAGGGACCCGTCCGTGCGTGTGCGTGTGCGCGGTGCACCCCTCGCCTCGGGCCCCACCCTACTCTACTCCGCAGCAGGCAGGCAGGCAGCAGCGTGCGCTGCACACACCCCCAGATTGACTGCGACTACTGCCGTGGGTGACAGACGGGAGGGAGATCGAGGCCAGGACGGCCCGCGGTCGCTGACAGGCAGGCCTGCGCGTGGGCCAGGGACGGAAAGGCGCGGTGGGTCCCGCCCCTCTGGGCCATCGGCTTGTGGGCCCGCCTGGCCCCGCTGAGTTGTGGACCGGCTGACGACGCCTCGTCGTCGTCTCGTTTCTGGATGGGACCCGTGTGGCAGGCAGAGGTGGCTGGGACGGACAAGGACAGGAGGTGTTGCTTCCTCCTGTTGGGGAGCAGGACCCAGGAGAGCAGTCCTCCAACATGAGCATGCGGGTTTTGGGAACTTGTCAGGTGTGTTCCCATACCCGAGCAAACATATTTCTAACCGATCACATGTTCTATTACATTCAAAAAAAATAAAATTACATGTAGTTCTATATTTTGTAAACCAAGAAATTATACGCCTCTCGTCGCAATTGCACATTCTAAGTTAGGTCCTGATTAGAACACAGGGAAAAAGAATTCTATATCACTACATTTTTCTTTAAAAATGAATCGATTCAGGTGAATTTCCGGTGCAAATCACGTGAATTTTCTATGTTCTAAACAGGTTCTTACCTGCACCAACAAGTAAAATTAATGATTTGCTCTAGTTGCACTTGTTCAGCTTAAAGTTGAAGCATCTACTACTACTACTACTAATGTGCTGCTCTCTGCATCCGAGCACGCAACATTAGTTAGCTGCACCTGGCGAGATTAGTAAATGTTCATTCATTGTGATTTCTGTTTGGTGCACCAAACAGTTTTGTCTTGTCTTGTGTTTACTACTGCGTGCAATGCAATGCTATGCTATGCTAGTGGTTGAGTGACAAATTCGGTGGCCCAAACCCAATTTGATGGGCCAAAGATGATCATCATTTGCAACTTGCTCCTTTGGGGGTACTAGCTAGCTACCCCCTGCCGGCAGCGACACCTGCTTACTATTAATTCTACAGTACGTACGTACTCTCTCAGTTGCAGTCTGTCACGTCGCGCTCAGGATTATTATTGTTTGCAAGAAACAAACTAGTACCACCACTGTAGGTACAATCTTTATAAAGAAGCGGTGGTTACTGTCAAGGCATTGGGCGCGCGGCTACGTCAACTGCTTTTTAGGTATGGACGACTTCCAAATGCAGTAGTATTATTTCCCATGCAGTTTAAGTAGTAGTTTGATTATTTATTATTACACGTACTACACAAATGTAACCTGCTGAAACTGATTAAAAAAAAAGATGCGAATAGATAGGAAATACTCTATGATATAATAGTGTGCCATCAGTACCTGTTTGGACAGATAAAAAAAATCCCAAAATGGCATGCTTAAGTGCGATCAATGTGATGACCTATGTATACTTGTTTTACCGAGAGTGAAATGCACCGTGAATCTTCAAACTTTTTCTGCATTCTCATCTGGGTATGTGAACTTTTTCACTTCTAATTTTACTAAATTCATATACTATTGTACTTGTCAAGGATGAGGTGTTGATGGAGAAACCCATTACATTCTTCGAATAGATGAATAAAGAAGATGCACTAAGAAGATGATATGGATCATGCTATTCCTTATATCAAACACTTTATTTAGGCGGGTTTGGTAGGCTTCATGACTCCTGTTCAAATGTTTCAGATGTGTGCAAATGTTTCCTGTTGATTCAGAATTACTTTTGAGAATTGAATATTTAAAACTTGAACTAGAATAAGGTGAAACCAAGGTCAACCTATTTCTCTTTACTTGTAAAAAATGGGAATTGGTCCTAATGGTTTCTCCTTGATAATCTGAAGTATCAAGTACCTCATGCTATTTGACAGTGATTCAGGTAATTCTACCGACAAATCGAAATGTTTTTGTGGTACTAAACGCGCCGTTAGTTGCTGTCTGAATTGGACAATGATATTTGCATAAATAATTCGTATGATTCTCTTCCATCCAAAACAGCTGGCAAAGTGTAAGAAACGACCAAAGTGGGGCAGTATCAAAACCATTAAAATATTTCAGATAATCCCCCCTGACTGCTTGTTATAAGATTATTTGGGGCCTGGTTGCTTTATCTTATGGACTGATAAACAATGTTCAGAATCTGTCCCCATACTGTATATTATTGTCCATATAATATATATTCTTCAGAGAGAAAAAAAACACATATCGTACTAGTAACACTCTAGGAGTGGGCCCTGCAGGCAGGCATGCTGTATGCAAGCCCTGAATGATAACAGAGACAGACTGCTCAACAGCTAAAGGATCTGTCTGTCCAGTGGCTAATTGTTAGTGACTTTTGAGATGCTTAAAATGGGGAGTTCAGTAGTCAAAGGTGCCACCACAGCCGCCAATGGGCACTTAAATATTGATTGAAGCTAACAAAGTGTGCATGCATGCTGCATGTAATCTTTGTCTGGACATGATGCTAATGACAATCATTCTGCAGTGGTTGGTGCCCACTCAATTCATTTAAGCCCAGAATAGAGCAGGGCGTTCTTATCCTAATTCAGCTAGCTAGTAATCGGGATGAGAGTGAGTGCGACCCCTCCACAATGTGTTGTCGTTGGCTAAAAAGCTATGTGATGTGAACTGCAGGTTGTTTATATCATGACAAGGTTTGATTAAGCTGCTGTCTGTCCTTGTTGTTCCTGTTCCATATCTGGCTAATGATTGGTATTAGATGCCCAGGGTATCTCTATCTATATCTGGGCCTACTACTGCTGTCGCTGTCAGGTTGCATCAGGTTTGCTGGACGGTGTTGCTCAATCTACAGAAACATCTGCTCCTTTTTTTTTCTCTACATGCATTTATTTATCATTAGTGCTACTGTAAACTACTAGGAAATTTGTTGTGGATACAGCGAAGTACTGTAACTGTTTGTGCTGATATTTGTTGTACTGTAACTGAATGAACAGTTCACCATGCTGGCGCTGCTCCTGAATTTGTCGCTAATAAACGTTTATTACGGGATTGTGATGTCGCTACCTGAAGTTTTCTTCTGAACATGATTGCATTGCACAGCGAATGCAGCAGCTGTCTCGCCGTTCCGTCCAGCGCATCCAACTTGTGTTGTCATGATGATAGCATGGAAACGTACGGAGAGATTTGGGTGGATGCAATCAGGGAAGAAAGGCTGCTGCATGCTCAGGCTAACCTACTTCACTGAATGAATAAAGAGGAATCGATCAGCCGCTTTTTCTCTGAAAGAAAGGTCAAAGTTGATTGATCATGAACAGCTGCTCTGCCCCCCACCTTTCTGGTGAAGAGCAGGAGATGGACGCAGGCAACATATGTAAACTGCCACTTTAGGCATACTGCTGCAGAGGGAGTTAACAGTTAAGTAATTAGATTATTGTTTGTTAACTTAATAAGCAGGCATTCAGATGTCTAGTTCTGAACTTGTGGTGAGCGGCAGCTGGAACTCTGAAAGAGTGGCCGTTGAACTTGAGGAACGAACAGCAAGGGAAAACGGTGGCCCTTGTAACTGTGGATGTCAGTCACGCACAAGCATAGGCAGATGATCATAGGCAGATGAAGAGCTAGTTCTTGGATTCTTGGTTTACATATATGCAAATGATCATAGGGAGAAGATGATGGCACAGACTGACAGACCAAGGATTTTGCGAGCACATGGAGAATGATGCTGTCGAGTGTGACTTTGGACAGGGAGATCAGTTGATGGACGGGGACTGAAGAAGATGTCCATGTCCAGTTGCTTGTTAAAAAGAAAATATCCATGACCTGCTTGGCTGATCGGGCCCGGCCCACCAACTAATTATGGCCCGTGCGCCGCGCTGGGGGATATAAATGTTCCGGGTATGTAAATCGGGCGGGCGCAGCAGAAATCGGCCCACTATAGTTATTGGGCATTACTGTAGTTCCGGGCTTGTTTATTTTCGTCTTTTTTTTTTCTCGGCGGGCCGAATCTTCGGCTTTCACTCTCATATATACAGGCTAAGCAATTACTCTGGTCTTTATACGATCTCAGACGAACCAAACACGAAGTACAATTGCCGTATAGACTTGATCTCTCTTTCAGATCTTTCAATCTACTAGAAAAACTTATTATAACTTTTGATCTTCACTCTCTCTGGCCGCCGGCGAGATACCGGAGGAAGAAGGGAAGACAACCAACTGTTCTGGAGAAGGAGACGGCAGCAGCGGAGGCGTTGGAATGGCTGTGATGGTGGTATCGAACTGTTATGTAACTGGACACATGCTGTGGCGCCATTTTTTGCATTTTTTTGGATGGAACATGAGGGTTTTTACCCCTACTGGATTTTATTGAAAAAAGAAAATACAGAACATGCAGGTACAAAAGGGATCACCACACAGAGAAGGTCAAAAAGAAAATGTTTCTAGCCATAAGTCAATTTGGGGGTGAAGCCTCGCTTTTGCTCTGAGAATAACCAGTGCAAACTCCTTCTTGGCCATTTTTTGCATTGCCGCTGGAATTTGAATTGAATCGGCTGCTGCTACAAGTTTGAATTGCATTAACGGCCCTGTTTGAAATTGAACTGTGATGCTCTATTGCTGCTCGGCTGAAGCTGCTGCTGCTGCTGCTAACTGTAGCAGTAGCAGAATGCAGCCGGAACTAGTGCAGTCCAACAGGGTGTATATTGCTTTCCAATAATACATAAAGACGTTTGACCCGTACCACAGTGAATGGTTCGATGAGTTCAATAAATACTCATGCTTTCTTTGCCTACTACTATAGGAGTGCAAATAAACAAATTCATTTGGTCGACCTTGCTTTGCAAATCCTTATTTGATTAAGTTTTCTTCCTTAAAGATAAGGATCGGATACCCTCAGCTCATCTTAGTAGCTTACTGTGTAAGCAACTAACTAACTAAGTATATATGTAATAAATCTAAAAAACTAAGTATATTCAATAATAATCAAAGCATATAACGACATAATTTGAGATATCATTGGGATTTACACATCGTTTCTGTGTTTTCTTTTCATAAAGCACTCAGAACACCTCCTTCCTTCCTTCCTTCCTTCCTTCCTTTAAGCTGGACTAGAAAGCACAAAGAGCCTATGCGTGCTGCACGCACGAGGTGTCTGAAATGCTTTGCATTATGTTCGTCGATATCCTCGTCATCCGTCTTCAAATAAATCACTAACGAGCTTGTGATTTCACCCGAAAGGAGTTTGAATTAGCACTTTAGCAGGGTCCTGTGTCCTCATTGCCTGCTGGAACAAGGGAATTTCCCAGCAACCAAATAGTGAGTCACGGACACGATGATCCAATGGCCCCTCCTAACTGATCTCAAATCTTTATCGTCAGTCTTGAGGGATATAATGATCATTTGTGCTATTGCAGCAATCAAGAATGCACTATACACCCTAAGATTATTTTTTTTACAAAAATTAAAAAAGGATGGTTTCCCATTAAAGGTACAATAGGCATACACGTTTCAACTTGAGGATAAAAAATTTAGAGTAACTAACTAGATAAAAATTTGGAAGTCAAAATCTAGATTTATGAGGTCATGATTGCAACAAGAGACACTATAACTTAGGTTAAGGTTTTACTAATAAATGCATATAGAAGATATATGGATACATAGAGTAATTGATAAGTTTATCATATCCAGATAGATATTATAGAGTATCTATACACGTATTGTGTTAAAAAATCAATAAAGAGAAAAAACACACCAATGATTAACTTTTGTTAGTTTTAGGTATTAATAAGAACTTCTATCGTCTCTCTTGAAAATAGTGTTATCCTAAATAATAAATGGTAAACATTTTATCACCATGTATTTATTTCTCAAACTGTTTATATGGTGTTAACATGCATGGAGTTAAACGGTCTAAACACATTTATATATGTAAAGTTCAAATATACACAAATTTATGTATGAAAAAACATGTATTGTAGAAAATTGATTTTGTTACGGTTTTTTAAGGACCAAACAACAAGGTTGATCATCATTTAATGTTGTTTAAATGGCCCAAATGACTGTTTAGGCAATCTGTGCCTAAAATTCAACCCCAAGTATGAGCATATATAGTTTGATGGAATAGTTTTCAAATTTTGATTTCAAAATGACATAATTCAAAAACCAATACTTTAAATCCTTATATATTTTGAGTAACTCCAAATTTTCATGATTTTATTTTGGATATCAAAGAAAAAAAAAAAGAAATGTGATTTTTCACAGCTCTGGGTTCTAGTTTTATAGGACATAGAAGAACTGAAGTTAGAGACCTGGCTTTGAGATTTGTAAACGTTATCATATTTCAGGGGAGTAAAGCACTGTGAATGAAAGCAAACACGCACACACAAGGATTATTCCAGACACGTATTTCAGTAATATAAACTGTACACCATGTAATCTCACATAGAAGATCACAGTGAAGCACAAGGCAAGGTATGTTGAATTTCTTAGTAAACTTTACACCACTAAAGGTCTGCACTTTGTTCTGCCGACTGGCGCACATGATCTTTTTTTTGGTAAAAAGACCCACCATGGAAAGCCAGAAAGACATGCGTGCATATTTTCCTTAAAGCATCTAAATAAAGTTAATGATATACGATAAAGGGAAAAATACGTAATAATTAAACATGAACGTTGTTTGCACATGAACCGGTGAAATGCATGCGCATGAGCCCATGATGAAACTCTTTTGAAACTTCCGAATATGTGCTATAGCGTAAGTAGAGAAGCCCATGTGTATTTAGATCCATTTCAGACCTTGTTTAGATGTTGTTGAATTTACCTTAATCCATATGTATTGAGGTGAATTGTGTAAAATTTAGTTTAAGTTCTACTCTAATCATCCCAACACATTTTTTTTTAGATTCATCCCAACACATTTTGATTTGCGTGAATCCAACTATATCTAAATAAATAAGATCCCATTAGATATTATTATTATCTTGATGGTGTTCATCATCTCGATTATTATTCTATACCTGCAAGTTACACATGGGACATGGCTCATGGCTGCAACCTTTGAGGTCGTTCATTCCCATGTAAAAACCCTCCCATGAGCGACAGTTTAAAAGGCCACCAGGGTACCACGCTTGGATGCATCGACAAGCAGAGGCAGTAGCAATGGCAGCGCCTGTGGCAGTAGTAGTGCTCCTCCTCTTCCTCCTGCAACTGGCCTCCTTGTACCCCAGCGTCATCCTTGCCGCCGATGCCGTGCTTGGTCGGAAGGCGGGCGCGAGACTCGTCGTCATGGACGACGGCGACGACCCGGCGGAGAGTATTAATGCGCCGGCGGCGGCGGGTGGGCCGGCGGGGAGGTACGCCGTGATCTTCGACGCCGGCAGCACGGGGACCCGGATGCATGTCTTCAGGTTCGACAACAAGATGGACCTCGTCGGGATTGGCCACGGCATCGAGTTCTTCGCCAAGGTATATTAGCCTCATCGATCACAGAACGACGAACCAGCTTTTCTTTTTCTCTCGTTTTCTTTTGGCCGGTGGTATGTACAAGAACCAGCTGCCAGTGCATGTGTAGTTGTGTACAGAGTATATATATATATATATATATATATATATATATATATATATATATATGTTTATTGTTACTGATTGAGCAATGGGTAAATTTAAAGCTTGTTTAGATGTATTTATATTTATCTCAATCCACATATGTCAGAATGAAGTAGGATGATCCTTACTGTGTACCCTGAGCACCTACCAAGGATTCACTGACACATGTGTGTTAAATTATTTGATACTCCCTCCGTTTTAATTTAGGGCGCGTTTAGTTCTAAAATTTTTTGGCTTTTGGCTACTGTAGCACTTTCGTTGTTATTTGGTAAAAATTGTCCAATTATGGACTAATTAGGTTCGAAAGTTTCGTCTCGCAATTTCTCGATCAACTGTGTAATTAGTTTTTTTTTCGTCTACGTTTAGTACTCTATGCATGTGCCGCAAGATTCGATGTGACGGAGAATCTTGAAAATTTTTGGTTTTTGGGTGGAATCTAAACGGGGCCTTATAATTCATTTGACTTTTTAACCTTAACTTTGACCACTTGTCTCATTCAAAAAATTTGTGCAAATATAGTCAAATTTAAGTCATTTATGTAGACTATTTATTAAATAAGTAAGTCACACAAAAAAAATTATATTTTGCACAAAAAATTAAATAAGACGACTGGTCAAACTTAGGGTTGAAAAAGTTAAACGAACTATAATTTAGAACGGATTAAGTATTACACATGTGTGTTAGATAATTTTACATACACATACGTGTCATCAATTAGTGGTAGGTGTTCATAGATATCTTATGAGGGTCACCTCTAACTATTTTCCCCTATAAGTAGTACACAATGAATTTATACTACGTGGATTTAGATAGATGATGTAATGTCATGCATGTCCTTGACATTGTTAATTTGTTGATGCAGGTGAAGCCTGGGCTAAGCTCATATGCTGGGCAACCCCAAGAGGCGGCAAACTCCATACTACCTCTCGTCAACAAGGCCAAGAGGGTTGTCCCTTCACAGCTAATGGAGAAAACCCCTCTTAAGCTAGGAGTATGTGAAAAAAAAAATCTACTTTTTTTTTCTTAACTGTAACACTGTAAATACAATTGAAGTTCATTTATGAAGTGCATATATATCCTCTTCTCAACTCAAGTCACCAGTTGACGAGGTACATCATAACATCAATAAGATTATTGCAGGTGATGTGGTCTACTTACAAAAAAAAAGGATCATCACACTCCTTTTTTTTTTTAAAAAAAATATGCTCTAGAATGAATTTGAATAGTGCATCTACTTTGACCTCTTACAATTTTTTATTACGAAATCAAAGGGTTGCATATATAACACGAAACCAAAGAAAACTAATTAAAGCAAAATTGGTATGAAACTATACATCCACCAGAATTAGCAATATCAAAAGGTTCTTTGCATATCCCTAATGTTTTCTTTTATTGTACCAATCGAATCTTCAGGCAACTGCTGGATTGAGACTTATCGGAGACGAACACGCGGATAAGATTCTTGAAGCGGTAAAGTATATTGCATCTTAGTTACTCACAGGTTTTGTATCGATACTTGGCATACACCATCACAACAGAAATGAACATGATAATATATATTAAATAACAACTAATTAAAGTTATTCCAAATTACATACAGGTTAGGGACCTTGTCCACACCAAGAGCCAATTCCAATACAACCATGACTGGATCAATGTTATTGAAGGATATCAAGAAGGGTCTTATCTATGGGTATGACTCAGTTTTTTTTGGCAAAGCCATGCATATATTGACAACCCCTCCCCATCAAGCACGCACGCATGCTCTACATTATTTGTTGTATGTATATATGTCTATTGTTACAATTTGCTAGCTTATGGAATTTGATGTGTAGGTTGCTCTAAATTATCTGTTGGATAAATTGGGAGGGGATTACTCCCAGACGGTCGGTGTAGTTGACATGGGAGGTGGATCCATGCAAATGGCCTATGCCATTTCTGCAAATGATGCCGCAAATGCTCCTAAATTACCAGATCGGAAGGATCACTATGTTACAAAAGAGTATCTTAAAGGAAAAGATTATAACATCTATGCTCACAGGTCTGAATTCATAGCATTAGCTTGGATAAAGGATAGCTTGTGCAATTTTATTAATTATAAGGTGATATACAAGGAATGATCACCAATAACCTTTAATTTTTCTCGCAGCTACTTGCACTATGGTGCTTTTGCAGCTCGAGTAAAGATTCTAACTGCAAAGTGTGGACAATTTAGTTTCTGCATGCTGCGTGGATTCAAAGGTGTAATAGTTGACCATGTTCATACAACCATTTCATTTTTATTTTTATTTCAAGATTTTTATAAATTGAAATGTAATGCTCCCTCTCTCTTTAAAAGGTAACTACACATACAATGGGCAGCAATACGATGCAACTGCCTCATCTGAAGGAGCAGTGTATGAAAAATGCAGAGAAGAGATAACTAAGGCACTAAACCTGAGTGCCCCATGTAACACAAAGAGTTGCACCTTCAATGGTGTGTGGAATGGGGGAGGGGGAGCTGGCCAGGACAACCTCTACCTTGCATCAAGCTTTCACTTTTTGGCAGCACAGGTATTGATTAAAACTAATAATTCCACAACTTATGATCTATATGTAATTGGAATGTGTGCAAGCCACAATATATATGTTAACATTTTCTTCTCCATTTGAAAAGGTTGGGATCATAGATGGGAAATTCCCTAGTGCAAAGTCAACCCCTTCTGCGTTCAGAGTTGTTGCGAAGAAGGTTTGCCAAATGAGTGTTAAAGAAGCAAAAGCTGCATACCCAAATGTTCAGGACATCCATATTCCATACTTGTGCATGGATCTTACTTACCAGTACACATTGCTCGTGGACGGTTTTGGTTAGTAGAGAATTATTTCTAAATATTATTTACTCCACATGTAAGAAACTTATTTGTAGCAAAATAAGATGTAATTCATGTGGTGGTTGTGTGATTGTGTAGGTCTGAAGTCAATAAAGAAGGTCACATTGGTATCAAAGGTGAAGCATGGAGAGTACTACGTTGAAGCTGCGTGGCCTTTGGGTACTGCTATTGAGGCATTATCACCCAAAAAGGGACATGGATCTGCATGAGATAGACTTTGGTCCTACTGGCAACAACACAACCTGAGCACATGTTAGCATGGAGTCAACATATAAATTAGCATGTATTCAAGTATAAATTGCTATTGTATCTTTCAATATATGTGTTATGCAACATATTACAATAATTTCATTGCGAGGGACAACCATGGTTCTTTCTGACATTAACTTAGTTCCAACACAACTCAATCATGGGCATCTAATTTGTAACTCACAGACAGTTATTACGGTCGCCTCTACTAAGTGTCTTCAGCAGTGAGGCATATAGAACTTGTGGACCCCTTGCCTTGCATGAACCCTCCTTGCCACTACATTATGCCATTGTGATCAAGTATGGTTTGCCATGAAGGGGCACGACTAGGGGAGTAAAGGAGCAAATTAAAATAAAAAGGTTGAGATATCGGGCAATATGATACTATATGTAACTGAGGTAAATTAGGTAATGTAGTACCATTGTATTAGAACTCTAATGATTGATATTTTAAGGCATATGGTCCAATTTATATAAAGCATGAACCTTGAAGAATATGATTACCTAATCAATAAATAAAGAATTATATTTTTATCAATCTTTAGTATGTGTTAGCTATCGACCTGAAGACTGACATGCATGTAGGTCATTGAGGGCCTGAAGACCTGAAGACTCACATGTGAAGCACAATAGACCTTTGAGACGAAGGCTCGACACAGACACATTGTAGACCATCACAAGGCCGTTTGACAAAGAGATTCACCAAAATATGCCCATGGAGTGTAGGTCATTGAGGTGCCATAAGAGACCTCCAATGTTTAGAAGAAAAAACAAACATGGCTTGAGGGTATTATTCTAGTGAAGGATACATCTGATCAGTGCTAAAGAGGAAGTTGCTCTAGATGCACAAGAGACAGTTGACCATCTTTGTCAATACCCAAGAAGACATCCCTATCCATTGTACATTAATCAAGATCGAACTAGGAAGAAGATCCTTGGTTGATATAGGATCCATTGATAGAGGCAACATCTTCTTTCACCGCTACAAATAGGATGGATGATGTGTATGTCCTCTTTGCACACATTGGACATGTACATCAAAACCAACAAATTGTCTCCTTCACCATTGACAAACATAGCAAGACGCCATTACAATTCCTACGATAGATCACCATTTAATCAAAGTCCATGCCTTGCACTGCACGAGATGGGGTGTTCAGAGATTTAAGCATTGTTGAGAATGATATGAAGCTCAACAAGGGTACAATGCAAGACCTATTGATAGGTTTAAAACGTCATGCTTCATGGGATGTGGTGGCAAAATTTTCTTTGCTCTTAGTTAAAGGCATTGTCTTTGTTGTGGTTGTTGTTGTTGCTGTTGCTCATGGTGCAAGAAGCAGGTTGTTGTTGGTTTAGTTATCTTAGTTGGCAAAATTTTCTTTGCTCTTAGTTAGATGTTGTCTTTGTTGTGGTTGTTCGTTGTAGCTGTTGTTTTTATCTTGTATGTAAGCCTACTGTTTCTCAATATAATTAAGTTGACAACTCTCATGTGCGAACACATGGTTGATATGTGACCATGATGTTCTCTTTTGTGATGGGTGTTTGATCAACAGTTGGGTGTTTCAGTTTGAGCGGTTTATTCTAACCCTTGCGAAAGCATGTGTGTGCTTGTCTATCGGCTTGTGGTGTGCAGGTACTATGCCCGGAGACAGTGGTCAATGGCGTGGAGAAGGTCGAGTAGAGGCTTGCCGTGCCGATGGACTGAGAGCGGTGAAGGGCGGAAGCAGGGCTCGGACTGAGGGACCATGGGCGTTGGCGGACTAGCTGTGGTGGCTAGTGCCTGGCATCGGCGAGTGCGAGAAGACATGGAGGTAGACCGAGTCGACCGAGTCAAGACGGCAGACGAGCGGGTCGAGCGGAGGCTCATGGGACTCAGAGTCCGACCGGGCGAGGACAAGGTGGCTTGAGTCGAGCGGTTTGGTGGTTTGGGCCGCAAAACCACCGGAGGACGGTTTCCGAGTTTGGGCCTCAAAAGTCGGGGTTCGGTAGTTGAGCCAAAAGCTACCGGTGGCGGGTTTCGCGGGTTTGGGCCTCAAAACCCGGGCGGAGCTTCCGAGGAAGCGGGGATGGCACGTGGCGGAATCCTGGAGGTTGCGTCGAGGCGACGACAACTCCTGGCAGGAAGCGGGGCCGTCCATTCAAATCGAGGAAGATATTTTCCGGAGCTTGGACTGCAATGCTTAGGCTAGGTAGTTCACTCATGTATCTAGGGGGTCTTTGGGAAATAGCCAAAGCCCTGTTAAATAGGGGATGAAGGGGTATCCTCATCCCACCTCTTGAACCCTAAGTCATTTGCTCCATCTCTCTCTCTAGTTTATCTCTCTAGTTCATGAGGTCCCTAGTGTAAGGATTTGCACTTTGATTTTGGTGGGAATCAGAGGCCTTACCCTCCGTAAGCCATGGCGGCTTTGATTTCGTGATTGTGTCTCCTTTACTTGTGTTCTTCGCTAATCGCGTTTTTGCTCCTCTTAATCCTCTATGTTCTTGCATTGATTTCTCTTGATTGAGAGCGAGTTTTGCGATTCCGTTTGAACCAAGTTGTGCGGGATCACAAATAGAAGATTTTCCCCGAAGGGTTTTGCCCCAAACATCTTGAGCACATAGATCGGGCAATTTCTATTTCGTGTTCTTCGTTTTTGGAGTTTTTCCCGAAATCCTTTTACGCCCGATGTTTCGATCCAAATTGAGTGATGATTCTTTAGGGATAGCTCCTCCATAGCCTTGGGATCATGCCCACAAATTTTGGTGGCGATTGGAGAAGATTTGGTCGAGTTTCCTTGGATTTTTGGGAGAAGGCGATTTGAAATCGCCTCGGTTTGTCTCTGTCTGAGCGATCGCGGACAGTCCGCCGTCCACTCGCGGACAGTCCGGCTGTTGGGCTCGGGCAGAGGCCTCTCAGCTTCGTTCTCTGGGTTAGTTCGCGGACAGTCCGCTAGCTCCTCGCGGACAGTCCGGAAAGGGGTCTGTAGCAGACCAGAAACAGTGCTCGAAGTTCGTTTTTTGGAATCAGAACGGCGGACAGTCCGCACCCCATTCCCGGATAGTCCGAGACTGCTCCAGAACAGTTTCCAGAAATGTTGATTCTCAGGGAAATCAACGGTGGCCAGTCCGCCCTTGTAACCCCGGACAGTCCGGCGTTCACTCGCAGACAGTCCGACCCCTGAGCGCGGACAGTCCAAAAGTTGCCATCCTTTGCTGTTTTGCTCTTGGCTTCTCGTAGCTTGTTCGTCGAGGTTTTCCGACCGCTCCGCTGCATCTTTAGGACCACTCCTAAGGTGTCCACCTACTCGTTAGGTCGTGATCTAGTCGAAGTTTTCGAAGTTGCTTTTTGGGTGTGATTTTGGGACAAGGGTCAAGCAATAGAAGTTTTCGAAAAGAATTTTTATTTGGCTTCCATTCACCCCCCTCTGGTCGCCATTCTTGGTCCTTCAATTGGTATCAGAGCTGGTTAAGGATCATTTCACCTTACACGGTTCTTGATCCGCGAAGGCGACATGGAGCGAGGTGTAGGCAAACCTCCATTTTTCGATGGAACGAACTTCTCCTACTGGAAGGTGCACATGTCCGCCTATCTACAAGGAGTTGATTCGAACATATGGGAGATTTATGAGAATGAGGCCTACCGAGTTCTTGCTGCTCGTGTTTCTCAACTTGAGGTCGCTCAACATGCTTCAAATAGCAAGGCTCGTAGTATCCTCTTCTCGAGTTTGTGTCTTCCTGAGTTTGAGCGAGTCTCGAACCTCACTACGGCGCGAGAGATCTGGCAAACACTTGTGCGATATCATGAGGGCAATCCTCAGATCAAGTCCAGACTCTTCGACACGTACCGTAGGGAGTACGAGAACTTTGTTTAGTTGGCCGGCGAATCTGTTGACGGGATGTTCACTCGCTTCCAATCTATCGTCAACAAGATGCGTGCTAATCGGGCCAACTTACCTTATGATGATCATGAGATGGCTATCAAGCTTTTGCATGCTCTTGATCGGAAGGTGTGGGAGATGAAGGTGGCTTCCATTGTGGAGTCACCGGGCTATGACGCCCTGACCGTGGATGAGCTATTCAGCAAGCTCAAGTCCTCAGAGATTGACTACTAGACCCGGGCTAAGCTTGAGAACCCGTCGAACCCATCGATGGTGTTGGTTTCCGGCCCTAGCGGTGTGTCTTCTTCTTCCTCTAACCCTTCACACTCTTTGTTCGCTTTGTCTTTGATGTCTGTGACAGAGGAACAAGTGGAGGCTCTTGGAGATGATGAGCTGGCCTTGGTCATCACTAGGTTCTCGCGGTTTCACAACAACCGCTTGAACCGGCGACGTGGTGGCGCGGCCAAGGGGTGCTATCGTTGCGGTGATGAGGATCACTTCATCGCAAACTGCCCCAAGAAAGCTGCGGGGGACTTCACCAAGCGCAAGGACAAGCGCGAGCACCGCTTCGAGGACAAACACATGGCCAAGGGCGGCTACAACCGGAGATCCTCGAAGAAGGTGATCGACAAGGTGAAGGCCAAGCACCGAGCCTTCCTCGCCTCCCTTAGCGATGACGACGACGAGTCGAAGGGAAAGGTTGAGGACAAGCTCAACGGCCTCTGCTTCTACGCCGACGCCAAGCACGATGGCTTCTGCACCATTGCGATTGGAGCTGATGAGGTCGGCGAGCACAAGGACGACTTCGACGCCGACTCTGACACACTCGAGGTATCACCCACCGTCGAGTCTCTCTCTTCTGAGCTGAGTCCTTGAATGCTGCTTTCATGAGTCAGGATGTTGTGCTCAAGCGTGCGATTAGAGAGAGGAACGAGTTCAAGGCTAAGTATCTGAAAACGCTAGATGAGCTCGAGTTTGCTAAGGCGTTAGTGGTGGTTACCGAGGAGGTAGAGTGTGATACTTGCGCCATTCACATGTCTAGTCTTGTCACTCTCCAGGACAAGTATGACACTCTACTTGAGGAGATCAGTGAGCTGAAGGCTAGGCCTAGCTTACTTGGTGCGTGCAAGTCTTGTGAAGGCTTGCGTTCTGAGTTGGCACAGAAGGAGAGTTGGATTGCTGTGCTAGAGAAGGTCAGCTCAGATAGCACTAGAGAGTCGGATCGTGTTGAGGCTTTGGAGCTTGAGATCGCGACGTGCTGACACGACAAGGCGTGTACCGAGGAGGATAACACGCACCTCCGGTCTGTCTTAGCTTGGGTGTCTAGCAGAGAGCCGCAGCTGGGGATGTTGTACAACCAATTCAGGCGGGCTGGCAATACGGGAGTAGGCTTTGCTATAGGTGGGAAGGGTGATAACACTTTTGGCAAGATCGGTGAGTGCAGTGGGTTGAGCAAGAGTGAGAAACCCACTAAAATCCCCAAGTTCACCAAGTTCACTCCACCTAAGCCTACCAACCCCTCTGAGTTGCCAGTGAGAGATGGTGTGTTTGAAGAGCCATCCAAAACCACTCCACAGAAGCAAGTGTGGATTCCCAAACGGAACCACCTTTGGAACCCACTTGACACCTTGCCCGACATCTCTAGTGATCCCCCTCCTAAGCAAGCAAAATCCACCCAATCCAACAAGAGAGTGCCTCCCAAGAGAGCTGTGAGGTACCACTATGAGTATTGTGAGAGGGATGGGCACTTGACTGAGTTTTGCTATAGAAGGAAGAGAGATGAAAGGCGACAGGTTGAGTTGAACAACCGGGACATGTACCACCCACCGGTTGGGGTGTGTGAACCGGAAGTTCAGAGGCGCACTACTAGGCCTAAAGGTACAATGCCTCAAGGTGCTAGGCCTCAGGAGGCGAGACCACGCAGTGGTCGTGCCCGGCGGGGTTCCAGTCGTGACCCATACGACTACGGGCCTCGTGGCGGTGGTTTTACTCCTCCCTTCGCTAGCGGACCACGTTTTCCCTATCGTGGTGATCGCTATCCCCCCATGGGATAGGAGATGTTTTGTATGCCTCCTAACCCCTTCTTTGGGCAAATGGGACAACACTGGTATCCTTCACAGTTTACTAACCCCAGTGTTGCGCCATTTGCTCACCCTATGTCTTTCTATTGATGTAGGAAGGAGGACTGGAGGAGACTTGGCTTGTGGATTCTGGATGTTCACGCCACATGACCAGAAGTGCCAAGTGGTTCTCCAGCCTCGACCCCGTGCGCCACACTGAGTACATCACATTCGGGGACAAGAGTAAAGGTAAGGTTGTCTCCCGGGGGTCCATCCGAGTCAATTCGTCTTTTGTCCTCAAAGATGTTGTTTTGGTTGCGAATTTGCATTTTAACCTTCTATCGGTTTCGCAACTCCTTGAAGATAGTTTTGAAGTGAGCTTTAAGACAAACTTGTCTCGGATTTTGGACTCTCGCGGTGAGCTTGTTTGCCGGATTTTACCCTTCGGGAAGGTTTTTCGTGCGAATTTCTCTATCTCTTCCGGACCTTCTCGTTGTCTTCTTGCCGGTTCTTCTTCCGAGCTTTGGAAGTGGCATAGGAGATTGGGACATTTGAGTTTTGACTTGCTTGCAAGGCTTAGCTCAATGAACCTTATCCAAGGATTGTCAAAGATGAAGTTCGAGAAAGATTTGGTTTGCCATCCTTGCAGACATGGCAAGATGGTTGCTGCTTCCCATCCTCCCGTAACTCAAATTACGACCTCACAACCCGGCGAGCTCTTACACATGGACACAGTTGGTCCAGCTCAGGTTAGGTCGGAGGGAGGGAAGTGGTATGTGGTTGTAGTCGTTGATGACTACTCGAGATACTCTTGGGTGTTTTTTTGGAGAGTAAGGATGAGGCTTTTATGCATGTGCGTGATCTAATTTTGAGATTGCAAAATGAGCTACCTAAGCATGCCATGAGAGCTATTCGCAGTGACAATGGCAAATAATTCAAGAATGCTCAATTTGTATCTCTTTGCTCTTCTTTGGGTTTGGATCACCAATTTTCCTCTCCTTACACTCCCCAGCAGAATGGTGTTGTTGAGCGCAAGAATCGGACCCTTGTTGAGATGGCTAGGACGATGCTCGATGAGCATAGGACTCCTAGGAGGTATTGGGCCGAAGCGATTAATTCTGCTTGCTATGTTTCCAATCGCATTTTTCTCCGAGCTTTCAAGAAGAAGACTTCTTATGAGTTGCGATTTGGGAGACCACCCAAGGTAAGTCACCTACGGGTGTTTGGGTGCAGGTGCTTCATCCTCAAAAAGGGCGGTAAGTTGGATAAATTTGAATCATGGACTTCTGACGGTATCTTTCTTGGTTATTCTACTCACTCTCGTGCTTATCGTGCACTTAACCTTGAGACTAACCGAGTGATGGAGACTTGTGAGATTACCTTCGATGAGACTATGCCCTGTGTTTCCACTGCTTTTGAGCTTGCAAGTGATGATGAGGTGAACACTAACATCTTTGTGGAGGAGCAGGACGACGCCGATTGGGGTGATCCCGAGCCAACTCCACTGGCTGCCCCCGTCGACCCTGCGACATCCACTTCGGCTCACGGTCCCGACCCGACTACTTCCTCTACATGGGGACCGTTTGAGCAGCTTCCTCAGTCGGTGTCCGTTGCACCTGAGGAAGCTCCAGCTGCTGTCGAGGGGGAGGCGACTTCTTCACGCGTGGCACCGCTACACATTCAGCATCGCCACCCTCCTCAGACTATGATCGGCGACATCAACGAGCATACCACACGTTCCAGGTCATATCGTATTTCCCACTTTGCTCATTCAACTTTTGTTGCGTCTTTTGAGCCCCGAGATGTTGGACACGCATTGATGGATCTGGATTGGGTTAATGCCATGCATGAGGAGTTAGAAAACTTTGAGCGAAACCGCGTTTGGGTCTTAGTTCCTCCACCACCTAGTTGCCATCTCATAGGTACCAAATGGGTTTTCAAAAATAAACAAAGTGAAGATGGGGTGGTAGTGCGCAACAAGGCTAGGTTGGTAGCTCAAGGCTTTTGTCAAAAGGAGGGGATAAACTATGAGGAAACCTTTGCTCCCATAGCTCGTTTAGAAGCCATTAGAATCCTTCTAGCTTTTGCGGCTTCCAAGGGTTTTAAACTTTTTCAAATAGACGTTAAGAGTGCTTTCTTGAACGGCTACATAGAGGAGGAAGTGTATGTTAGGCAACCTCCCGGTTTCGAAAATCCCAAGTTTCCAAACTATGTTTTTAAACTCCACAAAGCTTTGTATGGTTTGAAACAAGCCCCTAGAGCATGGTATGATAGGTTGAAAGCATTTTTGCTTGCTAAGGGTTTTAAAATGGGATCGGTAGATAAGACGTTGTTTCTCCTCAAGCAAGGCAAAGACACTCTCCTTGTTCAAATATACATGGATGATATCATCTTTGGTGGTTCTTCTCATGTCCTTGTTGCCAAGTTTGTAGATCTTATGAGCAGGGAATTTGAGATGAGCATGATGGGAGAGTTGACCTTCTTTCTCGGGTTGCAAATCAAGCAAACTAGGGAAGGGACGTTTGTGCACCAAGGCAAGTACACGAAGGATATCCTGAAGAAGTTTGACATAGGCGAGGCAAAGCCCCTCTCGACGCCCATGTCGACCACGACTGCCTTGGATGCGGACGAGGAAGGAGAGGCGGTGGATCAGACGGAGTACCGAAGCATGATCGGGTCGCTTCTGTACTTGACAGCGACTTGGCCGGACATTCAGTTCGTCGTCTGCTTGTGTGCGCGCTTTCAGGCGTCCCCACGAACTTCGCACAAGCAGGCGGTGAAACACATCATGAGGTACTTGCGCTTCACTCCTGAGTTTGGTTTGTGGTTTTCCGCCTCTTCCTCTCTTGGTCTTTGTGGTTATTCAGATGCGGATTTTGCCGGTTGTCGTATTGATCGGAAGTCCACTTCTGGGACTTGCCAGTTTCTCGGGTCTTCTCTTCTGTCTTGGTCTTCTTGCAAACAATCAAGCGTGGCACAGTCGACGTGCGAGGCTGAGTACGTTGCCGCGGCTAGTTGTTGCTCGCAGTTGCTTTGGATGATTGCCACTTTGAAGGATTTCGGTCTTGTGCTTACTAAGGTGCCTCTGCTTTGCAATAGCACGAGTGCAATTAGTGTGGCCAAAAATCCCGTGCTTCACTCTAAGACCAAGTACATTGATGTTCACTTTCACTTCTTGCGAGATCACTACGAGAAGGGCGACATTGACCTCCGGCATGTCGAGACCCACAACCAGCTTGCGGACATTCTCACAAAACCTTTGGATCAAGCTGCGTTTTCTCGCCTTTGGGGCGAGTTGGGTGTTTGCTTCCCTTTTTAGTTGAGGGAAGCCCTTTGTGTATCATAGTTCTTTTTGGTTTCTTTTTGTCTTTTCTTTTATTTGGTGTCTTTTTAGTGTTAATTGGTATCATTGCTTTTTGCATCTCATTTGCATTTGTGACATAGTTCATTTTAAGCTTCATACCTATAGCCGATATAATGAATCTATGCTCTGTTTGAGGTGCTTTATGTGTCTATGGTGCTGCCTAACTTAGACTCTCTTTGATCTCTGGATATGCAATAGAGCTAAGTTAGAAAAACTTTAAAATTGAATTTAATTCCCCATGTCACCTCTGAAATGGCACTAGCATGTGTAGACTTTTGAAGATCCTTCTTGGCTATTTTGTATATAGCTTGTAACTATGGCTCTTCAATGTTTCATTCACTACCCTTGAGCACCATGATTAAAATTAACTAAAATGTAATTGCTCTCTGTTTTATGAATTGGAAAGATCGAGTTGGGTCTGCATTGTGAGCACTTCACCGTGTGTTCGAGATTGCTTCCCATATGGGTTGATACTTGAGCGGTGTCGTGTATGACCAAAACCGGTGTGTCAAGCTCTTTGGCTTCACTCGGTTGGTAAGCAGTGGCATCACTTTGCTTACAACCACTCGCATACAACTTAAATGTGCCTAAAACTGAATTTTGGCCGCGAAACTCTAAAACTTGAAAAATTTATTCAGTTGGGTCATTGGCTTGTTGTATGAACTTTACTAGGGATAGTTTTACTTGCTATACATGAGATTGCTTTGAGATAGATCCTATCTTGCTTGCCATGTTTAGTTGTCTCTAGGAGGTGATACCCATTCCTTGCTCACACATGTAATCTTCTCTAAAATAGCTTCTAAAGTGATCTTAAGCTCAACCTAAGTCTTTGTTGGGCACGTAGAGCTTTTCCTATTCTCACAGGATCACATCACTTAGAGCATTTATTCATTGTCTTAGCTCTATGTATGAAGCTTGTTGCACTCATTTTGCATTTTTTGGCATGTGTGGCCTTTTCTTGAGTTTTGAGCTTTGATGAGCTTCATGTGTCAACAAGGGGGAGAGATATGTATTTCACTCCATCTACATCCAAGGGGGAGAGTTATGTGGTCAATGGGGAGAAAATGTGCATTTTGTGAAAATCTTGCATTTTTGGCTCTTTTCACCCTTTCTTGGTATCTTGAGTATGCTTTTGCCCAGGGGGAGTTTTGCTAGATGTGTTGAGCCTTTGCCTTTTCTGGAGGGTCTAGCTTGTGTTGTTGACTCCGACAGGTTTCGATTGGCTTCTTGAGCTTTATGTGTTTTAATTGGTATCTTGGAGAATTTCTTGTCGTAAGGCGATTGGTATCTTTGGCTTGCTAGCGGTGTTGAGCCCATTTCTGCCTCTTCTTGAAGGCTAGCTTTGTTTTGCTTGGTTGCGTCGAGCCGCTGCCCATGTCTTTGGGAACCAAGTTTTGGATGCGTTTTGCCTCTCTCAAGTGACCCCGTTTTGGCTTTGTTTAGTTTTTGGTCATTTGGAGAAGCTTTACCTTGTGGCTCAAATCTGAAATGCACTAGTGTTGACAATGCACTCATCAAGGGGGAGATTGCGAACACATGGTTGATATGTGCCCATGATGTTCTGTTTTGTGATGGGTGATTGATCAACACTTGGGTGTTTTAGTTTGAGCGGTTTATTCTAACCCTTGCGAAAGCATGTGTGTGCCTGTCTATCGGCTTGTGGTGTGCAGGTACTATGCCCGGAGACAGTGGTCAATGGCGTGGAGAAGGTCGAGTAGAGGCTTGCCGTGCCGATGGACTGAGAGCGGTGAAGGGCGGAAGCACGGCTCGGACTGAGGGACCATGGGCGCCGGCGGACTAGCTGTGGTGGCTAGTGCCTGGCACCGGCGAGTGCGAGAAGACATGGAGGTAGACCGAGTCGACCGAGTCAAGACGACAGACGAGCGGGTCGAGCGGAGGCTCATGGGACTCGGAGTCCGACCGGGCGAGGACAAGGTGGCTTGAGTCGAGCGGTTTGGTGGTTTGGGCCGCAAAACCACCGGAGGACGGTTTCCGAGTTTGGGCCTCAAAAGTCGGGGTTCGGTAGTTGAGCCGAAAGCTACTGGTGGCGGGTTTCGCGGGTTTGGGCCTCAAAACCCGGGCGGAGCTTCCGAGGAAGCGGGGATGGCACGTGGCGGAATCCTGGAGGTTGCGTCAAGGCGACGACAACTCCTGGCAGGAAGCGGGGCCGTCCATTCAAATCGAGGAAGATATTTTCCGGAGCTTGGACTGCAATGCTTAGGCTAGGTAGTTCACTCATGTATCTAGGAGGGTCTTTGGGAAAGAGCCAAAGCCCTGTTAAATAGGGGATGAAGGGGTATCCTCATCCCACCTCTTGAACCCTAAGTCATTTGCTCCACCTCTCTCTCTAGTTTATCTCTCTAGTTCATGAGGTCCCTAGTGTAAGGATTTGCACTTTGATTTTGGTGGAAATCAGAGGCCTTACCCTCCGTAAGCCATGACGGCTTTGATTTCGTGATTGTGTCTCCTTTACTTGTGTTCTTCGCTAATCGCGTTTTTGCTCCTCTTAATCCTCTATGTTCTTGCGTTGATTTCTCTTGATTGAGAGCGAGTTTTGCGATTCCGTTTGAACCAAGTTGTGCGGGATCACGAATAGAAGATTTGCCCCGAAGGGTTTTGCCCCAAACATCTTGAGCACATAGATCGGGCAATTTCTATCTCGTGTTCTTCGTTTTTGGAGTTTTTCCCGAAATCCTTTTACGCCCGATGTTTCGATCCAAATTGAGCGATGATTCTTTAGGGATAACTCCTCCATAGCCTTGGGATCATGCCCACAAATTTTGGTGGCGATTGGAGAAGATTTGGTCGAGTTTCCTTGGATTTTTGGGAGAAGGCGATTTGAAATCGCCTCGGTTTGTCTCTGTCTGAGCGATCGCGGACAGTCCGCCGTCCACTCGCGGACAGTCCGGCTGTCGGGCTCGGGCAGAGGCCTCTCGGCTTCGTTCTCTGGGTTAGTTCGCGGACAGTCCGGAAAGGGGTCTGTAGCAGACCAGAAACAGTGCTCGAAGTTCGTTTTTTGGAATCAGAACGGCGGACAGTCCGCACCTCGTTCCCGGACAGTCCGAGACTGCTCCAGAACAGTTTCCAGAAACATTGCTTCCGGGGAAATCAACGGTGGACAGTCCGCCCTTGTAACCCCGGACAGTTCAGCGTTCACTCGCGGACAGTCCAGCCCCTGAGCGCGGACAATCCGAAAGTTGCCAGCCTTTGCTGTTTTGCTCTTGGCTTCTCGTGGCTTGTTCGTCGAGGTTTTCCGACCGCTCCGCTGCATCTTTAGGACCACTCCTAAGGTGTCCACCTACTCGTTAGGTCGTGATCTAGTCGAAGTTTTCGAAGTTGCTTTTTGGGTGTGATTTTGGGACAAGGGTCAAACAATAGAAGTTTCCGAAAGGAATTTTTATTTGGCTCCCATTCACCCCTCTGATCGCCGTTCTCGGTCCTTCATCATGCATCTGGTCCATTTCAAAATGTCATAGCATTTTTTTTTGAAACTAGATTGAAGCCTGAAATGGTGAAGCAATTTAATAGTGATCGATCTGCATGACCAACAGTAGGAACTGATATTTTACTAAAAAAAACAGAACTGATAACGTGTACACCACCAATCAGGCACTGTTAGTATATATGGGACATAAATCATTGGGTTCCAAGATTATTCCACACCCATCGGAATCAACATCGCCGCAGTACGTAGTTGTCACGAACGAACACCTGACCCGACTCGATCGCGTGTCGATCTGTCAGGTCATCTACACCTGTGCATGTGCTTGACCCTGAGCCTGAGGAGGAGGGTGAGGAGCAGCAGAAGCAGACTGTTGGCCATCGTGCTTGGGCTCGGCCCCAGCTGCGGCCACCGGTGCTGTCGGCGCCGGCGCCGGCGTGAGCATTATGGTGAAGGAGGCGATCCCGAGCGCGGCGGCGACGAGGGTCATCACGGCCGCTGTCCCGAAAGCGTTGCCCTTGAGGTAGTGGCAACCGTAGTCGTACAACCCGATGGCGATGGCGCCGCGCGTCGTGGCCGCGTTCCACCTCACGCCCTTGACGTAGTCATCCGCTGCCACCGCCGCCAGTATCCTGTGTGTATATATATATACATACATGTATTGGGATCGATCGATGCCATGGCACACTAGCTTGTAGGTACTTTGCACACATCAGATCAATGATCTGAATCTGCTGCATCCGCTGAACTGAAAGAAACTCCGATGGGATGGACTCACCATGAGGCGATACAGCAGACGACGACGCCCTTGACCCGCCGGTACCAGGAAGCGCCGCCGCCATGTGGTTTGACGCAGCCGAAGCAGCCGCGGCCGGCCGCGGCCACCGTGGAGATGACTATGGCCGCCAGTAGCAAAGGCAGCGCGCATATACCCAGCGCGTAAGCTGGCTTCGCTGGGTAGATGCACACGCCGGTGGATTCGTCGAACTGGATCTCATCCGGCTGCAAAAGCAAAATGCATGCTAACATTATTGATGGATTAATGCAAGATGATAGATGATGCAATGCAATGCAAAATTGAGAAGGAAAAAATGTATATATGTAAGTAATGTATGTGTTTTATTTTCCACCGGCCATGCATGCTAGCTTACGGTGAGCTTTGTGGCCTGCGCGATGAACCCCAACACAGCACTGGCTACCGCAAGCAATGCAACCACGATGGACAGGATGATGATCACGTTACTCGCCATTATTATTAGTCCGAGCTAGCTATAGCTAGCTAGGTGATCGATCTTCGAAACGCCCTGCAGCCGCTGTCTCGTTCTCTCTTTTGCTGTGAGATGAACAACACACACACGGTATATATATCGATCGATCAGATGATGGTTGGAGTGGATCTACAACAACCATCCAGCTGATTGCGATCAAACAAGCTAGGCTCGTGCTCATCACGACAGAATGTCTCTGGTTATATATATATCATTATCATCACGACAGAAGAGACGAATCAGGTTATCCATATTGTTACATATCTGTTCGTGAGTTGTATGATACACAAAGCGTAATCAGTACCGGTTCAAAATCCCCCATCGCTGCCGGATTATGAACCGGCACAACCACTTCGACAGTGATGAGGTGATGACATCACTGCCGGTTCGTTACGAACCGACAGTGATGGATGTCCTGAAAAAAATCGTGTTTTAAAAATAGAAAAAAAAAGATTTAAATTCTGGGAGAGCCCAACCAGTAACCCGTCCGTCTGTTTCCGTCGTAAGTCGCGTAAAATCGCGAATGTGCTCCGAAGGGAATTCGAACCTCAGACCTCAGCCTTGCGCGGTACCTCCTCTACCACTCCACCTATGACTTACTTGCGTCTAGATTTGGTTTTAGTTCACCTCATTCTATACTAAACCGAGTGTAAATTAATTGTTTGAGCCACTAAACGAATTCAAATGAAAAAGTTGTAAACTACAAAGTTTCATAACTTTTCGAGATCTACAACTTTCATGTAGAAAGTTTTTCCATCCGAGGTCGTTTAAAAAATGAAAAAATTAATTGTACATGTATATCACTGTCGGTTTCAGCCACGGACCGACAGTGAAGCTCCTCATCACTGCCGGTTCGTGGCTGGAACCGACAGTGAAAGTGTCCAGGTTATCAATGCCGGTTCCAGACAGTGATGAGGAGCTTCACTGCTGGTTCGTGGCTGGAACCGGCAGTGAAAGAGCAGAGACACTGCACTGATTTTTCCAGCCACGAACCGACAGTGATGAGGAGCTTCACTGCCGGTTTTGCCACGAACCGACAGTGAATATTCATCCCTGTCGGACCCGACAGTGATGTTGAAATCTGTAGTAGTGGTTAGTTTAGTTCATGTGAGCATAATGGACAATGCTATAGTTCAGTCACCTTTTTTTTGTTTTTTTGGTAAGGCATCTATTCTCCAACCTACTGTGACGTGTTTAAACTGGATGAAAATTATTAGCTTTATTCAGAGGAAGACCTATTATGGGCCAGGTTTTCAGGTGCCTGAACAGCAGGATCGGAGGTGCAAAACAATACTCCCTCTCTCTCTCTTAAAAAATAGATTTCTAGCTTTGTCTTCAGTGAAATTTTTTGAACTTTGACTGAATTTATAGAAAAAAATTTAAAAATTATGATATCAAATTAGTATTATTAGATTTTTTTGGCCGTGCGCTCCGGAACCCCTCGCGTCGTCTGCTAGAGGCGACTCGGGGTGCCAACCCACCGCCGCCGCCAAAGTCCCCTTGGGGCCGCCCCTCCGGCCGTCGTCGCTACCCCCTAAAGCGTGTGGCGGCGGCGGCCCGCGGTTGTGCAGCTCAAAAAGGCAGCTGCCGCCCTTCCTTCCTCTCCTCCCCGCCTCCCTTTCTCCATTCTGATTTCCCAAACTCCGATGCGTGCGATGGCCGGAGCGACGATCCGGATCTGCGCTCTTTGGGCACAAATCAGGTGCCTCCCACCACAGATCCAGCGTCCTCTTTCCTGCTGCTAGCTGTTGGGTGGAGGCGTGGGGATTTGGGTGGAGCAGTTGGCGGCACTGTCAATGGCGAGTTTCGCACAGTTGACAGGACGGATCCGGAATCTCCGGGCCTGGATCTGCGGTCCCAACCACCGGATCCGTGTGGGACACATGCCGGCGTTGCCCCGGGGCCGGCAGTCGCGGATGTCAGCGGCGACAGCTGCTGTTCGGCTGCGGGCAAGCTGGCAGTGGGGCAGCGTGCCTGTTCTCCTTCGTGTTCGTCTGCAGGGGCCAGGTCCGGCGGCACGGCGCACGCAACTTGGTCGTGGGCTTGGTGGCGGCGGGGCTGCGTGCCGTGCGCACCCTTCCCCTCTGTGTTGCTCTCTGGCTGTTCCTCGGCCACTGAGAGCCTTCGCTGCCTCTTGCGGGGAGGACAGAGGGTCTGATCTGCCTCAATGGGGAGGACGAAGCTCTGCTCAGGGTGTCAACTCGCTCAATGGCGCAGGTGACTGCTTTAACGGAGTTTTCTAGACGAAAGTCTTGCTTGGCTTGTTGCCAGTGCCGACAACGATGGCGCCCTTTGTGCGTCATGTTTCTCCTTGGAGGCGTTGTCAAGCTCCCATTTGACGTCTTGTCGAGTTTGATCTCCGGGTGAAAACCCAAGTCAGTGACACTGAACCAGCAATGGTGGCATCTCTCTATGTCACTACCTTCCTAAAGGCATTGCTTGGGAGATCATTGGCACCCCCCGCACTTACATCATGATTATGCACAAGTTCTAACCAGCAAACTTCGCTACCAATGTCCTAGCTCTGCCATTTTCCATGACCCTTGATTGGTTTGTCTCATCAAATGCCGGTAACGAGACCATGATCCCCTTTCTTGGATCTCCTCGCGACCCAATTGTCGGTCCTCTCTCCATTGTGGTTTGCTCCCCTTAATGGGTGTTGGCGGGCGTCAACTGGGTCCTAGATGTGCTTCAAGACATTGTAATCACGATTGTCGTCTGTCATTTTGACTCCAAGCTTTACAATCGCTGTTGGGGTGGAGGTCGCCGGGTTGAGCCGTTGGTGGTGGTGTTAGTGTTAGTTGATGAACAACTACAAGCTTATCATGGGAGTTCTTTGTTTCCTTTTCTGAGTTTTGTTGTCCTCCGCTCTTCCTCGCGTGTGTTGTTGGTCGTGGTGTTGTGTTGTAAGTGTGTGTTTCTGTTGTAACATTGTGAGTGGTAATTATATTATCACTCTAGTGCAATATATTTAAGTGGGGAATTCTTTTCCCCCACCGGCGACCCATCAAAAAAAATATTATTAGATTTACCATGAAACATATTTTTACATACTGCTTATTTTATATCATAGATATGTTATCATTATTTGTTTTTATAAAGTGAATGGAAGTTTAAAATTTTTGACTGGCACAATTGTTAGGAATTGATATATCCAGGATAGAGGGAGTACATATAAATTGATCAACTCATCAGGCCTGCAAGCAAGGTGAGATGACATAATATATTGGACCTCAACAGCATGTTGGTACGTAGTTGGCTGCATATCAAACTGAGTTGACATCAATCTGTCATACAGAGTAGTACTAATATTACGATCACGATTTTTTTTAAAAAAACATAATTTATCCTACTACGATCACATAGATCACATCGATTATCACTCCGCCATCCGTTCAGAAATATACACATCTCTACCGCATCTTTAAGTTTAAGTGCCTTGATCCTCTCCTCTTCTAACCGGTCCCAAATCAAGGCCCTATATTTTTATTTGGGAGGTGACTTATAAAATTTGAGGGCCAAATTCAAAGTCCAACTAAGTCCAACTCCAGTCAGTGGCGGAGCCACTGCCCGGCGACCCCGGGCGGCCGGCCGGGCTCCTTGCCCAAATTCAAAAGGAAATTTCTTTATTCCTAAGTAGAATTTTGTAATTTTAATAGCTAAATATTTGTTGTATAATAAGGATCGCCCGGACTCCTAAGAGCTTCTGGCTCCGCCACTGACTCCAGTCATAGTCCCTAATTTACGGGGAGAGGAATATGAGAGCCTCATTCCTGGGGACCCAAAACTAAACTTTGAGAGCCCTCCTCCTAAAATGGGAGCCTAAATAGGAGGTGCATTGGAGTGGATTTTTTTAGACCAATTCCCTAGATTTAGAATAGGGACCTGTTTAGGGGCTCCACTGGAGTTGCTCTTATGGATTGTGCCGACGGGCCTCAATCAGTACAAAGAAGCCCACTCACGCCGAGGCCCATATGGAGCGCGCGCCATCCCACCAGAGACCTTTAAGTTCTGGTAATGCTAAAGAGCATACGTTCGACGCGTCAAACGCAGTGCACACGGCCTGGCCCACCACCGCCACTCGCCCACCCACTCGCCCACCGCCCACCCACTCGCCTCCCCCACAGCAGCGGCCGTCCCACTCCCCACAGGGACGGATGCTGCCACCCCTCCCTCTTCTCCTCCCTCCCTCTCCCACACCGCTCCGTTGTGTGCCTCACTCCTCTCCGACCAGCAACCGTCCAGGCTCCTCCACACCGGCGTCCGCTACTCCGGCCTCCTGCACCCACACCCTCCTCCGATCTGGTGCCCACTAGGCCCGCTTCCATGGTGGATGCGGCGGCAGCGACGACGACGACCGTGGATTCGCTGGATCCAACGACGACGGCCATGGATCCACCAAATCCGGCGGTGGTGGAAGTGGATCTGAAGGTAGCGGGCGAGATCTGGACAGTGACGACGACGACCGTGGATTCGCCGGATCCGACGACGACGGCCATGGATCCACCGGATCCGGCGGCGATGGCGGTGGATCTGAAGGCAGCGGGCGAGATCTGGATCCCATAGTGGTAGGTCATGAGGACCCTGCATCCTATCTCTCCTCTCTTCCCTCTTCTTAGCGCTCATCTCTGCTAGTTGCGTGTTGTTGTTTTCATTCTTCGATTTTTTTGTATCATGTTTGTTTCAAAAACTGGATCCATGTTGTTTCAACAACAGGATCCATGTTGTTTCAAATTCCCAAATCATATTTGTTTCAGTACGCAGCATGTGTTGTTTCAAAACACGCAAGATCCATGTTTCAAACTCTTAAAGAATTTTTTTTCAGCACGCAGTAGGTTAAGGTTGCAGGGGGGCTTTGAGTTATTTGTTTCAAAAATTGTGTTTCTTTTGTTTCTATATTTCACTTTAATTTGTTTCAACTCATATCTTTAATTTGTTTTCGGTCATTTTTCAACTCATGTTTCAATCCACGGTCCGAACCATGTTTCTAGTGATTCAATTCGTTTTTGGTTTTGTTTCTTTATATCAAATCATTTGTTTCTTTTTTTCTTGTTTCTTTTACTCTTAGTCATGTGTTTTTTAAGTGTTTTATACGCATGTTTTCCGGTGTTTCAACTGTGCCAGTATGTATGTTACAAATGTTCCATTTTGATGTTTCAAATTTAGATCTAGTGTTACAGCTAGGGGTATAGACACATGTTTCATGTGCTATTAGATATATGTTGCAAGTGTTGTTTTCTGATGTGTTCAAAATTAGATCGGTTTATTGTATTTCTATCAATGTTTTCTGGTGTTTTTTTTTAATTTTTCGTTTTTTTGTTTGTTTCAGAGGGGCACAGCGGCCATGTTGGGTGGCGGCGGCGGATCAAGTCGGAGGAGCAGGGCCGCGCGGAGGGGGTGGGGGGTGTCGCGGTGGGGAGACGGTCGCGCGTATCCGTGTATGTGTCGGGGTGGGCGTCTGTGTGCCCCGTGCGTGGGAAGGAGTTACAGACCGTACTGATCGAACGTCCGTTCTACGGTAGAACGTTCGTTTGTCTGTGTGTCCCTTTAAGTTCATGATGACATCATCCACTCAAATCAGTTCATGGTGATGACGTCACAACATATCGCAGGCCACCGCACGCCCGATTCATTTTTCCCTCCGCAGGCTTCGATTTGGAGCGTATGACGCGATGTTATGATTGTAAGGTTCATGTCTCTATAATCCAGAAGCTAGCTAGATTGTGTCCAAGTTTTCACCAAATTGAAAGTTATCTTTGTAATCCGTACCATGATGAACAATCACAAGTTTATGTACGTTCGATGAACAATCACAAGTTTATGTAGTTCGATGGAACTTATACAATGCGAACCTCTTTTTGAACCTCCCCAGACAAGACTTGTGGTTTATGTATGTGCACGTACAATTCGAATAAAGTATATATATATGTGTGTGCATGTGCTCGAATTGGACAAACAACTAACCGACAACTGTCAACTGGCAGCACTATTAATTCGATTAGCACCCCATCCCTTGTGAAATTTGTGTCACAGACAGTAGGTACTAGGTAGTAGTACTACGCCAGCAGCTCTTGAGAAAAGTTGGCTCCGCGGGAAAAAGAAAATGTTTGATACTTGAGGTACTAGCCTGCAAAGCTGCTCCTCCCCATCAAGAATAAAGCCATACGATACGTATCCAGACTCCAGACACGAGAAGTGACAAACTGACCGGTTCCTCCGTCCCTGCTGTTGCTCCACCATTGGCCATTGCAGTGTGGCAATGGCTCGCCTCGCCGGCAGCGTTGCTGCCTGTCTTCTCGTCTTCCACCTCGTCGTCGTATCCACTGCCTCTGGAAGCAGCAGCGTCGTTCTTGGGCGAAAGGGCAGCATCGCCGCCGCCGCCGAGCATTCGCCGGCAGTGGAGGAGGCGGCCTCGAGGGCAGCAGCGGGGAGGTACGCCGTCATCTTCGATGCCGGGAGCACGGGCAGCCGTGTGCACGTCTTCAAGTTCGACAAGAAGCTAGACCTCGTCCCCATCGGCGACGACATCGAGTTCTTCTCCAAGGTATATATAGGTGCTGTATATACTTCACTTCATCTTCAGCTTCAGATTCAACAAAAAAAAAAAGACTCAACAAGTGAACAATAATGCATCGGAAGAACACCGTACGAACAGTGCATGACCTGACAGTATGTGGCCTGCCGAAAACGATTCAACACCACAGTAAAAGATTCTAACTGGTTGGTGGTGGATCTAGCTTATGCTGCACGTGGATACATGTGACCTTGTTGCGTGTTGTGGTCCTGACATGGTCCTCAAATTTGGATGTTAGGGCCTGTTTAGTTCCGAAAACTTTAGGAATTTTGGCACTGTAGCATTTTTGTCTTTATTTAGTAATTATTGTCCAACCATGTCGCAACTAAATTCAAAAGATTCGTTTCGGGATTTACAGACAAACTGTGTAATTAGTTATATGTTTTATTTATCTTTAATACTTCATGCATACGTTTAAAGATTCGATGTGATGGGGAATCTTGAAAACTTTTGAAATTTTGGGGCCAACTAAACAAGGCTAGTGTACACTTTAGCAATAGCGAATGAAGTTACTGACTGGATTATTGATAAATTAGTATGTATGCATGTTTTGTGACTAGCTTGTTGATGATCCAGATAAAGCCGGGGCTGAGCTCATTTGCGGGGAAACCTCAAGAGGCTGCAAACTCTATACTCCCCCTTCTTGAGCAGGCTAAGAACATTGTCCCTACCCGGCTTCAGAAAAATACTCCGCTCAAACTTGGGGTAATAAATTGTTGTTTTTTGTTGGTTTGTTTTGAAGAAAGGGTAGTAACAAATTGTTGTTTTCTTCATCATCTAGTGAAAAGAAAATCTCAAGACCTCCTCCATATACATCTGTAGCTGTTCATGTTTCAATGCATCTCAAGTAGTAGTAGTGAATAATAAAGCTTAATGCCATCTTAAGCATATATCCTGCCACTGTATTCATTGAAAGTACTGTTTGGTTTCGAACTGAAGCGTTTCTATCAAAATTATTGCAGGCAACAGCTGGCCTAAGATTAATCGGAGATGAGAAGGCAGAGGAGATTCTTGAAGCGGTAGCTTAATGTCTTTTTGTTATTCCAGATACAAAGTTTTCTTTCTTAATTATTGTTTATTTCTTTCTGAATGCAGGTTAGAGATCTTGTCCACACCAAGAGCAAATTCCAGTACAATCCCAGATGGATCACTGTTCTTGAGGGAACTCAAGAAGGATCTTACCTATGGGTATGTACATTATTCCTAACTACTGAGTTATTATCTAATTTCCTTGCTTTTTTTTTCTTTTTTTTGTCAAGAAACATGTGTAGAACATATACATCTCGTGTACTCAGTTTGTAAACTATGATGCATGTGGCACATGTATGTGTTGTAGGTTGCTCTGAACTATCTGCTAGGTAAGTTGGGAGGGGACTACTCGAAGACGGTTGGTGTGATCGATTTGGGAGGTGGATCAGTGCAAATGGCATATGCCATTTCCACGAGTGCTGCTGCAAATGCTCCAGCTGTGCCTGATGGGAAAGATCCATATATTACAAAGGAATACCTCAAGGGGGACAGATTATAACCTCTATGTTAACAGGTTTAGCAAACATTATATATATTGAAACTTTAACTTACATTTCAGTAACTTTTTCCTTTTTGTTATGGAAAGCATAAACTATGACAGCGCTTGCTACATCGTTTAGTGTTTGCAGTTTCTTTCATTACAATAGTAATTATTAAACCAATGATGATTCAGTAAAAAAATCGTTAAACAATGCTGAAATCTTTTCTGGTTTACCTCTGCAGCTACTTGTACTATGGCCTGTCTGCTGTTCGAGTAGAGATCCTGAAGGCAAAGAATGGGCCATTTAGTCACTGCGTATTGCGTGGGTTCAGTGGTATGCTGGCATACATGCATAATCAGCCTCCTCCTTGCTTATCAATTCATCGTTTTTCCGGTAACTATCACACAAACGTTCAGTCATGGAATTGCTATCATACCATTCATTAAGGTACATACAGCTACAATGGGAAGGACTATGACGCAACAGCGTCACCTGAAGGTGCAGTTTATGATAAGTGCAGAGAAGAGATAATAAAGGCACTGAACCTGAGTGTACCATGTGAAGCAAAGAACTGCACCTTTAATGGCGTCTGGAACGGAGGCGGTGGAGCTGGTCAGGACACTCTCTATGTTGCATCTTTCTTCTTTGACAAGGCTTCACAGGTATATACTATAAAATATATGTTAGCAACTCCTGATCATATAAACCTGCACATCCAAGGTTGGCTTCACATGAATCACTTGGCAGGTTGGCCTCATTGACGGTGAAGCAGGCAGCGTGAAGTCCACCCCATCAGCATTCAAAGCTGGTGCAGAGCAAGTTTGTTCGCTGAGCGCCGATGAAGCCAAAGCAGGGTACCCTGATCTATATGATGTGCCATACATATGCATGGATCTCATCTACCAGTACACATTGCTTGTAGATGGCTTCGGTAAGTGCAGATAAAATGCGTGTTTATTTAGACTTTAGATATCAAGAAAATCTCCATGCTGGATGATCGATATTCGATCAACAACTTAGTTAACATTCAGGTGTTTGAACAGACCATTTCATTAACTAAATATGGTTTATATATACAGGTTTGGCTCCAACAAAGGAGATTACTTTGGTGTCTAGAGTGAAGTATGGAGAGTTCTACATTGAGGCAGCATGGCCTCTGGGCACTGCCATTGAAGCTGTTGCACCCAAGAAGATGAACCAGGATGCATAAGCTAAGCCCTTTGTAATAATCTCTGATGAGAAATCACTCTGCCGTGTCAATGTTTCTGAAATAATTTCAGTCCAGTTCACGAGGACAAATTTAATCGAAGTCAAGACTGATGAGAAGCTCTTAAGAGAGAAAATAATAATGCAGATCATTTAGTGTCCTTGCACAACAAGTCCCCATGCATCTTTAGTTTCATGATTCAGTTTACATGGATTTGACATTGGCTGATCAATTCGTTTTAAAAAAAGACATATTGGATGATCAATTCATTTCATGTCCTTACAACACGTGTAATGTTGATTTTGATTTGGTCGTTTGGCCCACGAAACAGAGTTCATATAAAAAAGAAATGGCCTTTGCTCCGGTACTCCTGTTTTCAAAAAAAAAAAATGTACGCATCTCAACGCAGCTCAGCTAATTAATTAAAAAATGTTTCTTAATCTTTTTTCGCTTGAGTCTCAAATGTTCTTGGCCCGCCAAGCCTAGACCCAACCCAAGGTGAACTCATGTTTACTTGATCCTCCTACCTTCGGATCTAGGTCATCAGTTTATCTCTTCCATTTCCGTGCGTGTAAGACACTAGTACAAAACCGGCCTATACTGACGGTTCACAACCCATTTCTACAGGCGTTTTCTAGCGTCGCCTGCGCTGGGGACAAGTAGAAATGGTGCATTTCTACAGACGGTTGCTTGTGAACCGCCTGTAGAAACCTATTTTCACAGGCGGTTCTCTTAGTGAACCGCCTGTGTAAATGACTCATTTACACAGGCGGTTCACTAAAAGAACCGCCTGTGAAAATGATTTTTCAATTTTTATTTTTTAGTATTTATATATATATATATATATATATATATATATATATATATATATATATATATTGTTATTGAAGCTAGTAAACCTTACTGGATGATGTTCAAATATAGCAACATATAATTTAAATACTTCATACATACATCTATCATTACTTCAAAGTTTCATGTTTGCAATAAAGTTACAAGTGTATGGCACCCTATATACATTAGTCTCATGCTCACACACATAAAGTTACAAGTGTATCAAACACTATATACATCAATAGTTTGCACATGTCCTCTAAAAACCGCCCCGAGTAAGATTTAGGCTATAAACCTCTGTGAGCGCTTTATACTCTGGCTTGGCTAATTCACTATTATGATCATGATATTTTCCAAAAGTTGAGATGACCTGTTTGATTAGGAAAAAGCTCACGTCCTCAACTATGTCGTACAACGTCTTTTCATTGATGGTCGTCGCCTTGGCTTTCTTGGAAGGTTTCTTCATGTATCCTGACATGTCTCCTCTCATATGCTCGCACACGTAGTATCCACAGAGGACAGATCCTGGTGGTTGCTTGTGGCACTATATATAAAATAGAAAAGTGGTTATTTATAGATACTCGCACACACGTGGATTTTATAAGAGTAAGTTTTCATACAACTTACCGGCCAGTCATATATAACTTCCAATGGCTCCTTTTCTTTTTGCTTCGACTCAAGCTTTCCACCGTGGATTTTATAAAACCGCCATGCCCTACGAATACAATCACCATGTTAATTATTCTTAAAATCTTATAATTCAAAAGTATACGTGCATATATCTCGACTTACAGCTCTAAGTTCTCAATGAAACCTGCATAGTTTGCTGACGGGTAATTTGCGGAGTCTAGTACCACCACCCTTCCTTTTCTAGGATAAATGATGACACAGATCCAGTGGTCCCTGCATGAATTAAATTCATGATACATTTGTGCATTGAAAATATATAGTTTGATCACCCAAAGTTATACGGTGTCACTGCCCAAACTCATACTTACCCAAAGTTGTACGGTGCCACAATCGATTTCCTATTTTGATACTTCTTCATACACTTTGAAATGTAGAGGGCATACTTGGATTCAAATTGAAACTTTAAATTTTTCTTTTCGCGGCACGTGCTTCACCTACTAAGCCCCTTAAATCGTCGCTGTTTTCCCCGATTCTGAAGGTGTGCCTTTCTTCGCATATATCAATTGGGTTTAGATAACCAACCCTTTGCTCGGTACAATAATCGAAATCCTGGCCGTAAGTCTGCTCCTCCTGATCATATAACATTCTACAAGGCACATGCATGTCAGATATTGAATATTGATGCAACAACAATGGATGTGTAACTATATAACACTTACAATGCAAACGTCGTTATGATCTGTACGTCTAGCCTCTCGAAGTTCATCATCAACCAAAGGTCTTCAAAGCTAATCACGCACAGATCATGAACACTTTGAAATGCCTTATGTGGTATACGCACGTTGATGGCGTGAATGCCAGCAGAAGAGGCTCTCATGTACCAGTCATTCAACATTTTTACATTATTTGACACCTTTTGAAGTTTATTCCAGTTCAGTAGAGGCTTTTACACCACATAGTTTTTAGGCACAGACTTGTAGTCTTCAAAAGTGGGCACCTTGAATGTGCAGGGAATTACCTCAGGCACAGGTTGCGCTGACTTCTTTAGGTCAGACAAGTCGCGGACTTCAATTTTGCGTTTTGTCCCAAGTCCTTTCAAAAATCTGGCCGTGTCAGCTGTTTTCTTCTTTGGCTCGAAGGGGGAAATCAACTTGGGCATCGAAAACTTCTTCTTTGGCGGCGCTGGTGTTTGTTTATTAGGATCTTTGGGTTGTGGGGAAGGTGTGGATTTTTGTTGTGGAGGCATCGGAGGTGATGTTTGTGGTGCAGATGGTGCTAACTGTGGTGGAGGTGACCCAGGTGGCGGAGGTGATGACTGTGGCGGCGGCGATGGAGGTGGCGGGGGTGATGGAGGTGGCGGAGGTGATGACTATGGCGGAGGTGACCGAGGTGGGCTCCAATGAGAATGGATTGGTGATGGTGGTGGGTTAGGAAGAGGATCAGTCGGTCCCGATGAATCCTCAATTGGTATCACTTGCGAGGACGGTGCCGGTTCCGTCAGCTGGACGTCTCGCCGAGGCCAAAGAATGAAATTGTTTAGAGCCTGTCTGAGTTTCTCAATGTCCTCGGGACCGGGGATGTCTAAATTCTCATCCTCATATCCTTGGACCACGGTCGATACTTCTACTCTGCAGTAGTCTTCAGGAATGTCAGCATCGTGGTACTTGCGTCCTGGGATCGCTTTGCCTGTGGCTACTTCCCTTGTACGGGGATTGTTAATGCCATATCTTATGACTAGGGAGCAGGCCACTGGAGTAATAATGTCGTCAACCGGATATTGAACCTTATTCCCTGTAGATGCGACACTGCTTGGTATCTCAACAACGGTCTGCTGGGACACCACTGGGACTAGCTGCATCTGGGGTGCCTGAGTGCTCATTTGTTGATTTGACACCGCACTCGTCAGTTTCTACATCAACTCAGCAGGAGGATCATCTACCAATTTCTGCATAAACTCTGTGAACTCTTTCTTAGCCTCCTCCTTCCAATAGCTAGCAATTTCTTCCTTGTATCGATCACATTTCCTATACTCACCTTCCCACTGAGGGCCGAATCCCTCCTTTCATCCTTCTTTGGATGACACGTCTCGAACACGGCCAGGATGCTCAGGGTTACCCAGGCCCTCGCTAAGGATGTCCCTCTCTCTTTATGGCTTGAATTTACCTTCCTGCTGCTTGGCTGCCACCGCAAAGATGTTCTTTGCTACTTGTTCAATCTTAGGGTCATCAAAGGACAAACTGCTCTCGGTTTCCGTTGGTTTTCGAGCCCAATTCCAATTCGCGGACCTTTCACCAACTTGTTCGGACAGCGCCGGCAACCCTTTCGCCTTCCGCGCAGCATCTTCTTGTTGCCATTTGGGAGCCTGACGCTGATAACCACCTGAGCCTAGACGGTGGTGGTACTTATTCTTCTTAGAGAGAGCGGAGTTGGCTTCGCTCATAGATACGAAGTCTGCCTCTTTCTTTTGCTCTAGAAAGACCGCCCACTGCCCTTTAGAAATTTTGTATGTTGTTGTAGGGTCCAACCCTTTCTTGGCAAACTTGTTATTCAAATCGGACCTCCAGTTTCAGAAACTGACCACACACTTCTTCAATGTATAGTCCTTTACCAGTGCCTCTGGTATAGCTTGAGGAAACTAGAACCTCGTCTTCATTTTTTTCCCAAATTCTCGTCTTGTCATCCTTCGACACACTGGACCATTTGTTCATAGTGATGTCAAGAAAGTCCCTAACACAGAAGCCAATTGCGTTCCGGTACTTGGCTAGGGCCTCCAAAGGAGCCGTAGGCTGTCCGGTCAGACTGACTTCTAAGATGACATATACGTCGTCTGGAAACTTGTTCAATCCTCTCTCGTCTCGTTTGGCACCACTCTACTTCCTCTTCCTTGATCTCTCAGTAGTCATCGCCGCGGTCGGTTCGGGTGCACCTTCGGCACGTTTCGCGGCATGTTGCGAGATTAACTCTTGCACCTGAGTCAATGCCCTCTGAATATAGACATTGTGAGTTTAATGGTGATGGTTTATAAACATCCTATCATATAATAATAGGCACAATATAATTACCTCCTCGGCTTCTTGATCATAATCAGGGCCTTGGCGTAATTCACGCTCAACTTGTTCTCGAGCCTTCCTCACTTCGGGAGGCTCGAAGTCGTCGCTCGAAGATGATTGGTTCCCTTCTTCTTCCTCCATGGGGTCGGACAACCCCAGGCCTTGCCCCGTTTCATGGGTATCTTGTACTTGCTCCGTGGGGTCGGACGACCCCACGCCTTGCCCCGTTTGGTGGGTATCTTGTAGTTGCTCCGTGGGGTCGGACCCCGGGGCATGTTCCGTGTGAACGGGCCCTTGTGCTTGGTCTCCGCTTGGAGATGTCATCTATATAAAGGATAGGCATCTATATAAGCATACTTATAAGCATTTAAATAAGCATTTATATATATAAAGAACCATTTATAGATATAAGTATTGGAAAAGCATGCATTTATATATATATATATATATATATATATATATATAAAGAAGCATTTGTAGATATAAGTATTGGAAAAGCATTTATATAAGCATATATATATATAAAGAAGCATTTATAGATATAAGTATTGGAAAAACATTTATATATATATATATATATAAAGAAGCATTTATAGATATATGTATTGGAAAAGCATGCATTTTATATATATATATATATATATATATATATATATAATATATATATATATAAAGAAGCATTTGTAGATATAAGTATTGGAAAAGCATTTATATAAGCATTTATATATATATATAAAGAAGCATTTATAGATATAAGTATTGGAAAAGCATTTATATATATATATATATATAAAGAACCATTTATAGATATAATTATTGGAAAAGCATGCATTTATATAAGCATTTATATATATAAAGAAGCATTTATAGATATAAGTATTGGAAAGACATTTATATATATAGAACCATTTATATAAGCATTTATAGAAAACAAAGCAAATAAAAAGGAAAAACAAGAAAAACCCCTCCCCTCTCTGCTTTCGGCCCGAAGGCCCAGCTCAGCCTTCCCCCTCTCCCTTCCTTCTCTGCCGCGCGGCCCAGCCCGAAGGCCCAGCTCGGCCTTCCCCCTCCCCCGCATGCATGTTTGGACAGCCCGAAGACCAAGCTTGTTCGGACACCCGAACCCGCCCTTCCAACTGACAGACTGGGCCCGCACGTCAGGTTCGTCTTCCCCGCGGCTCGCCACCACGCCGCCTCATCCACGCGCACCCGACCTGGCCGGCCTCCCCCGCGCGCGCCCGAGCCGCCCTCCTCCCACAGCTCGCAGCGCCGCCCCGACCTCGGCCACGTGCTCCAGCCACGCAGCTACCGCCGCCGCAACTGCCCGGCGCCGCTCGAGCCGCCCTCCAATGGCAAGCGCGCGTCCAATGGCAAGCGCACGCTGCTCAGCGCGCCTCTGTGACCTCGGCCACCGCGCTCGCGCTCGCACTCACCCGCCACGCGCCGGCCTCCTCGTTGCCGTCACGCCACCGCGCAACCAACTGTCGCCGCCACGCCGCTACAGAGAGAGAAGAGGACGGAGCGGCCGAGGATTTACCCCGGAGGCGGCTCCGGCTCGACGGAGATGGCCGGTGAGCGGCGGGAAGGGCGGCGGCGGCTCATCGGAAAATCGGACAGCCTTTCGGCGTTGTTTGGATTCAACTGGCGCCTTCGGACTTAGAAAATTTCGAGGGAGAGCGCGCGGGATATAAATACTGAGCCGATTTCTACTGGCGGTTGGCAATGCCGACCGCCTGCCGACCGCCAGTATAAATGAATTTGTAGAAATAATTCAAAAAAGTTTAAAAATTCATATCTTGAGATCTATTGTTCCAAAAATTGTGAATTAAATTTTGTAGTGTTTGTCTTGACAAGATATACATGTGAAAAATATGAAATGACATCATTGAGATACTTTTATATGTAACTATATTTATTCGAGTTTAGCGCATAGGGTTCATCATCTCGGGATTATAGAAATAGATTGCATTTATGTAACATTGTATAGATACATAAATAGGGTCTGACATTGTAACATAAATGGATTACATGACAAATAACAAAAATAATCTAGGTAGCTAAACTGTTCTTCCTTGTCCATCGTGGCACACCCAAGGTAGCAATTTTTGGGGGATGCTTTACTCAACACTCCTTATTTTTAGTGGATGGTCATCTACAAAGAGACACATGTTGCTGAACTCATTAAATTCATCCAGGTCAGATACACCATCAACCCCTATATCTTGTTGCTTTTCAGGAATAACTACATGCTTCGGCTTGTCAGTACTTTTCTTCTCATTAGGACAAAGGATTTGTTCAACATAGAAGACCTATGCAGCACGGTTAGTCATTATTCACGGATCATCTTTGTAGCCTACCTTACTTAGATTAAGAACTCTGACCCCATAGTTGTCCACTGTGACATGTTTATCTTCAATCCATTGGCATCAAAACATAGGGACTTGAAATATACCATAGTCTAGCTCCCATGTGGCATCAACGAAGCCAAAGAACATATTTTCATCCCCAATTTCAGAGTCTAAGGCATCACATCAAACTCTACTGTTTTGTGTAATGCTCTTTTGGTCCTTGGACTTGGTACAGAATGTGAAGCCACTAATGTCATAGCTTTGCCATGTTGTGACCTGGCGTGATGGTCCAGAAGCCAACACCTTGATGGTGCGTTCCTCAATTGTTTCCCCATCTAGAATGTCAAGCTCCTTTAGCCATGAGGTGAACTTATTCTTGTGTACTCATCTGTGTGCCCATGATTTTATTTGCGAAGCTCATCAATATGTTGCTCGATGAAAGGCTCCATTATTGAGAGTTGATGAAGGATGTTGTGATGTGCCTCGAGGACTGAATTGTAATCTTGCGGGACTAATGATTTCTTTCCCATCCTCCCTCTTCCATTCAGCCTACCATCATGTCTTGACGGAGGCAAACCTATTGCATCCCGGTCTTTTAGGACGTTGTTGCAGAATGGACCACTAGACTCAATTGCCTCTTCGGTTAAGTACCCCTCTACCATGGACGCCTCATGACGAGCACGAGTTGATACGTAGCCATTAAGTGTTGACATGAAACGCTCATACGTCCACATCTCATGCAAATACATGGGACCCAGTGCCTCTATCTGTGGAACCAAGTGCACCACAAGGTGACCCATAATATCGAAGAATGTTGGAGGAAAACACATCTCAAACTATGACACTGTCTCCGCTGCAAATTCCTTAAGAGATGTCAACTCATCACGGTCGATCACCTTCTGTGAGATCCTGTTGAAGAAGTAGCACAACTGTGTGACTGCAACCTTTATCCACACTAGATTTATAGCCCTGATGACAATAGGGAGGAAAGTAGTCAGCATGGTATGACAATCATGTGAGTTGTAGTTGGTGAGTGTAAGGTCTTTCATTGACACAATACTTCGTATGTTAGAGCAGAATCTAGATGGGACCTTCAGATTCTTCAACCACACACACATTGAATGTTTCTCATCATTGTTGAGGTTGTAGCTTGCTGCCGGGAGATGGTGCTTCCCATTTTCTTGAAGAACAGGGTGGAGTTCTTTTTTTATGTCTAACTGTACCATGTCCAGACGTGACTTTAGTCCTTCCTTTGTCTTGCCCTTTATGTCTAGCAAGGTTCCAATTAGGCTTTCAAACACGTTCTTCTGAACGTGCATACCATCGATCGCATGGTGTAAGTCCAACTCAGGCCAGTATGACAAATACTCAAAGAAAATAGATTTCTTCTTGAACGTAGCCCCTGGAGTTGGTTTGACATTCTTTCTTGGTTTTCCGTCTATTGTCTTCTTCCCAAAAACAAATTTAAGGTTCCTGACTAGGTTGAAAACTCTTTTGCCTTTACTGTTGTCTAGTGGGGCAGTAGGCTAGAGTTCAATGTTATTGTCGAAGTACTTATCCATCTTCTTCTGGCGGTACCTGTGTGAAGAATCATTGCCCTAGTTGGTTTCGGCGATTAACGACAATTAGAGATTATTATGGCTAACGTGTGTTTTGCAGAGGCTATGCGTAGCTTAGCCATAGTGATCAACATGAATGGGCTCTATTGGTCATCACTTAGCCCCCAAGATGGATATTGTTTCGGTTTTCAAGGAGACATGATGAAGACCCTAGAATGATAGGCTAAGTGCCATAAGGAGATGAAGGGCACTTAGAAATAGATAGGGCTTCTCTTTTTACCTTTGACCGTACTATTAAGAGGGGTTGAGATTAGTAGCTTGACTTAGGAAAGCTTCATGACTTAGGTGTGGTGCACACTTGACTTCCTTAGCTCTAAGCAAGCCTACGTTGACCGTAAGATAGCCTAGAACAACTTTCATATTCATCGTGACGAAAAACGAAGTTGATAGAACTGTTTTCTGGGCGTCGGACGCTCCTGACAGGGGCGCCGGACGCTGTCCTTCGGCGTCGGACAGAGGCGTCGGACGCTGAGTGGTTAAGTCCACAGCATCCGTCGACCTACCAGTGGGGATGTTTTCTGGCTAAGATTTTCAAGGTCCGTCGGCCAAGCGTCGGACGCTGGGAAGAGCGTCCGTCGACCTTCCAGAGAGGGTGTTTTCAGCCCGAGCCAAGGTGTAGCGTCGGACGCTGGGAACAGTATGTCAGAACTAGCCGTTGGGCAGGGCGTCGGACCGTCCGTTGCCTAGGCGCCGGAGCGTCCGTCGCCCAAACTATGAACAGAAACTAGCCGTTGGGGCATGCGACGGACCGTCCGTTGCCTAATCAACAGAGCGTCCGTCGCCAACTTAAGTTGCCAGCCCGAGGCAGTTTTCAGAGGGTCTATTTATAGCCCCTGCCACTTCTCTCCCACTAGGCCTTTGCTCATTTGAGTTACTGAGTTTGTTGAGAAGGTTGGGAAGAGAGCAAGAGCCCTAGAGAGAGAGAGTGATTCGCGAATCCATCCATCCTCTCTCTAGTTCATCCAAGAGTTCAAGTGTGCATCCTCTAGTTGTGAAGCTTGAGTGAGTCAAGCGAAGATCGAGGCTTGTTACTCTTGGTGATCGACATCACCTAGACGGTCCGGTGGTGCTCGGAGGAAGGTGATCGCCGGAGGATTATCGGCGGCCCTTCTCCATCGACGTTTGTGATCGGTTGTGGGCGATTCACCGAGCCGGAGTGGCGAAGAATCAGCCCGTAGAGAGCACTCATCCCTTGCGCGGGATTGAGGGGGAGCTATACCTTGCGAGGTGCTCCAACGAGGACTAGGGGGGAGTGTCGACTCCTCGATACCTCGGCAAAACATCACCATGTCAAGCATCTCTTTCCCTAGCTCTTTACTACCGCATTACTTTCCGTACTTGTCATTCTTCTCATACTAGAATTGTGTAGGAAGTTTTCGCTTTCAATTGACTTGTTACCGCTTTCTAGCTAGGACACATAAGCGGTAGGCACTAGGGGGTTAATTGGCTCTTTATAGGTTTAATTCTTGTTTAGAAATTAAAAAGAGCCCAATTCACCCCCCTCTTGGGCATCTTGATCCTTTCACTGTGTCCTTTCGATAAGAAGCGTCTGTGCCTCATGTACACTATCTTCTTAGATGCAGTAAGGGACACGTGAGCGGTTTCATCTATGCATAACACACAACCAACCTTTCCCTTGAACTGCCCTGATAATGTGAAGAGAGCAGGGTAATCGTTGATGGTAACAAAGATAATTGCTCTCAACGTGAATGATTCTTGGCGGTACTTGTCCCACATTTTAACACCTGTTTCCCACAATATCTTCATGTCTTCCATTAAGGGCTCCAAGAAAACATCCATGTCAACTCTAGGCTGTGTAGGTCCAGAGATAAGGATTGTTAGCATGAGATACTTTCGCTTCTGCATCAACCATGGCGGAAGGTTGTAGATGGTGAGGATCACCGGCCATGTGTTGTGCGTGCTGCTCCTCTTAGCAAATGGATTCATTCTGTCAGTACTCAGTGCAAACCTAACATTTCTTTGTTCCTTTGCAAAGTCTTCGTGGTTGTTATTGAAATCTATCCACTGCTTGCCATCGGCTGGGTGCCGAAGCTTCCCATTGTCTTTGATGTGCTCATTAGAAGCATGCCAGCTCATAAGTTTGGAATCCTCTGGGTTAGCAAACAAACACCTCAATCGATCGACCATAGGCAGGTACCATATCACCAAAGTAGGAATCTTTTTCAGCGCATAATAGTCTACTTCTTCTTTTTCTTTGCTCGTGGGTTTTGAACTCTGTTGGGTCTTCTTTCGCTTCTTTCCTTTACTCACCACTGAGGCAGCACAGTGTTCCTCTTTGTAGTCTTTATTCGTTTTATACCTACTTGCATTACACTTTAGACAGCTCTCCATGTCCTTATATTCGTCACCTCGATATAGGATACAGTGATTTCTACAAGCATGGATCTTCTCAACACCCATCGTGAGTGGATTGATTAGCTTCTTTGCATAGTACGTGTTAGCAGGCACTTTGTTTTCCTTTGGAATCATGTCTGTGATAATACTCAAGAATGCATCAAAGCCAGCATCACAAATACCAAACCTAGCTTTGCATACCAACAACTTTAGCACCGAACGCAAGGTCGTGAACTCTTTGGTGCAACCCTTAGACTCATCGTACAAAGACTCTTTTGCTGCCTTCATCAGGGCCTCCATACCTTTCTTGAAGAACATTGATGGATCTTCTGCATAACGACGCAACATTGCCTCCAGGAATTCTGCATCTTCCGCAGCCATATTATTTTGTATCACATCAGTTCCGACGCCTTCAATTCCTCCAGCGAAATCATGATCAAGACCATCGGTGATATGTTGTTGTGTCTCGTGTACTAACTGAAACCCACCGTCAACAAGCATATCTGGACCATCGACGTCGATATTTGCACGACTAACAGTTGTATAAGGCACAAAGCTCTCCTCTCCATGCTTTGTCCAAATCAAGTAATCCTTCATAAATCCTCGGCGGACAAGATGAAAAAGGATTTGTTGATGATCATCAGATACAACAACATTTCCGCAGTCCATGCATGGACAATGTATGTGCGTCTTCTTTGTTCTCGAAGCATGGTTCTTAGCGGCATCAATAAACTTATGAACCTCGGGTATGTATGCTGCATCTAGTCTTGATAACTTATACATCCAGAATGACCTCTCCATCGATCAATACCTGATTTTCAGAAGGGACAGACGACAAATATTATGTAACCATCTTAATCAACCTGACTTGAACAAAATGGATTAAAACTGACCTTTCTTAGCAATCTCCTTCCAAGAAATGAGGATGAAAACCTCCCCACCTTATAAATGTGGCTCTCCAAAATCACCTCCTTCCAACAGTCCTCAAATCAAAATGCCTCCTTTCTGTGTAAATGAAGCTAGGGTTTAGGGTTTAGCTAGGGATTATTAGCTAGGGTCACTGGATTATTTAGCTAAGGATTTATGATTTATCTAGTGATTATTAGCTAGGGTCACTGGATAATAAATTTAATCAACCTCACATGAATAAACAAAGAAAATAACCTAGGTGTTCTTCTCTCTCACTCATGGTGAAACCCTAGATCCAAAATGTGGATAAAATTGAGCAAAAGGGACATAAACTAACCTTGGAGAAATATAAATACAAAAATGTAGCTATTGTACAAATATATATCTATCCATCTTATTTTAGTCACCTAGCTATAAATATAAATACAAAAATGTAGCTATTGTAAATATAAATATATCTTAGAGAAATAATATCTATTCATCTTATTTTAGTCACCTAGCTAGAAACAAATATATATCTTGGAGAAACTAAATCAAGAAGAAGCACAATAATATATATCTATCCATCCTAATTAAGTGACCTCATTACTAGAAATAAATACAAAAATGTAGCTCTTCTTCTCTCTAGCTAGCTTATGAAACCCTAGATCCAAAAAAGAGTACAAATTGAGCAATCGAGGTTAAAAGAGGCCAAAAGAGATCAAAACCTCTCTCCTTGTATTTTGAAAAATTTGGACCTCCAAAATCGCCTCCAATGGAAGGTGGCGGCTAGAACTGTAGCTGGTCGGGAGGAAGAAGAGAGTGAGGGTCGGGACTGTGGTATATATAGGCAGGCCTTACCACTGGCGGTTGACATAACCCAACCGTCAGTGTAAATCGACCCACTCCATTTACACTTCAGTGGTAATCCATCTCCACTAGCGGTTGGCATAACCCAACCGCCAGTGTAAATCGACCCATTTACACTGGCGGTTGGATTATGTCAACCGCCAGTGGAGATGGATTACCACTGGAGTGTAAATGGAGGATTTACACTGGCGGTTTGGTTATGTCAACCGCCAGTGATAGTCGATCACCACAGGCGGTTGGCAACTTTGCTAGGGCCATTTCAAACCATAGACGGTTGGTAGCCAAAACTACCTGTGGTGTATTTCGGGGGACGCCAGCAAAAACCGTTTTTTTACTAGTGAGAGCCTGCGCAAGCGAGGCTCGGTGACGTCGTGACGGCTCATTCATTGGAGGATTGTGCTCGCAGCCAGCAACACCTTCACCCCCTCCTCGATAGGACATGCGTGACACACGTGAAATATAATAAAGAAATATTTAATCTATTAGTTAAGCTACATCAAGATACGTATATTTTTTTTTGAGTATCGGAAGAAATCTCAAGAAAAAAAGGGAATAAGTTGGTATGTGACTTGCCAATTAACCTAGTGGCAGATCAGCCTCTACTTTCATGCACTTGCAAACAATACTACCTGTGAGTACTGATCAGTTTTCATCATGCTGTTGCCAAAAAATAAAAATTAAAAACTAACCATTCTGACGTTCGTATACGACCTGTCAGTGTACGTTGGTGCTGCTTTGAAACATTGTCCCTTTGGGAAACAAGGGATCACGTTCACTTTGTCGTGTCACTGTTGTTGCTGCATTGAGATATGATTCCTTTGAAAATATCTATGATCACCACTTTAAAAATGGTTTTAAAGATTGCCCATTTTTATATACAAAGATGGCCAAAAAGTGTCTGCCTCTAAAAAATACTAGTGATTTTTTAGGATGATGGTCCATATATGTTTATAGTTTCAAAAGAACATCTATGTAAGATTTGTGAGACGGGTCTTTTATGAGTGTGACATCTTTAAAAGACCTGTTCCTATAAATAGTTGTAAAAGTTAAAACTTTTGCATATGAAATTGGATGAAACTTTATATCAATATTATAGATATCAGTGACATCTATAAATTTGTAGGTGGCAATTTTTTTATTTCAAATAATTTAGAGTGCCAAAATACGGTTTAATTATTTATTTTAAAATTTTAAAATTAGAATTTTTAAACGACCTTGGATGTTAACACGGTCCATACATAAGTTGTAGCTACGAATACCATCTATGAATAATTGTAGTTGATAATTTTTTGTTTTAAAATCATTTATAGTCTTAAATTTTTGTTTTATGTTAGATTCAAAATTCAATATTTAGAATTTTTAAATGACTTTGGACCTTGACATGATCTATACCCAATTTAGTTTAATAAATATCATCATCTACATAAAACATTTTTGTAAGAAATCTACATTGAACATTGACATGATCTATACTTGTATTTCGAAATACTAACGCATAGAGAAGTGATAAAGATCCTCATCTACACCGGTTGCAGTGTACATCATACTTGAACCGTATAAAATTTTATATCATGCACTACCCCACAAATATACCTGTAACTCGAAACTTGATGGGTTTTACCTTATTGGGGTATGTGTATTGACTATTTTTCTACACATGGGTATTTTAATAAGAAAAAAAATCAGAACTCTTTGTGTGTATGGATATGATTCTACGGTACCCAAACCATAAACTCATGGGTATATGTATATCTGATATGCAATTGTAATTTAGCAATGCCCCGACTAAACAATACTCTAAAACACTATCAACTTTCAACTAGGACACCTTGTGTCATATATTAAAAAAGAGCTATATATATATAGATCACTTTTTTTTTTGTTACAATTGGTACATATTTACAGAGATAAATTTTATTATGGTTTGGAAAAATTGAGTTGGCGAGGAGAGGTCGAGTGGCTAGAAAAATTGAGTACCAAAGAAAAAGTACCAAAAAAATATCAAATGAATGCGAATTTGGTGGGTCTACATTATCAGCGTTTTCTATATTTTTATTGTTTACCTAAGGATAAATTAGTAAACTCATATTGCATATAATCAATTGACAGCGTGGTTACACCATATGGTTTGGAAGAATCTAATTTTTTTAGTACTAGTCCCAGTACCTCTGTTTTTCTAGCCACTCATCACTCTCCTCACTAACAATCCTCATTTTTCTATCCATAATAAAGTTTCTCATAGTATATATATATACAACCAAACACTTATGAAGATATGTAGCATAAAATAAAATTGACAAAAACATGACATGCCCAAAGCAAACCATTTCCGTCCATAGTTTCAAAGCCAAAGAAGGGAGCCCGGTGGGGCATCAATATATCTATCTAGATTTTCACTTTTTTTTTCTTAAAAGACAACAAACGACTTCTAATGAGATTTCGCTACACCACTTACAGACATTGTGTAAACCACCAGCATCCGAAGTTACCCCTCAAACAATTCCTGCAGCTGTGACTCCAGTTGCTCAATGCTGTACCTTGCAGATTTTTGCTGCTTCTCCAAGCAATTTTCCATATGCATTCGGTACACTGGGATAACCTTATGAAATATTGCCTCCCGGACCTTATTCCGGACCAGAGGATTACTAACTTTCCAAGTTTTATGCACCCGGTAGGTCGTCTCGAAAAGTAAAGTGAACTTGTCGAGCAATTGGTGGGCCGGCCACAAGATCTCCCGTACTCGGGTCCGTCTTAACACACAAGATATGACAGGTGTCCATGAAGTATCTACATATCCTGCAATGAACATGTCGAGTTGGTCATGACGCTGCAACAACCACACTTCTCCTAGGATCCGTCCCAAATCTTTCTCTATCTTGGCTTCCTGAAGCATGAAGTGTACATTGTTCAGCAGGAACATCTGTTGCTGCCCTGGGAGTTGCAAACCTTTTGAGTTCCTATCCAGCATCGACTCCAAAGAAGAGATCAGCTGCCCAACCAGTTGATGAAATGCTTTCAGGTCACCCTTCAGCATTAGACAGACTGTGCTCTTGTGTTGAACCAGCACCCGCACATGATCCATGACATGCCTTGTGAAGGGATGGACACCAGTGTCAGAGATGTCCAAACGACGCGCTATCACCAGATCGTTTTGCTCAACAGATAGCTTAACAAACATGTCTGACAGTCGGTGTATTATCCCTTCAGCATCTGCAATAATGGACTCCTTAGTTTGACCCGAGAGCAATGCTAATATTGTCGGCATGCTATAATTCAGTGCTTGGTACATCATCACCAGATTTACCATTTTGGATAGATCAGGCTTAAGTGCTGTATTGGTATCCATGTGAACTGGATCAATTGGTGCACCCTGAATCTGAATGCACACAGAATCAGCTGCTCTAAGCAACTTCCTGATAGATTGTTTTGCAATTGCTAAGAAATAATCCTCCTTGAGTACATTGAAGTAACCAAGATCCCGTCCATTCAATTGTCTTTGCATCTCACTCAACAAACCAACGATGATGTGCATCGCCGTTGTCCAGACCTTCAGTAGAATTTCATTGGATTCTTCCTTGTGACCGCCCAAAATGTTATTGATGTCAAGGATTTCAAGGTAACTGTTGGACATGTGTCAATAAGTCATTCATAATAAGTAGAAGGGTAACGCATAGTTTTCATTCTCAACCTTGTATGGTAGTCCAATTTTTAATCTTGAACTACGGAATTTTAATATTGAACTATGGAACAGATGCCCTCCAACTGTCATCAGACAAATTTGGTTCTCTTGCTGGTTTCAAAGGTGATTTGCTATTTTATGAAAATAATCAAAATCTAATTTGTTGTCTACAAATTCATAAATAATTTATTTAAAACAACTCATTAAGACCCAAATAACTCTAAATATACCACCAACAAATGGGTGATACTTTTAGATCAAAACAGAGTTTTATTACTTTTACAAAATAGAAACCCACCTTTGGAACCTACAACACGACTACTGAATGTTCCCGGTTTTGACTGCTCATTAGTCATTACCTAGTGTCGTAGTTTAAGATTGAAAATCTAACAAGTGTCTAATTTTGAGGTTAAAAAGTGTGATTTAGCCTAATACGTAGACTAATATGTTTAATTTGATACTAAAGGGACTGCAATACTTAGAAATGGCATATGACTAGGGGCCAGGCCCTCTATGAATATGAAATATCCACTGATTTTTTGAAATTGAAATAAATTTTGAAAATTTAACACTGTGTCCTCCTTAACAGTAAAAAGCTACGGAGTAACTTCCTGGCTACCCCCCGAGGTAGTATCTTTGTTAGAAATCCTTGGAAAATAAGAAACTAAAAGTTGATATACAGAGCTAGCATGATTGATTGTGATGAAAATAATAAACTACGACAGTACTACATACGCAACACACACATACCTGGCAAGTTGAGCAGAGTCTCGATGGATTGCCCGTCGGAGCATTTCTTGGTATCCGCCTTCGATCATGACGCCTGCAATGTCATTAAGGGTGGACAACTGCTTTCTGTCGATAAGATTAAGGTGCATGCGTCGGAATGCCTTGTCACTCCGGACGGACATGTCCTCAAATAGATGGGGCAGCGCCGAGAGGAATCCTCTTGAGCTGCCACTGGTGCTGCCAGTGAAGGAAGAAGCAGAGGAACTCGGCCATGAGTTGGAACGGGAGCTGTCGCGGCAGCAACTGCGCCTGACGGACTCCCAGATGGACACAGGCGAGATACCCAGGTGGTGATCATGTCTCCAGATCCGGATGTGGCAGAACTCCATTGCCAGCGAAGACATGGCCTTGTCGAGGAGCTTCACACGGGTACGGTCATGGATGTCGTCGCTGGATGTCGTTGCTGCCGTGCCAGGAGGCAGCTGCCGCTGAAGCATCAGCATCACCTTTGCAGCGGCCAGGTATCTGGTGAGCCGTAGCCTGTCGTCCGCGAGTAGCTCCCAGGAGATAGGGTTCAGATATGCCTCTATGTCGCTGAGGAGAGAACTTGATGCTTCCTTACTTCACAGTTCACACCAGATAGGCAGGCAGGCAGGGGGCAGAAACAGTCGTTTGGTGAACTGCTCAATGAATTCCAGAACGATCGAGTAGGAAGGCGGATGATCTAGAGTAACAAAAGCAAACCTGCTGAGTAATGGCATCGAGGAGTCCGGCGTGAAGAAGGGAGAGATCACACCGGAAGGACGGCCACCGTGGACGCGACCCTCCAGGTCGCCGACGACGCCGAGGGAAGCCGCGGCGAGCCACTCGCCGCGAACGCGAGCGTCCCCCGGGAGAGGGGAACTATTCGCCATCGTGATCAGTTCTTCTGGTCTCCTGCGATTCTTTGTTGGCGCTAGCTGTTGTCTACGGTCGTCGGTCAACCTCCGAGCTAGCGAGGCTCTCCGGCGAGTTGGAAGAAGGTTTCTCTATGCTCTTCTTCTCTCTCTAGTCTACCGATCTTCACGGTCCCCGTCACTAGCTGCGTGTCGTCGTGGCAGGTTTGGATGCCGTCAGAGTTGATGCCGATCGATCACTAGCTGATGCTGATCGAGGTAAGCTTCGCCGAAACTGGAGCTAAACTCTACGAATTCTGTATAATTCACTTGCTAAGTAGGAGTAAAAGAAAATAGCAAGTGAAGAATAAAATAAAATAAATATCGACATTAATATATCCTTCTATCGTTGTTAGGGATGGTAACCGGTTTATATTTATATACCTGATGCATGGCTGACGTGTATCACACGTCACCTATATCCATACTAGTATATTTGTCCGTGCTAACGCTACGGTTTTATCTAGGAAATGCTATAAAAAATAATTAATTTATTTTTGTAAAGTTTAACTTATACACACTTATATTTGAGTCTAAATATAGTGTCCGTGCTAACACCACGGCTTTATTTTAAGGATATATATGTGAAAAACTAAAGGACAATAGCCTTAAGCATCTAAGGCTATGGTAAAATCCAAAACACAATCAAATTTATCTTGATGATGCAAACAACGGATCACTTCGACCAGCTATTCCCTACATTAGAACAACATGAAAGACGAGTTTGTTAAAACTGAAATGAAAGAGAAATCCTTCTCCAAGAAAAATAAATATTATGCATTTAACATTGAGCAATATGTACTGAGGCTGCGACTGCTAATCATTTAAGTTTTTCAAAACTATTGAACCCTACATGATCAATGTTGCACATATCCCTATTACTCATTCACTGTTCATATGAAGTATGAGCAGATAGGATCAAACTTTGTATAGGTGTACTTTCCCAATAGATAAAATACCTACAAACAACACTCTTTCAGTAAAAGTTTCTTCAATCGTGGATTTTGACAGCACGACCAAATAACAGTTTCAAAGGACACCATCTGATCATTAAAATGTACTACTTCATTCTGCTCTAACAAGCATTATTCTGTGTGCGTTCTAAAAGATTCAGAAGTAAAAAAAAAAAGGCGCATCATCTCACAGAATCGCGAGGCCGCACATGGCTGAAGGCAACGACCTGTGGCAGACTGGCAGGGAGGCAAAAAGACAGTGAGGTGGGGGCGGGAGGTGGAGAGGTGTCGTTGTACCCGGTGGGCAGTCCATCGACGAACGTGAGCAGCATCTTGAGCTTGCTGCCACCGTCGGCCGCGAGGCCAGTGAGCACCCACTCCTGCCCAACCTTGGTGCTGACGGATACGGTAGCCATGCCTGTCGGACGCCCAGAGGTGCCCTGGACTATCGTGCTGGCGGACAGCGGCGGCGTCCTGGCATCCTTGAACGACGCCTGTGGTGGCCTGGTGGGCTCATAGGTTTGAGCCTGCGCCTGGGTCTTGGGCTAGCACCCAGGCCCGACCTTGTTGACGAGCACAAGCGCGTTGCTGGTGACCTACGCGACCTCGACGACCTTGCCGCGGATGGCGGCGCGCGTGGCGGCGTCGACGCCGCGGGAGGAGAGGCCGTCGAGGCAGGTGTTCTCATCGATGAGCGTGGCGCTGCACGAGGATTGCACGTTGTTGAGGTGCCACTTGAACGCGGCGTCCTGGAGTGGCTCATCCCGGCGCCGACCCCTGCGTCGCGTCGTGGAGGTGGCCCACGCTGTCCGCCAGGTTCTCCAGGCAGTCTCGCACGGGGCGCGCCGCCGGCGCCGACCCCAACGCGTCGCTCTTCCTCGCCACGCCCTTCTTGTGGACGGAGCCGGAGCCGGAGCCGGAGCCGCACAGGCGGCCCACGTACGCCGACGCAGCAAGCATGCGGTCCGCGCTCACCGATAGCGCGGGGCGCGCCAGATCCCACGGACTCCGCGGCGGCGGGGAGCCCGAGCTCCCGTACGTTGCCATGGTGGCCTGCCCTGATGATCCATGTGGGAGAGATCGTCGATGCCCTGTTGGCCTGACGATTCATGGCGGAGACGGCGGCGTCCAAAAACCTAGCCGCGTCGCGAACCAGTAGGAGGCGGCCGAAGTTGCCTACTGCGTTTTTTTTTGTTTTTCCGCGGTCGCTCGAAAATGAGAAGGAAAAAACAAACAGCCACAAGATTCGAACCGTGGCTGTATGGTGCGGGCGTTGTCAGGCGTGGGTGATAGGGGCGAGGGTGTGACAGGCAGGTGAGAAGCGTCGGACAAACATCGTCTGTGAGTATTTGGATATGTCGTTGATGTGTCACGAGCCTTTGATTTTAATGGAGGTAAATTATTGTGTGTAATTTCTTGGGTGCACGAAGGTTAGATCACTCAGTGGGGGACGTTTGTGTGGGTGAACGTAGATTTATTTGAAGAATTCAATTATAGTAGAGATTATTCATTAGAATTTGTATGAGTAATAAAAGTACTACATGGCCGGTATTCAAACTTGCAAGGACGTATCATGCTAGTCCAAGTACTCATAAAGTAAGTGTATCGTTTTGGTTCTTAAACTTGTCAAGATGCCAGTCCTCATTGACACATCCATCATCCATATGAATCAGCAAAGATGCAATGCGAGAGACTAGCTCAAGCACTTTCGTCGCAAAAAGAAAAAAAAAAGACTAGCTCAAGCATCCTGTCATCTTATTGGGTGCAACGACTTAAAATGGTAGTGCCCTGCCAAAGGCCATACTCCCAGGGCAGCACCAAATGTTCCTGTTGAACAATATACACTTCATGCTTCAGTTTACTCACGAGCCATCCTAAACTCACGGTCCATTTGGCAGGGCTCCGACTTCTCGTAACTCCTCGCAAGGTACCCCATGAAATAGGCATATGAAAAATGGCTTTTTATTAATAGTCAGAAACAACTAGAGTCGTTTTTCTATATATAGAGAAGCCGGGGTAAAAAAAAAAGTTTCTCCCAACTCTTTCTCACAAACCTATTAGGGCTTCCCAGTGGCCGACTCAACATCCGACGTGGAACAGATGATTTGTAGGTGAACCAACCCATCACCATTGGAGGAGCCAACTCATCCGATAAGATAGAATGATCCGATTCGTCTGCATGAGTCTACTCCTGCGGATTAAAGAAAGGAAGGCAGAACAACTAACATGCGCTTGTGAGATGAGCAATAGCAAAGGGAAGTAGGGTTTTTATTGGCAATGGGAAGGAACAGCTACCGACATCACCAGACATAGTTTTTTTTTAATAGAATGGGACCTACGTAGCTCAACTTCGTGCAGAAATCGACTCAACTGGTATCTAACGTTGTTGTCCTTTTACCGGATGCATCGACTCACCACTGCGGATGCTCTTATAAATTACAAAACTTCCCGAGCTATTTGTGCCAAACTTTTTTCAAAGCGGTTCTAACTTTGTTATAGAAGTTGTTCTTCACGAGAAACTAAAGCCGAAGAAATCAGAGTCCTACTAAACAAAACCTTACATATCACCCTATCATAGTCATACATACACACTTTCGTGCCACACTTGCATGTCCATATGTCGATTCAAACATGCACATGTTCGTCCTAATTTTTGGAAACGCTCGGTTCTCTTTCTCTATATATATGTTGGCTCCATTTGGATTCCGGATAAAATGGTAATGGCATCCGAAGAATTGCAACGCTGGGCTGAGGCCTGAGAGACATAGGCCGGTCGAAGTACTCCGAAGGTCCTGATGGCCAGCAGCAGCAGCCCATGAATCTACTACACGGGCCAGATTACTACACCACCGGCTGGCCCAGGCCCAAGGCACTATGATATCAGGTTTTTCCTTCGTGATGTTCACGTCTTTTGTACTCAATCCACCTCAAAAATATAAATTATTTTAAAAATCTTGAAAAGTTAAAGTATCTTAAATTTAATTAAAATTTATATGATAATTTATGATATCAATTAAGTCTTATTAGATTATTCGTCAATATATTTTTGCAGTATACTTATTTAATGTAATAAATTTTTTAGAATATTTTTATAATTTTAATCAAATTTAAGATACTTTGATTATTTAAGATTATTAAAATATAACTTATAATTTGAAACTGAGGGAGCAGGTGCCAAACGATGTAAAACACTCCCCTCCTAAAAAAAAAGATGTAAAATACTATAACGCAACAAAGTCGATCTGGGAAAGGCCGCAAATGAGACTTTGCATATCTTTTGACCAGTGTACGTTCTTGCAGTTGCACCCACACTGTACGTTCAGACACGTACGGTGCGGTACGGGTTTATTATCCGTCCGTTGTTTTTCGGGTGTAATATATAAAACACAAAACGCACGCACGTGTGGATGGTCATCAATTTGCGTCACACACACACACACACGTATATATATAGGTAATTAAGAACAATTAGCAGGCGTCAACATTGAACGTCTGAACTGAAGGAATCCGTCATATGGTACGCTGAATGAAGATGCAAGCTGATCGAGGGAAGAAGCTGAAAGTATACATAGTTTGGCGCCTCCTTCGTTTGGGAGTTGGGACCAATTACTTAATAGATGATATCATGGAGTTGGACCATTGCAAAGTTTGCAACTGGCCTAATAAGTGCGGCGCCCTCCATCTATGGGCACTCTCGATCACTCTCAGTTGTATAAATAAAGCTAGGCAACTATTTATTTATTATAGTGATTACAGTAGTACTCAGCTCTCATTCCCTAAATAGATAGATTTCTAGAGTTGTCTTAAGTTGAACTTTTTAAACATTGACAGATTTTTAGAAAAAAAACATTAATTTTATAGTATCAAATTAGTATCATTAGATTTACTGCAGGATATACTTTCACATGGTCCTTATTTTATGTCATACATATTACTCCCTCCATCCAAAAATTGGAGTCATTTTAGGGTCGTGCGCAGTGACCAAGGTGAGGTGGCGCATACAGATGATGCAATTAATTTCTCCAGTGAGAGGAGCCGCGTGCAGATAATTGAATTAATTGGGCCAGTGAGAGGAGTTGCATGTGTCTAGAACGGCGTGAAAACTGTGGTCCTAGCTTTAGATGACTCCGATTCTTGGAGATTTTATTTTTGGTAAGATGACTCCGATTTTTGGATGGAGAGAGTATCTTTTCTATAAAGTTAGTCAATGTTAAAAAAATTTGACTGACACAAATTTTAGGAATTGATTTATTCAGGTCAGAGCAGTACTCTCGGCCCTCTATCCCATAAAAAAGATCACTATAGGACTTGTCATGGTCAAAAAAAAATTCTTAAATTTAACTAAATTTGTAGAAAATATTAGCAAGATGTATATCTTCAAATAAGTTTATTATGAAACATATTCAAAGATCTATTAAGTAAGTTTATTATAAAAATATATTCAAATATCTATCAATGATATTACTAATTATGTAAATAATACTATAAATATTAATATTTTATTATATATACTTAGTTAAAGTTAAATATTTTGCTAAAAAAAGTTAAAGTTAAATATAGTTGACTGTTCAAAAAACAAGAAAATGACTCTTTTATGGGACGAATGGAGTACAATTCTTAGCTAGCTAGTATCATCCGGCCGCACCACACTTTGACTTTATTGTGCAATATATATAAGTGTGGTGTATATATGGTCCGAATTCTCAAAAATAATGTTACTGGAAATAATTAATACTTATATTATATATCCCACAGCCCTACCCAACCAATTTGGCGATGTATGTAGATATTGATGTATTTAAACTATATAATTTTAGCTAAATATTAAAAGGTTTAACTTAGTATAAAACTAAAATCACCTAAAGTTCAAAAGGATGAATGGACACAACTTTTTTTTTAATTTGGATGGTTCCATCCCCATAGCCACCGTGGATGTATGTATGGATGAGTACACTATAGAAGAGAGATAATACAACCCATGCACATCCAACGGGTATGGATCTGATGAGAGCATATCCTCATGAACATATTTAGGTCTTGTTTAGATACCACTAACCAAACTTTAGTCAACTTTAGATCTAAATATCTAAAACATATATGAACTAAAACTGATCTACTCCCTCCGTCCCAAAATAAGTGTCGTTTTCGCTTCCCGATAAACAACTGTCGGCAATTATATATTAAAATATATAAATATTTATGTTAAGTAATTAGTATCATCAAAAAGATCTGTTTGTCTAGTTTTTTAATAAATTTATTTGAAGATATAAATATTGTACGTATTTTCTACAAATCAAGTCAAAGTTGTGGCACGAAAACCTAAAATAACACTTATTTTAGGACGGAGGGAGTATGTTTTAGCTATATGTCTAACTAGTCATTTACTATTGGTGGAAAATATGATAATATATATGGTGTCCATAACTGTCTATGTTTAGGGAATTTTTGTACCTTTTAGCTAGTTCACTTTTAATTAATCCATATATCAAAACACCACTTAACTAAAAATGGTCAATCTAAACTTTCGCTCAACTAAATTTTAGTCCATCACTTGGTCCATACCATACATACGTAGGCAGCCTCAACAAGAATACTTTACTTTTCTTTCTAGGTAAGCTAAACTGGCTAGCTAAGCTAGGAGTGGATAAGACCCTGTTGAGATTGGGAATCTATGGAGTGAGTACAATAATGGGACGAACAGATTTTGCGCACGTGCAAATTTAAAAGGTACCTTTGGCCTTTACTAGCTTACCTTGCGTGTTTGAACAAACAGTGCAGGGTACACGTACGAACTCTTGTTGCTTGTCCAGTTAAATTATCATAAATACTTATGTTTGACTTGCATGCCGCTACGCTGCACATGCTGTGTGCACACTCAGCTCATTGCTCACCTACGTTTGGTAACTAGCTACCACATGTCCTGTGCGCAGAAGAAAATTATGTCTATAGGGTAAGTAGGTCCCGTTTGATAGAGCTCTCGTTCACTGTTAATGCACTGTTTGTATGCTTCTCTTTTCTTCTCTCATATAACCAACACTGGCGCGCGGATACAGTGGGTATTCCTGCAACTTTTTCTTGCATTCTTAGTGTATATATATATAATACATGGCATTAGAAAGTCAAAAATTTCTTCTCTATTTTTTCTCTAGCTTATTTTGTGTGTATTTTTTTTAACATTTTTTTGTTAGCTCATTTGTTTCTTGCTTGTTAGTATGTTCCATTGTTTCTACAAATCGAAATCTAATCATACATTTTCCAATCCCATTATCTATTGACTCAACATTGTCCCACCAAATATAAGTATAAATCATATCTCGCTTTCAATCCCGTATTCAAGATAAATTTAAATATGCACATTACAATATTTATCAACGTGGAAATTAAGTTGATGTTCTTTCTTATTTCTTTCGAAACTCCTAAAAGATAACGCAAATCTTATAATTGTTTTTTACTTTTCAAAAGGCCATTGTGTGTATTTCACTTGTAATTTGGTTTAAGACCTATACTCATGACACACGCTTATATGAGTTACAATCACTCACGGGTCATAGTGGCAAAAAAATAGGCTATCAGTCAGTCTGGCTCCAATACCTTCCCACCTTAAAGGCTGGGGCACTAGACCCAGGATGCCTCTCCACCCCTTCTGCCTTGGGCCCTGACACCCTCACGCCCTATCCCGACAACCCGACCCAACTCGATGACTCCTCAACTATACGAATAAGTGAGTCATTGGTGCGAATAATTCCTTAGTCCCAATTCCCAGATCTATGACGCTAGTCGTTGGTGTGGTTTGACGTCAACTTTGAACGCGGGAATACCTAAGGTTAAAATCTTGGCTCCGCCACTGATAACCAATGTTGCGGAGAAAGCCAATTTGTTTTTACTTCTCTGGGTTTCAGCGGTTTTCTGAAAAGAGAAGATAAAAGAAAAGCTCATGTGAAAAAAAAACTAGAGTCGATAGAAACCATGCATGCAAAACGAACTTTAGTAGCGTGGACCTAAAATCGAGGGAATAGATCAGAAAACCCAACCAGCAGCACATGTTCCACACATATTAAAAAAAACAAAAGGTTGCCAATGTTGGAAGTAGATCAAGACGAAGATGATTTACATGTACTGAGACACATGCATGCCGCAGTACATGTACATAGGCGTCGTCGGCCGGCGTGTTTACATGTATACGAGGACGACTGTCGTGTAGTGTAGGTGTAGTATATGTGATCTCTGTTTTATCTCCAGAAAAAGAAAAGAACACATGCATGCATGATTTGGATGTGCAATGTGTTGTCACCCTCGATTTACTTCTTTTGCAATCGGGGCATGCGACTTATCATAAGCAAAGGCTCTCATGCATCTCTGTGCTTTTGTCAGTGGCACTACTGTGTATAGGAGAGGAGCGTGTGTGGCATGCATGCATGTCTCGATATGTCCTAGGAAAAGGGTCGTCGGGGTGGTGGCGATGATATGATGTGATCGAATGACGACGACGACCAAACAAAATAAATAATTGGCATAGCTAGCTTCTGGATCATGCATCATGTAGTATGCGTGGTCTCGTCATCGATCTCATCTTCAATTCATCCCTAAAGAATCTGAATCTTATCTATCTATCTATCACTACTAGAAATTTAAAATTCCTTTATAATGCTACCGTCAGGGAAAATAAAAATATTTTCATGAAAATATATGTATCATCATAAAAAAAATATAGCTATAAAATTTCTTACGGTACACTTACCGTCAGAGAAAATAAAAATACCGTTATGGCTAGTTTGATAGAGTAATTTCAGTCTTGTCTGACGTTAGTCAGGAAATTTCAAGTTTCTAGTAGTATATGTATCTATCACTGGCATGCGATGCAATGCAAAAAAGAAAAAAAAAATGCAATGTAAGCAGCAGCCAATAAAACTGTAGCCGACAATGCACGCAACAACAACGCAAGATGATGAGCTGACGAGGTAGCACAGCAGCTATGCTAGGCTACGTACAGCGACGGACGACGAAATGAAAAGGGACCTTCTTCGTCTCATCTCTTCGTTGTTGCATTGTCCATGCACACGGCACGCACGCACGCTTTTCCCTGCTGGAAAATAAAATAAAGCTCCCATATCCCATCCATATCGGCGCCACACATGCACGCATGTTAGGCCATGGATCGATGATGATGCAAAATAAAAAAAGCTGCAAATAAAGCAACAATATAATAGGGCTAGATTGTCGACGACTACACTACATGTATGGGTTCTGTTTGGTCTAGCGCATAACAGCTTCATAAGTTTTTTTTTACCGAGCACTTATTTCTAAAAAGTTTCATGGATGAAGTTATTTTTCTTTTCTCTCATAAAGATACGAAATGAGGTGAAACTACAAAAAAAAAAGTTTCTTTTAGCTTTTTTCTCATTTATCTCTCATATCCATGTATTAAATTATTGACTGTTTTGTCAAAAAAAAAATTCTAAAATAGTTTACCTTCATCTAGAAAGGTGCACATGAACCTATTTTCTAAAAATACAGTTTTACTGTGGTAAAGCTAGGGCTGTAAAAATAGACCACGGATCGATCGCTGTCGCTCGTTAATTCGTCAGCGCGAACGCACCCTGTCGTACGTGGTGCCCCTCTGGAGCCACGCGCACCACACACTCCCTCTGGTGCTCCTCTGCGGCGCGCTACTGTCCACTGTCCAGTTTCAGTTCAAATTGGAATCAGTAAGACTGTCTCCAACAGCTCACCCAAAGGAAGAGACAAACGCAAAATAAATCACAAACAGTGTTTTAGCGTCCAAAACAGCCTTACCGACGACGCAATCATGCAATGCATTTTGGGTATGGGACGAACCGCTAGCCATATTTGGCTCGCTCTCTTTCCTCGACGCATAGCTCCCGCGCCGTATTGGTAGGCCCGTAGTAGGCGACGGGGTGGAGCTGTCGTCACTAGTGGCGGATCTAGAAAAAATTTTAGGAGGGGCTGGACCAAAGAGAGCAAGACTAACTTCACTCAATTATAGCCGTTTTGACTAAACTCCACTCTACGTCGAATTGGTTGATTTGTGCTCAGTGCTTGGAGTTGATGTACCACTGGAACCAGAAACATACGTGTGCAATGTTTTTCTTGAACATTTTGAACAATCTACAATTTATTTAACCTTAAATGCTTAATTAAAATTTTAAGAATTACAAAATTTAAAAAGGAAATCTAAAGATTAAAGAAAAATAAAAGCTATACACCTATACGGCTATACCTGCTGCAATATGCAAGCTGCCGGCGGCCGCCAAATTGTGTGCTGTCGACTACCGCCTCAGCGCCTAGCTCCTGGGCAGTGGCCGCCCCGCCACGACGCCGCCTAGCCCCAGCGTGGCAGCAGGCCCGTCGGGCGATGGCCCGCGACCCGCTGGCCGCTGGCCCGCTGCTACCTGTCTGCGTGGCAGCAGGTCCCCGCGCGCGACCGCGACAGCTAGTCGAGTTCGAGTCGTCGTCCTCAGCTCTGCCCTGCACGCGTTGGCGCTGTCCCGTCCGGTGTCCGCCCAAGCCCGGCGCCCTGCCTGCCGCAGTGCCACACTTGCTGCGCTGGAAACCTAGCAGCCGGCCGCCACCACTGTCCGCTCGACTCGGGGACGACCAAACGACCAACACTCTCAAGTCCCAACAGGCAGATACGGGCATGCGGCCAACGGGAGAGGAAAGAAAATAAAAAGGCTCATTCTATTCTATTGGCTAATGGGCTGCTCAAACACATTGACACATCACAACAGACTTGTCTTCTTCAACCTCCGTCAATTTCAGCGGCACCAGGCTCCAGCTCCTCCTTCCCTGCTGTCCATGGCCGAAAAAATCATGGGGGGCTAAGAGGGGCTCCAATGGTGTGACCAAGGTAGGGGGGGCTTGAGCCCCGACAGCCCCCCCGACAGATCCGCCCCTAGTCGGCACTGCCAGGTGGGACTGCGGCGGAGCGTGGCCGGCTCAGCGACGCAAGCTCGCCGTGGGAGCACTACGGAGCCGTCGGCCTTGGCTGCCTCGTCGCGCCCAGGTTTGCCGGATCTTGCTGGGGACGACAGAAGGAGGGAGGCTGCGCAGGGGAAGGAGCCGCCGGTCTTGGCTGCCGTGGGAGCACTCCGGATCCGCCGCCCTTGGCTGCCTCGTCGCGCCCAGGGCGGGTTCGCCGGATCTCGGAGGGGAACGCCGGAAGGAGAGAGGGCCGCACAGGGGAAGGAGCCGCTCGGCGGCGCTCGAGCGGATCTCGCAGGGGAACGCCGAAGGGAGGAAGGCATGCCGGGAATGTCGGAGGGAGGACGCTCCGGATCTAGTAGCTGCGGGGCGGGGTCGAGCCTCCGCACGAAGTGCCGACGGGTGAGGCGGGTCCGCGGTGGGAGCGGTGTACGGGCTCGCGAGCTGGGTTCTCTGTTTTGGGTGTGCTGTTGGAAACTGGAGAGCGGAGGGTCGTGACCCTTTCTTTTTTGGAGACCCAAATGACTGAATGCATCTCGCAAATGGGTAAGGATTGTTGGAGTCAGTCTAACCCATTTGTATTGGGTCTCAACACCTCTCACAGGTCCATAAAAGACAAACTTCACCTTGCCTCACAGGTCCACATGTACACACCTACTACTACAAAATCTATTTTGCGAGGCGGATGTTTTGGATTTACCGTGGCGGACAAATACGTCCGCTGCGGTTAAAAGGTCATGGTAAATCGTGACTTTACCGCAGCGGACGTCAGTGACCGTCACAGTAAATCGATTAACTGAGTCGGACATGTCGGTTAATAATTTCAAAAAATAAAAAAAAAATGGACAGGCCCGGCAAGCCCATCGACGAGCCCGCCGAGCCCATCCAGATCCAGAGCGCCACGCGCCGCCGGCCGGGCTCCCTGCGCGCCGCCGTGGCTCCACGCTGCCCGCGCCGCTGAGCCTTTGCGCCAACGACCTGCGCGCGCCGCAGACCTACGCGCCGACGACCTACGCGTGCCTCCGCGCCGTGCGCCGCCGACCCGTGCTGCACGCGCCTCCGCGCTGTGCGCCGCCCTGCCTCGCGTTGCGCAGCCGCCTCCGCGCCGCGCGCCGCCGACCCGCGCCTCGCGTGCCTCCGCGCCCCGTAGCCGTCTCGGGAGCCCCTTTTTTTTAACTTGTCCGGGAGATTGGGGAGGGAGGTGGAGAGATATAGAGAGGAGAGAGATAGAGAGGAGAGAGATAGAGAGAAGTAAAGTTGAAACCCTAGAAGTTGGTATATATAGTTCTGTTGGGGGGTCGGGCCATTTGAGCCTCGTCTGTGGGCTCGGATTTATGGCGGCAGGCTGTATATGTTGCCCGCTGCGAGAAATCAATTTACCGTGGCGGACGTCTTAAAACGCCCGCCTAGGAAAATAGGCAATTTTCTGAGGTGGTCGTTTTAAGACGCTCGCCACGATAAATTAATTTACCGCAACGGGCAAATACGTCCACCTCGGTACAGTCCGCCTCGGTAAATTGAGGGCATTTACCGTGGCGGGCAAATTATGTGCCTGCTGCGGAGGCTATTTTGGTGACGCTGCGCAAAATCATTTTTGTAGTAGTGACCTTATCAGTTTCTTTGGGTAATTACGTCATTAGATAGATCGATCAAGTCCAATTTTGACCCCCTCTCAACTCTTACATACATATACATACTCACTTTTGTCTAATTTTGACCACAAGCTAGCTCTATGCTACCTAAATACATATATATAAAGTCGACCACCGATCCATACTGCTGTTCGATCTGACCCAGCTCTATTGAGTTGGGTGCTGGTTTTCAAGTGACAATGAGACAAATTTTCATGGACGACGTTGGCAGTTTTGGACTACATCACGATTATATATGACCTACACCAATAAAAATGATTTCTTGCCATTTATCTCTACTTTCTCTGCCCCAAATTATAAGGCAATTCAACTTTCTTAGATAGTCAAACATCTCAAGTTTGATCACAGTCCTAGTTTTATTTAAGGTTTTTAAGTGATGTCATTCTTGGAGTTTTGATGGCATATTGGAACCTTTTTTTTTGGCATTTAGACGACCATATAACCGATCTATCTATCATTCATGGCCTAATTAGCAAACAAGAAATAAAGGAAAGCAAACCATACTGGAAAATGTTGCACATCACTTCTAATTAAACCACCCTAAGATGATCTTAGAAGGTCAAAATATTAGTTGTGGTGTCAGATTTAGAAGGTACTAGAGTTGAGTGTCAAAATTAGACATATATACAAAAAGAGTTAAATAGACCAAAATAGGTCTATTTTCCTCATATGCCAATTCCATTCCTGACCACAATCCCATTTTTGGTAGTTTTCAATTTTCATAGTTGGCAGCAATCATGACTTCGCCTAGCCTTACTCGTCATTCACCGTCTGGTTGACAAAAAAAAACATACTAAAACCTAGAGGAAAAACATTGGCAAATATCACTTCAAAACCACACAAAAAACCAAAACAAGCTTAGGGGCCAAAATAGAATAATGTACTCATAGTTGTGATGCCAGATGTAGGCGGTATTAATTAGAGCTGAGGGTCAAAATCAAACGAAAAATTCCAGGGACCAAAATGGTCTTATTTCATACTTAATTATTTATGTGTTGTGCAGATTACATAATATCCTAGCCGTGCCTTTGACAACTTTTACTTTTATACTATGTATATTATTTCAATAAATTTATAAGACTATGCATACGTAAAATAGTGTTCCAGATGACTTTCTTTTAATAGACTAAGAAATTTTCTTTAAAAAGTTGGCTATTGGACTTTCCAGAGTTTGACGTGATCATTTTGCCCAAAATGTCAAGTTTTTGTGGCCGAAGGAAGTAAGTTTACTAGTTTTGATCTTTGGAGTTGCTTTGACAATGTGGGGAGGGGTGATGGCAACCGAGAGTTGAGTACACCAAAATGAAAGAAACATTTTATAGTTTAGCTATGAAATCTAGCTAGGCTCTAGGCTCAACCAAATTGGAGAAATCAAACGAAATTCTTGACAACAAAGTCAAACACATTTACCAACTCTTCTCTATAAGGTACTACCTCTGGTCTAAAAATTAATAATACAACTGTGGTATACATGTCAGTTAAAATGCTTCATATTTGATCAACTTTTTAGTATATATTATTTTTACATTTATGGTTCTAGATTAATTTATTACAAAAATACATTTCGTAATTAACTAATCTAATGATATTTATTTGATATAAAAATATTTACGTTTTTAATCTATAATTGATCAAATTTGATATACTAAATTATGGCATCCTTCTAGACTTGCATTGGAATTTGCACCACACTGTTAGCTAGTATTGTTTTCTCCTCCTTTTCTCATGTGCATTTTTTCTTTTCCAAAATGACATGCTTGTCTCTCGATATGATTTTAGCAGCAACTATATACGTACCACTAGCACCTAGCAGTGGTACTACTACTAGAAACAATGAAACATCCAGCGGGCGAAGGATGAATATAGATTGATTGATGGGGCGCATGCATGGTTTCCACGAGGTGGGCCCACCCACGGATCAACCTCAGGAAATGGGAAACGAAACAAAGGGGCCATGCCGCCATAACCAGTCGGATCGAATGCTGCCAAAAGCATGCATGTGTCAATCTCAAAAAAATTAGCATGCATGTGTCACATATCATTGGCGGTCATGGCAACTCGACACGTGGCGGGGACGTCATCGTCTTCATTCATCCCTATCGTTATCACACAACCATCTATCCATGATCCATCCATCCCCGTACGTTGCTTTCGTTATCCCAGCTTGCTAGCTAGGCAGGGCAGGGCAGGACAGGTTCTCCCCCCCTTCGCACTTGCACGCACACCCTTGCGTGGAGTGGAGCCAGCTCGATAACTACGGCCGCTCAAGGGCAAATTTGTCACAAACCGGCCATCCGGCCGGGTCATAATCATAGTTAAATGTAGTTATTAATGTAAACTCCGTAATATGTTGTTAGACACTTTCTTCATCCCAAAAGAATACAACTATATAGAACAATATTATAGTTTTGTTTATCGATAAAAAATATGAATAGTTATAACAATAAATAAATATTATTAAATTAATTGCGTAATGTAATTTTATAATAAATTAATTTTGGAGATATAAATGTAAAAATACTATTTATTTATTAGGAATTTAGTTAATCATGAAACACTTTAATTGTATCATTTTAAGAACAGAGGTAATATATGCGCAATGACTATATATTGTGCCCTTGGTCGTACGTCATCCTAATCCATAGTCCACCCCTAACTGCACCTTCGTCGCTGGGCTAGCAGCTACAAGAGACAAGGCCAGGCCTTCTATAAAAGCGAGGCCCCCTCCCTCCATCTCAAAAATTTCAAGACTCATGCCTCTCTTTCTTCCTTTGAGCTAGTTGATCGAGGCTAGCTCTCAAATATTTACAGCAGAGTAGTCAGTATAGCGCGAGGTAGGTAGGTAGCCAGTAGTAGCTAGGTACGTAGATCTCGAGCAGTATAATCCAATACCAGCAGCAGCTAGCACACACCACATCGCCGGCGGCCATGCCGAGTGGTGGCGGCACTGCTAGTAGCAGCAGTAGAGTGGCCGGCAACCTGAACCTCCCAGCCGGGTTCCGTTTCCACCCCACGGACGAGGAGCTGATCGTCCACTACCTGATGAACCAAGCCGCCTCCATACCATGCCCCGTCCCCATCATCGCCGAGGTCAACATCTACCAGTGCAACCCATGGGATCTCCCTGGTAATTAATTAATTTACTGATCATATTAATTTACTATTTTATTAGTTACAAGAACGAGTGGTTGTTCATCAGTTTTCTTACTTTGTTGTGTGGTTTATTTGTTCATCGTCAGCCAAGGCATTGTTTGGCGAGAACGAGTGGTACTTCTTCAGTCCTCGAGACCGCAAGTACCCCAACGGCGTCCGCCCCAACCGCGCCGCCGGGTCCGGTTACTGGAAGGCCACCGGCACCGACAAGGCCATCCTGTCCACGCCGACCAGCCACAACATCGCCGTCAAGAAGGCGCTCGTCTTCTATGGCGGCAGACCTCCCAAGGGCGTCAAGACGGACTGGATCATGCACGAGTACCGCCTCACCGGAACGGCGGATGACAAGAACAGCACCAAGCGCAGAGCAGGGTCCTCCATGAGGGTGAGGCGATTTTTTTTTCAGCCTGTCTGGTTTTGGTTGCAGGCTTGCAGCTACTATTTGCACGGCTGATGTTTGCTGAAATATATATATCTAATGTTGTGTTTGGTTTCCAGTTGGATGATTGGGTGCTGTGCAGAATCCACAAGAAGAGCAACGATTTCCACTTGTCTTCAGATCAGGAGCACGAGCAGGAGCAGGAGGGCTCAACCGTGGAGGAATTAGACACTCTTGTCACCAACAACGACTATACTGAAGCAATTCTTGGTCAATATCATCATGAGCAGCAGCAGCAGACGATGAGCAAGTCGTGCTCGCTCACCGATCTCCTCAACAGCATCGACTACGCGGCGCTGTCCCAGATGTTCCTCCTCGACGCCCCCGCTGATGCCCAACCCGAGCCGCCACAGCAAATCCCTCCTCCTCCACTAATCTACCCACCACCAGCAACACAAACAACAACACACCAAGCACTAGTAAATAACTATGACAACAACGACGACAACAGCGTGATGAACAACAGCAGCCTGCCGACTGCTGCTGCGGTAGACGCGGTAGTAATAGGCTCAGATAACAACAGCGGTGTGAAGAAGAGGAAGAGAGTGATGGCCGTGGATGAATCGTCCTTCGATTATGGCAGCAACAGTTTCAGTAATAAGAAACCGCTGAAGCTGCCAAGTGATTCGAGGAGCGGCGGCCATTTCGGCACCACAACAAGCAGCTACTGCAACCAGCAGCTTGTTGACAGCACGAATAGTGGATTTCAGTACAGCAGCCTGCAGCTGCTGAGCAATCCGTTCTTGAACCAGCAGCAGCAGCTGCTGCTACTCAACAGTCACATCGGGATGCAGTAAAAATGCTGAAGAATCAGGGACGACGGATTTCAAGAGAACCTCTTGTTGGAATCTACGACAGACAGACAGACAGACTGAAGAAGGATTATTGGAAGGATTGGATCAGAGCAAATTAATTGGAGTTTTTTTTTTGTTATCTATCTCTTTGCATGCGTTGCTTTCATTTTCATGTAAAATTACTTAAGATAGATTATTGTAAATTAGCTAGGGCCGTCGGCCGGACGGGTGTACTGGAAATTTCATGTGGCTATCGATGAATGAATGAATGATGACCCACGTTCCTTGTGGATGTGTGTAGATATCTATCTACTGTACTATGCTGGCCATACTTTGCATGTGATGTAACTTGAATCCTTATCCACTTGTTGGAGACGGACAAAAGTGACAAGCAGCTTAGCAGAGAGAACTGTGGATTATATTCATGGGAGCTTAGAGTTAATAGGAATATACCTAGTTGCTTCCTGCTGATGATGCCTTTTTGTAGAGATGGACAGTTCCGTACTTAGTACGTAGACCTAGTAGTTATTTATATACCAACGTGTGTAGCTACTCTACATGTACGTGTGTAATTATTTTAAATGTTACATAAAAAAAAAACATGCTTGTGTGGATAAAATTGGGGCTACACGTACACACCAAACAAAAATTGTAGGGGAAAATGATGTTCCTCACCAATTATGTCAAGACAAATTGTGATTCTCTGTCCATGTGTGTGTGTGTGTGTGTGTTTTAAGTTTGTGATCTTGTCCTTACTTTTAAGTTTGTGATTTTGCGCCTGTTTTTAACTGTGTTACTTGAAGCTGAAATAAAGGCATTAAAAAGTAATAACATCAAGAGAATTGGTAAAAAAAACTATGGGTGCTTTTGTAATGTCTATTCATTCACTTTCAGACTTTTAAAATTAAAATGTTCTCAAAGTTTTCCTCAAATTCGAAATGTATGCAAATTTGGTTCTCAAAAATGTTTTCGTATCTATTAAAATGATAAATGTTAAAATATAGGGGCTAAATGACAGAGTACTCATAAAAGTAGGAGCAATTTACATGAACAAACTAGGTGTTTTATATTTATATATTTGTGTTGACGCCATTAAGTTCAGAAAAAAGGTTATTGTTTTATTGTATAATTTTGGTCAAAATTTGAGATTCTTTTATTCTCCAAAAAAGTTAAAATGACTTCTAATTTGGCAGAGAGAGTACTTAATTAATGTTGTTTTTTCATATTGACATATATATGATCGAGTAATTAAATATAGAGGCTTTATGTTTTGTTTCTAATAATAGCATAGGTCGACAACTTTTTTTTTAGAAATCTAATAGTTATGGTTATCAATGAGGATTCCTAGGATTCATTTATTTTTGAAGTGTCCTGTGAGGATTAGCTAGTACAATACCAGTAAGATGCCACCTGCTGCCACATCACAACATTCTTGCTCATCTTTGTCTCTCCAAAAGGCAGTCCAATTGCAAGGAGACAAAACACTCCAAGACAAACAAAACTAGCCAATTTAATTTAGTCTCCTGATGAGAAGTCCAACCAAATGACGGGCTATATATTAATCGTCGGTTTGTTCATAAATTCAACGTTGACAGACAGATGGGCCTGCCGCAGCTGAACCTATGACCACGCGTGCACCATGTGGGCCAATGCTAGAGCAAAACGTCATCTCCAGAGCTACTGATATTTTAGACGCCGCAGCAGGAAGACAACGACTGCGGCGGCGCACGCTGCTCGACCAAATGCATGTGTACCACTTGCTGGTTATTTATTTACTAATTTTGTCTTTAAAAGAACGTAATTCTAGAATAATAATATAGTTTAGTATCAATTATATATTAAAAAAAGTATAAATGTTTTTTATATTAAATAAATATTATTAGATTAATTACGAAATATATTTTCATATAAAATAGTTTAGAGCTATAAATGTAAATATTATTTACTATAAAAATTAAGTTGTTCAAATATGAAGCACTTTAACTAGCACGAGGAAGGAGGAATATAATGGATGACACTATATATATATATATATATATATATATATATATATATATATATATATATATATATATATATCCATTAGAGTAATGCATATGGTTGATCCTAGAGTATACCCCATTTGGTTACGGAAGTCTCCTCATTGGAGACAGCGAATTTGTTTATGCTTAGCCTTCATATGTCTTTCAAACCATCGTAGCATATGACAAGAGGATAATGCATATGTAGCTAGCTTTTCGTGCTGGTCATCATCTACCTCTAATAAAATATATTCTCTCTATATAAAAACCATTCTTTTGAAACGATCACACGCGAAGACATTAAACTAACTAAAGCATGATGTCACATGTTAAGCCTAAGTCTGTGTAAGATTGGTCCTTAGTTCTGCATTAGCTCATGTGTGCTGGAGAAGATGTCACTGCCTACATGTATAAAATACACATATAAAGAGGTGATGACAGATGAGAGAACTTAGCTAGCTACTCTCTCCATCCTAAATTATAAGACATCCCAAGAATCTTGGAGAGTCAAAAAGTATCTCAAGTTTGACCAAACTTATATAACAATTATATAATAACATATATGATATCAACTAAATATCATTAGATTTGTTATGAGTTATATTTTCATAGTATGCCTATTTGATGTCATAAATGCTTATTGTTTTCTCTATAATTATTGGTCAAACTTGAGATGTTTTGACTCTTTAAGATTCTTGAAATGTCTTATAATTTGAGATTGAGGGAGTACTTAGATAAGAGAGGAGCGTGGTAAGGACGGCCGGGTCCAAATCCGTTTGCCTTAAGTCACTCCCTAAGCATATATCATAGATTATCTCTAAGCATGCTCATGAAAAGCTACATTGAAAGTGTCAGGTGCTTACTAGGATCTCTCTGGATGGAGTGAGTAGTGACCTGGTACTACTATATGTGCTCCCTCCGTCTCTGAAAGAATCAATTCCTAAAATCAGTGTTAGTCAAACTTTTTTAACTTTAACTATCTTTATAGAGAAATTTTACAACATCTATGACTTAAAATGAGTACCATGTAAAAATATATTCTTAGATAAATCTAATGATACTAGTTTGATATCATAACTTTTAATGCTTTATTTTAAAAATTTAGTCAAAGTTAAAAAAATTTGACTTAGGATAAATTCAGGAATCTATTCTTTCAAGGACGGAGGGAGTATGTGAGAAGGCTAAATGCTTTGCGTTATACATGATGACATGCATGCACGGGCAGTCGATTCCTTTTCTAGAATGAAACAATAGCCATTACTAATTGGGTGACATGAACTAACGTGAGCGTGATACACAAGAAACGTCACGTCAGGAGAGTATTATTATAAGCAGGATATACGTCGAGAGCGCTCTTGGAACCTAATACCCCATGCACCCAAGGGGTAATCCCATTAGGATGAGCGGTGCTGATATGCTGCAGTATATTTTGGCTTAGTTCATTACTGGAAAAAAAAATTTTCCTGACCAACGTCAGGCAAAACTACAATTACCCTATCAAGCTAGTTCTGATGGTATTTTTATTTTCCCTGACATGGCGATATTTTTATTTTTTATGATGATACGTATATTTTATGATGATATTTTTATTTTCCCCGACGGTAGTGCACCGTAAGGGAATTTCAAGTTTCCAGTAGTGGTTATCTTTAGGACCTTTTGTTTTCTTTCACAATAAAGTAGATGGCAACAAAGAATAAAACCCAAAACCTAAGGCCAAGAAGTCAAGTGATATTTCAAGTGGTATTTTGGTCTCAAAGTTAAATGCATGTCTCATACAAGTAATTTAAATACAAGTCTTGTATACACATTTTACAGGAGCTTATCCTATGTTTTTTTTTAAAAAAAGTTTGAGACTAATAAATTAAAGGGTAACGTTAAAGTACAAACTTTACCTCTGAGGAGGTAATATTTCAAATCAATCCGAGTCATTGATTTTTTATATTTTATAAATTATTTAATATACTAAAAAATCTAGGAAAACAAAATAAGATCTTGCCACATCCCCTAATAACGGGAGGAAAATCCAAAAAGGCATGTAACAATTCTCCACATGCAAGCTGATTTCACTAATCATGGACTAATGATGCGGCCAGATTAACATACATGGACACGTACATTAACATGTTATTTGCATATTTTGGACACGCTAGCTAGCCCCTTCCTTCCGTGGAGACATGTATTAAATTTAAACATGCACAATTATTTATTCTAATAAAATAATAGATAAAGTAAGTGAATATTTGTTGTCTTCAAAATCAAATTAATATCTAAATATAAATTTAAATTTGAACTAGTTGATTCATATAATATAATACGTACGTGTGATGTTTTCAACGAAATATCAATAGATTAGTATAGCTTGCATCAATTAAAAAAATGTCACTAAATTAATATACAACATAGAAACTTTATTAAATCTTAAAATTACAAATATTTTTTTTTATCAAATTCTAAAGTTACAAATGAAATTGGCTTATATGCACTATCACTTGACCCACCTACCTAACGCTAACACAAGCACACACACATACAAAGTTATAAAAAAAAGGTTTACAATATCAATCAAAGACCACACATTCATCAATCAAATCTAGAAAAAAATAATTATATCTAAAATTCTCTTTATTTATACTATTTTATAAAATAAAAAATTAATAAATATATATTTTATAATAGTTTATTGTGACCGTCGGATCGAAATCAATGAATGGCTCGTAGTCATTTTAGTGTATGAATGAATTGAATTCTTATGAAAATTAGATCCGTGAAAATGACCTTGCCCTTTTTATTGGGATCAAAACGTTTTTTTTTTCATATGTACAGTATTTAACTAAAAAAAGGCCTAATCGGGCAAAAAAAAAACGAGTTGGGCTCTGGTTCGACTCGGATAAGGGCTGGCAGTCTCGGATCCTTTGCGTGGGCTTCCCCACCCTATATTATTCCGGAATTTCCTATTATTCCCCATCTTCCCCGCAGCCCAACAACAGTCGCCCATCACCCAAAAAAAAAAAAAATCGCCCTCCCCATCGGGCTAGGGTTTGGTCGCCGGCGATGGTGCGAACACGGTCGATGACGGCCGGTCCCCCTAACCGGAACCTCATCAAGACGAGGGCGGCGCAGCTGAAGAGGAAGGCGGCACAGCTGAAGAGGAAGGCGGAGCAGCTGAAGAGGAAGGCGGAGCAGCTGAAGAGGACGGCGGCGGAGCTCAAGAGGAACGCGGCGACTCGTCGGCGGAGGAGCTGAAGAGGATGGCGGAGAGCGCGGTCAACGTGGACAAGATCGTGCGACTGAAGAAGGAGGCGTTGGAGGCGATAGCGACCAAGTGTTTCCCGGCGGCGGCGAAGGCAAGGCTAAAGGCGGAGGCCCAGGCGTCTGGAGCCGACAAGGAGAAGATCCCGGAGAAGAAGAAGAAGAAGGTGGTGGTGCGTCTGGTTCCTCAGCCGTACATCGACCGTCTGAAGGAGGCAGGGCTCTTCCACTGTCTCGATGAGATCCCTGAAGACCAGCTGGCCAAGGAATCCCAGCGTTTCCGTGACGGCTACCGTGCCAAGGTGCTGCTGACTGAGAAGCTTCAGGCGTGCGAGCAGGTCCTCCTCGACCAGTACAATGCCTTTGGCTATGCTTATGATGCCAAGGAGGTCACCGGCCGGTGAGAGCGTGGTGGTGGTGAACAACTAGACACAGAGAGAGGAATCAAAGCAAAGGGGATCAATATTTTACCATGACGCTTTTGCTCGCGCTATGACATTAGGAATATCGAATGAAGTGTTTTCTCTGCATCCTGTGCTGCTGATGTAGCTTACATCCTGTACTGTACATATTACTTTGTTTCGTTGTGCAAGTTAACCTCAAACCGTGATATCTCTGCAGTATGTCTAGCTTTTGGTTGTGGTTGTTGCTTATGTCCAGGTAATAATGTTGTGGTTCTGCTTATGTCCTGATCATATGCTCTAGTGTACATGTAAAGGTTAATTCCATTCGTAAATAGATTAACCGCCAGTACCATCTAACTATGAACACCTGCAGGTGAAATTTCAACAATCAGTTTGCTAGAACAGATTTGGGTTCTTCTTGTGTTCTTGAGTTGTATGGTACCTGGGATAAGCCAATCCAGTTCTGGAGTCTATGGCTTAGAGCAGATCAATGTTGTCTGCAGATGCCATTCGCTGCACAATTAGTTTTAGTTTGCGCTATGTTATTTTAGAATTGTGAACCATTTCATTTGATGGGATTTGATGGTTACAGAACTCAGAGTAGTTAGTTTCTGCATCCTGTGCTGCTGCTGCTGTAGCTTACATTGTTTCTGCACTCGTCCATTTTCATCCTGTCCTTGAGTGACAAAAATGGATGTACTGTATATATTACTTTGTTTCCTTGTGCAAGTTAACCTCAAACCGTGATAGCTTTTGGTTGTGGTGGTTGTTTATGTCTAGGTAATATGCTGCGGTTCTGCTTATGTCCTGACCAATTGCTCTAGTGTATACTAAGAAAAGCTTTCCAATATCACGAGCTAATAGAGATGCTATAGAAAGGTTAATTCTATTTCTTTTATCAGGCATTTTCAGTCATTTTATACATCCAAAATCCTGATGGGAAGGAAGAGGCAGCCGTAATTCCATTTCTTTTATCAGGCATTTTCAGTCATTTTATACATCCAAAATCCTGATGGGAAGGAAGAGGCAGCCGTAATTCCATTTCTTTTATCAGGCATTTTCAGTCATTGTATATCCAAAATCCTGATGGGAAAGAAGAGGCAGCATTAGTTCAGTGGTTGAGGATTCTGAAAGCTCAGGTCAGGATGACTCTGAATGTCATCCCTGCATGCATCCTCGAAGGAACTGCTAATGCCACTACCACTAGTACTTTGACACTCAAAAGAATTGGGGTCCAATCTTGCTATAGCCTTGGTGGATATTGGATACTGGCAGTGATGCATCTTTCATTAGTACCAAATCTTGTTATAACCTTTCCAGGAAGCAGCAGAATCTCTTAAACCGCCACCACAGATTAATGCACTTCTGCAGGAATACATTACAGACTGATGTCTTCCTTGCAAGAACCTCAACGATCTCCCTCTACGAAGTGTTATGAGCTCTGTGTTATGTGTTATAGATATGGTGTACTCTGTGTCATGCGCTCGTACCTTATTCACTGCTGTTGGTTCCCATTGTTATTTATTATATATAATTAATCTATCAGATTTGCAATTGCAATTGTTGCCGATTGGAAGACCACCAGTCTTAGTTGAGATTCCTGTGCTGTGTGGTGGCATTATGAATGAAGTGCTTGCTCTGCACTCTCTGCTGCTGCTGCTGCTGTAGCTTAAGCCTTCTCTGGTGGCTGACTCATTGTCCGATGTGTCAGCTGAAAAAATCGATGAAACTATTGGAGAAGGCGAACCGTGAAGGAGAGAAAAAGGAGTCGACTCATCTGGAGTCGATTCATCGGGACTAAAAAAAATTACGAAAAGAATACGGTTCGAGCTATATCCAGGACGATGTTTTTGAGCTTGTTCGAGCTGGGTTGGCAGTTTGGCGCTATGGCGCTGTTGGGTAGTGCAAGTAATGGTAGAAATTTCTGTGCTTCATTTTTATGGCCACCTGTGCTGTTCTTCGCAGGTTAAGTTCAGCGTGGAGGTGGCTACAAGAGTACATGAAACGTTTTAAGGTATCATTTCTGTTGGCAATCATGCTTCCCCAACAAAAACAAAAACATCACTGCTTTGCCTAACAAGATTGCAGTTAGTTTGCACAGAAATGACTTATGTTCACACCCCGAGGGGCTACAAGATCTGAAATTCAGAAAACAACATCATACAGGTGAGATTCTTTTGCACATTGCATTTTGTATCAAGGCAGGAGAAAGCATTGAGCTGCTTGCTGTGGACAGCACGATGAGTAGTGGATTTCATCATCAGTACAGCAGCAGCCTGCTTCTGAGCGGCGGCGGCAATAATCCGTTCTTGAACCAGCAGCAGCAGCTGCTACTACTCAACAGCCACATCGGGATGCAGTAAAAAACTAAAAATGCTGAAGAAGCAGGGACGGATTTCAAGAGAACCTCTTGTTGGAATCTACGAGACAGACAGACTGAATTGAAGAAAGGATTATTGGAAGGAGGATTGGATCAGAGCAAATTAATTGGAGTTTTTTTTTCTTTGTCTCTCTATCTCTTTGCATGAGTTGCTTTCATTTTCATGTAAAATTACTTAAGATTATTGTAAATTAGCTAGGGGTGTACTGGAAATTCATGCATGTGGCTATCGATGAATGAATGATGACCCACGTTCCTTGGTGAAAATTTTCTATTTTAGACCTTTTCACAAACAATTTCTACAAATGAACCCTTGGCATAACTATTTGCGAAAATAGACCGAAAGCTCGACGTACACGGACAGCACGCCATGGTCTGCGACTCGGCGTTCCTCGATCTAACGCTGACCATGCCACGTTGCTGCCAGCATGGCAAAGCTCGGCGTGAAGTTTTTTAGCGCCGAGGATGGCTAGCTCGGCGTTGCAAAAATTCACGCCAAGCTAAAGACCTTGTGAAAGCTACTAGTCTACATGCATGTTTGTACTTTATGTATTCAATATTTTGTGAATTTTATAAGAAATTAAATATTGACGTGAGATCAGGCTGATTTAGATTCATAGTGTGCCCTTTATGTCTGATACCAATATATAAAGTTCCAAAAAAATTCCTAAATATATTATTGTAATATTAAGTTAGAAACTAGAATACATAAAAAAACTTATAAGATAGAAGGATCGAGAAAAGAGGACAGAGTGAGTTGAATGAGCCAATTTAAATTTCTGATAAAATTGGCCGTTGTCCCAATGCCAACATAAACTTCAAAACGTCAAGGTGAAGTGCACACTGCACACAAGTCAACTAGCTTGGCTACAATATAGGCATAAGTGCCCGAGGTTGGCTAAATATAGTTAAGATGTGACCATGTTTGTACTAGCCGGCCTTGCAGCTTGATCCTCTCCTAACAATTACTCATCACCACAACACACATGGTCACATCTTAACTATATGCTCATAGTAGCTATAAATCCAGTTGAGCTGCTAATTAATATCGTCCAAATCTTGCTGAGGGAGTTGCCCTTAACGAATATTTCTTCTAGTGTGGTTTTAACTAGTATCCCTCGTAACGCCAAAACACACAATCCTCTGCCATAAATAATTCTTATGGCCCGTTTGGATGTTGGTATTGAGGCCCAGAAATTGGAATTGGTATTGGTAGCCCCTAATTCTGCTGTTTGGATGGTTTGGGTATTGGCCTGTGGAAATGGGCTTCAATACCGCGAGGCATTCGGTCCACCTGCATAGCCTTGTCCACAATACCGAGCTGACCCCCTCCGCATTCACCCGAATCGACGCTCCCTTTCTTCCCCACGCAACCTCTTCGTCTGTGCCCGTGAAAAAGCAGCCGCTGGGTCGAGCACCGAGCTCCCTCTCTCCCAGTCCCCCATGGCTGCCTCACTTGCTCCCTCTCTCGCTCGCTCCCCCATGGCGGCCGCGTGATCCCTCCCTCTCGCTCGCCATGCGCCCCCGTCGGCGATGCGGCCCCCAGATCCAGCGCTGGTGCCAGGAGCAGTCTCCCTCTCGGCAGCGAAGGTTCCTCCGGGCCTCGCCATGGCGCAGCCAGAGGTGTTTCTGCTCGCGACCTCTCCCTCTCGCTCGCGACCCTTGCTGTTGGCGTAGCCAAGTCATCCCCCATGGCACAACTAGGTTGAGCTCCCCAAGGTGGCCTTGCTTCCCCTGTTGTCGGCGCAAATGCCATGGATGCCGCTGTCGGTCTCCCCCGCAGCCCCGCAGTCGATCTCCCACCGAGGTCGAGCTCCGCCCGCCATGAACGCAATGAGATTTTCACTTCCATGGTTTTGCATCCAAACAGGTATTGGATTTCAGCCGCTTGCTACGATTCCAAAAAAACAATTCAATGGTCATCCAAACAATAACATTCGAATTGTGGCCATTTCAATCCCATGACTGCTTTGGTATTGAACCCAATTCAATTCCACCCTCTTCAATATCTACATCCAAAGGGACAATGATTCAGATTTCTAACCCAAAAGTGATTATCAGTTACTCTCTCCGTCCCTGAAAGAATCAATTCTTAGAATCCGTGTCAGTCAAACTTTTTTAACTTTGACTAACTTTATAGAAAAATGTAACAACATCTATGACTTAAAATGAGCACCATGTAAAAATATGCTTTTAGATAAATCTAATGATACTAGTTTGATATCATAACTTTCAATACTTTATTCTAGAAATTTAGTCAAAGTTCAAAAAATTTGACTTAGGAGAAACCCAGAAATCCATTCTTTCAGGGACGGAGGGAGTATAGTGTATTGTTCTTGCGTTGTGTATGCCTCGAAATAGCTGTGGAACCTTGCATACTGGCCTTTCTGTTATTAGCTTTTAACCCCTCTATCCTTAAATATCTGTCGTTTACGTTTTCTAAAAACAACTTTGACTAAATATACATTGGAAAAATAGTATTTATGATACATAATTATAATCATTGGAAAGATCTTTAAATTTAGTTTTTTTTAATAAATTTACTTGAAGATATAAATGTTGTACGTATTTTTTTTATAAATTTAGTCAAACTTGCAGCATGCACATCAACGACGACAGTTATTCAGGAACAGAGAGATTATGCATGTTCGTGGTAGTTAGGGCATGTTTGGTAAACTATGGCTACCACAAAAAGTTTGGTGAACAAAATTAAAGCTAAAATTATGACAAAGTTTGGTAAGAAAATAAGTTATGCTATACTAAAAAATTGTGGCACGTTGTAGTTTTGGCAGCGAACTAAACATCTGTCCGAATAATTATGGCATGACTAATTTGTGTCATGACACGTTCGGATTACGAACTAAACACGCCCTTAATGTACAAGGTAACTAGCTTCTTTCTAAAATTATTTATAGATGTTTTGGCAAAAAAAAATATTCAATGCATATTTTTTATCATGTAGAGATAGAGGTGCAAATGATTCAGATATATGCGATTTAATCATTTGAATATGGATAAGGTATTGAATGTTGAATATCCAGACTCGAATACGAACGGATCAAAACTACTCTAAACATATCAGAAACATATATGTACAATTTGCATCCCAACGTAGAATAACATTATGTTCTAACGAAATTACTCATGTGAATTTTGGATTTGTATTTATCTTCTATAAATTTCACGAAATTTCTAAAGTTTACTATCTAGTTTTGGATATAATAGATAACCACACGTCAATATTTAACTTTCTATGAAATTCACAAAATATTAAACACATAAAGTACAAACATGCATATGCACTAAGTAGCCTTTACAGGTTCTTTAGCTTGGCGTGAATTTGTGCAACGCCGAGCTAGCCAACCTCAGCGTTAAAGAACTCAACGCCAAGCTTTGTCGCTTTTGCCACGCTAGCAGCAACGTGGCATGATCAGCGTTAGATGAAGGAACGCCGTGACGCATACCTTGGCGTGGTTTCTGTGTACGCCGAGTTTTGGTCTATTTTCGCAAATAGTTATGCCAAGGGTTCATTTGTAGAAATTATTTGTGAAAAGGTCTAAAATAGAAAATTTTCACCGTTCCTTGTGGATGTGTGTGTAGATATCTATCTACTACTATGCTGGCCATATTTTGCATGTGCTGCTGTAACTTGAATCCTTATCCACTTGTTGGAGACTGATAAGTGACAAGAGCAGCTAGCAGCAGAGAGAACTGTTAGTAGCGGAGGCAGGAATTATTTTTAGGTGTGGCGGATTTGCAAGCGATTTGGACTCGCTCCGTGGCTCTCCTCGATGCTCGTGCACCACGTCTTAGGCTATGTTTAGATGGCTTTGTCTTTCACAGTGATGGATGGCGAGAATGCCAAAGCCGTACGTGGCCGCCGCCGTCTGCTGTCCGCAGCGTGCCGGTGTCTACGCCCAAATTAAGGACCTATTTGGTACAGCTCATAACAGCTTTATCTATGAAGCTGTTTTTTTCCCCTCTCACAAAGATATGAAGTTAGATGAAGCTGAAAATAGTAGCTTATCATAGTTCTCTCCCCCCTTTCTCTCTCATATCTATGTATGAAGTTGTTGGTGAAGCTGTTTTGTCAAACAATTTTTCTAAAATAGCTCAGCTTTATTTAGAGAGTTACTCATGAAACTATTTTTTAAAAAAATATTAAAAAAATAAATAACTTCACTAATGAAACTGAGCTGTACCAAACAGGTCCTAAATTTGCCAGATCTAATTAAGTAGATTAGAATGGGAAGAGTCCAGAGTCCAACCGGCCAGCTTCTACAAAACTAACGTGATGACGTCGGTCCTATTCCACCCTCCGTTCTGACCTTCTAGCTTCTGAACAACTGGGCTTTGGCGTACTGAATAGGCAGGCTAGCGAGAAAGTTATTCACGTACTCATCTCATATTCGCATATATACGTATATATACTATATATATTCGCTTTTTTAATGTGAATTTAGGTGTGGCGGCTGCCAGACCATGCCATATTGGTGGCAGTGTGGATGCTTGGTTGGTGGTGGTCCACGTATGAGATAAGGACACGTTCGGTTGATTCTAGAGTATACCCCATTTGGTTAAGGAAGTCTCCTCATTGGAGACAGCGAATTTGTTATGTGCTTAGCCTTCTAGCTTAGCTACATCTTTCTTTCAAACCATCGCCGTAGCATATGACAAGAGGATAATGCAAACAATATAATGTATGTATGTATGTATGTAGCTAGCTTTTCGTGCTGGTCGATCATCTACCTCTAATATATCCTCTATAAAAACCATGCTTTTGAAACGATCACACGCGAAGGCATTAAACTAGCTAAAGTATGATGTCACATGTTAAGCCTAACTGTGTACGATTTGTCCTTAGTTCTGCATTAGCTCATGTGCTGGAGAAGATGTCACTACCTCTATATGTATAAAATACACATATAAAGAGGTGATGACCGATGAGAGAGCTTAGCTGCTAGCTAGTAGATAAGAGAGGAGCGTGGTAAGGCCGGGTCCAAATCCGTTTGCTTAAGTCACGCCCCAAGCATATATATATATATCATAGATTATCTCTAAGCATGCTTACGAAAAGCTACACTGAAAGTTTTGGGGCTTACCAGGATCTCTCTGGGGTGAGTATTGACCTACTATATGTCTAAAGGCTAAATGCTTTGCGTTATCCATGATGACATGCATGCACGGGCAGTTGATTCCTTTTCTAGAATGAGCCACTAGCCATTACTAATTGGGTGACATGAACAACTAAAGTGTAAGTGTTCGGATCATGACTCAGTTTATTTGCAGTAATCATGATGTTTGGTACCCACACAAACACGTCATGTGTGCCCTGTGACGAGCGCGATGCGCAAAGTCACGTCGGGAGCACTATAAGCAGGATACGCCTATGAGATCAGCGCTCCTTGGAACCTAATACTCCACACACCCAAGGGTAACCCCATTAGGATGAGCGGTGGTGATATATATGCTGCAGTAGTAGTTATCGTTAGAACCTTTTGTTTTCTATCACAGCGAAGTAGGCAGCAACAAAGAACAAAATCCAAAAACTAAGGTAGAGAAGTCAAGTGATATTTTCACGTGGTATTTTGTGTTGAATATATATATGTTCCAAATTCACTCTCACATAATATTGATCGACTTCTGATGGAGTGAAGAGGAGTCTAAAGTGACCCATCTGGATGCGCCCTTGAGGACGCTTCGGAGGGTGCGGGGGCCTTCCTCCGCGGTACACTTGAGTCTTCTGTTAAGCGTGACGTGAAATGGGTTATCCATCTTTCAGGGATCTCGGCATCCATTGCATTTTTCTGTGTAAAAGATAGACAGTTATTATGGCAGTCCCAATAAAATATTAATATTTATTTCTATCTCTATTAAATGAGATATCACCTAAGTAAAAGAGTGATGTGACACACTAATTAAAGAGGAAAGAGAAGAAAAAGGAGGAAAACGTTTCCTATGAGAGAAACCATGTCTTCCGTCGAAACCAAGCCGGAAGAAACGGTGATTTTGTCGTTGGGGAGAAACAGGCGGTTTCTAGCAAGTGGGGCCTGTGATGGGACGTCGGGCGGCTCCTTCGGTGCTCGGCAGCTCGCGCCGTGCTAGCCCGTACGTCGACATCGCGTTCCCTCGCCCACCGGCAACCACAGTTCGCCGTGCTCGCTCTCCGTTCTCCGGCTGCTCGCCTGCGATGCCGCTGGCCCGCTGCGCTCGCTTGCCAGCTACAGCGGCTGCTCGCCCGCGTCGCCGCGCTCATTCTCCTGCAGCTCGGCCGTGTCGCTGTGCTGGCTCGTGGGACGCCGCGTGCCCTCGCCTGCCGGATGACGATGCACGCGACTAGGCACGCACACAGCCCGGCCTCCGCGACGGGTGGAAGCCGGCCGAGGCCCATCTGCCATCTGCCTTGGACGTACGTGCGTGACTGCTGTTCGGCAGAGGCCGGACTCCTCTACAATGACGGACGCAAGTACGCGGTCCTCTACGACGAGGTTGAGGCTGGCCGAGGCTCTGCTGTCGTCGTCCATTAGCTGCTACTACATGGTGAGAACGAACTCAAGCTGGTGGCTAGGATGAAGGCGATAGATAGAGTTACGTTAATGGAGAAAGAAAAAAAAGTAACATTTATTAGGCAAAGAAACCTGCACTCTGTGACGCAGTTTTCATAGCTGATTTCTTGTTGACGTAGTAGTTATGAAAACTGTACATAGTTTCTATCATTGAGACTATCCTAAGAAGTACCTTATCACCAAGGAGCACTAAGTCTAACGGCCAATCTTGGAGGGATCATCAGGGTTACACGTACAATGTAGTTTAAGACATGTATTGCAGGAATCTTGCAACACAGCATATGTCAGGGAAAATATGTGTACAGTATTAACTATTAAGTCTGCCATGATGCAATTACAGCTGAGAGAATGTACACATACCCTTGTTTAGAGCAAAGTCAATAGTTCAGATAAGTGTTTGGCTATAATCCAAATTATTAGAGTCAAGTTATACAATAAGTTGTCTCTTATTTAACTATAATTTTTTTTCTTTCATATTCCTCTTTACAACATTTACTACTTAAACCCACTATTACTTAGGCTTCCGTCACTACTACAGAAACGACAATCACTGCCAACTCATCACTGCCGGTTTTGTTTGGGCCGGCAGTGATGCCTCTTCACTGCCGGTTCTTCCTCTGACAGGACCCCAATTATTCGGGGCAGAGGCTGAACCGGCAGTGAAATTCCTCATCACTGTCGGTTCGTGGCTTGAACCGGCAATGATGCTTCTCGGCCCTATCACTGCCGGTTCAAGCCACCAACCGACAGTGATGAGGAATTTCACTGCCGGTTCGTGGCTAGAACCGACAGTGATGAGGCCGACTATAAGGAATGGGCGCGGTCTGAAATTTTCAGACTCGCGCCCATTCCACACTTAGCCATTTCAGATAGCGCCCGACGCCGCTCCAGCAGGTGCTCCCCGTTGCCGCCGCCGCAACAGGAGCTCTCCGCCGCTGTTCCAGCCCGCCGGCGCTCCAGGCCACCACCGCTCGAGCTCACCGCCGCTCCAGCAGGAGCTCGCCGCCACACCACAAGGTTCCTGCTTCGGCGTTCGCCGCCCACGACGTCGTCGCCGCAGGAGCTCGCCGCCACGCCGCCGGCATCTTCAAGCTCCATGTCGCAGGAGCTCCACGCCGCCGGCAGGACCTACGTACACGGCGTTGTAGGAGCACGGAATCCGGCCAAATCTTCTCCACACGGTGAGCTCCATTTGCACGCACTAGAGGTGTTCGACGAAATGCCTAGGTGGGAGTGTCTTGCTGGACATGGAGATAGAGGAGACGAAGGAGGGAGAGGGAGAAAACTATAGCAATCACTCTTCATGCTTGATTCAAATGCTTATAGAAAGAAAGAAAGATAGATAGATAGATAGTGAGAAAGATAGATAGATAGATGGCAAAGGATAGAGAGAAAGATAGCAATCACTCTTCATGCTTGATTCAAATGCTTATATATATGCCATGGCACATATAGATAGTGATAGTGATAGAGATAGAGATAGAGATAGAGAGATAGAGAGTTAGAGAGATACAATCATATATATGCCATGTCTTTATTTCATGATATATGGTATGCTTGTAAACTTTTTGGCCACTTATTTGATATGTGATATGAAATTTAATATAGATATAGATAGATAGGTAGAGATAGATAGATAGATAGATAGATAGATGAAATATAATATGAGTATATGTGATTTAATATATAGATGGTTGGACGTCGTAATCTCCCACCACCGGAGGAAATTGGTTGGAATGGTTATTGTACTTGGATGAGTTTTGATCCGGTATTCCTGGTAGCCCCACGGGATTTTCCAAACATAGTAAGTTAGTCAAAATATGTTTCATATGTACGACTAGATCATCCAAGTTATTAATTAACATGTCTTATATGTAATGTAGATGATTGATCCAGTTGTTTGGCTTAAATCAACACTCGCCTATTTTGGGGTTGACAATGTGGATGTTCAGATTAATCATGTAAACAATGGTCCAGAACTCCAATGTTGTATTTCATTTTCAATTGTCGTTAGGATGGGTCATGGTCGTGGTCGTGGTCGTGTTAGTGGTCGTGACCGTGGTGGTGTTGGCGGGCGCAATGTGTTACAAATTTCAGAGGTGGGAATACAGACAAGCCAACGTCGTGTTGCTATTAAGTATGCTGTCCATGCTTGTGTTGTCACACTCTCAAGAAATGGGATCACACTTCCTACTCTGTCTTCAGTGAAGATTGAAGCTATTAATCGCAACATGTATCCTGATATTCGGGGTTTATGTGCACGAATGGCTCAGAACTCGCCAAAGGTAAGTTTAAGACTCATAACTTATACCTACATTTGTTGTTATATGTTGTCAATATTGCTCTCATAATTAACCCTATACTTATAGGTAGAGGAGTATGACATGACCTACGCAGAGTGTAGTTTTGAAGCCATTCTGAACCAAGTAATGGATGCATTGGGTTATGACTGGCAATATGTTGATGAAGAGCCAACACTAACTACTGCAGACTTTCAAGCAAAGTTGGTTGCGACTAAGAAGGGAAACCCACCAACTACTCGACCACCGTTAAACGTAGTTAGTACACCATGTGCTCGTAAGTGTGAAGCAACAGAGAGTGTACTATTTAATACGTTGTTGTTCATCAATGAGATTATTGGTTACAAGATAGGTGACTTATACTTCTCCGATTTGGTAGTACTAAATCGTTGAACTATTGTAATGTACAATAAGTTTAAGACACATCTATGAATTTCTGTAATATAAATGTTGATGGTTTCTGTAATATAATGTTGATGGTTTCTGTAATAAATATAAATTACAAAAATTAAATCACTGCCGGATCACTTAGAACCGGCAGTGATATCCTACATTCACTGTCGGTTGGGGTGCCAAACCGGCAGTGATGGCTCAAGCATCACTGCCGGTTGGTGTTACAAACCGGCAGTGATGCTTGAGCCATCACTGCCGGTTTGGCATAACCGACAGTGATGACATGAGCTCATCACTGCCGAATTGCCAGTGCCGGTTCAAAAACCGCCACTGAAGGGGGGTTTTGAACCGGCACTGTTTGCCGTTTCTGTAGTAGTGCGTGTTCAGCTTGGTGCTTGCATGGGAGCCAAACTCTCCTCTCTTTCCTCTTTTCTTTCTTTCACATCAGCATTTGCTTGGCTATAAGTCAATTATTGTACTTGCTCTTATGGTCATTGTGTAGCAGACTGATTGGAAATTGACGACGCTGGAGAATGAATGGCCATTTAGGACTTTACCCATTGAGAACAATGCGAGGTATGCATACCGTATCACCCAATATGATTGCCAGTCATAATTTGGTCTTCCAAGCAGTGGCGGACCCAGAATTTGGTTAAGACTAGGGACAAATCCTCACGGTTAAATACTAGCAGTCATAATCAAAAAGCTATAACCTAAATTATTGTATATACGATGCAATAGTCCTTGTCCTCTTCATCTAATTGGAATTAAAAAAACAAAATTAGCAATTGAAATCAAAACTAGCAGATTACTTGAAGCAAAAAAAGAAAAAAAAATGAAGAAATATTCCTTGGCGACAGCCGGATAGGACAAGGGCTATGTGCTTCCGGGTTCCAGCCTTCCGCCGATCCGGCAGCAGCACCACAGTGCAGTAGCCGAGGGGCGACAGTCGGCCCTGGCAGCTAGCATCCTACGAGGTTGTGCCCTTCCTGACCGCGAGGGCCAGTGCCCGCTGGCCGTTGGTGAGGGGCGAGGGCAAGGGCGACGGTGACGGCAGCCGCCGGGCACCGGGAAGCGAGGGCGCGCGTAACGCGGGGTGGAGCGGCACTGTAGCTGCGCAGCAAGAGGCGGGACACGGTAGGAAGAAGCAGCGCACAGGGCGGCGCAGAGGCCAGAGGCGGAAGCGGCGCTCAAGCGGAAGTAGGAGGTCGCGAGACTCGCGACTCGTACTCTTGTAGAGTCTTAGTGGTGTCTGCCTCCTACTCTAGGTTTAGTGTTGTTGGGTCAGAATTGAGGAGTTGATCCTGAATTTTTTGGGCCAAGACTAGGACCATGGCCCTACTGGCCTTAGGCCTAGGCCCGCCCCTGCTTCCAAGACATGGTCGTCTACCAATATATTGGTTTAGGTTCCTGAGAAATACTACAGGCTCACACCAAGATCACATAACCCAGCGACAGACAAAAAAAACCGTGTTCACACAGGGAATACCCCAAACAGAGTCAGAACACCTCAACACAGAATGTAATTAACCTCATCTACATCTCCGTGCTAGATAAGAAATATTTTTAATACAAAAAGGTGAAAGTCTAGTAGATAGCAGTTGAGATGGCTGGCATCTTTAGTCCAGTTCGGACGAGAAGACAACTACTGTTGTTGTTGATCTTGGGCGGCGGCGCGGCGGCACTGGCTGCCTGTTGGTGCTGATGTAGCACAGTCCTAAGCAGCGAAGAAGCGGCAGCGCTGGCTACCAGCTGGGGTAGCCTGATCCTCCACGGCAGCACGGCGGCGGCGCTGGGTACAAGCTAGGGCAGCCTGATCCTCCGCAGCAGCATTAATATTGGGTTTTGTCTCATAACTAATTTTTTCTGCAGCTGCAAAGGAGGTTGTGCGTAGAGTTCAAGCTGATGTCTTGGCTGTAATCATTGAGATATTCAGTCATGGTGTAATTCATTACCCTATGACAGCTGATTTGAACTGTGAGGTTTCCCGAATTCTTAGCAGGCCCAATTTTCTCGTAGCGACTGCGAATGCAATGACTGGAGAAGTTGAGATTGCTGAGTCTAAAGCTGCTTGCCTCACTCAGGTAGCTGCTCATGCTCGCTCTGACCAGCAGCTTGATGCATGTGCTTCTGAGCAGAAGGCCATCGCTGAGGCTGCAGCGCTTCGGCAAACGTCCTACGTGGCGGAAGGTGCAGCACTCATGGAGGCTGAGTGGCTCGCTGTGGTTGCTGAGACTATAGCAGCACGGAGGGATGCTGCTCATGCAAGGCTTTCACGAGGTGCTGCAGCTCGTGAAGAGCGCATCGAGCAAGATCTGGCTCTTCATATCGCCGAGAGAGCTGCAGCTGGTCGCTCGGCTTCCCGTGTTGCTATCGCTGCTGGTTTCCACACTCCGCCCCGCATTGATCGCCCTTGGCTTCGTACATGCCTCTACCACATAGTTCCACTAGATACTTCCGCAGACTAGCACCATGCTAAGGAGGTGGTGACACACCGCCGACGTTTGAGTGATTCAACTTACCCACACCAGCTTCAAAATAAACATAATTTTCCATTATGTCAAAACTCTACAATATAGCTTCAGTCCTCAAAAATGAGTTAACTTCAATTGTCAACGACCTGATCTTGTCCCTCAAACTTGTTGACACCGTTTTTTGGCATGTGTCAATATGGGCTAAGGCTTGTGTCGATTGGTAAGGAATTGATTGCCGTTATCTATTGGCATCAGGGTGTCACTGGTTAAATTACCGATTAGAGTAAGACTGGAGTGCCGATGGTGAGTTTGAGGAATTGCCAGTGGAAGTGAGAAGGAGTTGCCGATAAAGGTAAGAATGTTGCCGATGAAAACAGGAATATGTGACCGATGGAAATGAGAAGGTGCTGTCGATAAGAGTAAGAATGGTGCCGATAAGGACAGGGATTTGTTGCCGATGGAGGCAGGAAGATACTGTTGATGAGGGCAAGAAGATGTTGCCGATAGAGATAGGAATGTTGCCGATGAAAGTAGAATAAGGTAGCTGACGTCAGCAGAAAGCTGCCGATGGCTGTAGAAGGAGGTTGCAGATTAGAGGTCTGCCGATGGAAGGTTTCATCGTAAGAGAGATGGGTATAGGAACTGGTGATTTCCTACCAGTATTATCGAAGTTTGAGTCTGATTCTTGCACGAATCATTTATTTCCTTAAAAATAGGTATTGCTGTTATGATTGAGTCCGACTCTTGCACGAGTCGTTTATTTCCTTTAAAGTAGGGATTTTTTGTTTAGGAAAGTTAGAGTCGTGATTGTTTACAACTTTCTTGGCCGGAGTATAAATATGTACCGGGGATGGTGTAAGAGAGATATACAATCAATCAAAGAGCTTATTATTTTCATCTACTTTTCCAGCAAATCTACTTTTTCGCATTAGTTTTAGTTCATCTACGAGTTCTTACGAAGTTTCGACGGATTATCTCTGTCAGCTTTGCAAGATCCGCGTTTGGAGCAAATCAGAGCCTTGACGTCTAGGCGCATCGCTGTCTTCTCGTTCATATTTGTTCTAGTTATCATCCTTGTCAATTAATTGGTCAAATCGACTGGCACACTTCACGTTTTGGGTTTAAATCCCGACATGTTCGCAGTTTCGACGGATTTTGTGTCAACAAAACTATTATCATTTCCACCCATCATTTTAGTGGTGATATCATTTGATTTACATTTTGCATGTTTGATGTCATGATTATGTGCTCCTGATGTTAGACACCTGTTCGGCTAAATTTATATTGTATGGTCTAATTAGACACTAATGATTAAACTATTCCCAAATAGGGTTAGGACACGAGAGTGGAGAGAGGCGACTAGTTTTTTCAACAAGAGTCAGAAGGGAGAAGCCCTCTTTGCCCTCATCCTCTTGGTATTTATATAGACAAATGATAATTTACAAGCAACCCATCGGTGGGGGTGAAATTAATAAGCTACTATACTAGCCCTTATTGGGCTTCTTCTGAGGAGAGTTGGCCCATATGAATATGGGCTCCCCCAATAGTAGCCCATCAGCTATTAGGTTATGGCTACTACATGACCTATTAGATGCTCATAGAAGAAGAGGCAAAGTACAACATGAAAACTAGTTGCGAAGACTACCCTTCGCAACCTGCACGTGTGCGCCTCACTAAAAGCTCCATCTCAAAAACCTTGTGGGAATAATGGGCATGGAGAAAAGAGCGCATGCACAACCTCAACGCACACTCATTCTAATTCTCAAGGCTTCTGGCTCCAAGTGCCTCAATGTTGATTTTCCCAATTCTTCATCTTCGGGATTCGACTCCTTTTGCTGCTTCCGTGACATGATTCATCTGTTTTGATTAGCACATAGGTCTTCACCTCAAGGATCTCCTCGATGCACATGTCTTCATCTCTGAGGCCTTCGCCTCTGGTGTCTTCTTAGCACTCATGTCTTCATCTTCAAGCCCTTCGCAAGTCTTCATCTCTAAGGCTTTCCTGATGTGTAGGCCTTCATCTCCGAGGCCTCCGCCTCTTGTGTGTTCTCAGCACACAGGTCTTCATCTCCTAGGACTTTGCATGTCTTCATCCCCAAGGCTTTCTCGATGTACATATCTTCATCTCCGAGGCCTCCGCCTCTGGTGTCTTCTCAGCACACATGTCTTTGTCTTTGAGGCCTTTACAAGTCTTCATCTTTGAGGCTTTATCGATGTGCATGCCTTCATCTCCGAGGCCTCCTCTCTGGTGTCTTCTTAGCGCACATGTCTTCGTCTCTGAGGCTTTCGTAGGTCTTCATCTCTAAGGCTTTTTTATGTGTAGGCCTTCATCTCTGAGGCCTCTGCCTCTGGTATTTTTTCTTCAAAAATAAATGTAGTTGTCATGGTTGGAAAAGTCAATGTAGTTGAAGTAGTCATAACCGAAGGCTGCTATGAAGCCTTCAAATCTTCGCTCACGAGCAATGGGCAAAAAGACTTTGTGCCTATTGATGGTAGTTAATGTTCATCATAAACTATCAATATTGTTGTATAAATGCATAGAAATTATCACCAACATAGGTTTAGGGGTTTAAACTAATGAATTCCACAAGTTTTGGTGAATCTGTGTATTTCTAAAGATTTAGGGCCTGTTTGGCATGGCTCCAACTCCAGATAGAGTAGCTCCACTCCAAAAATCTAGGTGGAGCTAGCTCTGAGTGATGTTGGAGCATTCTATGGGGGGCGGTGTTTGGCTAGAAGTGTACTCCTAGCTCCAGAATGATGTTTTATCAATGTGGACTACCCAATTTACCCTTGCTTGACATGAGTGTACTTCAATGATGCGTACAACAACTGAGCAAGCATATAAATGAAAGAACCAACATATTACAAGATAATCCAAAACAAATAATTCTAAGATAATCCAAATAATCCATCTAAGCAAATAATTTGACGTACAAGTCCAACCAAATAATCCGAGGTACAAGTCCATAATTTGAAAATATGATTACATTAATTCCAAGCTAATGCGATGGATGTAGCCAAACTATCACGAAATGAGTCCATAATCACATAGCTAGATTCTGTAGTGGATCCATCGAAGGCATGTTGAGACACAACATATTTGTTGTACCTTTCTGGAATACTAGCGGAGAGCACTAGAGACTTGTCTGCTAGCTATAGTGAGCTTACCGGTCAGACCACACCCACTCAGGACTTGGGTACCGAGACGATCGAGCCACTCCCTCTGACTACGGGTATCCACCTGTCTTTAGTGCCATCGTCAGAAGTAGCTCTTGAGAGCTTGACTCCAGTGGTGACTATACCTCCAGCTGTAGTATAGATAGAGGCTACGACCATGACAACAGAGGTTGCACTAGCTAAGGTAGCAGTGGTGGCTTCAGAACCATAAGGATAGACCACAGAGTCAAAGACACAGTTGGCAGTCCCAGCTACATAGTCAGTGCTAGTTCAGCCAACCTAGACCGCTTCACTTAGACCAACAACTTTTGAGGGTCAGACAGATAGCAGTTCGAGCTCATGTCACGCGACTCGACTGCTCCAGCCCCAAACTCTTAGGGTTTTTGGTGCTTGTCGCCAAAGGGGGAGAGGGTTGGTTCTTTTGGTGTGTTCATGCTCTACAATGCATCATATTTATCGCTTTCTTGCATTGCATGATATGTATGATACTTGATTGTGTGACATTCTAAGCTTTCACTCATATATGATGATGATATTTCACATGGTCATGCTCATGCTATGTTTGTTATGCTTCCACGCTTAGCTCTGATATATCCTTTGAGCATAACTTGTTGTACTCGTGCTTATTCATATCCTTATGAGTACATGTCATGATTTGGTTGATATAAGTATGTTCATTCATTCTTTTTTATTAACCCCTGCTTATATGAACCAAGTCATTTGAAAATCTCACCGAACCATATTTCTCTCATACTTGAAATCATATTGTCATCAATCACCAAAAAGGGGGAGATTGAAAGCATCTAGGCCCCAAAAGTTTTGGTGATTAACAACAATGCAAGATTATTATGACTAACGTGTGTTTTGCAAAGGAAATTTGAGTTAGGTCATAATGATGGTGATTGATTGGGAAACTAATGGATTTCATGCCCCTTGGCGATGGTTATCATTTCGGTTTTCAAAGGGAGGTGACAAGACTTAGAATGATCTAGGTCTAAGTGTCAATGGAGTTGGGAGACACTTAGAGTAGATTAGGGTCTTTGTTTTTACCTTTGACTGTACTATTAAGGGGCTTGAATGGGTAGCTTGACTTAGGTAAGTCTCATGTGGTAGATGTGGTGCACACTTGTCTAACATAGCCCTAAGCAACCCTAAGTTGGCCCTAAGATTAGTTGGAACAACTTTCGTTTTTGATGGAACTCAATTCGGAGTGGTTTGGGGGGGGGGGGGGGGGGGTTAGTGAGCATCGGACGTTCGTGCTCCTGGCACCGGATGCGTCCGGTGAGTGATAAGTGGCTAGGGTAAGCCACCGAACACACTCCCCCTAAGGCACCGGATGCACTGATGTACTCAGTCAGCGCTCGTGAGAGCACCAGATAAGGTTCTAGAGAGGTGCAAAGTACACCAGACGCGTCTAATGGGTACTCACCAGATGCTCCCCTTCGTTCAGTGACTCATGAGTGAACTTACATAGAGTGCAGAGAGGCACCGAACACGTCAGGTGTAGGGGCACCAGAGCATCTAGTGCTTAGTGATTTCAAATTGTAACTAGCTGTTGACTAGGCAGCGATGCTCTACACTGGTTCATCTGGTGCTCATTAAAATGTAGACTTTTTAGCCAATGGGTATGTTGGTGGTGGGGGCTATTTATACCCCTTCTCTTGCTTCTCTCTCTTGTCTTTGCTCATTCCATCAGCTGAGATACAATTAGAGAGTGTGAGAGAGAGCAAGGGACCTTGTTAGGAGTTGAGCTTTGCCAAACCCTAGCTTAGATAGCTCATTAGTGTCTAGAGAGCAACAGATGTGCATCCACTCACCTCATGAGACTTGTGTGAGTCAAGTGAGAGTTCTAGCTTGTTACTCTTGGTGATCGAAAATGCCTAGATGGTTTGGTGGCAATTAGGAGCTTAAAGATCATCTGGTGGCGATTATGGATAACTCAAGCAATGTTGTGATCGGTTGTGGGTGATTCACCGAGCCGAAGCAGCGAAGAATTAGCCCGTAGAGAGCACTTGGTTCTTGTGTAGATCAAAGGGGAGCTATACCCTTGCGCGAGTGCTCCAACAATTACTAGGGGGAGTGTCGACTCCTTGATACCTTGGGAAAACATCGACGCGTCGACCTTCTTCTCCTTTCTCCTTCTCTTGCAATTACTTCAAGCACTACTTTATTTGCTATGGTTTCATACATGATCGTGCTTGATTACAATTTCTTCTAGGGTGTTTTTCTACTTGTGCTCTTGATCAATTCCTTTCATACCTAGTTTTCACACTAATAGGCACTAGGGGGTAATTGGTTTTCAGTATAGCTTTCATTTCCAATTAGAAATTTTAGAAAAGCCCATTTCACCCCCCACTTGGGCATCTTGATCCTTTCAAGGCCTCGCGATGAAGGCCAGGTCAGAGAAGGCTCTAACAAAGACCCGATCGTAGGAGGTCTGTTGGCGAAGGCCAGCTGGGAGAAGGCTCTGACAGAGGCCTGACGAAGGCTTGGTCAAAGAAGGCTTCGATGAAGGCCCGACCGAAGGAGGCTCTGACGAAGGCCCGACCAGAGAAGGTTTTGATGAAGGATCCAACTTCCAGCTCTCCAAAAAGTTTCATTCCAAGCACAATGGGCGCTAATGTTTGGAAAACTATTACCGAATAGGGTTATGACAGGAGAGAGAAGAGAGGTACTTAGGTTAGTCAACGGGGGTTGGAAGGTAGAGCCCCTCTTTGCCCTCATCCTCTTGGTATTTGTATAGACAAATGACAATTTACAAGCTGTGGGGATCCAAAATACCAGGGTACCAAAGGGCCTCCTAAATCACAATCAACCATATGAAGCCCAACTAATAAAAGAGGCCAAGACTCACTAAGTCGGCCCCAAAGAAGGCATCTTTCGATTCGCCCGACCTCCCGACAAAGGACTGATCTTCATGGGAGGATTCTCCGTCTTGCCCGACCCTCAGGAAGGGCCGATCCTCGGAGGATTCTGCATCCCTCGACCTCCTTGGGGGACCCACCCTCGGGGAGCACTCTGCCTCGCCTGACCGAGGGTGAGCACTCTGCCTTGCCTGACCTCCCTAGTGGACCACCCCTCGAGGAGCATCTTGCCGACCCCCTGGCCCTTCTCCGTCTTGCCCGACCCTCGGGGGATTCTGCGTCCCTCGACCTCCCTGGGAGTCCATCTCGATCGACTCTCAGGTATTCCACATTCCTCGAACTCCTTGGAGACCCACCTCAGGGAGCACTCCGCCTCGCCCAACCTCCCCGGAAAGGACCCACCATTCTCGGTGGAGCTTCTCCATCTCGGCCAATCCTCCTAAGCAGAACCAACCTTCTCAGAGGAATCCTCCGTCTCAAATGACCCTCTGGGGAAGGGTTGACTCTTGTGGGATTCGACATCCCCGATCTCCCTGGGACCAACCCTCCCTACGGGGAAGGGTCGAACCCCTTGGAGAAGCGATTGCCGACCCCTTAGGGAAGTGATCCCCTTGGGACTCTCCGTGTCCCCAACTTTGGAAAGGGCTAAACCCTTGTCGGCGGTTCCTCGTCTCGCCCAACCCTTGGGGAAGGACCCGCCCTCGGCGCATTCCTTCCTTGTCCTGCAACAATGGGGGCACATGCCCCCGTACCATTGGGTATGGCCCCGGTCATGTCCGACCATGTGTTGGTATTTCTTATGACTATTGGTTAAATCCGCAGGCGCATAGATTATACCGTTGTAGCACTTCACCTAGGAGTATTTCAAGGTATCATAATTTATATTTTCCCAAGGGAAAGCGGAGCTAGAAATAATAATTAGAGAGAGATCCTAGAGAGCATCTCAACTTAGTACCAACTAGTATAGGGGGGTAATCGAATAAAGTGATAGGAAGGGTGATGAATGAACAAGCCAAGGTAAATGATAATTTAGAATAACTAGTAAGTATAGCTAGGTGGGAGGACAACGAGAGAGATAGGGACTCCTATGTAATTCACTTCTACTTTAGTGTACTTAGCCAATTAATTAGTCTAAACACAATAGTATGCCTCCTCAATACAAGTATGCTAGGCGAGAGGATAGATCAGTAGGAGGGAAAAAACTTCTACCAGACCACGCTCTCTTTTTATGAGGGCCTTACCTTTTAAGAACTCGCCTAAGAACACATGGTGGAATACAAAGACTAGACAAGGTTTTCACTCTCTTGCTAGCTACCACAAACAATCCGTGCAGCAAGCGGTAACCAAGGGTAAGATGATGTATAAGCACCACGCTTACACACAACTTACTACTTTAATTATGATCTATAACCAAAGCACCCTATGACAGACAATGATCGCATACGGGAAAGGCCACAAGGATCATAGACTATTAATGTAAAGGCTAGTAATAAGCAAAAGCACACAACAATACTATAACTAGTGTAGTAATGCTCAAAGTAAATAGTAAGTAAAATAGAGGAAAAGTAATATATTGAATAAAGTAAAGTCTTACAAAGAAGGAAAGATACAAGAGGTATACTAGACTCTCCAGAAGACGACTTCGGAAATCCCGAGCATAGCTCAACTCTACTCTAACTCCCACACTAGACTAACTACTAAGATAATTCTAAGTGCTTGAGCTTGTAGGCTTGTCCACCATGAGTGAAGAGGGGGGAGTGAGTATCTATTTATAGTGGGGGGTGGAGTAGGGGCTACTCCATCGCCACGTTATCGATCCAGGATGCTTCACTTCTGGTCCCTTGGATCCACCGCCTCCAAACCGACTTAGGATGGAGGGTTAGGATTTCCATCATGTGTTAATTGAGTAGGGGAGTCACCAGGCGCAACAGGGAGCCTAGGGGGTGTCGGCCGACCCCCCTATGGAAGGTGGGACCTGTCCTAGGCTTCTAGAAGGTGTCCCCACTGGTCAGGGACCAAGTGGGAGGAGGTTGCCCTCCTTAGGGTGTCGGTCGACCCCCTCTAGGGGTCCTGGCCCCACCTCTGCCTTCCAGACTCTGGTCCCACTCATCATGGAGCTTGGTTGATCTTCCTGAAGTGTTTGTCACGTTGATTCTATTGATATGGGCTCATGGATCCTTGTGCACTTGATCTAGAGCGTTGAATGAAAGCACATGTAGCATCCAAGGGTTGGAATGACTTTGACATGGATCCTGCTGGCTCGGCTAGCCAGAAGGGTCCAAATGAGTGTCGGCCGATCATGTTTAGACTCCTTTGGAGCCAGGATTTCTTGTGGGAGCTCCTGGACATGTCAGGAGTCTCATGGTATGTGCATTCTAGAGTTTGGCTCAAATCAAACATCAGAAGATGTGCAAAAGGAGCATCCAACATTGCTGATTTGGCCTAAAATGTTATTTCCTGCAAAACAAATCCTTACATGTACATGTGGAACTTATTAGTGGTAAAATGTTCATGTAATGTTATTCTACCCTTTGATCCCGAGGTTGTTGACGGTATTTTGGATATGTAAAAGTATTTCATTCTTAGCGTCAACACCATGCCATCCTCTGTTCCACCAGCTCCTCCTCAGAGGAAGTCAACATCCCATACCATCGCCACCCACCATGTCTGCCCATGCCTCGTAACATCCAATGCTTCACCACTCCTTCCCCTGGGAATCCCTATCCATGCCTCGTAACATCCACTGCTCCACCACACCTTCTCCTGGGAATCCCTATGGGTAAGTCAACCCTACAGTTGAGGGGATGAGATGACCCAGACTCCCATCACTCCAGTAAAAGGGATGATCCCAGATTCCCATGCTGCAGTGAATGGAATGGGGACAACCATATCGCCCTCACGCTATAGGACCGGGGGACAGTTATGTTGCCCTAACGCTACAGGACCGAAGACTCTCCCGGGAAAAGGAGAGGCGACGTTGTAGGGTCGAGATGGCGGACTAGAGGGGGGGGGGTGAATAGTCTTTTCTAAAAACTTAAGCGCAACGGCTAACCGAAACAAATGCGGAATTAAAACTATCGGTCTAGCCAAGACTACACCCCTCTATCTATAACTTTAGCACCTAGCAAATTATACTAAATGGGCTCACTAAGGTGCCAAGCTAGGAAGCTCACCTAAACAAGTATAGGTTGCAAGGTCACACAAACCTAAGCTACTAGTACTCTAAACACAAAGGGAGCTCCTACACATACTAGTAAGCAAACCACAAAGCACCTAAGCTCACTAGCAATGCTCTCTAGCAAGACTACACAAGTCAACTAGAGAGCTCAACTGTGACACCCTGTGTCAAGCTTGCATTAGGATCATCATTAACCACTAAGCACAAGCATTTCATTGCATTCATGATGCATATGCTATCATCTCATGTGTGTGTATATGTTTTGAAACTAGAATTTAATGGGTGTTTTGTGCTTAATCTTGTGATCACCTGTTTAGTTAAACCTTGCTTTGCTTAGGGTAAAGTATGGTTTGTTTATGTTTCTTTACCCTGCTTAGTTTTATCTAATAAAAGAAAATGGGATAAGGAAATCAGGGCTGGAACGGGTCGAGTACCGCTTTCGGCTTGCGCGCCGGTCGGCCATTACTGTGCAAAGAGGAGCGCCTATACCTTCTCCACTTCACGCACTCGTCCGCATTCATCCGCACTCGCTCACTCGCTCGCGTTGCCTCTGTTCTCATCACGCCGAGAGCTCCGAGCACCGCAAGCACCTCCTTCTCACATCCACCATCATCCGAGCTTCTCTGTTCGATCCATCCCGCTCTTGATTTCGCCTCTGCCCCGCAACCACGCTGCTCGCCTCTGTTTAATCGGCAGTGGACTCTAGTCGTCGGAACGCCTCTGCCGTTCCCTGGTCTCGAGTAGCCGCCGCACCGACCGAGCAGTGTTCATCCCTCGCCATCTCGTCTCCGACGCCTCCATCTTCGTGGAAGTTTCACCAGAGTTAACCGAGGTGAGAACGCCTTTTCCCAGCTCCAGTTCGACCTTTATCACCACCGCACCGTTGGTCGTGCGCCATTGCCGCCGCCGCGGAGCTCGCACGTGGCCAAGGTTCCACAGAGCCCTTCCGGCTCAACTAACCCTCGGGTCGCACTCACCACATCACCACGATGCTCCCGCACCCCAGCGCCGAGCCTCGCATCGCCGGTGATCACCTCGCCGTGTCGCACCGTCATACTGCACCGCCACCGCACGCCGCCGACCCCTTTTCACGGTCGCGCCGGTTCAACCAACACCACCAGTGGATGCACGTCAACATCCCGAACCTAGCACAACCAACCCCACCGCCGGAGACCTCACCAACGGCGAGAACACGTCGATCAGCACCGTTCTCTGTTTCCTGCTCGACGGTGGCTGGGCCTCGAGTAATCGAGGGTCCCGCTTATCAGTCGTCCCGAACGCCTCTACGTGTCTCGAGCCAGTTTCCGAAATGAATTTCTTTTCCTATCTTCAGTAATATGTGTCATGCTTGTTTAATTAATATCTAGAGTTTGGTAAATCCTAAAAAGGTGAAATCTCTTTTGTTAGGATCTTTATGTTATGATCTGTCTGTAGTTTTATATATGTTTTTGGAGAATGTCTTCAGTACTAATGTTTAATTAGTTGTTTTTCTGTTTATATCTAAGATATTTAGGTTCCTGTTTAAAATGGCTAAATAACTATGTGCATGTTTAAATCATGGAACTTTCTTGATCAATATGTTTTTAAGTGTAGCTTCTGTTAAGAATGAGTTACAACATGTTTTACCTTGTTAGCTAGTAGCTCTAGTTCTGAGTGGCTTTGTGGTAGTTTAAGTTGTTAGATGCTTAAAATCTCTTTTAGTGTGCTGAACCTTGTGCAAGCATCATCCCTGCACCATTCCGTTATTTATATATGCATTGCAATCATTTAGGATCCGTGGAGGAACATCAGGAGCCAACAGAGACAGAAGTCCAGGAGGTACAGGAGCTAACCAAGGAGTACCACGAGCTCGACACTAACCTCCCCGAGTGCCCTGACCACCAGCCCTCCACCTTCACTCAAGGCAAGCCCCGGAGCATTCTTAAGCCTCCTAGTATTTACAAATTAATCTACTTGAGTATTTTATACTGTGATGCATTAGGTGACAGGAGTTTTTTGAATCCCAAATTGATGCATTACCTCCCTTGATTATTGTTTTACCTACCTTGTTACCCTGTTAATAAAACTAAAAGCAATCGCTTAGCCTGCTTAGAATTAATGGTTACATTTATGTTTATGTTTCGTGTTATCCCATAGGGGTAATACTATCACAGTTGGCTATATTTGCTATCGTGGAAAGAACCAATGGTAGTAATGAATGCGATCAACGGGAAGGCAAAGGCACCAAGTGGTTTAGACTTGGGGGCAGTCCGTCCGTTGGATCGTATAGGTTTGTACACGATGGTGGCCCTCTTACATCTTTGAATGCGCCCTTTCACATAGGGGCCGTCGGGAGTGTCGACCCCGAAGCCGAGTAAACACTGTCCGGGCCGGCGCTCAATCTGCTGTGAGCACCCTCTAGTTTTTAGATACGATCTGCCCCGTGGTGGCCAACTGATTTCTACAATTGGGTGGACCAATGCGAGCCCGCGACGTACTACCTGGACTTTGTTGAGCGGTAACCCAATGCTGACCCGACGGGGAAAGTGTGGGCGTGTGTTAAAGGTAATCTTACCAGCTGGTGTATATCGATTCGAATTGCCGCCCCCACTGGATATGGGGGATTATGCTGAGCTTCACCACGGTACAAATCCATGTGACATCGTAATGGTTCTACTAAAATTTTGATGAAGGAATTGGATATATGTTATTATATTGTTTGAGTAGTTCAAGTGAGTGCCCTAGTACAGGTGCAAACCTAGAGATAATAATAGGATGGAAAATGGCTGTTCTCTAATCTTTAGTTTCATCTTGTTTGCTTTTCCGCAAAAGCAAGTTTCCCCAGATCCACATAAATAGCCTTGCATATCCTTGGAGTCTGTTATTTTCAGTTAGACGGGTAAGTCTAGCTGAGTACATTCCCGTACTCAGGGTTTATCCCGCTTGTTGCAGATGGCCAAGTATACTTCGGCTATTGTAAGCACTGTCTCTATCCTTTCGAAGGAGAAGAGGAGTAGGCCTTGGGCAAGGTCTTCTACGAGCTCATCTTTTGCTGTTGTCGGACATGACGTCGTGGGCACCCCTATCTTTTAAAACTTCAAGTTCAGTTCAAACAATGTTTTATTTCGGCCACAGGTGTTGTGGCGTAAGTACTACTTTTATTTGAAACAAAGTGTTGTAATAACTCATTTCGTACTTCAAGTATTTTCGGTTTATTGTGGCTCGTTCGAATGTGCATACCTGAGTTTGCGCGATCCTCGATTGTTAGAAATCCTTCGAGATTTCCGGACTACCGGGATTATATGAGCTCAAGTGCTTTAAGTGGCAGTTAAGTCAGCTACTTTGGTACTTGATCTCTTATAATTTGGACGGTTCCGTCACAGTTGGTATCAGAGCTTTGTTCGGGTATCCTCATTCGTTTGAGCAACTTTCTTAACAAAACGGGTATTTCAAAACTATTTTTATAAACTAATTTTGAAACTTGGGTGCCAGAGTCTAGTCCTTAGCCCTATACTAGGAAATCAGGTGGCTTAGTTATACTAACTTGGTTCAGGGTTTGCTCATGCTGGATCTTTGTAATTTGCCGGGATATCATTCTTGGGAAGGATGATATTAGGTTCGAAAACTTGCATTAAAAACTATTTGGGAGATGTGAGAGTAGACCTTCCAACCGTTGGTCAAGGAAAGTGATATCTTGTTACTTAAGGATATGCGAGCTTTCACGCAGACATATCTGAGAAGTATGTGATGCTGGGTGGGTTTTCTGAGCTTGGTGCATAAGGTTTTGGTATCTAACTGGTATGTACTTAGTGCGTATCAGGAAGTGCCCGGTGATTTTTTTGCATTGGGTTTTGTTCTTTGGGCTGAGATGGAATTTTCTACAGGTACACTAACTACGCAACCGTGTAGAACGAATAACTGCATAATGAGAGGTCGTCTTGCCACCGACTAGAACGTTAGGACTTACGAGTCATCCTAGTTGAGTGAGAACGTATTTACGATCATGCATCATGTTTATATTCTTGTACCATGTCATCCCTCCCCTTAAATAGTAATTGTCCCCTTTTGATAAAAATGACCAACTTAATACCTGTCTCACGAGAGTCGCAACCCCTTTTTCTACAGATGCCTCGTACCCGTCTGACCGCCAGGAAAGCAACCGGAGGAGCAAGGAAGATGATCAGTGGAAAGTTTTTGACGTACTTTGGGCTGCCAACTATCCTTTGGCGAGTTTTGCATGCCATTGGGTATTCCGAGGGCAGTGAACCCAAGTACTCTTGGCAAAAGCAGCAGTATGGCCAAGATTCTCTGGTCCAGGTTGAAGTCAGAGTGAAAGATTTGGAAGGAAGGCCCGACTGGGCAGGATGGACGATCGTTACCAAGGGAGCTTGTGCTAAAGATGGAGCCAACAGGGCAGCATACCTGGTGCTAAAGGACATCATCGCTCGTTTTCCAGTAGATCTGGCAGGCGCATGGCCGGGAGTGTTCCCACGTGGATCAGCTTTTCCTGTGGATTGGATGCAGACTGAGGAGACAACTCTAATAGGAGGCGAAGAGGAGCCTGTCTTTTGTGAGACCCCATCTATGGGTGCCACTGGAGCTTTTCTTGGCACTTGTGAAAGTCTGGAGCGCAGTCTTGCAGATGTTGAAGAAATCCACAACGCCACGATGGAAAGCAAACGCCAGTTGCAGTAGGAGTTCGAGACAGCCGTCGAGAACCTTCAGGCAGAGTTAGCTCAGATGACTCTAGAGCGCAATCAGGCTCAGACTAAGTTGGAGGAGGAGATCGCTACTCGCGTGGTCAGTGAGCAGTTGCTTCTCGAGGCCACCAACTCCAGGAATGAAGCTTGGACCGAGTCAGAGGACCTGCAGGCTAGAGTTGCAGAGTTAGAGGGAAACCTCAATGGACAGCAGGAGTACATCAATAACCTGCACGAGGCTTTCCACGCTCTCCACCAGCAGCAGGCAGCAGCAGCAGCTGAAGCCGCCGAGGCACCTACACCTGAGGAGCCCGAGCCACAGGATGGAGTGATCCTTGGTCCCGACTCACCGAACGAGGTCTTCGCTGACGAGCCCTTCTACGACGACAACCTCGACGACAACATCGGAGAGCACGACTACTCCGACGGTTACTGGGCGCTAGATTAGGAGTTAATCTTCCGCGCAAGGAGCTTTTGTATCATGATGTTGTTTAAGACTCTGTTTTATTTGGATCTTCGTAATATGTAAGCCGAATATGGAATTTAAGTCCAGGCGTGGTTCTGGCGAAGGATTTGGAATGTTATTTGTATGTTTATGATGAGCAATTAATTCTGTGATGTTATGTTGAAGAATGAATAATTATATCTGGTCGTGTGCTTAATGTTACATTTTATACAGCACGGTATTTATTCATTGTTCAATATAGCATCACCTAATTGTTGCTTGTTAATGGGCTGTACAGATGACGGCTAACACTCGTCGCACCAATCGGGGTGATGGAGAGGCATCCCAGAGAGAGGACTTGCCACCACCACCACCTACAATGACACCAGAAGCGTTCTTTGGCCAGTTCTTGGGCAGCCAAAGAAGCGTCGAAGAGATGCAGCGGCAGATGAACGAAATGTTGCGCAACATCGCTGCCAACACAGCTCAGCAGCATAGGCAACAGCAGGGGGCCACACCTAATCAGTACAGTTCCTACAAGGATTTCATGGACACCCACCCTCTTATCTTTAAGGAAGCTACTGAACCGCTGGAGGCAGATGAATGGCTGCACTCCATGACCCAGAAGTTTTGACTTCTGCGTCTAACAGAGGAGCTGAAGGTGGAGTATGCCGCGCACAGGCTGGAAGGACCAGCGAGTATCTGGTGGTCCCAGTACCGGGATAACTTACCTGCCGGTACCGCAGTTACATGGGACTTGTTCTCCACAGCTATGCGCCGTCACTACATCCCAGACGGTGTGATGGAGATGAAGCTTACTGAGTTCATGCGGTTATCCCAGGGTACCAGAACAGTAACAGAGTACCTCACCAGTTTCAACAAGTTGGCTCGTTATGCCACTAACTTCGTCAACACTGACGCCAAGAAGATCGCCAGCTTCAAGAGGGGTATGAATGCCGCTCTTCTGTCCAAGATGGGAAACAGCTATCGCCTCACCTTCAGCGACTTCATCAGTGGCTGCTTGAATCAAGAGACCAATGACAACAGGTTTCTTGCAGAAACGCGTCGTCGCATCCCAGAGGGAGGATCCCACCAGAATAGAGGTCCCAATGCTTCAAGGCCAGTGTTTCGTCCACCACAAGTTGGTGCACGTTTCTGACCACCTCAAGGGAAGATGACCAATGCTCGTGCTCATCCCGCATATCAGAGACCCTTCACTGCACCCCTACAGCAGAATAAAGGTAAAGCCGCAGCACCTACAGCTGGAAGTCAGAAGACGCCATATGCGGTGGGACCATGCTTCAACTGCGGACAAACCGGTCACCTATCTCGCTTCTGTACGAAGCCCAGAAGGCAGTTCAGCTATCCCTAGAAGCCTCGCACAGGGAATGTTCACCATACCACCTTGGAGGAAGTACCAGAAGGAGAGCCCGTCATAGCTGGTACGTTTCTTGTTAATCAATGCCCTGCAGTTATCTTGTTTGATTCTGGAGCATTGCATTCGTTTGTTAGTGGGAATTTTGTGTTGCGAAGTCAACAGAGGGTGGTAGAATTGGAAAAGGAGTATCAGATTAGTGCAGCAGGAGCTGTCCTATATACTCATAAAATGGTAAAGGATGTAGAAATTACCATGGGAACGGCATCAATATATGTCAACCTCATCGTAATACCTGAGCTAGGTCTAGATGTAATCCTTGGTATGGAATGGATGAAAGCTTGGAAAGTGTATCTAGATATAGCCTAACGGGTAGTATCTATCACCAACCCACAGAATGGAGTTACCTTCGGAATCTTCTTACCTAAGAATCCAAATCAGCTGGGAGTCATGTTCGCTATCACTGCAGAGTTGTTGGATAAGATTCCTGTAGTTTGCGAGTTTCCAGATGTGTTTCCTGATGATCTTCCAGGGTTACCTCCAGACAGGGATGTCGAGTTTGCTATAGAGCTAGCTCCAAGAACAGCACCTATATCTAGGAGACCATATAGGATGCCACCTAATGAGTTAGCAGAACTCAAGAAACAACTCCAGGAGTTGCTGGAAAAGGGTCTGATCCGCCCGAGTTGTTCACCGTGGGGATGTCCCGCCATCTTTGTGAAAAAGAAGGATAAGACCTTAAGAATGTGCGTGGACTATCACCCTCTCAATGCAGTTACCATCAAAAACAAATATCCGTTGCCGCGGATTGATTTGTTGTTTGATCAGTTGTCTAAGGCTAAAGTGTTCTCCAAGATAGACTTACGATCTGGTTACCATCAGATTAAGATCAGAAAAGAAGATGTACCCAAGACCGCTTTCTCCACAAGATACGGTCTCTTTGAATATCTAGTGATGTCTTTTGGATTGACAAATGCGCCTGCGCATTTCATGTATTTGATGAACTCAGTGTTCATGCAAGAGTTGGATAAGTTTGTGGTAGTTTTCATCGATGACATCCTGGTTTATTCGGAAAATGAGAAAGACCACGCAGAACACCTGCATTTAGTGCTGAAACGGTTAAGAGAGCATAAGCTTTATGCCAAGTTTAGCAAGTGTGAGTTTTGGTTGACCAAAGTACCTTTTCTGGGTCACATTTCGTCAGCTGAGGGTATCTCAGTGGATCCCTCAAAGGTGCAAGAAGTTATGAATTGGAAAGCACCCGTTAACGTGCATGAGGTTCGCAGCTTTTTAGGATTGGCCGGATACTACCGTCGTTTTATCTCGGACTTTTCTAAGATAGCTAAACCTATGACTAGGTTAACACAGAAAAACAAGAAGTTTGAATGGAGCGTAGATTGTGAAACAGCGTTCCGTACCTTGCGGACACTGTTAACAACTGCACCAGTCTTGGTACAACCAAATTTGGAGGAACCTTTTGATGTGTTTTGCGATGCATCAACCATTGGAATAGGATGCATGCTGATGCAGAATGGAAGAGTCATTGCTTATGCCTCACGACAACTCCGACCTCATGAAGAGAATTACCCGACACATGACTTGGAGTTAGCAGCAGTCGTGCATGCTTTGAAAATATGGAGGCATTACTTGATGGGTAATCTGTGCCACATCTTCACTGATCATAAAAGTTTGAAGTACTTGTTCACCCAGTCTGAATTGAATATGAGGCAGAGAAGATGGTTGGAGCTAATCAAGGATTATAACTTGGAAGTGCATTATCATCCTGGAAAAGCAAATGTTGTGGCAGATGCTTTGAGCCGCAAATCTCATTGTAACTTGTTGCAACCCTTGTTAGAAGATGGTTTTGATCTAATGCACCCTTCGGTCCTAAATAATATTGTTATCCAGTGTACCTTGGATAGTGACATTGTTGATGGACAGGAATCGGACAAAGAGCTTGTGCAAATCAAACAAAGGTTGGAAACCAGTGAATCTCTGAATTTCAAAGTGGATGAGAAAGGAGTTCTATGGTTCAATCAGCGTTTGGTAGTACCTAAAGATCAAGTCTTGCGAGATAGAATTCTCAACGAAGCACATAACTCAAAGTTGTCGATCCACCTGGTAGTAGTAAGATGTATCAAGACCTGAGGACAAGGTATTGGTGGT